>OY744539.1:89711499-89716499 GCA_963556195.1 Sepiola atlantica | reverse complement strand
CACCTTACCTCCTGAGGTGATTAAGTACGGTGGCCAGACACTAGTGAAGAAGCTGCACAGTCTCTTTGTGAAGATCTGGCAAGGTGGAAATGTCCCTCAGGATTTCAAAGATGCATTAATTCAACACTTGTATAAGAATAAAGGCAATAGAAACATCTGTGACAACCATCGAGGCATCTCACTTTTGTCAATTGCAGGGAAGGTCTTGGCAAGGCTTATTCTCAACAGAATAATTAAACACCTTGTTGATGATATCTATCCCGAATCTCAGTGCGGTTTCCGTGCTGGTCGGGGTACTGTCGATATGATCTTTTCCCTCTGCCAGGTTGCCGAGAAAGTTCGGGAAAAGAACGAGGAGTTGTATATGGTTTTCATTGACCTTACAAAGGCCTCTGACACAGTAAACCGTGAAGCCCTCTGGAAAGTGTTGGACAAGCTGGGAATACCTGACAACATGCTGAATGTAATTATTTCTTTCCATGATGGAATGAAGGCATCGGTTGTTTCAAATGGAGAGTCTTTAGAACCTTTCAATATGACAAATGGTACCAAACAGGGTTGCGTAATGGCACCTGTGCTATTTGCTTTGTTCTTTTCAGTTATGCTGAAATATGCTTTCGCTGATATAGATACTGGGGTGGAGTTTAAATTTAGAACAAGTGGTGGTCTCTTCAACCAGCAACGTTTCAAAGCTAAGACCTTTCTTCGACAAACTGTCATCAGGGATCTTTTGTTTGCAGATGACGCTGCACTTTGTGCAACATCTTGGGAGGAAGCGCAACCGCTTGTCGACAGGTTTTTGGCTGCCTGCAAGGCTTTTGGTCTGACAATCAGCGTCAAGAAAACAGAAGTGATTCACCAACCTCGCCTCACACCTAAACAAGTTCAGGGTGTGAAGCAACGGTCACCAGTAAAGCAACGACCACCAGTACAGTTTTCCAGATATTCCAATCCAAGTGGACGGTAAAGATCTGAAATATGTGAAAAACTTCACTTATCTTGGGAGTAAGATAAATTGGAGTGCCTCTCTTGATGACGAAATCTTTAACGGAATTGCGAAAGCAACCACTGCCTTTGGAAAACTGTGTCATCGGTTATGGAAGGACAGGGGGATAAGTTTGAGAACAAAAGTGCTTGTGTATAGAGCAGTTGTGATAACATCACTGCTTTATGGATCGGAATAATGGACAGTCTATCGCAGCCACATTCAGAAGCTTGATGTCTTTCACAAAAATTGCCTTAGAACGATTTGTGGTGTCACCCTAAGAAATCGGATGTCTAATGCGGACCTATTTACATGCTGCGGTATTGGCGGAATTGAAAGCTTTTTGATGCAATCACAACTGCGTTGGGCAGGACATGTCTTACGTATGGAAGATGATAGAATACCTAAGCAACTGATGTATGGCGAGCTCAACAGTGGAAGGCGAAATGTGGGTCGACTGCTGCTTCGCTTTAAGGACAAGTTGAAGATGAATTTGACATCTACCAATATTGCTTATCGTGATTTTGAACAGCTTGCTTCTCGACGAAAGGATTGGCGATCTGACTGCCAGAGGGGCATCAGGCGGTTCTCTGTAGCTGCCATTGATCAACAGCGCGAAAGACGCGAAAGAACAAAAACATAAATATATATATCTATATAAATATATATATCTATATATATAGATATATATATTTATATAGATATATATATTTATATAGATATATATATTTATATAGATATATATATTTATATAGATATTTATATAGATATATATATTTATATAGATATATATATTTATATAGATATATATATTTATATATATATATATATATAAATATATATATTTATATATATATATATAATATATAAATATATATATATATATATATAATATATAAATATATATATATATATATATAATATATAAATATAGTAAGATATGAAAATATATTTATATTTATGGCAATTAAGCTACACAGAGGCTCCCGTGTTTCATCCGCCGGGGGAATCTTCAGGCTAAAAGGCATGGAGTTATTTTTGACGGGTGTTTTTATATACATGGTAAGCTAGTTAACCGATCACATTTTTTGTTGTTCTCTCAGCCAATCGCTGGGCTTCCCATGAACAAATGTGTGATTAGTGTTACTTCCTGTATCCTGTTCTATTGTTCTGTTTTCTATAGATTGGCCTATATCCTGTTTCCTTTGTTGTATCAATATAATGGGTGAATTTATTTTATCACATGGTTCCCTGTATTTCTATTTTAGGTTTTAATTTTTAAATTGTTAGGTATTTGTTTAGTTTAGTTTTTTTACTAATTTATGTATTTATTTATTTATTTATGTATGTAAATTTATTTGTGTGTAGGCAGCTGTTTGCTATCTCACTTCTACAGTTTAATAGATTTCGGGGGTCTTCAAAACACGTTTGCTCCCTTCACACATCTAACACATATATATATATATATATATATATATATATATATATATATATATACATATATATATATATATATATATATATATATATATATTAATCTAAAATTCATTGTATTGAAAAAAAGTCGATACTTTGATTACGGAAACGCACTGGAAAGTTACCAAGATTTTGATCAAGTCGATTATCGGTAGTTTTTAGTTATTTACTTTTGTTGATTACATAAAAATGTAAGGAATAGTAATTTGTTACAAATTCAATAAATTGTTTTCTTTCCTCACAGCAAAAATTGCTTTTTTATTTTTTTAATGTTTAGACTTTCTGGCAACTCTTGCAAAATCTGCCCCTTCCCCCATCCACCAAAGCGATGATGTAATTTTTTTTTTCTTTACTTTTCTCTGTGATGCACTCTTTTTTTACTCATGAGTACCACTCATCAAGGCCAAAAAACACTCGAGTTTAAGAGGTAATGAGATGGAATGATTTTCAGTTAAAAGATTAAGTATATTATGAGAGTATTACTTATGTCTCGTTTTATGTAAATAAATCATATTTAGAAGATTTCATTGAATATGACGAGGATGACCATCAAAGAGATGGGCTGACCAGATAAGGGTTGAGACTGGCATGCTGCTCCTGACAGCTGAAAGACTCTCCCAGGACCGTATTAAGTGGTGGAATTCTGTTTTCAAGCATGTGGTGAAGCTCGCTGAAGTATGCATATAAGTCAAGTAAAGTCAAGTACTTATGTGGACAGTTTATGACCAGTACTTGTTGACATTGTATTTGAAGACAACTGCTGTGTTGTGATCTGGTAATGTGTTCCACAGACGGAAACCTTGCAACGAAGCTCTGTCCATGGAAATGTTAACGACAATGAAAACCTTCAAGAAAGAAAAAAACATTCTCTGCTGAAACATATTTTTGGTCTTTCATCATGAAAAATTAAAATAAAGCAAAAACATTTTTGAACTCTTCATGTGAAATCGTAGGTGTGTCCATTTTCTTCCTAAGATTCTCATGGATGACTGCTCTTGAGGAGAAATCGCCCCTGAAACTTCTTGGTCTTTCTCTCTCATCAAATCTTTCTTTGGGTTCATACATTAGATCCATTGCTCTTTCTGCTTCTCGTAAAGTCGGTTCTCTCTATCGCTCCAAACACTTTCTCACACCTGAAGCTATTCTCTATCTCTACAAATCTACTATCAGACCATGTATGGAACACTGTTGTCATATTTGGGCTGATGAATCTCTGTCCCATTTGAGGGTTCTTGATAAGGTTCAGAAACGTGTCTGTAATTTTATTATCCCACCCTTTCTTCTTCTCTGTACCATCCCTCTCACAGACGTGATGTTGCTAGTCTCAGTCTTTTCTATAAGTACTATGATCGCATGTGTTCTTCAGATCTATTCCCCGCTTCTTTTTGTTCCAGCTCGTTTGACTCGTTGGTCTAGTGGTCTTCATCAATTTGCTATTTTAATACCTTATTGTAATACATCTTCCTATTCCAGTAGCTACTTTCCAAGAACTGTCGGTTTGTGGAACTCTCTTCCTGCTAACTGTTTTCCTTCTACCTATGGTCTTTTCAAGACTAAGACCAATAGACATCTCCTGTCTTTGAGATACTTATCTTTCATTCTTATTTAGCTCCTTACATCAGGTGGCTTCATGCCTTGTCTGGGGCGATTTTGATAAAATAAAAAAAATTAAAACTAAGGCAAAAAAGTCTGATTTAAAAAAAAAAAATTTTAAAAAAAGTTTTTCTGTTGTAATGTTATTATTTATTTATATTGATGATTATAATCATTGTGATTGTTATATATGCAACGTTTTGGCAGCAGTACTCCCCGGCCTTCTTCTAGCGATATATATATATATATATATATATCTCCTTGCTGCCTCAAGTGAGCGAATATGGTGAACTTTAACATGATTATGTTGAAATTTACAAAGAACTTAGTGAATATATTATCATTTAATCATTGTTTTTATCAATTTAGTTTGTTTTATTTAAGCAACAAATATACATTCACAAGTTTTATTTTTATTTTTTAAACAAAATCAATAATCAAAAAATTCATCCTTTGCCTTAGGTATGAAGCCTGCATCGTTTTGGGGGAGAGGGGTAGGGTTGATGATCATCGAATTTTGTCAAAGACTTTATGGCTTACCCTACACTAGACACTCTCACCAAAATACCACATTCACTCTGTGGCTTGATCTTACTTACATTGTAAGATAATGAAGAGTGGCAAAAATGAATCGTGGACGAGTTCATTGTGGGTGGGGTGGTTTCAGAAACGCGGGGTGATTGGAGTATCGGAAGAATGGCAGTTTACCGATGTTTATGGCACCGATGAAGCTTTGACTATGGTAACCAGGCCTGTCTTGCTGTTAGACTTTCGTGCCCACTGACTAAAAATGCGACTGATAAGCAAGTTGGTACTGTGAAGGAATCCCCTTACTTGTGTTTCATCAAACAGACAATTGGAAGTGGTTGTGGAACAATTACTTCAGTTCACGCTCGGATAGACAATGCAGAGCAAATTGCTTTCCAATCGGATGTATATATGAACG
>OY744539.1:89592539-89711299 GCA_963556195.1 Sepiola atlantica | reverse complement strand
AGTTCACGCTCGGATAGACAATGCAGAGCAAATTGCTTTCCAATCGGATGTATATATGAACGAGTTTCTAGAGGAAACCAAGTCTGTGACCTCAGCAAGAAAAAGACTTTCATGAGACAAAAGTATGTCAAAATATTTTATTTTATGTGTGTGCGTAGCCAGCGTAAACCATCCGGTGATAGGAAATAAAGAAAACCAAAGTTTTTCCATATACGTTCTGTTCTTTGTCATTCTTGTTGGATCTTACCGGGTACCCCGAAAGAATGGGTAATGCAACAACATGATGACGAATTTGTTTTAAAAAGATTTTATTTACAAAAAATTGCTCGTGAGAGTGAGACATTTACAAATATTCACAAAAAGAAACCTGTTATGCTCGAAAATTGAGACATACTTCGCAGGCTGCCCATGTTTCCTTCACGTGCATCATCGTGCTTATTGCAATCCATTCTGCAGTTGCACTAGATCAACTTGAGATTTTCCAATGTCTGTTGCACATACAAGATACATGTGCATTATGATGCACCTGCAGGAGAGATGGGCTTGTTCAAAAGCCTGCAGTGACTGTTGTGATACAGGCTCA
The DNA here is from genome assembly GCA_963556195.1 of Sepiola atlantica. NCBI lineage: Eukaryota > Metazoa > Mollusca > Cephalopoda > Sepiida > Sepiolidae > Sepiola > Sepiola atlantica. The sequence continues at coordinate 89,710,716 of OY744539.1, read as the reverse complement.
ATTTTCGAGCAAAACATAGACTAAATTGATAAAAACAATAATTGTTAATATATTCACTAAGTTCTGTAGTCGAAAACTCGCGTACACACAAAAAATGAATAAAAAGTCTGACTTTTGAATTGTATTAAGAATTTTCCAAAACACGATGACAACTTTTTTTCTCTCTCAGTCTCTTGCTGAACACTGAATGTGGTCCCAACTCATCACGTCAATTTTACCATCTCTCCCGGGGAGGAAAGTTTCTACTCTTTTTATTTCAACGAGAATGCACCCATGCAAAACAATGCTCATTTGCATAAGTGAACTCTTGTCATTGCACAAAAAATAACAAGATTCTGTCTTGTAAGCAAGACACTCTGGATTCAATCTCCGATGAACGACACACAGCGCGACAGTCCCTCTTTTACCTCGTGGATCCGCATATATATATATATATATATATGTTTACATCGTTTATAAAACCATAAACAATTAGATTTATCACAGGGCTTAGAGGATGAGTTATTTGTACAATTTCGGTTTTCTTTAGCTGTTCGTCTTGTTAGTCAACGGTTCTAAGACGACAACCATGTTAGGAGATCCTGCTTCTGAGACGCATATTTGAATCCTGTACGAGTCTCATTTTTCACTTTGTTATTCTTTATTTATTCCTAGCCACACTGATAAAATTAATCATTATTTTAATATCACTTACACAAACATAATCATAAAAAAAAAGCAATGTAATACATACCATAATAATAGTGAAATTATTCCCCCCCCCCCAAAAAAAAAAAAAAAAAAAAAATAAAAAAGAACATTAAAATATTGGGACTGGCAGAATACTCTTTGAAATGTGTACAAATAATTATTCTATTTTAATCGAGAAATGTCATTAAATTCGAGTTTGACTCATTATAGATTTGATAGAAAGTGCTTTTTGCTATGAAATCAAAGAATCATTCGATGTATTTCATTTGAGCTGCTAAATTTTATTGATGCGTTTCAAATGATGTCATGTTTTTGTATGTAATTAAGTTAAGTCTATTTTAAAAATACAGAGTATCCATGGGGAAAACATAAAATGTCCGCATTTGTCATGGGCGCATTAGTGTAGATTTTTAATGTTAAAATAGACATGAAACTGTATCGTGAAAGCAAAAATTTTATTGCAAATATTTTTACCGTTTTGAAGAATGTTACGCTTTTTTTTACTGGCCTATGTCATGACAGGAAGTCACCATAAAGTGTATGTATGTATGTATGTATCTATGTATGTATATATATATGTATGTATGTATATATATATATATATATATGTGTGTGTGTGTGTATAATGTTTAAATAAATATTTATTATTATTGCCTACAAACTTGCTTATGCAATCTTCAGTGTAGGATATGTTAATTACTGCCGGTCGAAGGATTCGAACCCAGTTGCAAAGTCACCTTTGACTCTGCAGCCTGATATTCAACCCTTAGGCCATCATCAATTAACATGGTTATAAAGAGAATTTACACTCTATAAATGTCAAATCAGCAGACATATACAGTAAGCGAAGTCAGATAGCATTCAGCAGCAGAGGCCGGAACATCGTTTTATGCTTAGTGTGACTGCTTATTTAGAAATTTTTCTTGAGGCCCAATCCTTCCTTATTTTTAAGAGGGGGAGGGGGTGCTATAACATATTTTAAAAATAAATATGTATTATTATTACCTACAGACACAAGTGTTTCATGCTTATGCAATCTTCAGTGTAGGAAATGCTAATTACTGCCAGTCGAAGGATTCGAACCCAGTGGCAAAGTCACTTTTGAATCTGCAGCCTGTATGTGTATATATATGTATATCTATATATATATATAAATATATATGTATATGTATGTATATATGTATATGTGTATTCATGTATGTACATATGGTGTGTACGTGTATATGCTTGTATGTGCTTGATGTGATCTCTGACATTGGATGTCTAGTGTCTATTTTCAAATCTTTTCTTAGGTCCCTCCCACCCCCCAATATACTTCAGTCGCCAGACTGTAGGTGTCATTTTCTAAATAGCAGGGGGAGGGTGAGAACTGGTGATTTTTGACACGACCTGATTTCTTGAGAAACATTGAACCCCCCCCCCTCCATGCCTACTCTTACAATTTCTATTTATATACATGGCGTCCTTCTTCCCTCTCTGTCATAAATTATGTAATTCCCCTCTCACTACATAATTATAGATTAAATATGCTTCAAATTCCCCCCTCTCTCTAAATATGTATTAAATAGGTTGTCACTCCCTCTCTCTCTAATTATATTTGAATTGTCGAGTGTGAATTTCCCCTTTTTTTTCAGTTTCAAAAATGTAATCGTCTAAATTGGATGCTTGACAATACCACAAGGTTGAAATAAATTATTGCATCGATGATTATGTAATTTCGTGTTACTACATTTTATTCTTGCTCTGTTTATTACATTGAGCTCTCATACCCGGATTTCTTCCTGGAATTATTTCATTATAACACAAATATATATATATATATATACACATAATGTTAGGAAAACTAAAATAGAATATGGGATAAACAAAGACCAAATATAAAACAAAAAATCACTATAAACGAGCCTTGAGAGAAGAATCAATAGTTTGCCTCTGATTAGAAGCTTATACATTACTGACATAATACCTATTATCATATTAAACAAACTTAACTTTCCTGAAGGCATTTTTTTCTTATCTATTTTATTCACCCAAAATACATGCTCAAATATTTCTTGGTTTTGAGATTGAGTTATGTTTGAGAAAAAAATCCATTTTAATTGTTCTAGTTAGATGTAATTTACAATTAACTCTCCAAGTGACCCATCTCTTAGTTTTTGTTTGTCGCCTCCCTCTCTTATTTATGACGTTTCTATTACTCTGGCTTCTGTTACTCTCTCTATTAAGTCGAATATAATAATGGAAATATTTGAGTATTGATTTACTCCTCTCCAGGAGTTAGGCACAAGGCCAGTTTTTATCTTACTCTCACAAGTAAGATGTGACCCAAAGTCGGGTCGGGAAAGTGGGGTTTAAAAATTGCCTGGGCAGCCCCGTCGGGGCGCCTCAGGCAGTAAGCAATAAACTTACTCCTCCCCAAAGAGGGGAGGCGAAGCCTGGGAGGGTGGACCTCCTAAAACTGCACAGGACAGACCCATAGACCGGTGTAAATCAAGCCCCGAAGGCCAAGACAATACCAGTCTATGGGGTGCAGTATCCATCGGAACAGATACTACACTTTGATCTTAGCCAAAAGGCCAAGAACAACTTGGAAATATTTGAGTAGTCCATTGTAAAAAAAATCGAATAACACCACAGGTAGTAAACATATTTAACCAATAGCCTAGCGAGAGAGAGAGAGAGAGAGAGAGGCAGAGAAAGAGAGAAAGAGAGGCGAGTGATATAGCGAGCATAAAGCGACTAATTTGGGATATTTAAATTTTTTTAAACCCACTTTTTCCTTATTCAAACAATCGAACCCAAGCTGAATGGGATACTCAATGGGTGTATGTATGTATGTATGTATGTATATATATATATATATATGTATACTTAAGCAGCAAGTCATTATCCAAGCAAGCGTTGTTGAACATCACGGAACTTTCTCGTTTGTAAATCTTTGTGAGGTTCTCAAACCGTCGAGCTATCCTTCTGGTTTCAGGTGGCAGTCTGTAGAGTATTTCCCGATTGTTCTTAACTCGGCCATTTTTTTTTTTTTTTTTTTTTTTTTTTGAGCGCTTTCGACTTTCTTAGTCGTCTTCAGGATTAGGTTTTTTAAAATAAGAAGACTGGAGTTAATGTTTTATAGGTATCGTTATGGGCGAATGAAAGAAAAGAGAGGGTGTGTGGTTGAGTTCATTTTATTCTATCGTATTAGGGGTGGGACGTAATGGGTGAAAATTTCAGATTCATGCGAGTAGTATATTTTTGTGTTTATTTATACATAAATAACACTAAACAATCAAACATTTTGAAAATTTTGCAAAATTCAGAAGGTGCAGGCCAAAAATAGCAGTTAGGGCTCTACAGGACTCAAAATCCATCATTTTTCAGTGAAAAAGTGGTTTCATGCGACATTGCAGGTCCTAAAACATCCTCAAAAGCTATGAATGGATATAGATAGTTAAATCTGATATAGTACTTTAATTTAGGACCATTTTCAGGCTGTGAAAGGGTTTTCATGAATGTTAAATAGCTAAAAACTAGTGGCCTGCACCTTCTGAAGTTTGCAAAATTTTCAAACTAATTTCAACTAATGTTATTTATGTATAAATGAACACAAAAAAATACTACTCACATGAATCTGAAATTTTCACCCATTACGTCCCTACCCCTAATCGTATGTGTTTTTGGTTTTATTGTTTATTTATCTATTTTATTAATTCTTATTTTTACTATTGTTTATTTATTTATTATTATTTATTCCTATTACTATTATTACCATTATTTATATATTTTATTTTTTTTATTACTTTATTTTTATTTAATTATGGAATACTTTTAATATGTTAGTACCTGTGTTGAAAGCTATTTTATTAATATTAGGCTGTTTAGTTTTAAACCAGAAGGATAGCTCGAAGAAGATTTAGAAACAAGAAAGTTCCATGACGTTCAACAAAGCATGCTTGGATATATATATATATATATAGTCTCGGAAGTTTCTCAACCATTAAAACTATATTAAAAAAAAAAAAACTTATAGTCCCAAGTCTTTCAGTGGAAAATCACTCATGTAAGTCAATTTATTTTTTACAGTTATTATATTAGTTTGTTTCTAACACTATTTTAAGGGATCATCAGTTGTTTACCATGAAAAACTGTTTCGGGAATATATATATATATATATATATATATATATATATATATTAGTTCATCCACAGAGAGACTCTTTTGCTGTATCACAGACCAACGCCCATCCCAGCCCCGGGATAGAACCTACAACCATCTAGTCGATGGTCAGTAGCTCGACGGGACGGGACATCTGCTGTTGGCCAATGATATCTACAATGTTTTCATATGAACATTGACCGCTACTTGACAGTGCTCTATTTGTTTATTCAAAAAGAGCTTTGCATCATGCTAAAGTAGTAACATGTTATATCATTATTGACAGTGCTTAGCCAAAAATGGGTGGGGGGCTATATATATATATATATATATATATATATATAATGTACATACTAGCAGTGCCACCCAGTGTAGGTTGTGGTTAAGGTGATAACATCACATGCAACATCATAGTATGGACTAAGGAGTCACCTTTGTGTCTACTATCTATGTTCTATAGACATTACTTACATTTTTAAATACCTTTTAATTAGTCGAGTAATGTTCTATTAACATTACTTACATTTTTAAATACCTTTTAATTAGTCGAGTAATGTTCTATTAACATTACTTACATTTTTAAATACCTTTTAATTAGTCGAGTAATGTTCTATAGACATTACTTACATTTTTAAATACCTTTAAATTAGTCGAGTAATGAAACAGCTCTAGAAAAAACTGGATTTACTAATATTGAAATTAAATATAAGAAACAAGACGCCAAAACTAATAATAGAAAGAGAAATATCATTTGGTTCATCTCACATTATAACCTAATCCTGAAAACTTAACTGGCCAAGAAATTCTTAAATCCTTTTGATAAACATTTTCCCGTAACTAGTCCAGTACATAAAATATTCAATACAAATTACTTAAAACTGTTTTATAGTTGCTACGAAAATTCAGACATGATCATCGAAGCTCAAAATAATAAAATATTACATGACAGTGATAAAGAGAAAATTAAACTAAAACTCTTTTCTTTCTATATTCCAAATTTTATAAAAAATCTGTCCAGTAGTTTTGCTTCCTATAGATGTACTCAGATATACAGAGGGGAAGAGGTGAGGGACAGACTGAGAATCTGGGTGTTCCAAGTTCGTTCCACAGAACCACTTCACTTAGGATGTTGGCAACCTTCACATAGTCCTGATGTCTTTCTAAAAGAGTTCTAACTAGAAAGATATTGGGGGAAATCAGTACCAACAACAGAATTTCTTATTCAGTTGCATGTTTAATATAATTCTTTTGTTTTGTTTTCCCAGGATTTCTGCTGGCTTGATGGCACGTATCGTGAACTTTGATCGTGATGGCCAAATTCTTCAGGCTATTTCCAACAACAACCTCTGCACAGTTCGCCGCCTGATCAGCAGTGGCGTCAGTGTGAACTCGGTCGTTCATAACCGCGATCGTAGAGACAGCACCACCATTCTTGCGGAGGCGGCTTATGCGGGCAGCTTGGACATTGTCACGTACCTTGTGAAGGCTGGAGCTCTTATTAACCATAAGGATCCCTGCTTTGGGCGCACCCCTCTTCATTGGGCGTGTATGGGTCGGAAAACAGAGATAGCAGTCTATCTCATCGAAAGGAGAGCAAATGTTAATTGTGTGGATCGTGACAACGTGACTCCGATAATCTTTGCTGCAATGGGAGGCTGTGACGAGATTGTGACTAGATTGATCGAGAACGGTGCCAATCCACACATGGTGGATCGGCTCCGCTCATCGGCTCTTCATTATGCCACATTCCACAGTTATTCTGCAGTCGTGTCTCGGTTAATTGAAGTTGGCTGCATCCCTAGCAATAGAGTTATATTTGGCCAGGGTACACCTATGGCCAATCTTATGCACAATAAAGACTATGTGAACTGTCACCTCTTGTTGGAGAGCGGCTACGATCTCAAGAACGAGGATTACCTTTATAAACACCTGGAAATGTTTCCTGCTTCCAAACCAGCTTCCGAGAAATCCAAAGGAAATGCGACGACTGACGTTGTCTCTCAGATGGACCACATTGTTCGGTGGCTGAGGACGCCTCGTTCTTTGCAATGCTACTGTCGGACAGTCATTCGCAATAGTATGCAAGGGAGTTACTTGCGAAAAAGAGTTGGTTCTCTTCCAATTCCAGCCCAGCTCAAACATTATCTGTTGTTCTTATAGTATTAACTAATTACTGAATCTGTGATTTCTTCTTTTATAAAATGCACTTTTTTAAAAAAAAAATATTTATTCATCAAGAGGAACATGAAACTATTGAAGTGATTTGGTTTCAAAATGAAGTGATTCGCTTGTTCTTATTTTGAAGAATGTTCAACAGGCAAGATGAAATTGAAACATATACAAGATATAGTTAAATGATATATGTATTGAAATTATAATACAAGAAATGTATTTGAAAGTAAGTATGTGTTGCGACTTAATTAAAAGACCAACTTATCTGATACTGTGAAAGTGGGTTCAACCAAATTGACTTTTGACATTTAGCACTAATACTCATAGGGAAAGGTATGAACCCACAATTTTATTTCCTCGGCTATGGCTAAAATAACAACTTGTGTTCAATTATTTGTATCTAATGAATCATTTCCAATAAGTATTGTTTTCGTTTTAAATAACCCAAAAAGGGTTGATATGTCATAATACAGACAAACCAAGATAAATTATATTACATTTCATTCACTTGCACACAAATAATATTGAAAGGTATGAACTCCCAATCAATTTCATTAAAATTGTAGGGTTTCTTCAATTATTTTTTTTACTGAAAACATTAAATAACTCGAAAATTGGTTGATATGCCATGAAATAGATATCCAGTTTAAATTATTTTTAGTGGATTATAAATTTGAAATATAAAAAAAATACTCAAATTTATAGATGAGATAAATAAGTGTTAAATAGAAGATCACGTGTAAATCTAAGATGAAGCATAAATAATACAGCTTCGTATTCCAGTTGCTTCTTTTCAATAACTGCCAGCTTGTGGAACTCTCTTCCTGCTGACTGTTTTCTTCCTACCTAGAGCTTTGGTCTTTTCAAAACTAAGAACGAAGAATGATTATTGCGAGATATGCCGATTGAGGCATCTCTGGTCTTTGCAATAATCATTTTTCGTTCTTTTTAGCTCCATACATCAAGTGGCTTCATGCCTTGTCTGGAGCGACTGCCATAAAAAAAAAGATTACTGACTCATTTGGCATAATGGTTAGTGTTTGCTAATGAGCCAAGAGACCAAGGTTCAATCCTCAGTTGACTAATACCAGACTTGAAAAATGGCACTTGATGCCTTTTTGCTAAACTTTCACCATTATAAGGTAAGGATCAATGGTAAGTGTAGTAATTCTGGGAAAAGAGTGGTGCTCTCCCCTACATCTCTGTAGGCACCATTGACTACAATCCATGCATTTTTTTTATTTTTATAAATGTAAGTAAATGTTAAAAAGGTATTAACTCCCATTTCCCATAGATTTATGTTTATTCCATGAAAAATGCCAGTATACTGAAATCATATGCCCTTAATAGGGTTAAGATGAAAATTCATATACACTAAATGTACAAAAGCAAGGAAATTCCCAAATTTGTACACTTTTATTGTCATTAAGGGAATGTGAGCACAACAGGTCTATGTATTTTACTGGTACAAATTTTTCTTCAGCGCACCTCACACACTTCATCCACTCATGCATAGATATTTATACTGTAGTGATGTGATAATGAAATGGTTTGGTTGATATGTAGTCATACCCTTAATGACAATAAAAGTGTAAAAATTTGAAAATTTTCTTTGCTTTTGTACATTTAGTGTATATGAATTTTCATCTTAACCCTATTAAGGGCATATGATTTCAGTATACTGGCATTTTTCATGGAATGTCACTACTTTTGTAAAGGCTATGCCTCAATACAATGCCTTCTCATAAGGTTTTTTAAAATTTTCTGGAAAATTAAGACATATGGTAAACTGAAATTAAAATGCCATCAACTAGACCCTAGAACCTCTATCTCTGCCAAAAATCAGCTGAATCTATCAAATAGTTGATGAGATACAGGGTGGCACATACGTATGTACACACAGATAACATGATTTCATGATTGAACTTTCTGGATCTCTGGGTTGCCTTGACTAATGATGTTGAAATTCTACGCACTTATAGAACCCATCAAATAAAAATGTTGTGCAAAGTGTTAACTAATTTTGTTTATTGGTTTTTGAGTCATGATTGATCAAAGAAATGAGATTTCCAGCATAGGCCATTCGTGTAGTCTATTAAGGGATAGAGCGCTCTCGCACATCCCTGGATTTGTACCAAATATAGTTGTATTTCAGAAAGGATTGTGAATTTTATTAATGATTCAATAGGGGGGACATTTGGGGGGGGGGTCATCCTTTATGCTTATTCACCAGAGAAATACTGGTGTATTCCATATGTGTAGCTTAGTTATCTCCATCCAACTTTAATCAGGTTAGGATTCACTTGATTAACAAAGAAACAAACGCAATTACTTTACCTTATGTAGATATCTGATATATTAATGACCGTCTGGAACTGTTTTTACAGCAAGTAATTCGAGATTGAAATCCCTGATAATTAAACTCTATTACCTGATTCTTTGTTGCTGTCTTGTTTCAAAATTGCACGTGGCTGTCAGATAAGATGCAGTTTAACCAAACCTGTCTTGATATAAAAAAGCAACTTTATACTATGGCTTTGTTTCGGCTTATAGATAATAGTTGTCCAACACAAACATTTTCATTAGATTAGTAGATCCCAAGAAGGTGTAATCAAGCTAAGCCATGTTCTTAGTCGGACACTGTGAATGTGGCTCGCATGTTCTTAGTCGGACACTGTGAATGTGGCTCGCATAGTTAGCATTCCGTAAAATTAATCCTGCAAGACATCTTTTATATTGGGTTATTTTATAACTTTTTGAAAAAAATACATTACTAGTCCACAAGAGTTTCAGGAGATTTGAAACAACCAAATTTGATAAAGAGGTCTTACCTCGAAATGTATTATGGAACACAACTACACACATTAGATCACTGTGTAGAAGTTGTGACTGTAAGATTTACTATAAAGAAAGAAAAATGCATTTCATTTTTGTCCTCAACACCGACATATTTCTATTCCTTGCATTGTGATAGCCTTCTATGACTCCTCTATACAATTGCGATTAGTAAGATTGTGTGAATGAAGTGTTTCGCTCAATGATTCTTGACAGATCGATTTTATTTATTTTTTAAAATTTATTTTTTATTTCATCAGGGTTTGCAAACCGGTCATTAGTAGAAAAACACTTTTCTCTTCTATGGAGTCAGTCTAGTTCAGACATTAATATAATCACTGAATGGCCGTGGTTTATATACTCCGATTTTTCTGAAATTTTAACAATAGGTATTAGACATCAATTAATAAATATTCTCCAAATTTCAGTTTCTTTATATTATTGTAAATTCAAATATTTCAGATTTGCATTAAATTTCATCCATAGTCATTAGACGTTTTTTTAGTCTTCAAAATATTGTTCATAATAAACATTGCTATTGCACATGACATACACCTCTGCTGAATAGGATGTAGTTTGCTTAAAGCATTGTGTGTAGTGTGTAATAAGTTTAATTTTCAAGCTGGTGACAATGCAGTTTGGTAGAAAACACTGTTTGATATGAGATAAGGTCAACACATCAAATGACAATATTGAAGAATTCAATAAATTTTTATTAAATATTTATTTACTAACGTATTGTTTCGAACCACGATGGTATGGATGATCATATTCTTGAAATTTTCGAGGTAAAACTCCTTTGTCAAAGATTGCCACATTCGTCTATATCATCAATACAACAACACAATCTTTTTTAATCTTAGAGACCGAAGAATTCCACTTTCTATCAGACTACACTTAAACAGTCAACCCCAAATCAAGAGAGATCACGCTTTCGAAAATGGTCCAAGAGAGATAACTAATAAGCCACATCCTTTTCAGAAGGAAATTATCAACCGAAGTGTGTTTTCACCTGGAAGGCGGGAAAATTATCATTCAACCGAAGTGTGTTTTCACCTGGAAGGCGGGAAAATTATCATTCAACCGAAGTGTGTTTTCACCTGGAAGGTAGGGAAAATTATCATTCAACCGAAGTGTGTTTTCACCTGGAAGGCGGGAAAATTATCATTCAACCGAAGTGTGTTTTCACCTGGAAGGCGGGAAAATTATAGGATGCTTATGTTTTAAAAACATGTTCTCCACTTAAAACTACTTCAGCCTTTATTTTTCTCTGTATTTTATTAGAAAACATTCAGGAATCTCTATTTATCTCTATTATTTTTCTTCAAACTACATTCCTTATCAATGTGAATAAGTTTACAATGTTTCAGCCGATTTGCCCTCAGGCCTTCATGTGTATGCTTCATTTATGTATGTTGCTGTTTCTTTTCCATATTTAAATATGTATTTAAGGTAAGAGCAGATGAGACGCTCTTTAGCCTTGGTAGACTGGTCCCCATCACCTCACTGGGTTGGTGTCAAGAAAGGCATCTGACCTATAAAAATGACTTCCAAAAGAAATATGTCACATTTCAGCTCATATAGTTAAAATCAGTGCCCCCCCCAACTATTTTATCACTGCAAACCAGTCAACGCTTGTCAATTGAAGGTTGTATTTTTCAGCATCTGAATGGAGTTATCAGTTTGAATTATCACACAAGTCTGCTGCATGTTTCACTTAGACTCACAAGCTCTACTCTTCTTCGCTTCCTCCCATCTCTCTGTTGGCGACCACTGCCCTAACGCTCTCTGACTAGTCGCTACGGTAACCCTTAAATAGTCCTTTAAAAAAAGTTACAGATACACTACAAAAACGAATATGAATTGCATGAAATTTTAATTCACTTTAACGCTAAATCAACCGGAGCCCTGAGCTTGTTTCTTTGCAACGAGACAGTCCCCCAATGTCACCCGGAGTGTGTTGCTTATCTCTAGTCTATTTCGTAGTTTTGGTTGCTGTCACTGCAGAAAAGCTTGCTTCACACAGATAGGATCTGGCAATGGCAACATGGTTTTCAATGCTGCGGTGGTGATCTCTGTGTATTCTGGCAACATGGTTTTCAATGCTGCGGTGGTGATCTCTGTGTATTCTGGCAACATGGTTTTCAATGCTGCGGTGGTGATCTCTGTGTATTCTGGCAACATGGTTTTCAATGCTGCGGTGGTGATCTCTGTGTATTCTGGCAACATGGTTTTCAATGCTGCGGTGGTGATCTCTGTGTATTCTGGCAACATGGTTTTCAATGCTGCGGTGGTGATCTCTGTGTATTCTGGCAACATGGTTTTCAATGCTGCGGTGGTGATCTCTGTGTATTCTGGCAACATGGTTTTCAATGCTGCGGTGGTGATCTCTGTGTATTCTGGCAACATGGTTTTCAATGCTGCGGTGGTGATCTCTGTGTATTCTGGCAACATGGTTTTCAATGCTGCGGTGGTGATCTCTGTGTATTCTGGCAACATGGTTTTCAATGCTGCGGTGGTGATCTCTGTGTATTCTGGCAACATGGTTTTCAATGCTGCGGTGGTGATCTCTGTGTATTCTGGCAACATGGTTTTCAATGCTGCGGTGGTGATCTCTGTGTATTCTGGCAACATGGTTTTCAATGCTGCGGTGGTGATCTCTGTGTATTCTGGCAACATGGTTTTCAATGCTGCGGTGGTGATCTCTGTGTATTCTGGCAACATGGTTTTCAATGCTGCGTTGGTGATCTCTGTGTATTCTGGCAACATGGTTTTCAATGCTGCGGTGGTGATCTCTGTGTATTCTGGCAACATGGTTTTCAATGCTGCGGTGGTGATCTCTGTGTATTCTGGCAACATGGTTTTCAATGCTGCGTTGGTGATCTCTGTGTATTCTGGCAACATGGTTTTCAATGCTGCGGTGGTGATCTCTGTGTATTCTGGCAACATGGTTTTCAATGCTGCGGTGGTGATCTCTGTGTATTCTGGCAACATGGTTTTCAATGCTGCGGTGGTGATCTCTGTGTATTCTGGCAACATGGTTTTCAATGCTGCGGTGGTGATCTCTGTGTATTCTGGCAACATGGTTTTCAATGCTGCGGTGGTGATCTCTGTGTATTCTGGCAACATGGTTTTCAATGCTGCGGTGGTGATCTCTGTGTATTCTGGCAACATGGTTTTCAATGCTGCGGTGGTGATCTCTGTGTATTCTGGCAACATGGTTTTCAATGCTGCGGTGGTGATCTCTGTGTATTCTGGCAACATGGTTTTCAATGCTGCGGTGGTGATCTCTGTGTATTCTGGCAACATGGTTTTCAATGCTGCGGTGGTGATCTCTGTGTATTCTGGCAACATGGTTTTCAATGCTGCGGTGGTGATCTCTGTGTATTCTGGCAACATGGTTTTCAATGCTGCGGTGGTGATCTCTGTGTATTCTGGCAACATGGTTTTCAATGCTGCGGTGGTGATCTCTGTGTATTCTGGCAACATGGTTTTCAATGCTGCGGTGGTGATCTCTGTGTATTCTGGCAACATGGTTTTCAATGCTGCGGTGGTGATCTCTGTGTATTCTGGCAACATGGTTTTCAATGCTGCGGTGGTGATCTCTGTGTATTCTGGCAACATGGTTTTCAATGCTGCGGTGGTGATCTCTGTGTATTCTGGCAACATGGTTTTCAATGCTGCGGTGGGGATCTCTGTGTATTCTGGCAACATGGTTTTCAATGCTGCGGTGGGGATCTCTGTGTATTCTGGCAACATGGTTTTCAATGCTGCGGTGGTGATCTCTGTGTATTCTGGCAACATGGTTTTCAATGCTGCGGTGGTGATCTCTGTGTATTCTGGCAACATGGTTTTCAATGCTGCGGTGGTGATCTCTGTGTATTCTGGCAACATGGTTTTCAATGCTGCGGTGGTGATCTCTGTGTATTCTGGCAACATGGTTTTCAATGCTGCGGTGGTGATCTCTGTGTATTCTGGCAACATGGTTTTCAATGCTGCGTTGGTGATCTCTGTGTATTCTGGCAACATGGTTTTCAATGCTGCGGTGGTGATCTCTGTGTATTCTGGCAACATGGTTTTCAATGCTGCGGTGGTGATCTCTGTGTATTCTGGCAACATGGTTTTCAATGCTGCGGTGGTGATCTCTGTGTATTCTGGCAACATGGTTTTCAATGCTGCGGTGGTGATCTCTGTGTATTCTGGCAACATGGTTTTCAATGCTGCGGTGGTGATCTCTGTGTATTCTGGCAACATGGTTTTCAATGCTGCGGTGGTGATCTCTGTGTATTCTGGCAACATGGTTTTCAATGCTGCGGTGGTGATCTCTGTGTATTCTGGCAACATGGTTTTCAATGCTGCGGTGGTGATCTCTGTGTATTCTGGCAACATGGTTTTCAATGCTGCGGTGGTGATCTTAGTGTATTCTGGCATGACTTCAATTCAGAATAGCAGCAGAGTTTTTGTCTTGAACATACTTTTAAGGCAGCCATCATTTGCAATCTCCAGCAGACATGCTGGATTCATCTGTTTTGGCAGTTCGTGGATCCTTTATGGTTGGGAAGTAGCACTCAAACTGTAACAGAGAGCGGCCGATTGAAGTAGATGCAGACACTTGTCCGCGCCGTTCAAAGAGGCAGCGTCTGCTATGCTGTGTGTGGGGCGAACCTGAAAACCCTCGTTGCCGACATAAAAAGAAAAAGGAGTGGGAGGAGAGAGGCGTCAGAAAATGAAATAAGATTTTAATTGTTTTATTTGTTCATGCAAATTAGGTGGTTTGCATACGTGGGATTTTCGTTATAATAAGAGAGCGAAAAGTTAAGAGTCAGTCAGTTTTGTCGTGGATATCGTTCTGAACGCGTATTGGAAAGCGAGCAAAAGAAAAGAGTGCTGGATTTTCTTTCATGTTGATTTGAAAGACGTTTTTTTTATATACAGTTCAGAGAGACGGTTTTCTTTTTCCTGCCATTTGGACTTGATCTTGGCGACATCTCTATTTAAAGATTAGTTCGTTATTCTTTTTTTTCTCACACGAACTCTCTTAAAAGCAAAGACAGGTGATCGTGCACCACCTGAAAGAACGAAGACTTAGATTCAGTCTTTCGTTTATTCAAAAAACGTTATTTTAGATTTTATTGGGGGGGGGGGGCGTTTTTTGAATATTTCTTTCAACACGTGTTCGCTAGGGTGCAATTCTAAGTGGCCAAAAAGTGGGTGCTCACTTTACGTATAACTTATATAGGAAAGTGATCCCCCACCTCTCCTAAAATCTAAAATAATAAAAATGCTAATTATTTCTTTTCATAGCGAATAGTTAGCGGGCAGTTCTATAAATTTACCGAAAAATGTATTAAAAAGTATTAAAAACATCTTCATCCAATGCATTTTAACGTGTAAAACAGATGTTAAACCGAATATGATGATGATGATGATGATGATGAAAACGAGCTGTTTATAAGCGTGTTTATGTCACGCTCAAAGTGAGTACCGATGTCAAGTTCCGTTGTTTAAAAATAAACATCTAATTAGTTCATTAGGTTTACGTACATGAAAAATATAATAACATAAAAAAAATCAACATATATCATTTAAATATGAGGAAACCTATCACCATATATAAATGAATCCTACATCTGAAGAAGGCTGGAGAGCACATCGGTCAAAACGTTGAATCTATTACTAATTGAGATTTGCTATCAGTCTGAAGCCAAAACTATACTATTACTTCTATTAAATTGTTCTTTGAATGTTCAATTCGGGGAGTTAGTGTAGTGTTTTGTGGCGTCATGAGACTAATCTCCCAGGTATTACCTCCTTCGTTTAGGGGGGAGGGGCGAATAGTGTAGTATATGTTTGTTTGTCATGATGCCATCCTCCCAGGCATTACCACATCCTTTGGTGGGTGTAGCATACGTCAACCAGAAATTCTCACAGTCAGTTGTTCATTAGTAAACTCAGCAAAAGTGTGCGATTAGAGATAAATCCTGATGGGAGACATCATCATCATCATCTTCAGTTTAACGTCAGTTTTACATGCTGGCATGTGTTGGACGACTTTTAGAAAAACAATATAAATAACAACTTTTCACTAAAAACTTCCGACAAATTTCGGAATATTTGTTGGACATATTTAAATTTTCTTAAATTCATGAATATGAAAATATTTTTTTGTGAGATATTTTCTTCAATCGATCTGTTTTGTTCCTTGTTTTAAGTTTTCTACAGAACCTGAAATCGATTTGTCATTACCAGCTAGTGTTTGGTAGGCACAGATCACAAAGAAAGAAAAACTCAGGACGGTTTGCTGTGGTTGCAGATTGGTAGCCAGCCGTCAGCTTTCAAGGCCATCAAGCCCGGGTTTTATATGAAACAATTGGTATTCCCAAATGCTCACCCTAACCCTAACCCTAACAATTGGTATTCCCAAATACTCACCCTAACCCTAACCCTAAGTTCTGGCTAGACTCAATGGTGTATCCCAAAAAATGTCATGTGAACGACCATCTTGCTGCACAACTCCCAACTTAGGATGCCCCTATAAATGTGGCCGCTATAAATTCACAGTAGCCCCTTACATCTCAGTGGCAGTGTACCCTGTTTGAGATGAATAGAAGAAAAAAAAAAGTTAAACGTTGGTGATTTTATAGGAACCGGTGTGTCAACGTGGTTATAACCGTAAAAAAGATAACAAAAAAAATTAGTTCTGTTTTCTTCTTTCATTGAAAGAAATTTCTAAGACAATGGATTTCTTTTGTTATCTCGTGATTTATTTGAACTAATATCTTCATCTTGGTAGTGATAGTCCTGATATTTCCTTTGTTATACCACCCACTTTTTTGAATTAATTTAAAAAAAACTTTGCTGAAATTCATATTTATTCCATGAAAAATGCCAGTATACTGAAATCATATGCCCTGAATAGGGTTAAGATGAAAATTTATATGCACTAAATGTACAAAAGCAAGGAAATTCCCAAATTTTTACACTTTTATTGTCATTAAGGGTATGTGAGCACAACAGGGCTATGTATTTTACTGTTAAGAATTTTTCTTCAGCGCACCTCACACACTTCATCCACTCATGCATAGAGATTTATACTGTAGTGATGTGATAATGAAATGGTTTGGTTGATATGTAGTCATACCCTTAATGACAATAAAAGTGTAAAAAATTGGGAATTTCCTTTTTTTTGTACATTTAGTGTATATGAATTTTCATCTTAACCCTATTAAGGGCATATGAGTTCAGTATACTGGCATTTTTCATGGGATGTCACTACTTTTGTAAAGGCTATGCTTCAATACAATGCCTTCTCATAACTGATATAGTTGGTAGTTTGACTAATCAAGGTATATGGTAAACTGAAATTAAAATGCCATCAACTAGACACTAGAACCTCTATCTTTGCCAAAAATCAGCTGAATCCATCAAATGGTCGATAAGATATAGAATAAAGTGTATGAATACTGGTCATTGTTAAGGTTTTTTGGAATTTTCTGGAAAACTAAGGTATATGGTAAACTGAAATTAAAATGCCATCAACTAGACCCTAGAACCTCTATCTCTGCCAAAAATCAGCTGAATCCATCAAATAGTTGATGAGATACAGGGTGGCACATATGTACGTACGTACACACAGATAACATGATTTCATGATTGAACTTTCTGGATCTCTGGGTTGCCTTGACTTATGATACTGAAATTCTACACACTTATAGAACCTATCAAATAAAAATTTTGTGCAAAGTTTTAACTAATTTTGTTTATTGGTTTTTGAGTTATGATTGATCAAAGAAATGAGATTTCCAGCATAGGCCATTCGTAGAGTATTAAGGGATAGAGCGTTCTCGCGCCTCCGTGGTTTTGAGAGATTTTTTTTTTCTGTCTCCCTGACAATTTTACAAGGATTTTCAGAAATGTAAGCTAAAAAATTTTAAAATTAAAAAATTAAAAAAATTTACTAGGGTTTTCAGAGATGTAAGCTAAAAAGTAGTAATTCGCTTTTACTCTTTTACAAAAAGCTCAGGTAGGTGGAGTGTGCAGACATTGGAAAATGTATGTTTGTGTGCACACTTCAAAGAAAATAATAGACAATCAGCAACAGAACCAGCGGCAATGCGATCAAACAATCGCGCTGATTCAATCCTTCTAATCTTTCCTCCTCCTTTACAGCATTTGTTTTTGCATTGAAAAATCTTTATTTTACCCCTTAAATGGAAGATAGCCAACATGATAGTCTGTCAATTTTAGAAAATAACTGTTTCTTCTTTTTCTTTCCCACCCGCTTCTTCAGCATCAGACTTTTATTTTATTTTTTTTTGTTTGAATAAAACTGTTGTTAAAAAAAAAAGATGCGAGCAATTTTGGAGACAATGCTAAAAACCTTTGTCTCCAAATTTTTAGCATTGCCTCCAAAATTGCTCGCAACTTTTGAAGACATTAGTCTTGCTCTGGCTCTGTTGGATAAAAAAGGAACTCTCTTGTCCTTTATTTCAGCACAAAGGAATGCATTCCGTTTTGAAAGGTCTTGTAAAACTATATATATATGCACATATTAAACATACATTGTTTTACAGAACCCTTTAAAAGGGACTGCACTGCATATATATACTTACCCTATATATCTTTTACAATAATCCGCAGAGTCGCGGACGGGGTCCAAAAAACGAACGAGAACGGGGTAGAAAAAATAAATATACAACAAGTGAAGGTGACCTACGTCGAGAATAGATATTTTCCTACTTACCTATGACGCTTGTTTGTATTTTTATGTAGTATTAATGGTACATCTAATAAAGATGTAAAAAAACATTTCTTGTTTTTTTTGGGCACGGATTTTTACTAAAAAAAATGGCGCCGACGAGCCTATTTTCCAGCCTCGTGTGACAAAAATACTGATTTCTAATAAATAGCAGTTGAAACGGCTTAAAAATACAAACAAATGTCACAGATAAGTTGGAAAATAACTTTTATCGGCTACAGTTACTTTTATTTGTTGTATATTTGTATTTTGAGCGTTTTCACTCTGCGGATTATTGTAAAAGATACCCATATATATATATATATATATATATATATATATAACATTTATTATATAAATATTTGTGGCTGACACAACTGGAGTCCCGTTTCGATGATACCACCTCATCAGAGCTCAAGATGCTAGTCATTTTGAGCTCCGATGAGGTTGTATCGCTAAAACACATTTGCAGTGGCATAAGCTGCACAAATGTTTAAATTATATATACTAGCAAATAAATGCTCCTTGTCGGTCGCATTTTTTGTGAAGATGCCGCGTCTCTTCCCCGTCTTTCCGGGCCATTCTAACCTTTTAGAACAGGTTACTAAATTTTTTTTACGACTAACCTAAGTCATAAAATTGTCAGTGTAGAGAAAATTACTCATTCCGGTCGACAGACTCGAAACACGAGTCATGTTTCAAATTCAAATTCTGACGTCTTAGTCTACATGTGCGCTATCAACAACTCAATAAATCAGCGAGAGATTAAACCTATGAATCTCGCATGAAGCGTGTGTGGATACTTCACTATAAAACCTATAAATCTTGCATGAAGTGTGTGTGGATACTTCACTATAAAACCTATAAATCTTGCATGAAGCGTGTGTGGATACTTCACTATAAAACCTATAAATCTCGCATGAAGCGTATGCGGATACTTCACTATAAAACCTATAAATCTCGCATGAAGCATATGCGGATACTTCACTATAAAACCTATAAATCTTGCATGAAGCGTGTGTGGATACTTCACTATAAAACCTATGAATCTCGCATGAAGCGTATGCGGATACTTCACTATAAAACCTATAAATCTCGCATGAAGCGTATGTGGATACTTCACTATAAAACCTATGAATCTCGCATGAAGCGTATGTGGATACTTCACTATAAAACCTATAAATCTCGCATGAAGCGTATGTGGATACTTCACTATAAAACCTATAAATCTCGCATGAAGCGTGTGCGGATACTTCACTATAAAACCTATAAATCTCGCATGAAGCGTATGCGGATACTTCACTATAAAACCTATAAATCTCGCATGAAGCGTATGCGGATACTTCACTATAAAACCTATAAATCTCGCATGAAGCGTGTGCAGATACTTCACTATAAAACCTATAAATCTTGCATGAAGCGTGTGCGGATACTTCACTATAAAACCTATAAATCTTGCATGAAGCGTGTGTGGATACTTCACTATAAAACCTATAAATCTCGCATGAAGCGTGTGTGGATACTTCACTATAAAACCTATGAATCTCGCATGAAGCGTGTGCGGATACTTCACTATAAAACCTATAAATCTCGCATGAAGCGTGTGCGGATACTTCACTATAAAACCTATAAATCTCGCATGAAGCGTGTGCGGATACTTCAGTATAAAACCTATAAATCTCGCATGAAGCGTGTGCGGATACTTCACTATAAAACCTATAAATCTCGCATGAAGCGTGTGCGGCTACTTCACTATAAAACCTATAAATCTCGCATGAAGCGTGTGCGGCTACTTCACTATAAAACCTATAAATCTCGCATGAAGCGTGTGCGGATACTTCACTATAAAACCTATAAATCTCGCATGAAGCGTGTGCGGATACTTCACTATAAAACCTATAAATCTCGCATGAAGCGTGTGCGGATACTTCACTATGAAACCTATAAATCTCGCATGAAGCGTGTGCGGATACTTCACTATGAAACCTATAAATCTCGCATGAAGCGTGTGCGGATACTTCACTATGAAACCTATAAATCTCGCATGAAGCGTGTGCGGATACTTCACTATGAAACCTATGAATCTCGCATGAAGCGTGTGCGGATACTTCACTATGAAACCTATGAATCTCGCATGAAGCGTGTGCGGATACTTCACTATGAAACCTATGAATCTCGCATGAAGCGTGTGCGGATACTTCACTATGAAACCTATGAATCTCGCATGAAGCGTGTGCGGATACTTCACTATGAAACCTATGAATCTCGCATGAAGCGTGTGCGGATACTTCACTATGAAACCTATAAATCTCGCATGAAGCGTGTGCGGATACTTCACTATAAAACCTATAAATCTCGCATGAAGCGTGTGCGGATACTTCACTATAAAACCTATAAATCTCGCATGAAGCGTGTGCGGATACTTCACTATAAAACCTATAAATCTCGCATGAAGCGTGTGCGGATACTTCACTATAAAACCTATAAATCTCGCATGAAGCGTGTGCGGATACTTCACTATAAAACCTATAAATCTCGCATGAAGCGTGGGCGGATACTTCACTATAAAACCTATAAATCTCGCATGAAGCGTGGGCGGATACTTCACTATAAAACCTATAAATCTCGCATGAAGCGTGTGCGGATACTTCACTATAAAACCTATAAATCTCGCATGAAGCGTGTGCGGATACTTCACTATAAAACCTATAAATCTCGCATGAAGCGTGTGCGGATACTTCACTATAAAACCTATAAATCTCGCATGAAGCGTGTGCGGATACTTCACTATAAAACCTATAAATCTCGCATGAAGCGTGTGCGGATACTTCACTATAAAACCTATAAATCTCGCATGAAGCGTGTGCGGATACTTCACTATAAAACCTATAAATCTCGCATGAAGCGTGTGCGGATACTTCACTATAAAACCTATAAATCTTGCATGAAGCGTGTGCGGATACTTCACTATAAAACCTATAAATCTCGCATGAAGCGTGTGCGGATACTTCACTATAAAACCTATAAATCTCGCATGAAGCGTGTGCGGATACTTCACTATAAAACCTATAAATCTCGCATGAAGCGTGTGCGGATACTTCACTATAAAACCTATAAATCTCGCATGAAGCGTGTGTGGATACTTCACTATAAAACCTATAAATCTCGCATGAAGCATGTGTGGATACTTCACTATAAAATCTATAAATCTCGCATGAAGCGTGTGTGGATACTTCACTATAAAACCTATAAATCTTGCATGAAGCGTATGCGGATACTTCACTATAAAACCTATGAATCTCGCATGAAGCGTGTGTGGATACTTCACTATAAAACCTATAAATCTTGCATGAAGCGTGTGTGGATACTTCACTATAAAACCTATAAATCTTGCATGAAGCGTGTGTGGATACTTCACTATAAAACCTATAAATCTTGCATGAAGCGTATGCGGATACTTCACTATAAAACCTATGAATCTCGCATGAAGCGTGTGTGGATACTTCACTATAAAACCTATAAATCTCGCATGAAGCGTGTGTGGATACTTCACTATAAAACCTGTAAATCTTGCATGAAGCGTATGCGGATACTTCACTATAAAACCTATGAATCTTGCATGAAGCGTATGCGGATATTTGACTATAAAACCTATAAATCTCGCATGAAGCGTGTGTGGATACTTCACTATAAAACCTATAAATCTTGCATGAAGCGTATGCGGATACTTCACTATAAAACCTATAAATCTCGCATGAAGCGTGTGTGGATACTTCACTATAAAACCTATAAATCTCGCATGAAGCATATGTGGATACTTTACTATAAAACCTATAAATCTCGCATGAAGCGTATGCGGATACTTCACTATAAAACCTATAAATCTCGCATGAAGCGTGTGCGGATACTTCACTATAAAACCTATAAATCTCGCATGAAGCGTGTGTGGATATTTCACTATAAAACCTATAAATCTCGCATGAAGCATATCTGGATACTGCACCATAAAACCTATAAATCTCGCATGAAGCGTGTGTGGATACTTCACTATAAAACCTATAAATCTCGCATGAAGCGTGTGTGGATACTTCACTATAAAACCTATAAATCTTGCATGAAGCGTATGCGGATACTTCACTATAAAACCTATAAATCTCGCATGAAGCGTGTGTGGATACTTCACTATAAAACCTATAAATCTTGCATGAAGCATATGTGGATACTTCACTATAAAACCTTTAAATCTCGCATGAAGCGTATGTGGATACTTCACTATAAAACCTATAAATCTCGCATGAAGCGTGTGTGGATACTTCACTATAAAATGTATATGGAACTTTATAAAGACAGACTACAAATCCATGCCAGAAAACAAAAACTGTTCAGACTCGTATATTCAAAAAGCAAAAAAACAAATTAACATGCTTTTAACAAATGTGCGCTTTTGAAATTAACTGATGGATTTCTTCTAGGTTTCACATTTTATATTGGACTGACGAAGGAGGAGGACGGTCCTCCAAAAATTACATAAAAAAAAAATATATTAATGTGTTTTGTCCAATCAAATGCCAAATATACTAATAAACAAAGCAGTGAGTTGCATTTTTCTGTATTGAATTCTTTTTGTTTTTATTTTCTCAAAGGCAGATATCACACATTTGTCTATGCATGAAGCATACATGGATGCTTCACTATATATGTATATATATATATATATGTATATATATAGTGTAGTGACGATGCAGAGAGAGCGAGGGATAAGCGGCCATGACCAGCATGCACCCACTCCAAAGAAACAGTGGCCGGATGCAGGAGCAAACCCAAGACTGTTTGATTACAAAATGAGGGTTATGATTAATGCAAAATCGGCACTGTTGGCAAATGTAAAATGGCAAAATAAAATGTGTGAGATTTTTGCTTGAAGAGCAGTTTTGTTTTGGATGCTACGTCGTTCGCGTGTTGTCTGTGAAGAGAAGAAACAACAACTATTGCTACCACTCAGAGCAAACATCTCATGTTTTCATTGAAGACAAGAAAGGAGAACTACTACCACTGCTGATATTAAGAGCAAACATCGTCACTGTTATTGGTGAAAGGAAGAAAAATAATCCGGCACTCCGCGTGAATACTGAGAACTGGTGTTCTTTTAACCGTAAA
Organism: Sepiola atlantica; assembly: GCA_963556195.1. Lineage (NCBI taxonomy): Eukaryota > Metazoa > Mollusca > Cephalopoda > Sepiida > Sepiolidae > Sepiola > Sepiola atlantica. The sequence goes on along the minus strand of OY744539.1, from coordinate 89,686,979 downwards.
TAATTTACGTGACTAAAATAGGAAGTAATTAACACATCTTTTAATAGATATTGAGAAGCGCGTATCTTTAAAAAATTTGTCTAGTTAGACTATGGTTGCTCTCCTTATATGAATTCTTTTTTCAAAAGGTTAATTAAACAATGTAAATTTATTACCATTACTTCAAATGGTTTTCTAATGGTATAGTTAACAACCCAATAAACTACTCTCCTTTTGTCCCAATAGCAAGTGTACCAAAACCAACAAGACGAGATGTTCACTTTGAACTGGGAAAACTTCAAACTGAAGCAGGTGGAACAGTTTGTTAGAAAAGCAAGATCAGCATCGAACACCTTAACCGCTTCAGCATGAAGTAGGCATACTTCACAAGAAGAACGGGGGAAGTTAGGGGTTCCACCATTGTTTGCTGTGATGAGAGGAGCCAACAATGCTCATCGCATGATGGTGCATGCCATCATGAGAGGAGCCAACAATGCTCATCGCATGATGGTGCATGCCATCATATCTGAACGTGGCGAGCTGCAGGTGGCGAGCACTGTATGTGTTTATTTTTCTCTTTGTGTTCAATTCTTATTAGTAGGAATTCATGAATGTCGATCGAATGAACAGCTCGGCACATTCTCTAATAAGATGTCTTCGGATTTGTTTGGTAAAATATGTAAAGTTATAACTATTACTTCTACGAAGCTATTGTTTTTAGTTTATTTTTTTATTTTAAATTAGACAGGTCACTTCTGTAATGAACTAACTACAAGTGTTGCATAGCCGCACCCTTGAGCCGCGGCCGTTCTTATTTCGTACACTAGTCCCACTACGCGCCGTGGTTTTACTCTTTTGTATACTCGTCCCTGAAAGGACCGTGGCAGTTCACATTTAATACTCGTCATTTTTAAAACATCATAAATCACATAGTTCATATATTGTTTGTATACCTTTAGATCTCTCCCTCGCCGTATAGAGGATCGCTGCCTCGATGTCGTCTAGTCGATGAATTTGTCCGTTGTCTGCAACAAAAGTTTCCTGACCGACTCACCAAACAACAATCTTTTTCAATTCTTTTTATTTCAAGCGTTAGTTATTTAATCAGCTGGGAGAAATTCACTACGTCGAGAGAGAGAGAGTGAGCAAATCACTACTTTATCATAGTTACTTAATTATTTCCTTAACCATTCATGGAGGTGGCGAAGTATATCTCTTGTCTGTATTTTCTTAGGGAAATATTTCCCTTATCTGTTGTAGTTTACAATCACGTCTCATCGGTTTGCCTCCAAAACCCAGACTAGCTAAAAACTCGCTTCTCACGAAGAACAAATGACGTCAGGATCCCTCTGTTTCCCACGCAAGGGCCTGTGACGTCACAGAGCCTCTCGCACGTGTACATTGACCCTTGATCTGGGATCTCGTCACACGGTGAACTTGTCACGTCTGTGATTTCTGACTGTGAGAACAGGCCCCATTCTGCACTCGACTGCCGGGTCCACTCCGCGTTAATTTGCGCTAGTCAAACCAACGATTTCCAACAGATACATACATGGTCATAGGGCCATTATCCAACACAAGCACAAAAAATATATATTAGGTAGCAATCGTTCATTTCTAACAACTAAAATATATATTATGCAACTATGTATACTAAGTCAGTTGCTAGATGTTGGAGGTTCAATTAATCCAAGCCCAGGCAAACCACGTATTTTGAGTATATCATTTGTGATATTTAATTTCCATTCCACTTGATAAACTGATATATGTATGTAGGTGTAAGTTAAAATATATGTATGTAGGTGTAAGTTAAAATATATGTATGTAGGTGTACGTTCAAATATATGTATGTAGATGTACGTTCAAATATATGTATGTAGGTGTAAGTTCCAATATATGTATGTAGGTGTAATTTCAAATACATGTATGTAGGTGTAAGTTACAATATATATGTATGTAGGTGTAAGTTAAAGAGATTCCAGTGTTAAATGATTGTTAAGTATCTGCAGCAGTTCAGTTTTTTGAAAATTCATTTTATTTGCATCTACAGTGCAACATAATTTCAACATAATAAATAAGTTCATTTTATTTGCATCTACAGTGCAACATAATTTCGACATAATAAATAAGTTGATTTTATTTGCATCTACTATGCAACATAATTTCAACATAATAAATAAGTTGATTTTATTTGCATCTACTATGCAACATAATTTCAACATAATAAATAAGTTGATTTTATTTGCATCTACTATGCAACATAATTTCAACATAATAAATAAGTTGATTTTATTTGCATCTACTATGCAACATAATTTCAACATAATAAATAAGTTGATTTTATTTGCATCTACTATGCAACATAATTTCAACATAATAAATAAGTTGATTTTATTTGCATCTACAGTGCAACATAATTTCGACATAAGAAATAAGTTGATATGATTAGAATCTACAGTGCAACATAATTTCAACATAAAAATAAGTTGATTTTATTTGCATCTACAGTGCAACATAATTTCGACATAATAAATAAGTTCATTTGATTTGCATCTACAGTGCAACATAATTTCGACATAATAAATAAGTTCATTTGATTTGCATCTACAGTGCAACATAATTTCGACATAATAAATAAGTTCATTTTATTTGCATCTGCAGTGCCACATCATTTCGACATAATAAATAAGTTGATTTTATTTGCATCTACAGTGCAACATAATTTCGACATAATAAATGAGTTCATTTTATTTGCATCTACAGTGCAACATAATTTCGACATAATAAATAAGTTCATTTTATTTGCATCTACAGTGCAACATAATTTCAACATAATTAGTTGATTTTATTTGCATCTACAGTGCAACATAATTTCGACATGATAAATAAGTCACTTTGATTTGCATCTACAGTGCCACATAGTTTCGACATTATAAATAAGTTACTTTTATTTGCATCTACAGTGCAACATAATTTCGACATAATAAATAAGTTGAATAAATTTGCATCTACAGTGCAACATCATTTCGACATAATACAGAAGTTTATTTTATTTGCCTCTACAGTGCAACATAATTTCGACATAATAAATAAGTTAATTTTATTTGCATCTACAGTGCAACATAATTTCGACATAATAAATAATTTGATTTTATTTGCATCTACTATGCAACATAATTTCGACATAATAAATAATTTGATTTTATTTGCATCTACTATGCAACATAATTTCGACATAATAAATATGTTACTTTTATTTGCATCTACTATGCAACATAATTTCGACATGATTAATAAGTTGATTTTTTTTGCCTCTACAGTGCAACATAGTTTCGACATAATAAATAAGTCAGTTTTATTTGCATCTACAATGCAACATAATTGCGACATAATAAATAAGTTGATTTTATTTGCCTCTACAGTGCAACATAATTTCGACATAAAAAATAAGTTGATTTTATTTGCATTTACATTTCAAACTAATTTTGACATAATAAATAAGTTGATTTTATTTGCCTCTACAGTGCAGCATAATTGCGACATAATAAATAAGTTCATTTTATTTGCCTCTACAGTGCAACATAATTTCGACATAATAAATAAGTCAGTTTTATTTGCCTCTACAGTGCAACATAATTTCAACATAATAAATAAGTTCATTTTATTTGCATCTACAGTGCAACATAATTCGACATAATAAATAAGTTCATTTTATTTGCATCTACAGTGCAACATAATTTCAACATAATAAATAAGTTCATTTTATTTGCATCTACAGTGCAACATAATTCGACATAATAAATAAGTTCATTTTATTTGCATCTACAGTGCAACATAATTTCAACATAATAAATAAGTTCATTTTATTTGCATCTACAGTGCAACATAATTCGACATAATAAATAAGTTCATTTTATTTGCATCTACAGTGCAACATAATTTCGACATAATAAATAAGTTCATTTTATTTGCATCTACAGTGCAACATAATTTCGACATAATAAATAAGTTAATTTTATTTGCATCTACAGTGCCACATAATTTCGACATGATAAATAAGTTACTTATATTTGCATCTACAGTGCAACATAATATCGACATAATAAATAAGTTGATTTTATTTGCATCTACAGTGCAACATAATTTGACATGATAAATAAGTTACTTTTATTTGCATCTACAGTGCAACATAATTTCGACATAATAAATAACTTAATTTTATTTGCATCTACAGTGCAACATAATTTCGACATATTCCATAAGTTGATTTTATTGGCATTAACAGTGCAACATAATTTCGACATGATAAAAAAGTTTGTTTTATTTGCATCTAGAGTGCAACATAATTTCAACATAATAAATAGGTTCATTTTATTTGCATCTACAGTGCAACATAATTTCGACATAATAAATAAGTTTATTTTATTTGCATCTACAGTGCAACATAATTTCGACATAAAAAATAAGTTCATTTTATTTGCATCTACATTTCAAACTTATTTCGACATAATAAATAAGTTCATTTTATTTGCCTCTACAGTGCAACATAATTTCGACATAATAAATAAGTTGATTTTATTTGCATCTACAGTGCAACGTAATTTCGACATAATAAATAAGTTGATTTTATTTGCATCTACAGTGCAACATAATTTCGACATAATAAATAAGTTGATTTTATTTGCATCTACAGTGCAACATAATTTCGACATAATAAATAAGTTGATTTTATTTGCATCTACAGTGCAACATAATTTCGACATAATAAATAAGTTGATTTTATTTGCATCTACAATGCAACATAATTTCGTCATAATAAATAAGTTCATTTTATTTGCATCTACTGTGCAACCTAATTTCGACATAATAAATAAGTGCATCCATCCAAAAAGAGGTTTCAAGTGGAATGCAATTACTTGCATCTTTATTTTGTTCTACATCAATATTTCATTAGATCGATTGACATTACTTGACCTCTATAAGAACATTTTAGATCTGATGCTTATTCGTTCAGGGTGTAAGTGCGTGTGTTTTAATTACTCCAACGTTAATTAAAAATAAATTATCAACTTATATAAACATGAATAAATGCATTTTTTTTCACTTTAATATTTCGAGATGCAATTGTGATTCACTTTCTCTTTCTGTTTTACGAACATGGCTATGTTTGATCTCAACATCTGTGATTCGGTTACGGAGGGAATTACATTTCAATAACTCCTCAAGGAAAACCCGATAAGAGGCCAAAATTGGCTGAAAACTCGTTTATTTACTGGATTTCAGTAGAGAAAAAAAAACATCAACATCTTTTAATGTCTTGTAAGAATGCCCAGACTTATCTCCCTTTGGGAGAAATTATTACAGGCTAGAGTTATGTCCCTTTGTTAAAAAAATGTTCAGATCACCCCAAATCTTGGGCAATACGATATCTGGTAGCAACTCTTGTACATACATGTGGTTGAGAATAGAGACCATAATTCAGTTGCTGACCGACCATCCTACAGAGAGAATGTTGGTCACATTTTCTACCAGAAAAGACACCACATTTTCTACCAGAAAAGATACCACATTTTCTACCAGAAAGGACACCACATTTTCTACCAGAAAAGATACCACATTTTCTACCAGAAAGGACACCACATTTTCTACCAGAAAGGACACCACATTTTCTACCAGAAAAGATACCACATTTTTTACCTGATAGGACACCACATTTTCTACCAGAAAAGATACCACATTTTCTACCAGAAAGGACACCACATTTTCTACCAGAAAAGATACCATGGTGAAAATGTAATGTTCTGTTTTTGTGCTCAGCACATGCATTCTTTACTTATTTAGCAATAACTTGTGCATTTTTATTTTATGGGACTCATGTGTTTAACTAAATGTGTTTAACTAAATGTGTACTCTATGTATGCTGCATGTATCAGTTATGGTTTTTATAATTTGTGTAGACAAACTATTAATAAATGTTAGGCTTTTTAATTATCTTGTATTACCGACACATTCGTTACTTTCCAAATGATACACATAATTCTTAGCAGTGCTTAAATTGCGTAGAGAATCTCGTGGATAGAGAATTTAACTTCTCTACGCACGCGTTGTAAATCTGGATAGAATAAAGTATCAAATATTCATATTCTTCAGTCTGTTTGGATGTCGTTTCTATTAAGAACTTAAACTGATTGTATAAGACAGCTACGAGCATTCTAGAACCAACCAAACATCACAGTGCATTTTGGGTATGGTTAGTTAAAGGTGAACTGATTGACTTTGGTGGACGTATGCACTCTATCGAGTGCCATTATAGTTTTAAATATTTTTGCTTTGTTTCTGGATTCTTGAAGTTTATTTTGTGAATCTGCAACTTCTTTGAAAGATAACTTCAGAACTAACCACACGTATAGATTCATTTTTGAAGAATACAATGTAATATATTTGAATCATATTATGCAGTTTGTAGCAGTCACCAATAGGGACTACTTTTGAATGCGTAATCACTGTCCCTGTGAGCTGGCTTGTCCAATCAAATCACAAGGCGCAGTAATATCGTTAGTTCACTAAGGGACTACTTATGCCCCCTTAGGGTTCGAGGAAAAAGATGAGACGACCTCCTGGCACCAGCTTGGACACATCGCAGAGAGCACCAGCGAGCAACAGGGAAACGCTCTCTCTCCTGCCGCCGTCGTCCGACTCGACGACTACTACCAGGCAGCCCTAAGAACTCTTATATTCTTCCTCTTCCTCAGACGGACACTGTCCCACTCTCTTCTACCTATACCAAACGGTACAGGTAACCTTGAGTTAATAAAACCCCTTTTTGTTATAGTTACAGAAATACTTTTCGTTGTTCCGTTTCTTTACGAGAAGATAGAAGGATAACCCCTTTCATCCCACCCATCATCTCCTTACAAGTTTCTCCATGACTTTGGGTAGGGCTTGAAAAATTTGAAGTGGAACTGATTGACTTTTGCGAAGATATGCACTCTATCAGGTGCAATTATAGTTTTAAATATTTTCGCTTTGTTTTTTGATTCTTTGACTCCATTTACTGAATCTGTCAGGTTTCAGTCATCGACTTCATTACAAGATAACTTTATTGCTAATTTCATTGGCTAAAAAAACTTCAATCATCAACACAAAAAAATGACTTTATTTTGCAGTTCATAGAATACACAACTTTTCCAGCTTCTCTTGTTTTTTCTTGAAACATTAGCCAGAATGAACACGTACTTATTTGATTCTAATTTTGTGTCTTCTTTATTATTTACTTTTCTGAAGTGTGTTTGGCTTGTTCTTTCTAGACTTTAATTCAAGTTAATTTCAACAATTGTAGGTTTGTCTTCAAATCAACGTCAACTAAGGTTTCATTATTCTGTCATTATCTCAAACCGAAAGAAGAAAAACTGGTGTTAAATTACTTCATGGCGACTTTGGCTGATACGTGGGCGTTATTATTTTGTACAATACAATCTTTCGTCCCTTTTGTTTTTAAGTCATTCATTATATGTAGACATTAATTCATTCTGAATTATCTCTATCTTTACAAAGTTCGGCATGTTTATTATATGTTTATATATTTGGATGGACAGAATTCACTCCTATAATTATGTTTATTATATGTTTATATATTTGGATGGACAGAATTCACTCCTCTAATTATGTTTATTATATGTTTATATATTTGGATGGACAGAATTCACTCCTATAATTATGTTTATTATATGTTTATATATTTGGATGGACAGAATTCACTCCTATAATTATGTTTATTATATGTTTATATATTTGGATGGACAGTACCCATTTCCTAATCATACTTTACTTATTTTGATAGAATTCCACTTTTACAATCACATAATTCCTGCATTGAATTATTTCCCAAAAATGTCATTCTCTTTCATAAGAAATCAATTTAAAGAAAAGGTAAGAAAGAAAAGGTTGGATCAGTGAGTGAAACAACAATGAAAGTTAATGAAGTCTTAAAGTCTAATATAAACAAATATTTGTTGAGCTGTCCTTATTAACAGCAAGAACTTGTATAGCTACAACCGTAGCAAATAACTTTCTTTTCTCTCTCTCTCTCTCTCTCTCTCTCTGTACCAAAAACCAAACGGAACTTCCATGAACAAAGTTTCGTTCCTAGGACATCCCATCTTTGGAATACAATACCACAAGGCTGCTTTCCAACCGACTACGACATGGTCGTCTTCAAGTCTAATGTAAACAAATACTTGTTGAGCCGTCCTCTTTGATAATAAATTCCTCTTAAGTAATCTTCTGCCCATTCCACCCATTGCTATCCCAACCAACTGCTTCCCAACCGACTACAACATGGTCGTCTTCAAGTCTAATGTAAACAAATACTTGTTGAGCCGTCCTCTTGGATAATCAATTCCTCTTAATTAATCTTCTGCCCATTCCACGGTTGTTTCCAATCCTCGCGTGGTGACACCCAATGTTCAACCGACGATCTCGTTAACTCGTATTCTTGAATGCTCCCCTCCAGACCTTGATAAGCGATGACCCATTAGAAAAGAAAAGACTCCCGGGCAACGTCGGTTAGATACAACAAGTAATAAATGACTAAATATATGATGATGTTTTTGCCGTATTTCTACATCATTTATGTCGATTGAGTTCGTTGGTGTTTATTATACCAGTATTTGAACTGTGAAGCGGCCTCCAATATCATTGACCTCAACAACCATCGTTTTCATGCCAGTTGAGCATTCCGACAACTTAGTAATTGACCTGAACTACCAGACTCATCTTTGTCGAAATGATGGTTGATTTGACTCGGTCCTAGAAGGTGTACCTTCCCAGGCATTATCTCTTCTTTTTGAGGAGTGGGCTTATTGCTGATCGTCTGAGGTGGCCCCTATTGGCGAATGCTGATTGGTCCATTCACTGCTATTTTTGTACCAGCCAGAGTCCCCCCTCAGGGGAGCTAGTTGTCTTCAACTTTCGGCCTTATGCCACATCTTGACGCAGTGAGAAGCAAGTAAATAAATCGATGATAATATTGGAAAATATTAGTATCGATTTAATACCAGATGATTAACATACCCATCCTGTAAAAAAATGATAGCATTTTTACCAAATCAAATTGACGGCTAATGTAATGATGTAAGGGTAAACAGCGTGGACTATGGAATCGACTAGACCAAGTTCGAATCTTGTCAGATCTAGTGGATGCACTTACACTATAATAACGCTCGGAAAGTCATGAACAATCTCTCAACTGTGGCTAAATAAACAACGTGTGTTTGATGTAACCTTTAATGTGTGTTGCTATTAACGTTTCCCTGATGATCCCAAATATTCACGGTATCCGGAACAGTTTTTTACGATCCTACTATTTGCATTCTATCACTGAAACTAAATTTACTAGTTTAAAACACTTCATTCGCCGACAATTTTCCATGTTCTAATATCGAAGTTCAAAATTGTCTATAATCAATCATTCTGAAAAAAAAGCAATGGAAATGTAGTCATTGATTTCATGAAGACAAGACTGACAACGAAAGTAAAAATAACATGAATAAAATTAGCAGTTTAAAATTAGGAACAAATATCGTCTGCACCCTGTATACAAAAGTGGGGTCTTATTTTGCAGTGATCAAGCTTCTCTTTCATCCAAATGTTTAGTATTTGTTTAACAAAATATTTGCAAATAGTGTATTCAAAAACTTTGTGAAAATGTCTTGGGCTATATAAGCAGTGTGTTGGCATTTCTAAGACACCGTTAATGCTTAAATAGTAACAGATACTCTTTTACGACTTCACCTGGATAAAAGTCGTTGACTAATCTGGTGTGATACTATGGAATACCCTCTAACCAGGACCACTGGGAGAGATCAGCTATGCATCTATGAATGACAAACAAGACATTAAAAAGGACGGGCCCTTTGCAGTACACAGACAAGCGACGCCATGGCAATTAACCGTTAACATCCGAAGGGGAGGGGGTCAAGATAGAGAATTCGAAAAGATGTTGAAAAGCAGATGTCTCTAGTTTCCAGCGAAAGTAAGTTAAGAAAGAAAACGGATGTCTTGATTTTCCAGCGAAAAGTAAATATATTTGGGAGATGCTGACCGTTAGAGCAGAACGAGAATGATCGGAGCAAGGGCCGGATAAGATTTTTACTGGGGCCCGATAAGAGCGGACAATGGTCAACAGATTGCATAGGTGTCCCTAGCCATGATGGTAGCACTCACAAACTCTGAGCACAACTAAGTTACACCTACAACTTGTTTTGTGTTGTTTCGACGGTAGCATGACCATGGAAGCGATCATGTGGCCACAGTGGTATTGGATGGCAAAAATTCGTTGTGGCCTCAAACCGGTCTACACTTATATCCTTATATCAAAACCCAAAATGAAATTCTAACTAATAAATATTCGATTTGAGAAACTATTTAACTGATATATTTTTGTTTTATTCCTCACCATCAATTATTTATTCAGTTATGTCTATCACTAGCAACACCGTATATTGCTATTTACAGTTTTTACATGAACAACGTTTCTTTCCAAGAATTTCCAACCCATGGAATCTAATACCACAGGGCTGCTTTCTAGCTGACTCATTTTTAAGTCCAATGTTAACAACTTCTTGTCAAGCCGTCCACTTAAATAAGCAAATTCTGACCATTGTTTCTAATCTTCGGAAAGGTATTGTTCATCACTTTATCCTCGAGTGGCTTTCAAGCCTTGTTAAGTGGTGACTCATTAGTATAAAAAAATGTTCTTTTCGCCACATTAAAATATCAATAAAACAAGAATTTAAAAAGTGTGAATTTTTAACAAAAAGTATTAGCCATTAATTAAGAAAGATTACCTGAATTTCAGTTTCTTGGAGTTTTTTAAAGCATTTTGGGGAACATGATACCTTCCATTTGAAAATTAAAATATTTCAGATTTGCATTAAATTTGATCCATAGTCATATGATGCCAATTAAGAAAGATTACCTGAATTTCAATTTCTTATTAAGACCCCTTAAGCTTTAGCCTTTAATTTTAGACATTTTCTAGAATCAAAATCATGTAATGGATTTTGATTAAAATTGGAATAAGGATTCTAGACATAAGTTTTAGTAGCATTTATATATTGATTTTGATGTTCGTAAGAGGACATTAAAACTAATGTAAACAGACATCTCGCTGCGCAGATCCCAGGTTAGATTGACCCCCCCTTCCTTCTCCCCTTTTCTTTTCTCAGTAGCTCCTTACGTCTACAGTGGCGGCTCGCCTTGTTTGGGGTGAACTGTGTTAAAAAAAAAAAATTAAGTGGTGCAAAACTCTTCTGTTCAGGGAATCAAGTTTACCTCGAACAGCTATTCTTCTGGTGTATAAATCAAATTGTCTTTTAGATTTAGATTTAATAACTACCAACTTAATATTAGACAAAATACAAAAACCGACACTCAACTGGCTCCATTTCACACCTGACTCAGTTCAAACACCTGTAAATCAGAAACCACAATTAGTTCAGAGCTGTTTTTTGCAACATAATCTATACAGATATAAATCATTACACATACAAAATTTCGTCTAGATCAGACAACTGGAAATAGGTCAGGCGCATTACTTATTGAACACCCCTTGTACACCAATTCCAAAATAGCCAAGTATTTCAACCAAACGGACCAAACACTAAACACTTAAACCTTTTCTTTGATATCTCGTTCATTCCCTTTTTTACTTGCTAGTTTCTTTAACAATAAATTCTTGTTCTTCAAATTCCGGGATAAAGTATTTTATGCGGACTGTTTAAGTAATCTATTTTTCTGACGTGTATCCATGGAGTGTTGAAGTGAGATTTATTCAAACAAGGGTACACTTCCTTAATGCCATACTAAAATAAGCCATTTCTTTGATGTCTTTTTTCTTCTGTTTAAATTTGGAAGGATTTGTTATTCATTTCCTGAATGATTACAGTTTATTCAAGTTGAAATGCTTAAATAACAAATACTTTTCCAGTGAAGGTTTACTATAACAGCGGATAATGTAATAATGTATTTTAGTAGATACTAAATGTCTGTCCATGTACGCATGCAAACAAAAATCAGGTCTGAACTCTGATGTGATTGGTTTTAATATTGTAGCAAGATAAGATATTCGGTAAGTAAAAATGGAAAATTCCACTTAAGACTAATTTAAGCAAGAAGATGGAATTTTCCATTAGAAGTCAGGTTAGAGGTTAGGACTACATGTAAAAATAAGATTAAATATGGAAAATTCCACGTAAGGCTAGTCTAAGCAAGAATTAGGGGTCGATGGAGTAAGTTCAGGGAACCTCTGTCATTACAAAGCAGCAGAGTGTTACCACTGTCGACCAAATGAAGAATCTATTAGGCATGTGTATGCAGTGTGATGATGTATGGAAGTAAAACCTGGCAAGTGAGGATTGAGGATATGCGTTGCATGGAGAGAAATCATATGAGAATGATATGATGAATGTGTAACACAACTCTTAAAGACAGAATTAGTTCTGATGACCTCAGAGGAAGATAACATCTGGACGGTATAGAGAGACGTGTGCGGAATAGGCGACTTTGATGGTATGGCCACGTTAAAAGAATGGATGAGAGTTAGTGGATGTAGAACACATGTAAAACTGAAGTTAAAAATGGAAAATTCTATGTAAGCAACAAGATGGAATCTTCCATTAGAAGTGCTAGGTAGGTGCTCGACTGAGCTCCATTCTCTGCCCCTCCCCCTGTAAAACATTCACAGCAAAAACTCGTCTAACTACAACCACTATAAGAAAATTTACATTCTTCCTCTGTGTACCTTGAACTAAGCAGAATTTTCAGGAGAAGAGATTTTTATAAGAACTGTCAGTGGATTACAGTCGGGTCGTTTTCAAGTCCACTGTTAATAGGTTCTTGTTGAGCTGTCCTCTTCAGTAATCAAATTCTGTCCGGATCTAATCCATCATTCACAATTCTCTCACCATCTACCTGACACAAACCATTAACCCATGTCCTCGAGTGACCTTTGGGCAGTGGCACGTTAGAAAAAAAAGTTAGAGTTTGGGCTACATGTTAGGCTATTGTGTCACAAACAGGAAGTCAGTAGTGACAAGTAGTAGATAAGCTGATAAGATCTTTCTCTATTTTCTGGACCGTGAGATAGATCGGTTGTGTTTAGAACAGCTACTACCATTGCTCTATAAAGGATGGGTTGGGAATATTGTGTATGTATATTGGAGAAGACAAATAAAAACCCTGAAAGCATTGTTGAACCCAACATGATTGTGTGCTGTCATTATTAATTACTTTTACAAGACGACATCAATGTGAAAAGGAGAGGAGAGAACGAATTAAGCGCCAAGACTCCAGCTGTCTACGTGATGATAATCTGTTGGGATTAAAGAATTTGTTCACCGTCGGATTAGAATTAGGGTTAGGGGTCAGTGCTCCAATGTGTAGACATTTTTGGCAGACTAAGAAGGATTTCGTTTTGAATTGAAATTTTGTTAGATAAAAAAACTATTTGTTCTTAATGGTAATTTAAAAAAAAATTTTCATTGAAATCGCTCCAGACAAGGCATGAAGCCACTTGATGAAAGGAGCTAAAAAGAAAAAAATACTGCTTCAAGGTAAAAAACTAGCCAAAGATTAGTGTTAGATGGATAGATTTCGACTAAGAAAACAGCAATTCTTCTCCCTTTGTCAGAATGTGAGGACTAAAGGACAAAATAAGGGAAGCGAGAGTTACAAGGCTGCCGAAAGTAAACTCAAGGTCCACATTCTACTTTCCTAGTAATTCCAAGATGAATGCGTGTATGTTACTATTAAGAAAAAAGTAACAACTTTCTTTGCCATTCGCTAGAATAATTGTGTGCAGATTGGCATGTACGTTGAGAATGAGAAATGAAAAGTTGAAAATGTCCTGTTTTTCAGAAAGGTTACATATTCATTCAATTTTATCAAACAGTAAATATTTTGATTAAGAACGGAGAACCGTTCCAAATATTATAATTGCAATTATATTATTATTATTATTATTATTATTATTATTATTATTATTATTATTTGTACTCACTAGGAGTTCTCACACAGATCATCGTCAGTGATTGCTCACCAACAACAACCTGTGGTATTTCCTGGAGTCTGAGTGACAACAAGTCTCCCCAGACTTCCAGTGTTCTTCACCTCTTTTCGATAACGATGCGGTATCGCAACAGTCTCTTGTCATTGATTTCTCGCCGGTAAGGACAATTAGTCTTCTCTGGGATTTTGGTGGCAACAAGCCTCCCAAAGGTCTCAGCACTTTTCCAGTGGTGGTCTGGTTTGTGCTGTCCTTCCTCGGTCTTCTCATCCTCCTCGACCCTCTACAAATATGTTGTCTGGTGTCAGCCTAGGCCGGCACCAGTTAAAAAAATAAATAAATCATGAAATAATATTTCTTTAAATTAATTTAAAAAAAAAAAATTTTAAAAAATAAAAAAAATTTAAAAAATATAAAAAAAATTTTGTTTTTAAATGAAAAAATTAAATAAATGAATTTAAAAAAAAAATTTAAAAAATTTAAAAAAACAAAATAAAATTTTTTTTTAAAAAAACAAATAAAAAAAAAAATTAAAAAACAACAAAAAAATTATTTAAAAAAAAAATTTTAAAACTTTTTCCTTTCAATTCCTTTTCTTTCTTTTTTTTCCTTTTCTTTTTAATTTTTTGGGGTGGGTGGGGGAGAGGGAGGAGCTAATAGTGTTTCTTGTAATTTCTGTTTCTTGGTTCATTTTTGTGTAGTGATAGCTGAGGCCGGTGTAATTTATTGGTGGGAGGGGAGATTATGAAGTGCTGTTTCTTGCAGTTTCTGTTCCTTGGCTCTTGTTGTGGTGTTCTTCGTGTGGTCTTGTTTTCTTTATTGTAAATTCCTTGTGACTGGTTAGCCTTTGTAGCTTATGTGTGTTAGTTTCCGCATTCGAGGATTTTCCTTAAGATTGCAGCTGTTTTGATCATTGCCGTCCTTTGTATGGTTTCGAAAGTCCTTTTGATTCTAATTCTCCCAATCTTTTCTCCAGGTTTTTGGGGATTGTTCCTAGTGCTCCTACGATTATTGGTATTATACTAACTTTCTTCATGCTCCATATTCCTTTCAGTCTTCTGGCTAGTTCTGTGTATTTGCTTCGTTTTTCCGTGTCTTTGATCTTCACTCTGTGGACTGCTGGAACGGCGAAGTCTACGATTTTACAAGATTTTTCCTTTTTATCTATTATAATAATATCAGCTCTATTTGCTTGTATGAGTTTATCTGTTTGTATATCCATATCCCAGAGGATTTTGTGTTTTTCGTTTTCCTAATAATAATAATAATAATAATAATAATAATTATTATTATTATTATTATTATTATTATTATTATTATTATTATTATTATTATTATTATTATTATTTACTCACTAGGAGTTATCACACTGGTCATTGTCAGTGATCGCCCACTGCCAACAACGTGTGGTATTCCCTGGAGGCTGAGTGACAACAAGTCTCCTCAGGCCTCCAGTATGCTCCGCCTCTATTCGTTCATCACCGCTGATGACCTTGCGGTAATCGCAACAGCCACCTACCAACGATTTCCCGCTGATAAGGGCCATTGGTCCCCTCTGGGGCCCGAGTGGCAACAAGCCTTCCCAAGGTCCCAGAGCTGTCCGCGCTCTTCCAGTGGAGGTCTGGTTTTGCGCTTTCCCTCCTCGACCCTCTGTCCATAATTTTCGTGGCGTCAGCCTATGCTTGCGCCTCTCTCGTGCGGTTGTATTTTCCCCGGTTCTGTTGTTTTGTGCTTCCATGTGTTTGTTCTCCATTCGTTGCTTATGTGGGTTGGTTTCCGCATTCGAGGACATTTCTCAGGATTGTAGCTGTTTTGATCATTACTGTCCTTTGTATGGTCTCAGTTATCCCTTTGATTCCTATTTCTCCTAGTCTTTTCTCCATGTTTTTGGGGACTGTTCCTAGTGCTCCTATGATTATTGGTGTTATACTGACTTTCTTCATGTTCCATATTCCTTTCAATTCTCTGGCAAGTTCAGTATATTTGCTTCTCTTTTCCGTCTCTTTGATCTTCACTCTGTGGTCTGCTGGAACGGCAAAGTCCACGATTTTGCAGGATTTTTCTTTCTTGTTGATTATTATCATATCCGGTCTCCTTGCTGTTATGGGTTTGTCTGTTTGTACATTCATATCCCATATGATTTTGTGTTTTTCGTTTTCTAGTACAGTTTCTGGTTTGTGTTTGTACCGTTTTCTTGCATATTCGAAATTCAGTTGTTTGCACATTTCCCGGTGTACTTCTTTCCCTATGCTGTCATGTCTGTTCTTGTATTCCCTTTGTGCTAGCTTGTTGCATTCACTTATTATATGATTTATCGTTTCGTCTCTTTGTCCACACAATCTGCATTTGCTGTTTTCCTGGGTTTTATCTATCTTTGCTTTAATAAAGTTTGTCCTAATCGCATTGTTCTGTGCGGCCGTCAGCAGAGATTCCGTTTCTCTGTTCAGGTTTCCTTTTCTTAGCCATGCCCAGCTGTTTTCATTGGCTTCATCGCTTGTGAGTCTTATAAAGCGTCCATGTAGTTGTTTTTCTTCCCACTTTTCCTTTCTTGTCTTTTTGTTTCTGGGTTCAGTGCTTCCGGGGTTGTTTGTTGGGCTGGTGTCTCTTGCTGTGGTGATCAGTCTTTCCGTGTTCTGGGTTACATATTTCTCCAGCTCTTTTTTGGTGTCTTCCACACAGTCTTCTATACTTACCAGTCCTCTACCTCCTTCATTTCTTTTCACGTAGAGTCTGTCCGTGTCGTCTTTTGGGTGCAGTGCATTGTGCATAGTCATTAGTTTTCTAGTTCTTTGGTCAAGGTGCCTGAGTTCTTCTTTGGTCCAGCCTATGAATGGTCCAGAGTATCTTATTAGTGATACAGCCCATGTGTTTATCCCTTTTACTAGGTTTCTGCTATATAGTTTAGTTTCTAAGAGTTTCCTTGTTCTTCGTAGATATTCTTTTCCAATCTTCTCTTTCATTTCTGTATATTTGATTGTGTCTGCTTCCAGAACTCCCAGGTATTTGTAACTCTCTTGTTCTCCTAGCGCCCTCATCTCCTCTTGGTTGGGGAGTTCTATACCTTCTGTCGTTTCCAGTTTTCCTCTTTTGATCTCTAGCAGTGCACATTTTTCTATTCCAAACTCCATTTGGATATCCTGGCTGAATATCCTGGTTGTGTTTATCAGCTTTTCCAGTTCTTTTTTGTTTTTTGCAAACAGTTTAAGGTCATCCGTCCGTGGTTTATTCTTTGTTCTGTATCCGTAAACCTGTATCCGGCATCACACTTTCTGAGTATGTAGTTGAGTGGCATCATGGCTATTATAAACAGTAGTGGTGATAGAGAGTCTCCTTGAAAAATGCCTCTCTGTATTTTTGTCTCAGACAGGTATTGTCCTCCGGCTGTCAGTTTTAGTCTCCATGTTTCCATTGCTTTCTGGATGAGATTAATAATCCTGTCTGGTATCTTGTATATTTTTAAGCATTCAATTATCCATGTTTGGGGGATTCTGTCGTAGGCTTTCTTGTAGTCAATCCATGCCATGGTTATGTTCTTTTGTCTGCTCTTCACCTCCTTCAGAGTCTTTTGATTAATGTATAGTAGATCATGTGCCCCTCTTTGTCCTTTCCGGCATCCTTTTTGTTCCTCGGGGAGCAGTCCACGTTTGTCCAGGGATTGGTAGATTTGTTCTCTCAGTTGTGCTGTGAGAATTTTCCACATTATTGGTAGACATGTTATCGGTCTGTAGTTGCTGGGGGTCGTTCCCTTTTTGGGGTCTTTTTGTATTAGTGTTGTTCTTCCTTCCGTCATCCATTCTGGTATGTCTGTTTTGCGGATACATCCGCTCAGTTTCTGCGCTATTCTTTCATGCAGGGTCGTGAATTTTTTAAACCAGTATGCATGTATTCCATCGTGGCCTGGTGCTCTCCAGTTTGCCATTTTTCTTAGGGTTTTCTTGATCGTTTCTTTATTGATTTCTGTTTCGGTTCCTTCTTCGATTTCTTGCAGTTCATCTTTCATGTTTTTCAACCATTGGGCATTCTTGTTGTGCTTTTTTGGTTCTTCCCATATCTTGCTCCAGAATTGTTTTGTTTCTGTTGGGTTCGGTTGCTCTGTCGTTGTTTATTTCTCCATTTACGTTTTTGTAAAACTGGCTTTCATTGTTTTCAAAAGTCCTGTTCTGTTTGCTCTGTTCTGATTTGTACCTGTATCGTCTCAGTCTTCCTTCTATTGCTGCTATCCTTTGTTTGATTTCTTCATGTTTCTCATTTAGTTTTTCCTTGCGTTTCTGATTTTTGCTTCTTAATCGTTTCATGTCCTCCTTCCTTCTGTTCACGGTTTTAGCTTCTTTCCGAAGTTTGGTGATCTGGGTTTCCAGTCTGATTTCCCATCCAGGTTTTGTCGGTCCTCTCTTTTGTCCATTCTCTTCGTTTCTTAGTTTCATACTTACCGATTTTGCCCCTGCATATATCAGATTGTTTAGGTCTGTAATAGTTTCTGTTGGGATGTGTGTGAGGAGTCTGTTTACTCTTTCTGTTTCTGCTTGTAACTTCTTCGCTACTTCATTCCTGAGAGATGGGAGTTTTGTTTTGTTTTCTAACATGTATCGTCTTATGTTCTCCACTTCACTTGCTTCTTTTTCGTTGAGTTCTATCTCAGCAGGTTCTGTGGTTCCGCAGTCTTCTATATCCCCTGGTTCTGTGATTCCGTAGTCTTCAATCTCTTCAGTTTCAGTGTGTATGTTTTGCCTGTCCTCTTCCTGTGGTCTCTCCTTTGGTGGTGTTTCTTGCTCCGTTTCGCCATTAGCCGTCTGTCTGATTTCCGTCAGTTCCATCTCCGAGAACCATCCTCGCTTGAGGATCTGTCTTGCTTGATCTGCTATCCTTTGTTCCGTTGTATGTGGGTCACTAGCAATGTCCCAGAGATGTTTCATTCGTTTTCGGTAGCCTCTTTCTATAGGGTAGCGGCTTTTATAGTAGCACTCCATCACCAGTCTGTTCTCTTTCATGGTCCATTTCTTTCTATATCTTTCCAGTGTGCTGTTTTCGCTCTGGTTTACTTGTCTCTGGTCTGTGTCCTTGTCATACCTGGAATCAGAGAGGTTACTTACCTGGTTCTTGTCCGTTGTCTTGTTTCTGAAATGAGAAGGGCCAACATTCGCAGGATGCGGACCGGGTCCCCCATGTTGGCCATCGAGGGAGAACCTGCCCATCATGACACTCAGATCTTTCTTCTGAGTCCCACGGCGTTTATTTGTGTTTATAGACATTTATCATGGTTTAGTGTTTGTGGCAACACCAGGCCCAGGCTTAGTTTACCTGTGATCCTGTCACAGGGATAGTGTTTCTCTCATTTTCATGAGGTTCAAGGTGCACTATCATACATACATAAAGAAACATTTACGAAAAAAAAAAAAATAAAAAAATAAATAAATAAATGATTAAAAAAAAAAAAAAAAAAAATTAAAAAATAAATAAATAGATAAATAAATAAAAAATAAATAAATAAATAAATAAATAATAATAATGAATAATTGATAAATAAATAAAAATAAATAAATAAATAAAAAAGATAATAATTATATATATATATATATATACACATACACATATACATATACACACCAGGCACGTGCAAAAATGGCCGCCTCTTGTGTTTGAAAGATAAAAGCCTAAACGTAATCTTTAAAAAACAAAAAACAAAAAAAAACTGCATATTTACGTGTGAAAAATAAATAAATTATGTAATCACGGCGGCTGAAAACCCCAAAAATGCAGTGAATTTTGAACTTTGGGAAAATTACTTGTAAAAATCCCTTGAAAGATAAATATAAGTTTTTGGGAACTATTTCAAAGATAATTATTAAATTAAAGTCATAAGATATTGAGTTAAAAAAAAAAAAAAAAAAAAATCCCACATTTTACTAAAAGTTAGGAAAATTATACCCCCAAAAGTCGTAAATGAGTAAAATCCGGCGTCACATAATCGGCAAACAACTTTGTTTACCAATTGACTATCGCTATGCAAAATATATGGAAGAAAAAAAAATGTTATAATTTATCATTTTTAACTTTATATATAAAAATGGTTTTGTAATAATTTATAGAAGTTGAAAAATTATTATCCATCATCATCATCATCATCATCATCATCATCATCATCATCATCATCATCATCATCATCATATGCTCCCTCCGGTCGCATATTTTTGCTAGGCTGCCGCGTCAGAAATGACGCTAGTATGTAATTTGGGTAGAGCATTTTATCACTACAATTAATTTAAATAATATATTGCACATGATAAATAATAACATTAATAAAAAGAAAAATTAAGTTTGCATTGTTATCGTCTGCTCTTTTTCTTTCCACCCAATCGTTTTGCGTCAAATCCACGTAAGAATTTACAAAATAATAAATAATAATAGTTTTAGTTTTACAAAGAGAAAAAAAAATGTACCTAAAATAAAATTAACAATAAAAAAATACAGCGAATTCGATTCTAAAACAGTTATTTACTTGCCCAGTAAAAGGTGCCCCCCCAAGTTATCGTCTGCTCGCTTTTCTTTACACTCAATCGTTTTGCGCCAAATCCACGTCAGAATATAATAAGTAATATTTTATGTCTTTCAAAGCGGAAAAAAAGTGTACGTAAATTAAAATCAACAATTAAAAAAAAAAATACAGCGAAAACTATTCTAAAATCAGTTATGTAGTTTTCCAGTACAATGTGTTGTTTTTTTTGTTGACAAAAAAAACTAAATTCATTATAATGTGTGTGTGTGTGTGTTTTTTAAATAGTAATTTTTAAATCAATTATTATTTTAATTAAACAATTTCATTCAATAAATTTGTTAAAATCAACAATTTAAAAAACTAAATACAGCGAACACTAATATTCAACTCGGAAAAAAGGTGTATCTGAAAATTATCAATAAAAAAAATCGGTACTCTTTTACTGCAGGATCCGCGATAACTTTCGAAAAAAAAGTTTAGCTAAACTAAATTCTTTATAATGTGTGTGTGTTTATCAATTATTATTTTAATTAAACAATTTGATTCAATAATGGCTAATAAGATTAAGAAAATAAACAAACTCAGAACGTTTTAATAAAATAAATCAGTAAAGTATTAACGCGCCCGTTCAGAGGGAGGTACGCTGTTTAATCAGTTGGACGTAGAGGAACACCCCGTTCAGAGGGAGGTACGCTGTTTAATCAGTTGGACATAGAGGAAATAAGTACGTAACTCATTTTTATAAATAAATAATAAAATAAATAATTATAATTTATAAGTAAGATTATTAGCGAGCAAAATAGCGTAAATACATGTGGAAATCTGAAGAAAACAATCATGAGTGTATATTTGCGAATACTAATTTATTAGAAGTTCAAAAGCAATTGATTATGTAAATTGGGAAATCCGCATAGTGTTTATGGCGGTTTTTTAAATAGTATATAATGAAGCTGGCGGACTTAACAAATAGTCATAGTACTCTGATGGAGTTTCGGCTTCAGACAGACACATAAACTCCATTATTAATAGAATATTATTATTATTAATAGAATATTATTATTATTATTTTTTTTTTTACTTTTCGTCTTCTTGTCTCAAGCTTGAGGTTAGACGTTTCGTGAATGAATTCCAACATTTCCTGTCTGTTGCCATTTCCCTTGTGCCGTATCAGGTTGTCAT
Source organism: Sepiola atlantica (assembly GCA_963556195.1). Classification (NCBI taxonomy): domain Eukaryota; kingdom Metazoa; phylum Mollusca; class Cephalopoda; order Sepiida; family Sepiolidae; genus Sepiola; species Sepiola atlantica. Next base: position 89,665,263 of record OY744539.1, on the reverse strand, counting down.
CAACTGATCCGCTCCATGTCTTAAGCGGCCTACCACGTGGCTTTGGGCCATCGACGTTGATGTGAGATACACTTTGGACCATTTCAGATGACTGACGGCAGGCGACGTGGCCATACCAGCTGAGACATTGTTGTGCGACGTACTTTCTCATGAAGGTTGGGCAATTTTCTTCATCCGATTCGCTGCAGCATGGATCGTGTCATTCTGACGTTTCGTCGTTGACCATGTTTCACAGTCATACAATAATACAGGTCGAACATGTGTGCTGTATGCTGCCACTCTAGCATACGATGGGATCCCTGCATTTTGTAAAATTGTTGTCAGCTGATTGAAGACTCCATGTGGCAGATACATGGTATTGTCTTGTAGTCGTGTCAGTTCGCTCACTGGAATAACACTTATAATTTACATGCTTTCATGTTTTCCATGAGTTTATTTTTTAGTCAAATGTGAAGAAATTCATCATTTTTAATCGAGAAACACATACACACACTATATATATATATATATATATATATATATATATATATATATATATATATATATATATATATAATGGTAATAATCCAGGTAAAACCATCCACAGGGTAGTAATCCAAAGAATTTAAACCGGGTTTATAAAAAGTGCTCAATATCAAATAGAGCTTTATATATGATTATTAAATATGATCTGAGGTTAAGATCGGATTCTAACTCTGCCTGATGAGATCTCAGTTTATAATAACTGTTGATCGATAACATCGATATGCCAGTGTCGCAGATTTTGTACATATGAAAAAAGAAAAAGGAAAAACCAGAATTATTTATATATATTCATCAACGTTTCGTCTTTATTTCGAGACTTTCTCTAGATCATTGATTTGAAGAAATAACATACTGGTATTTGAATCTAGAGAAAGTCTTAAAATAAAGACGAAACGTTGATGAATATACAACTAATTCTATAGAAATCTGCGAGTTTCAAAAGCCAGAAGAATGCAGAAATATATTTTATTTAGATAAATATTTATTTATTTAAAATCAGCTAATTTTCGACGGTAACACGTCATCAACGAGCATAGAATCAATTTGTGTTTTTTGGTTTTCTCTTTTTGCATGCTGGTGACATCGTGTCGCAGAGACGGTAAGAGTTTGTATGATGTTAAACGGTGATTTTTCAAATGTTCAATCAGGAGGAGTTCGCGTCGAAATGAATGGAGACTTTTCCCTCTTAAAAACGTTGCGTTATATTGAAAAGAAATCCGTGAGTTTAAAAAGCGAGAACAACGCAGAAATATATTTTTATAATAAATATTTATTTATTTAAAATCAGCTAATTTTCGATGGTAATACGTCATCAACAGGCATAGAATCAATTTGTGTGTTTTCCTATCTTTTTACGTGCTCGCGATATCGTAAAAAAATAAAATAAATTCAAATAAAATAAATAAAACGATGTCGCAAGCATGTAAAAAGAGAAAAACGCACACATTGATTGTATGCTTGTTGATGACGTGTTACCGTCGAAAATTAGCTGATTTTGAATAAATAAATATTATTTTTATTTAAATTCTGCATTGTTCTGAAATCTGTGAGTTTAAAAACTCACAGATTTCTATTCAAATTAACACAACACTTTTGAAAAGAAAAAAATCTCTATAAATAATTCTGTTTTTACCGTTTTTTCCATCACGTTGGAATATTTTTTCCATAATTTTCATTATATATATATATATATATATATATATATATATATATGTATATATAAGACAAGAAAGTAAAACCATAGCTTATTATTGATGTTGTGGCAGCATAGTACCGACCACTACCTCTATAAAATATGAAATGTCAAGTAACGTCAAAATGTTCTGCTCGAAAAGATACTAGCACACTTTCAACATAAACACACAGGTGAGAATACATTTATTTAGTTTTTTAATATTTTAATTGTAATATATTGTTTAATTTCGCTGACTTATCTGACAATAACCAAACTTATGATCAATGGTTGCAGAGTTGAAAAGCTCCCCAAAAGAGGAAAGTTCCCCTGCTCAGTTTGTGGAAAGAGAGTCGGATGCTACTCACTCTTTTGTGGAACTTGTAAACATTGGGTACACAAGAAGTGAAGTTGAATTACTGGTAGGTTGAGAGAGGATAACCATTATGCAATAAGTGTAAGACAATGGAGATGGATGAGAACTCAGATGTGGAGAAAATATATTCGAATGGCGAAGCTATTGAAGTTATCGAGAAGTTTTGTTACCTTGATGATATAATTGGAGCACAGGGTGGAGCAGATGCTAGTGTGATAGCAAGAGTTAGGAGTAGATAGAGTAAGTTCAGAGGACTTCTGTCATTACGAACCAGCAGAGCGTTACCACTGTTTACCAAAGGAAGAGTCTACTAGATTGGAAACCACTAGACCAACGAGTCAATCGAGCTGGAACAAAAGAAGCGGGTAATAGTTCACATAATTCTGAAGGCCACATGCCATAATAGTACTTATAGAAAAGACTGAGACTAGCAACATCACGTGTGTAAGAGAGAAGGTGCAGAAAAGAAGACAGGGTAGGGCCAATCAAATTACAGATACGTTTCTGCACCTTATCAAGAACCCTTGAATGGGACAGAGATTCACCAGCTCAAATATGACAACAGTACTCCATACATGGTCTGATTGTAGATTTGTAGAGATAGAGAATAGCCTCAGATGTGAGAAAGTGTTTGGAGCGATAGAGAGAACTGACTTTACGAGAAGCAGAAAGAGCAATGGATCTAATGTAGGAACTCTAAGAAAGATTTGATGAGAATGAAAGACCAACAAGTTTCAGAGTCGATTTATCCTCAAGAGCAGGGCCATCCATTAGAATCTCAGGAAGAAAAGGAACACGCCTACGATTGAAAGACATGAGCTGTGTCTTAACTGGATTAAATGAAATGAGCCATTTTGTACTCCAATCCACAACTGAACCCAGGTCAACTTCTAGATCAGCTGCATATTTCGACTGATCCGCGGGAGATGGGCGAGAAGCAACACCAGAATAGAGAGTGGTATCATCAACATAGATGCTAATTTTCTGAACAATATTCTCTGGAAGATCATTTATATTGAGAAGAAACAGTGTTGGGCCTAGAATAGAGCCATGAGGAACACCAGCATTGATAGGAAAAGAGAATGAAGTTACTCACAAGCTTCGATCAGAAAGAAAATACCTAATATCGTCAAGAACCTCACCACCAATACCATAACCATGAAGTTTGTGTAAGAGAGGAAAATGCCACACTCTGTCAAACGCCTTTGAAATGTCAAGCGCAATGGCGCTTCCTTCTCCTGAATTATCCATAAACTGACAGATCCGCTCAGTTACAACAGTTAAAAGATCAGCAGTTGAACGAAAACCACAAAAGCCATACTGAACATCATTAAAGAGGCCCAGACTTTTTAGAAAATGCACAATCTTTCCGTTGACCAACCTTTTCAAACCTTTTCAAACCTTTTCAAACGTTTTCAAAGTAAAAGAGAGGAGACTAACTAGACGATCAGCAGCATTTGTAAAGATGGGGACAACAGAGGACTCCTTCCAACAAGAAGGGAAACAGGACTTAGACGAACAGAGATTGAATAATTTAGAGAGGATAGAAGGAAGTTCAGGAGCACAACGCTTGAGAACGACAACAGGAATTGAATCAGGACCGGAAGCCTTAAACTGGTCAAGATCAGAAAGAACCCTTGCAACCATTCTTGGAGTGATAATAACAGAATCAAGAGACTGATCAGTTTTCAAAGGAAAATCAGGAAGAACAGCACCAGAGTCATCAAAAGAAAAATTGTACGCAAAAAGACGAGCTTATCCTTAGAAGAGAAAATAACCTGAAGACCATTAAAAAGAGGAGGAATAGCAGACTTGCCACTATTCATAATACTATTGTAGATTCTCCAAAAATCACGAGACTTTGAGATGAGATAGTCACAAATCCTTTGTGAATAGCTAGACTTATTCTCATAGATTGCTTTCTTGCAGGCATTGCTAGCTCTTCTGTAGGATTGTCTAGCATTCTCAGAACCATCTTGACGATACAGATTAAAGTAATGGTTACGATGGACAATGGCAGAAGCACAAACAGATGAAAACCATGGTGGAGAATGCGGTTTGGTTTGAAACTTACGACGAGGAATGAAGGTGTCAATTCCAACAAGAAGCCAGTCAGTAACCTCCAGAGCAGCATCATTCGGAAACATACCAAAGATGGGACCCCATGGAACGTCACATAGGAAGTTGCAAAGCCCATCCCAATCAGCCTTCCTGTAGTTTAACGTCTTCTTATGGAAGGGACAATCAATAGAAGACTTCATGGAAAAATTAACCTCAACATCAACCACAGCATGATCAGAAGAACGTAATGGAGGAGAAGAGGAAATAAAACATGAGTCAGGAACAGAAGTGAGAAAAAGATCAAGTAAGGATGGTTCTTAAATCTGTCCAACACATGTCATCATGTAAAACGGACGTTAAACCGAAGAAGAAGAAGAAGAAGAAGAAGAAGAAGAAGAAGAAGTGTTGTTTGAGTGAATGGTCTGAGGACTGGGCTCTTCAGATTATCCAGATCTCTTCGTCAGGAATGTCCACTTTCACCGATGCTTTATGCGCTTGCGTTGGAGGCCTTCCTTCACAGGCTAAGAGTGAATCCGGTCCTTAATGGGATGACTTTGGCAAGTGCTTGCACCACGTTAAAGTACTCCGCCTTTGCTGACGCCTTGACTCTGCTTGTAAGGAGTAGTGCCGAGATTAGTGTCGTCGATAGAGAAATCAGAATGTATAAAACGATAAGAGGGGCCAACATTAACTGTGAAAACTCCGATGGGCTTGCGCAATGGTGTTTGGAAGGGTGTATCCCTGCAGGGACCCTTTAGCTGGACTGATGGGTCTTGCAAGCTACTCCGCGTTTGGTTTAGTCCTGATATTCATCTGGAGAAAAATTGGTCGGAAGTATTGAAGGCGATTCGGGTCGCAGCTGGTCTGTGGACCCGTAGAAATGTTTCATTAAAGGGGAGAGCGGAGGTGTGTTGCTATTTATCTGATCATCCTATATCGTCTATCAGTACTTCCACTCCCGTTGGATACGCTGCTTGAGATGCAACGGGCTCTTTTCTAAGTTTTTGTGGCTTGGTAAGGTCCTTATGGTCCATCGGGAGATTTGTTATCTACATCCTTCTGAAGGCGGTCTGGCTATGCCAAGCGTCGAGATTCGGCGTCATACACTTCGGCTATTTTACCTAGATCGAATGAGTTCACAAACTGAAGGAAACGGTGGCTTCTTGAAGGAAAACACTAAGAAAGCCTTTCCGGCTTTAAAAAGTATGGATGAGGGGGAGGACACAGGTTGCCCCGAGGCGAGTGCTCCTTTATCGCGAATGTAGACACGCTTTGAAGTTCTTCTTACGGGTGAAAGAAAGAGCCTCTCTGACACCCTGATGTTGTCCCGAAAGGTATCATATCGGATTATGGCGAGGGGGACCATTCAAGAAGATAGGATTGAGGGATTCGCCTTGACGAAGGGGGAGCTATGCTCAATCTGGCTTTGGGCGCCTGAGTTGAGGTGCTTCGATAACACGAAGCAACTCTGGCCTGGCTGGTGATAAGAAATGCACTATGGGTCGGCAAGAAGCTTCATTCAGCTGGCTTAGCGATTTTGCCGACTTGTGTTAGACCGTGAGTTGATTAGGCTTGATGCAGGCCTCATTGTTAGCATACTTAACGTATCGTCTTTTGACCAATCAATGTGGGTTCCGACAACAGATAGGCAAACACGTGTTGTGTTTTGAAGCATACTAGCAATTATAAGAGACGCGATATGGAAAACTCGTATGAAGGCAGTCTACGGAGGTGAGACCTACACTTCTCTCGACCTTATTGCGATTTTCAAATATTGTATGAAAGCCCGCATTAGGGCCAAGAGGGTGAGACTCTTTGCGGAAGATTTTGGTGAAAGGTGGGTGAGAGGTGCACGACTGTGTAGAGTGGCTGAATTGGAGTGGTATTTAGACGTACCTTTGGTATAGAATATTGGGTTGCAAAAACGAACGTCGATTATGACTCTGTTAAAAGTTATCTAGAAGATATGTTTTCGTTAATTTTAGTTCATAACTTAGCTAGTGTATGAATGGTTTCATTATGACCCTTTTATTTTCCCTTCCCCCTTCCACCATTTTTTTTACCCCATTTTAATTGGTAACTTCTCAATCCCGCTCCCAACTAGGTGACAGAGCGATCGATTGACAAGAGATGCAGGTCACCCTTCGATATTTTCGAAGGTGGTGTTAGTAAATAAAGCGGTGGGGCCTGCATCACCTTTTTTTTCGATTTCGACTGCCAAATCTGCGTATCTGCCACAGTTTAGTAATGGGGGGTCTTTTTACAAACTTGCTTTTTCTCATTGTAAATAATACTACTATATATTTGGTACAATTTTGTATAATGTTTATTATCATACCCCCCCCCCCCCCCCGTTGCATATTTCATATATGGGTTTTTAGTAGGGTTTTCATGGCGTAAATTCTTTTGGGGATTGGAGAAGGATCTATAGTATAAATGCGGTATTTTGGTGAATTATGGTCCTGCAGTAGACTAGCTAAGGTTTGAATAGTTAGCATTTGTTAGTGAAGACCGAACGTTGCCTCTCCCCCTTTTTGGCCATGTGCCAGATTTTGTAAATGTTTTTTTTCATTTATGAATAAATACTTGGTGGAGAAAGGTTCACGTTGTGACTACGTCGAGTGCTGAGAGAGAGAGAGAGAGAGAGAGAGAGAGGGGGGGGGGGGAGAGCAGAAGAAAGAGAAAAATAAAAGGAAATTGAATTTTTGACTGGACGTTTGGTCGTTCACATGCGCGTTGGACTATTGTTTGTGAAAAGAACAGAAAAGAATAATTCGTTTGAACTGAGTCGTAGAGAATTCTTTCAACTCTGAAAACTACATTTGATTTTCAGTTTATTAGCACTTCTTTCTTACAAGCTATCTCGGCGATTCTGTGCTGTTTATTTCTGACATAATTGTAACGAAGAGTTAAAGAATGTTCTACCATTGAGTTCAAACGAGACGCCGAATTATGGTTTCTGTTCTTTTCACAAACAACAGTCCAACACGCATGTGAACGACCAAACGTCTAGTCAAAAATCCAATTCCCTTTTCTTTTTCTCTCCCCCCCCCCCATCTCTTTTCTCAGCACTCGACAACAACATCAACCTTTCTCCATCCCGTCGCCGGAGCAAAGTGTCTACGCTTTTTATCACAACGAGAATCGGCCCATGCAAACCAAGCCTCATTTGCATACGTGAACTTTCATCGCGTGACAAAAGTTACATGTTTCCATTTTGTAACTAGAACACTCTGAGTTCAATCCCTGATGGAGAATACAGGTGCAACCCTCACTCGTTTTCCCTGTGGACCTGCATGATGGCTGCTACACTCAACCCTGATCTATTGATCACACATAATGCAGGGTGGTGATGGCCTTTTGATTCATGCGCTTCTTCAAAGTGGGACATGCACCTCAGTTTCCGCTTCTAAATCGTCTGACGAAGTTTGAATCGTTTGATGAACTCGCGACTTCATTCTCGTGAGGATCACTGGCGCTGCCCATTAATAGTTCAGCGCCAGACGACGCATCAACCAGGACAGATTGCTGACTGACCATGCCAGTCACTTGCCCCCGTTTGTAATTTGGTAGTACATAGACAGCCTGGCGGTTTCACCCAGCCATAATCTCCCACATCATATGGCCCATCCATCTTCTCGTCAAGTAACTGCACAATGTCGATTCCTTTTACCCGAGTCCGGTATGTGTAGATGGCATTCGCAGATGCTGTGGCCGCCATGCTTCGGTGTAACATTGTACCAGTATATTGCTTCCACAACAGAACACTTCTTCCTGGCAGCAATCCTCTTTATGCTGCGGTATCTGGGGACCTCCACAGTGAATGGATGGGATTTGGCAGATTGTCGGGTTGGTCTAGTTAATTTGCGTCGTGGGGGCATCTAAGCAGCAAGTTTTTCAGAGCACAGTCCATTGAAGTACTTGTAAAACAGGCACAAGGATGCAACATTGCGATGATAGGCTTATAGTATTGATTTAAATAGTACTAATTCGTTTTGATCGTAATATAGGAGTGATAAGTGAAAAAAGTTTCGCATGTATTAATTTTAATAACTGAATAGATGCAATTTTTTTAGACTCCTCTAGGCCGTTTTTCTCTAATTCAACATAGCTTTTATCCGCCATTTTTTTAACATATTCGAAATAATCTAATGTATTTCACCTCTCGGGCGCTGGCTTTTCAACCACCACTTTCCGACCCGAGCTTGGGTCACATCTTACTGGTGGGAGTAGGATAAAAACTGGCCTTGTGCCTAACTCCTGGAGAGGAGTAAATTACTCTAATGTATTTGTGTACTAATCCGATAAAAATGCAGAGTCACTGTAAACATCCCATAATCCCTTGCCGGATGTACCCGGTCTTGCCCTAAATTGTGTCCGGTTCTATCAGATCATCCAATAACTTCTGTCCGGATGCATCAATAACAACATAGGAATCCTACGTTAAGAGTGTGTAGTGAAACAAGGGTTGCTCAATCACATCCGCACCTGTCCCATAATCCCTTGCCGGATGTACCCGGTCTTGCTCTAAATTGTGTCCGGTTATATCAGGTCATCATGACGTCAGAGAGTGGCAGATAATTTGAAAAATAATGAAAAGTGTCAGGAAGAAATTCACTCACACTACAACCTTTTAATAGACGCTAATATTCCTCCCCTCCCTTCCGTTATCATGATAGGCATTACCTCCTCCTTTCATGCCAAATTGGGAGGGGGGTGACGGCATTCGCCGGTGTGAGCGCCTCAGGCCAATTTTTTTCTTGGGGGGGAATATTAAGAAAATCTATAATAAAGACCAATGTGCATTTATTTGTATCTATAATAAAGACCAATGTGCATTTATTTGTATCTATAATAAAGACCAATGTGCATTTACTTGGATCTATAATAAAGACCAATGTGCATTTATATTTATCTATAATAAAGACCAATGTGCATTTATATTTCATCGGGGGGGGGGGGCTTTTCATTTATTTTTGATGATATTTTATAGTAATTTGAAATTGCTGAGTCATATTTAATTACGTAATACCTCAAGTTCATAAACCAATTAATGTTTTTTAATGAAATTTATTTTTTAGAGGATAGCTAAGGAAGTGCGTTAACTCACGTTTAAAACACACAATTAAGGTGTTTAAAACAAGGTTAGAGAATATATACATAACATAAAAAAGTGTATTCTTATGTAAAATTCACAGAGTAAGATGATGAGAGTATTCTCGAATCTATTAACCCAGCCCTTAGGGGTCCATGGGGAATATTTCATCGGGGGGGGGGGCTTTTCATTTATTTTTCATTATATTTTATAGTAATTTGAAATTGCTGAGTCATATTGTAATTTAATTATGTAATACCTCAAGTTCATAAACCAATTAATGTTTTTTAATGAAATTTATTTTTTAGAGGATACCTAAGGAAGTGCGTTAACTCACGTTTAAAAACACAATTAAGGTGTTTAAAACAAGGTTAGAGAATATATACATAACATATAAAAGTGTATTCTTATGTAAAATTCACAGAGTAAGATGATGAGAGTATTCTCGAATCTATTAACCCAGCCCTTAGGGGTCCATGGAGAATATTTCATCGGGGGGGGGGGCTTTTCATTTATTTTTCATTATATTTTATAGTAATTTGAAATTGCTGAGTCATATTGTAATTTAATTATGTAATACCTCAAGTTCATAAACCAATTAATGTTTTTTAATGAAATTTATTTTTTAGAGGATAGCTAAGGAAGTGCGTTAACTCACGTTTAAAAACACAATTAAGGTGTTTAAAACAAGGTTAGAGAATAACATATAAAAGTGTATTCTTATGTAAAATTCACAGAGTAAGAGTATGAGAGTATTCTCGAATCTATTAACCCAGCCCTTAGGGGTCCATGGGGAATATTTCATTGGGGGGGGGGGGCTTTTCATTTATTTTTCATTATATTTTATAGTAATTTGAAATTGCTGAGTCATATTGTAATTTAATTACGTAATACCTCAAGTTCATAAACCAATTAATGTTTTTTAATGAATTTTTTTTTAGAGGGTAGCTAAGGAAGTGCGTTAACTCACGTTTAAAAACACAATTAAGGTGTTTAAAACAAGGTTAGAGAATATATACATAACATATAAAAGTGTATTCTTATGTAAAATTCACAGAGTAAGATGATGAGAGTATTCTCGAATCTATTAACCCAGCCCTTAGGGGTCCATGGGGGAATATTTCATCATCGAGGGGGGGGGGCTTTTCATTTATTTTTCATTATATTTTATAGTGATTTGAAATTGCTGAGTCATATTGTAATTTAATTACGTAATACCTCAAGTTCATAAACCAATTAATGTTTTTTAATGTAATTTATTTTTTAGAGGATAGCTAAGGAAGTGCGTTAACTCACGTTTAAAAACACAATTAAATTTTAGGGGTCAGGCCAAATTTTTTAGGGGTCAGGCCAAATTTTTAATTTTTATTTTTTTGAACTTAAAATATTTCTCAGGGTTGTGGGACACTGAAAAAAAAAGTTGGTGGGGGGGGGCTGGAGAGATTAGGGGGTCGGGGAAAATTTATGGGTCAGGCCAAATTTTATAGGGGTCCGGCCAAATTTTTTTTTTCTTTTTTTGAACTTAAAATATTCATCAGGGTTGTGGGAAGGTGAAAAAAAAGTTGGAGGGGGGGGGGGGGCTGGAGAGATTAGGGGTTCGGGGAAAATTTTAGGGGTCTGGCCAAAATTGTAGGGGTCAGGCCAAATTTTTTTTTTTTTTTTTTGAACTTAAAATATTTCTCAGGGTTGTGGGACACAGAAAGAAAAAGTTAGGGAGGGCTGGAGAGATTAGGGGGTCGGGGACAATTTTAGGGGTCAGGCCAAATTTTTGAGGGGTCGGGCCAAATTTGTTTTTTTCTTCTTTTTTTATAACTTAAAATATTTCTCAGGGTTGTGGGACAGTGAAAAAAAGTTGGGGCGGGGGGGCTGGAGAGATTAGGAGGTCGGGGAAAATTTTAGGGGTCAGGCCAAATTTTTTAGGGGTCAGGCCAAATTTTTTTTTTTTTTTAACTTAAAATATTTCTCAGGGTTGTGGGAGAATGAAAAAAAGTTCGGGGTGGGGGCTGGAAGGATTAGGGGGTCGTGGAAAATTTTAAGGGTCAGGCCGCACTTTTTAGGGGTCAGGCCAACATTTTTTTTTTTTCTTTGAACTCAAAATATTTCTCATGTTTGGGAGAGTAAAAGAAATTGAGGGGGGCTGGAGAGATTGGGGGGGTCGGAGAAATTTTCAGGGGTCAGGACAAACTTTTAAATGGTCGGACCAAATTTTTTTATTTTTTGAACTAAAAATATTACTCAGGGTGGCCGAGAGTAAAAAAAATTGTTGGGGGGGGGGGGGCCTGGAGAGATTGGGGGGGTCGGGGAAATTTTTAGGGGTCAGAACAAACTTTTTATAGGTCGGGCCAAATTTTTTTTGTTTTTTTATTTTTTTAACTAAAAATATTTCTCAGGGTTGGGAGAGAATAAAAACAAAAGTTGGGGGGGTTCTGGAGAGATTGGGGGCTCGGGGAAATGTTTAGAGGTCAGGACAAACTTTTTAGGGGTCGGGCCAATTTTTTTATTTTTTTTATTTTTGGAACTAAAAATATTACTCAGGGTTGGGCGAGAGTAAAAAAAAGTTGGGGGGCCTGGAGAGATTGGGGGGTCGTGAAAATTTTTAGCGGCGATATAAACGTATTTACCATTCGCACCGGGGCGGCGATAGGTACCTATTTAGCATTCGCACCACGGCAGCAATAGGTACGTATTTAGCATTCAGCGGTGGCGATAGGAACGTATATAGCATGTGCACATCGGATGCCATAAGTACGAATATAGCATGCGCACCGGGAGTGTAAAAAAAAATTGGGGGGGGGCAACATTTTTTTCCTTTTCTTTGATCTTTTTCATTGAAAATATTTATATGTATGGGGCAGGATGAAAAAAAAAATTTCCGGGGCGGGGGGTAAAAAAATTTTTTTTTCTTTTTTTAAACTAAAAATATTTCTATGTATGAGGGGAACATAAAATTTTTGGGGCGGGTCAAAAAATTTTCTTATCTTTTTTATTTCTTTTAAATTAAAAATATTTCTAAGTATGTGGGAGGATGGGAAAAAAATTTTCGTGGGGGGAGGCAAAAAAATTTTTATTTATATTTATGATAGTGACAATACATGAATGAACACTTTTGTTTTTCTAACACGACAGGGGTGCACTAATATGAGTTCTTACGTGTGCGAACTGGGCTGAAGATAGGTACATATATAGTATGTGCATCCTTGCAGAGATAGGTAAGTATGTAGTATGCACACCAGAGCCGCGATAAGTACGAATATATTATGCGCATCAGGCCGGCGATAGGTTTATATATAGCATGTGCACTGGGGTGGCATAGGTACGTATATAGTAGTGTATAGGTGTGGCGATAGTTACGTATTTAGCATTCGCCCTGGGGTTGCGATAGGTACGTATTCAGCATTCGCACCGGGGCGGCGATATGTACATATTTAGTATTCACACTGGGGCAGTGATAGGTACATATGGTGTATGCACACCGGGGCGGCAATATGTACGTATTTAGCATTCACTCCTGGGCGGAGATAGGTACTTATTTAGCATTCAGTGGTGGCGATAGGTACGTATATAGCATGTGCACATGGGCGACAATAAGTATGTATATAGTATGCGCACCGGGGCGGTGATAGGCATGTATTTAGCATGTGCACTGGGGCAGCGATCGGTTCATATATAGCACGGGCACCGGGGCGCTGATAGGTACGTATATAGCATGCGCACCGGGGCGGCGAAAGGTACGTATTAAAAATTCACACCGGGGCGGCGATAGGTACGTATATAGCACGCGCACCGGGGCGGCGAAAGGTACGTATTTAAAATTCACACCGGGGCGGCGATAGGTACGTATTTAGCATTCACACCGGGGCGGCGATAGGTATGTATTTAGCATTCACACTGGGGCGGCGATATGTATGTATTTAGCATATACACCGGGGTGGTGATAGGTATGTATTTAGCATTTACACCGGGGCGGCGATAGGTATGTATTTAGCATTCACACCGGGGCAGCGATAGGTATGTATTTAGCATTCGCACCAGGGTGGCGATATGTACGTATTTAGCTTCCGACCCGGGGCGGCGATAGGTACGTATTTAGAATTCACACTGGGGCGGCGATAGGTATGTATTTAGTATTCACAATGGGGCAGCGATTAGTACCTATTTAGCTTCCACACCAGGGCGGCTATAAGTACGTATTCAGAATTCAGGGGTGGCGATAGCTACGTATATAGCATGTACATATGGGCAGCAATAAGTACGTACATAGCATGCGCTCTGCGGCGGCGATCAGTACATATATAGCACGCGCACCGGGGTGGCGATAGGTACGTATATAGCATGCGCACCGGGGCGGCGATAGGTACGTATATAGCACATGCACCGGAACGGAGAAAGGTATGTATTTCGCATTCGCACCGGGGCGGCTTTAGGTACGTATTTAGCATTCGCACCGGGCCGGCGATAGGTACGTATTTAGCATTCGCACCAAAGCGGCGATAGGTACGTATTTAGCATTCGCACCAAAGCGGCAATACGTACATATTAATTATTCGCACTAGGGCAGCGATAGGTACTTATGTAGCATGCACACCGGGGCAGCGATAATTACTATTTAGCATTCCCACCGAGGCGGCGATAGGTACTTAAATAGTATCTGCACTGGGGCGGCGATAGGTACGTATATAGTATGTGCACTGGGGCGGCGATAGGTACGTATAGAGTATGCGCACCGGGGTGATGATAGATACGTATATAGTATGAACACAGGGGCGGAGATAAGTACCTATATAGAAGGCGCTGATAGAGGTGTTACTTTTTATAGAAATATGTCATACTATTGCCCTGGCCAACGTAGGAGAAATGGTGGGGAAGAAACAGCTTTCGCAAAAGGCAAAATTAGAAAGTAGCGGTGAAATGGGGCGACCAGGGAAGAGAAAGGTAGAAAGATAAAGAGACGGCTATAGAGAAAGGGGGGGAGAAATAGAAGTTTGTATATAAAGATGTTACACACACGATTTTTCTTCAATTATATGTTTTTATGACCCCGAGCAACGCCGGGTAGCCCCGCTAGTCTCTTATATAAAGGGCAGTTGTCTGTATGTATGTATGTCTGTATGTGAAGCTTCTCCTCAAAAACTAAGCGGCGACATGTCAAAAAGTGTATATCTTCAGCACCGTACATATCCTGGGATCATAATATCTCAAAATCGCAAATAACGATTCACTCACTGACAGTCAACCAGACCACTTTTCGACAAAAGGTAGCAGTTTTTTCGTATTTTACACGACTTTTTCAACGTTATTATGTACTAAATTCGAAATAATCTAATGTATTTATGTACTAATCCGATAAAAATGCAGAGTCATTGTAAACATCCCATAATCCCTTGCCGGATGTACCCGGTCTTGCCCTAAATTGTGTCCGGTTCTATCAGATCATCCAATAACTTCTGTCCGGATGCATCAATAACAACATAGGAATCCTACGTTAAGAGTGTGTAGTGAAACAAGGGTTGCTCAATCACATCCGCACCTGTCCCATAATCCCTTGCCGGATGTACCCGGTCTTGCCCTAAATTGTGTCCGGTTATATCAGGTCATCATGACGTCAGAGAGTGGCAGTTTTCCTTTCTGTCATTTTTCCCTCTCACACTTTCTTTCTTAATTATTAATAGACGCTAATATTCCTCCCCCCTCCCACCCTGTGGCCGTTATGTTATCATGATAGGAATTACCTCCTCCTTTCAGGCCAAATTGGGGGGGGGGGGTTACGGTATTCGCCGGTGTGAGCATTACCTCCTCCTTTTTTGAGAAGTGTAGAGGTAGGGTAGTATCGGTTCCGTTGTCATGATGCACTGATCCCATGCATTACCTCCTCCTTTTTTGAGAAGTGTTGATGTAGAATATTATCGGTTCAGTTGTGCTGATGTGCTCATCCCATGAATTACCTCCTCCTTTTTTGAGAAGTGTTGAGGTAGGGTCGTATCGGTTCCGTTGTCATGATGCCCTCATCCCATGCATTATCTCCTCCTTTTTTGAGAAGTGTTGAGGTAGGGTCGTATCGGTTCCGTTGTCATGATGCACTATTCCCATGCATTATCTCCTCCTTTTTTGAGAAGTGTTGAGGTAGGGTCGTATCGGTTCAGTTGTCATGATGCACTATTCCCATGCATTATCTCCTCCTTTTTTGAGAAGTGTTGAGGTAGGGTCGTATCGGTTCCGTTGTCATGATGCCATAATCCCATGCATTATCTCCTCCTTTTTTGAGAAGTATTGAGGTAGGGTCGTATCGGTTCCGTTGTCATGATGCCCTCATCCCATCCATTATCTACTCCTTTTTTGAGCAGTGTTGAAGTGTGAGCGCCTCAGGCGAAATCCGGGGAGGGGGAATGTCGGCATTCGTCGATTTTCAAAGTACTCGGCGTTGTCCGGGAGAAAAGTGCTCAATATCCTAGATAGAGCTACTGTAGTGATAGGTTTAGAAAATATTTTAACGCCATCTTCGTTCCCCTTTGGACAATTTTGCAGATGAAAAGGAGGGAGGATACCTAAGTGATTTCAGTAGTCCCCAGGAGGCCTCTTTGATTTTCAAAGTACTCGGCGTTGTCCGGGAAAAAGTGCTCAATGTCCTAGATAGAGCTACTGTAGTGATAGGTTTGGATAATATTTTAACAGCATCTACGCTGAAAAGGATGGGGAATCAATAAGAGTTATTTCAGTAGTGCTCAGGAGGCCTCTTTGATTTTGAAATACTCGGCGTTGTCCGGGAGAAAAGTGCTCAATGTCCTAGATAGAGCTACTGTAGTGATAGGTTTTGGAAAATATTTTAACGCCATCTTCGTTCCCCTTTGGACTATTTCGCAGATCAGAAGAAGAGAGGATACCTAAGGGATTTCATGGGTGTTCATGAAGCCTCCTCGATTTTCAAAGTACTCGGCGTTGTCCGGGAGAAAAGTGCTCAATATCCTAGATAGAGCTACTGTAGTGATAGGTTTAGAAAATATTTTAACGCCATCTTCGTTCCCCTTTGGACAATTTTGCAGCTGAAAAGGTAGGAGGATAGCTAACTGATTTCAGTAGTCCCCAGGAGGCCTCTTTGTTTTTCAAAGTACTCGGCGTTGTCCGGGAAAAAAGTGCTCAATGTCCTAGATAGAGCTACTGTAGTGATAGGTTTGGAAAATATTTTAACGCCATCTTCGTTCACCTTTGGACTATTTCGCAGATCAGAATGAGAGAGGATACCAAATTTATTTCAGTAGTCCCCAGGAGGCCTCCTTGATTATCAAAGTACTCGGCGTTGTCCGGGAGAAAAGTGCTCAATGTCCTAGATAGAGCTACTGTAGTGATAGGTTTTGAAAATATTTTAACGCCATCTTCGTTCTCCTTTGGACTATTTCGCAGATCAGAAGGAGAAAGGATACCTAAGGGATTTCAGGAGTGCTCATAAAGCCTCCTCGATTTTCAAAGTACTCGGCGTTGTCCGGGAGAAAAGTGCTCAATATCCTAGATAGAGCTACTGTAGTGATAGGTTTAGAAAATATTTTAACGCCATCTTCGTTCCCCTTTGGACAATTTTGCAGCTGAAAAGGTAGGAGGATAGCTAACTGATTTCAGTAGTCCCCAGGAGGCCTCTTTGTTTTTCAAAGTACTCGGCGTTGTCCGGGAAAAAAGTGCTCAATGTCCTAGATAGAGCTACTGTAGTGATAGGTTTGGATAATATTTTAACAGTATCTACGCTGAAAAGGATTGGGTAATCGATAAGAGTTATTTCAGTAGTGCTCAAGAGGCCTCTTTGATTTTGAAATACTCGGCGTTGTCCGGGAGAAAAGTGCTCAATATCCTAGATAGAGCTACTGTAGTGAAAGGTTTGGAAAATATTTTAACGCCATCTTCGTTTCCCTTTGGACTATTTCGTAGATCAGAAGGATAGAGGATACCTAAGTGATTTCAGTAGTCCCCAGGTGGCCTCCTTGATTATCAAAGTACTCGGCGTTGTCCGGGAGAAAAGTGCTCAATGTCCTAGATAGAGCTACTGTAGTGATAGGTTTGGAAAATATTTTAAAGCCATCTTCGTTCCCCTTTGGACTATTTCGCAGATCAGAAGGAGAGAGGATACCTAAGGGATTTAAGGAGTGCTCATGAAGCCTCCTCGATTTTCAAAGTACTCGGCGTTGTCCGGGAGAAAAGTGCTCAATATCCTAGATAGAGCTATGATAAAGACTATCATGAGAGGATTGAAAATGATGAAGGCTATCATGAGAGGATTGAAAATGATGAAGACTATCATGAGAGGATTGAAAATGATGAAGAATATCATGAGGGGATTGAAAATGATGAAGACTATAATGAGGGGATTGAAAATGATGTACACTATCATGAGGGGATTGAAAATGATGAAGACTATCATGAGGGGATTTAAAATGATGAAGACTATCATAAGGGGATTGAAAATGATGAAGAATGTCATGAGAGGATTGAAAATGATGAAGAATGTCATGAGAGGATTGAAAATGATGAAGAATAGACTGACAGGATTGGAAATGATGAAGAATACCATGAGAGGATTGAAAATGATGAATAATATCATGAGGGGATTGAAAATGAGAAGAATATCAGGAGGGGATCGTAAATGATGAAATATACCATGAGAGGATTGAAAATGATGAAGAATATCATGAGGGGATTGAAAATGATGAAGAATATCATGAGGGGATTGAAAATAATGAAGAATATCATGAGAGGATTGAAAAAATGAAGAATATCATGAGAGGATTGAAAATTATTAAGAATATCATGAGCGGATTGAAAATGATGAGGAATATTACGAGAGGATTGAAAATGTTGAAGAATATTATGAGGGGATTGAAAATGATTAATAGTATGAGGAGATTGAAAATGATGAAGAATATTATGAGGGGATTGAAAATGATTAATAGTATGAGGAGATCGAAAATGATGAATACAACGAGGGGAGTTAAAATGATGAAGGATATCATGAGGGGATTCAAAATATATAGTATGAACACCGGGGCGGTTATAAGTACCTATATAGAAGGCGCAGACAGTGGTGGTACTTTTTATAGAAATAAGTCATACTATTGCCCTGTGAAACGTAGGATGAAATGGTGGGGAAGAAACAGCTTTCGCAAAAGGCAAAATTTAAAAGTAGCGATCAGGGTAGAGAAAAGTAGAAAGATAAAGAGACAGCTATAGAGAGAGAAGGAGAGAAATAGAAGTTTTAATATAAAGATGTTACACACGCAATTTTTCTTCAATTATGTTTTTATGACCCCGAGCAACGCCGGGTAGCCCCGCTAGTCTCATCTCATATATATAAGGCAAAAATCTGTGATATGTATGTAACGCTAAGGCTTTTAAAATACTAAACAAACACCTCCGAATTAGGTATTATTTTAACCGGCATAACATCGAGAAAATAATATCGAAAAATTAAAAAAAAAGATTCATTTTTAAGGGGTCAAATAGCAATTTTTTCGTTTAATGTGATCACGATTTTTAATGTTATCTTGTGCACATGACGTCACATAGATAGGTACATGACGTCATAGTGATAGGTTCGGATATTATTTTCTGCTCTCGTCACGTTATTATTGTGTTTTTTGCATTTTTCTTCGGACTATTGCCCTGATAAAAGGGAGGGGAATAAGCGAGAGTTATTTTAGTATAGCTCTAATGAAGAATACCATGTGAGGATTGAAAATGATGAATAATAGGGTGAGAGGATTGAAAATGATGAAGAATATCATAAGAGGATTGAAACTGATGAAGAATATCATAAGAGAATTGAAAATGATGAAGAATACGATAAGAGGATTGAAAATGATGAAGAATATAATGAGGGGATTGAAAATTATGAAGAATATAATGAGGGGATTGAAAATGATGAAGAATATCATGAGAGGATTGAAAATGATGAAGAACATAATGAGAGGATTGAAATTGATGAAGAACATAATGAGAGGATTGAAAATGATGAAGACCATCATGAGAGGATTGAAAATGATTAAGAACATCATGAGAGAATTGAAAATGCTGAAAAATACCATGAGAGGATTGAAAATGATGAAGAATACCATGAATGGATTGAAAATGATAAAGAATATCATGAGAGGATTGGAAATGATGAAGAATACCATGAGAGGATTGAAAATGATGAAGAATATAATGAGGGGGATTGAAAATGCTGAAGAATATCATGAGAGGATTGAAAATGATGAAGAACATCATTAGAGGATTGAAAATGATTAAGAACATCATGAGAGGATATAAAATGATGAAGAACATCATGAGAGGATTTAAAATGATGAAGAATATTATCAGAGGATTGAAAATGATGAAGAATACCATGAGAGGATTGAAAATGATGAAGAATACCATGAGGAGATTAAAAATAATGAAGAATATCATGAGAGGATTGAAAATGATGAAGAATATCATGAGAGGATTGAAAATGATGAAGAATACCATGAGAGGATTGAAAATGATGAAGAATACCAGGAGAGAATTGAAAATGATGAAGAATACCATGAGAGGATTGAAAATGATGAAGAATACCATGAGAGGATTGGAAATGATGAAGAATACCATGAGGAGATTAAAAATAATGAAGAATACCATGAGAGGATTGAAGATGATGAAGAATATCATGAGAGGATTGAAAATTATGAAGAATATCATGAGAGGATTGAAAATTATGAAGAATACCATGAGAGGATTGAAAATGATGAAGAATATCATGAGAAGATTGAAAATGATGAAGAATACCATGATGGGATTGAAAATGATGAAGAATATAATGAGGGGGATTGAAAATGCTGAAGAATATCATGAGAGGATTGAAAATGATGAAGAACATCATTAGAGGATTGAAAATGATTAAGAACATCATGAGAGGATATAAAATGATGAAGAACATCATGAGAGGATTTAAAATGATGAAGAATACCATGAGAGGATTGAAAATGATGAAGAATACCATGAATGGATTGAAAATGATGAAGAATACCATGAGGGGATTAAAAATAATGAAGAATACCATGAGAGGATTGAAAATGATGAAGAATATCATGAGAGGATTGAAAATGATGAAGAATATCATGAGAGGATTGAAAATTATGAAGAATACCATGAGAGGATTGAAAATGATGAAGAATATCATGAGAGGATTGAAAATGATGAAGAATACCATGATGGGATTGAAAATGATGAAGAATATAATGAGGGGGATTGAAAATGCTGAAGAATATCATGAGAGGATTGAAAATGATGAAGAACATCATTAGAGGATTGAAAATGATTAAGAACATCATGAGAGGATATAAAATGATTAAGAACATCATGAGAGGATTGAAAATGATGAAGTATATTATGAGTGGATTGAAAATGATAAAGAATATCATGAGGGGATTGTAAATTATGAAGAATATCATGAGAAGATTTAAAATGATGAAGAATATCATGAGAGGATTGGAAATGATGAAGAATCTAATGAGGGGATTAAAAATAATGAAGAATACCATGAGAGGATTGAAAATGATGAAGAATATCATGAGAGGATTGAAAATGATGAAGAATATCATGAGAGGATTGAAAATTATGAAGAATACCATGAGAGGATTGAAAATGATGAAGAATATCATGAGAGGATTGAAAATGATGAAGAATACCATGATGGGATTGAAAATGATGAAGAATATAATGAGGGGGATTGAAAATGATGAAGAATATCATGAGAGGATTGAAAATGATGAAGAACATCATTAGAGGATTGAAAATGATTAAGAACATCATGAGAGGATATAAAATGATTAAGAACATCATGAGAGGATTGAAAATGATGAAGTATATTATGAGTGGATTGAAAATGATAAAGAATATCATGAGGGGATTGTAAATTATGAAGAATATCATGAGAAGATTTAAAATGATGAAGAATATCATGAGAGGATTGGAAATGATGAAGAATCCAATGAGGGGATTAAAAATAATGAAGAATACCAGGAGAGGATTGAAAATGATGAAGAATATCATGAGAGGATTGAAAATGATGAAGAATATCATGAGAGGATTGAAAATTATGAAGAATACCATGAGAGGATTGAAAATGATGAAGAATATCATGAGAGGATTGAAAATGATGAAGAATACCATGATGGGATTGAAAATGATGAAGAATATAATGAGGGGGATTGAAAATGATGAAGAATATCATGAGAGGATTGAAAATGATGAAGAACATCATTAGAGGATTGAAAATGATTAAGAACATCATGAGAGGATATAAAATGATTAAGAACATCATGAGAGGATTGAAAATGATGAAGTATATTATGAGTGGATTGAAAATGATAAAGAATATCATGAGGGGGTTAAAAATAATGAAGAATATCATGAGAAGATTTAAAATGATGAAGAATATCATGAGAGGATTGGAAATGATGAAGAATCCAATGAGGGGATTAAAAATAATGAAGAATACCATGAGAGGATTGAAAATGATGAAGAATATCATGAGAGGATTGAAAATGATGAAGAATATCATGAGAGGATTGAAAATTATGAAGAATACCATGAGAGGATTGAAAATGATGAAGAATATCATGAGAGGATTGAAAATGATGAAGAATACCATGATGGGATTGAAAATGATGAAGAATATAATGAGGGGGATTGAAAATGATGAAGAATATCATGAGAGGATTGAAAATGATGAAGAACATCATTAGAGGATTGAAAATGATTAAGAACATCATGAGAGGATATAAAATGATTAAGAACATCATGAGAGGATTGAAAATGATGAAGTATATTATGAGTGGATTGAAAATGATAAAGAATATCATGAGGGGATTGTAAATTATGAAGAATATCATGAGAAGATTGAAAATTATGAAGAATATCATGAGAGGATTGGAAATGATGAAGAATACCATGAGGGGGTTAAAAATAATGAAGAATACCATGAGAGGATTGAAAATGATGAAGAATATTATGAGAGGATTAAAAATGATGAAGAATATTATAAGAGGATTTAAAATGATAATGAATGCCATGAGAGGATTGAAAATGATGAAGAATATCATGAGAGGATTGAAAATGATGAAGAATACCATGAGAAGATTGAAAATGATGAAGAATATCATGATGGGATTGAAAATGATGAAGAATATTATGAGGGGATTGAAAATAATGAAGAATATCATGAGAGGATTGAAAATGATTAAGAACATCATGAGAGGATGTAAAATGATTAAGAACATCATGAGAGGATTGAAAATGGTGAAGAATATCATGAGGGGATTGTAAATGATGAAGAATATCATGAGAGGATTGAAAATGATGAAGAATACCATGAGCGGATTTAAAATGAGGAAGAATATCATGAGAGGATTGAAAATGATGAATAATATCATGAGGGGATTGAAAATGATTAAGAACATCATGAGGGGATTGAAAATTATTAAGAACATCATGAGAGGATTGAAAATGATGAAGAATATCATGAGGGGGTTGAAAATGATAGAGATGACAATGAGAGGATTGATAATGCTGAAGAATACCATGAGATGGTTTGAATATGATGTAGAATATCATGAAAGGATTGAAAATGATGAAGAATACCATGAGAGGATTGAAAATGATGAAGAATACCATGAGGGGATTGAAAATGATGAAGAATATCATAAGTGGATTGAAAATGATAAAGAATATCATTAGGGGATTGTAAATGATGAAGAATATCATGAGATGATTGAAAATGATGAAGACCCCCATGAAAGGATTGAAAATGAGGAAGAATATCATGAAAGGATTGAAAATGAGGAAGAATATCATGAGTGGATTGAAAATGATGAAGAATATTATGAGAGGATTGAAAATGATGAAGAAAATCATGAGGGGATTTTAAATGATTAAGAATATCTATGATACATGATACATGATACATATCTATGACACATGATACATATCTATGACACATGATACATATCTATGACACATGATACATTATACATATCCATTATACATGTCCATGATACATGATACATATCCATTATACATAATACATATCCATGATACATGATACATATCCATGATACATATCCATGACACATGATACATATCACTGATACATATTATGATACATATCCATAATACATGATAGATATCCATAATATATATCCATGATACATATTCACGATACATATCCATGATACATGATACATATCCATAATACATGATACATATACATGATACATATCCATAATAAATATCAATTACAAATGATACATATCCATGATACATATCCGTGATACATGATACATATCTATGATACATGACACATATCTATGATACATGATACATATCCAGTATACATGATACATATCCATGATACATATCAATGATACATTGTAGATATCCATGATACATGATACATATCCATGATACATGATACATATCCATGATACATATCCTTGATACATGGTACATATCCATGATACATATCCGCGATACATGATACATATCCATGATACCTATCCATGGTAATGATACATATCAATGATACATATACATATCTGTGATGCATGATACATATCAATGATACCTATCCATGATACATATCCAAGATACATGATACATATCCATGATACATATCCATGATAATATCTATGGTACATAACACATATCTATGATACATGATAAAAATACATGATACACATCCATGATGCATATCCATGATCCATGATGGATATCTATGATACATAATACATGATACATATCTATTATACATGATACATATATATGATATATGTTACATGATACATATATATGATCCATGATACATATCCATGATACATATCCATGATACATATCCATGATACATCATACATATCCAATATACATGATACATATACAAGATACATATCCATGATACATATCCATGATACATATACTTATCCATATCCATGATACATATGTATGATACATGATACATATCTATGATACATATCACATATCTATGATAGATGATACATATGTATGATACATGATACATATGTATGATACATATGTATGATACATGATACATATACATGATACATATCCATGAAACATATATATCCATGATACAAATACATATCCATGATACATATCCATGATATATATCTATGATACATACCACTGATACATATACATGATACATGATTCATATCTATGATACATTACACATATCTATGATACAGTATACATGATACGTACCTATGATACATGATACATATCTATGATACACATCCATGATACATATCCATGGTACATATCCGTGATACATGATACACATCCATGATACATGATACATATCCATGATACATATCCGTGATACATGATACATGTCCATGATACATATCCATGATACATATCCATGATACATGATACATATCCATGATACATATCCATGATACATGATACATATCCATGATACATATCCATGATACATGATACATATCCATGATACATATATATGATACATTATACGTATCCATGATACATGATAAATATCCATGATACATATCCATGATACATATTAATTATACATGATACATATCCATGATACATATCTATAATACATATCCATGATACATGATACATATCCATGATACATGATACATATCCATGATACATGTCCATGATACATGATACATATACATATCTATGATACATATGCATGATACATGATACATATCCATGATACATATACATATACATGATACATACACATGATACATGATGCATATACATTATACATATACATGATACATGTCCATGATACATGATAAATATCCATGATACATGATAAATATCCATGATACATATCCATGATACATGATACATATCCATGATACATGATACATATACATATCCACGATACATGATATATATATACCTATACATGATACATATTTATGATACATATACGTATATATGATACATATACATGATACATATACATGATACATACACATGATACATGATACATATACATGATACATACACATGATACACGATATATATACATGATACATATACATGATACATGATACATATCCATGATACATATCCATTTTTTCAACGTTAATCATTAGTAATTTGCACAATTATCCAATGTATTTATGTGATAACTTTATAAAAATGCTGACTCACTAAACATGCTCCATAATCACTTGCCGGATGTACCCGACTTGCCCTAAATTGTGTCCGGTTGTATCAGGTCATCCCATAACTTCTGTCCGGATGCATCAATAACAACATAGGAAGGCAACCGGTAAGAGTGATGTCAGTAGTTCTCAGGAGGCCTACTTGATTTGCAAAGTAATGTAGGTGCTTCTGAAGTATAAAGGTCCCTATAAATATTGGTGCTTCTAAAGTATAACGGTCCCACAGGAATGTTGCTTCTAAAGTATAATGGTCCCCAGGAATGTTGATGCTTCTAAAGTATTACGGTCAACAGGAATGTTGGTGCTTCTAAAGTATAACGGTCCCTAGAAATATTGGTTCTTCTAAAGTATAACGGTCCCTCCCCAGGAACGTTGGTGCTTCTAAAGTATAACGATCCCTAGAAATATTGGTGCTTCTACAGTATAACGGTCCCCACAAATGCTGATGCTTCTAAAGTATGACGGTCCCCCCAGGAATGTTGGTGCTTCTAAAGTATAACAGTCCCTAGAAAGATAAGTGCTTCTCCAGTATAGGGACCATGGGTGCTTCTACAGTATAGGACCCAGCACCAGGGGTGCTTCTAAATTTAGGACCCGGAGGCTTCTGCAGAATAGGGACAATTGGGTGCTTCTCCAGTATAAGAACTAGGGGTGCCTCTCCAGTATGGGGACCAGGGGTGTTTCTACAATATATGACCCAGTACCGGGGGTGCTTCTACAATATAGGACCCGGAGGCCTATGAAGAATAGGGACCCTGGGTGCTCTGCAGTATAGCGGCCAGGGGTTCTTCTACAGTATAGGACCCAGCACCATGGGTGCTTCTACAATATAGGACCCGGAGGCTTCTGCAGTATGGTTCTTTGATATGACCGAGGCACCTCGGAAATTTTTTTTTCTTTCTTTAACTGAAAATATTTCTATGTAAAGGAAAGATTAAAAAAAAAAATTTTCTTTCGAGGGGGGTTAAATTTTTTTTTTCTTTTAAATTAAAAATATTTCTAAGTATGTGGGAGGATGAAAAAAAAAGTTTTCTTGGGTGGTGCCCAAAAAATATAGTATGCGCACTAGGGCGGCGATAGGTACGAATATAGTATGCGCACCGGGCCGGCCATAGGTATATACATAGTATGGGCACTGGAGTGGCAATATGTACGTATATAGTAGTGCATAGGGGTGCCGATAGGTACGTATTTAGCATTCACACCGGGGTGGCGATAGGTACGTATTTAGCATTCGCACCGGGGCGGCGATATGTACATATTTAGTATTCGCACCGGGGCGGCGATATGTACATATGTAGTATGCACACTGGGTCGTCGATAGGTACGTATATAGCATGTGCACATAGACGGCAATAAGTACGTATACAGTATGTGAACCGGGCCAGTGATAGGTATGTATTTAGAATGCGCTCCGGGGCGGCGATCGGTACGTATATAGCACGCACAGTGGGGTGGGGGTAGGTACATATATAGCATGCGCAACGGGGCGGCGATAGGTCGTATATAGCATGAGCAACGGGGCGGCGATAGGTACGTATTCAGCATTCGCACCGGGTGGCCGATAGGTATGTATTTAGCATTCGCACCGGGCCGGCGATAGGTACATATTAAGCATTCACACCGGGGCGGAGATAGGTACATATTTAGCATTCAGGGGTGGCGATAGGTACGTATATTGCATGTGCACATGGGCGGCAAAAAGTACGTATATAGCATGTGCACCGGGCCGGTTATAGGTATGTATTTAGCATGCGCTCCGGGGAGGCGATCAGTACGTATACAGCACGCGCAGCGGGGCGGCGATAGGTACATATATATAACGAGCACCAGGGCGGCGAAAGGTACGTATTTAGCATTCGCACCAGGGCAGCGATATGTACATTTTTAGTATTTGCATTGGGGCAGTGATAGGTACTTATGCAGTATGCACACTGGGGCGGCAATAGCTACATATTTAGCATTCGCACTGTGGCGGCGATAGGTACTTATATTGTATCTGCACCCAGGGCGGCGATAGGTACTTATATAGTATCTGCACCGAGGTGGCGAAAGGTATGTATATATTATGTGCACTAGGGTGGCGATAGGTATGTATATAGTATGCGCACCGGGGTGGCAATAGATATGTATATAGTATGAACACCGGGGCGGGGATAAGTACCTATATAGAAGGCGCAGACAGAGGTGGTACTTTTTATAGAAATAAGTCATACTATTGCCCTGGGAAACGTAGGATGAAATGGTGGGGAAGAAACAGCTTTCACAAAAGGCAAAATTAGAAAGTAGCGGTGAAATGGGGCGACCAGGGAAGAGAAAAGTAGAAAGATAAAGAGACGGCTATAGAGAGAGGGACCGAAATAGAAGTTTTAATATAAAGATGTTACACACGCGATTTTTCTTCAATTACATGTTTTTATGACCCCGAGCAACGCCGGGTAGCCCCGCTAGTCAATTATAAAATGAAATAGTTTCACACATGGTATATATACTCACAGGAAACATTACTAAAAACTCTTCAGGCTATAAATCATTTTCATCTTTATTTTTTGAACATTGTCCAATAAATCCATATGTCGTACGATTCACTTATAATTTGATTCTGCTAGTTTATCATATATACGAAAACCCTTCTTGGTATCTTAATTATTAGCAGTAGTAATAGTATTTTAAGCGATTCAATAAATTAAGTTTAAAATTCATAATCATAACTTCGATTTTATTATTTTTTTCGGTTAATTTTTCGCACGCGTATATTAAAGTTTTATATTGACATATAGCAAAAACTTGGATAACTGTGGTAATAATCAGTTAAAAAATAAACTTTGCGTTAATTAACAAAACTAAATGTATACATACATAAACACACATACACATACCCATATTTGTGTTGGAATGGGCATGGAATGAAAGGCAAACAAAATATTTGAAAACAATACAAAACAATAATTTTAAATTCATCTAATTTTTTGCTAAACTATTTCATACGATCACTTTTGAACGTTTGAAATAAAGTTGAACACACACACATCTGAGGAATGGAATTTTTTCCAGAATATTATGCTATACAGAAGCTCCATCGAACCGAACTGACGACAATTAAGATTGTAATATATATATATATATATATATATGTGTGTGTGTGTGTGTGTGTGTGTATTAGAATGATATCCGTCCTAGGACGGGTAAAATTAATTCCCCGAACATAAGTGTTTTGTAACTTTGTTATGCCCCCTTACGAAGATTAAAATCAAGATATGATGATACGAAACGTTATCTGTAGAAACCTTATTTTGATTAAATTGCATTAAATGATTTTGATTCTTGAAAATGTCTAAACTTTAAGGCTTGAGCTTAATGGGTCTTAAGAAGAAATTGAAATTCAGGGAATCTTGCTTAATTGGTGTCTAATGACTTATGAATGAAATTCAATGCAAATCCGATATATGAGAATTTAAAAATGGGAGCTTGTACCCATATTATGTCCCCTGAAAACATTTGAAAATTTGATTTTAAGCGGGGTAGTAAATGTGGTATTGTGGTGACTGCTGAAATGAAAGTGATGGGCAAATGATGACAGAGAGAAATAGAAAAAGTGCTGGGCCAAAGAAACTGAAATTTGGGGACTATTTATTAATTGAGGTCTAATATACAGGGTGGGCCAAAATAAGGGTCCTATCTTTAAATTTGAATAACTTGAATTTGAATAACTTCGACAAAATAAAAGTTAAACTCACCAAACTTTATGTGTGTGTAGACTGACCCTTCCGAGATTTTTTGAAATAAACAAAACAAATTTTAGCCGAAAAACACTTCTTAAAACTTACAAAAACTAAAGTATTGTTTTTTACACTGTTTTGAGTTTTTTAAGCAAAAATAATGTTTTCTAAATGAGGGTACGTTCCTTAGGGCTGATACGGCTCATGCTTGCTTCGGAAGGGGTTCTTTACTTATTCTAAAAAAAAAAATTAAAAAAAATCAATAAATAAAAAAGTTATGAATTTTTAAAAATAGGACCCTTATTTTTGCCCACCCTGTATATATATATATATATATATATATATATATATATATATATATATATATATATATATATATATATATATATGTGACAAGACAAAAAGAACCGACAGCAATCTGCACTTTAGGGCGCACTGGCATTCATCTTGGCAATAATTAGGACCCTACGTAGAATTGAGGTAGAGAATTGATGCTAGTATATATCTCCAAGGAACCAGCTATAGAAAACAAACGGGGAGGATGGCACCGGGCTGTCTGAGAAAGACATGTGAGATTGTCAATTGCATTTAAATTCTACACAGGCCGAGTTTAAACAGGTGGACCAAGTTTTGGCAAAATCTTTTTATCGCCAACGAAAAACATACGTGTGTCAGTACTATGTGGGTGGGCGCGCGAGGCCGGAGTGGAGATCGCCTTTTAGGCTGTCATCGTTAATTAGGACGAGAGCCTCCTCTCTCCAGCGGGGCACGGATAACTGTTTTTATCTAGATAATATCTGAGGGCCTGGGTGGAGAATTTCAATTGTCGTACCGCTCAACCCCAAACCACCGGAAGATTAAGAAAGACTTAGAAAGAGAGAGAGAGACAGAGAGAGTAAATCAGTATGTCCCACACCGCCCGATTCCGAAAGAGGAGGAAAGACATAGAGAGAGTGTTACAATATGCCTCTTTGGGAAAAGAAAGGATTTTGTTTTAAGTGGACAGTCAGTTAGATTTGGGATTTCAACCCGTGTAGGTCGCAGAACCTTGCGGGCTCGTGTTAGCCGGACCTGAGTATTCCCCCCCCCCACCGTTCAGTAGACAAGTTACAACTTACTTAAGGACTTGCAATCGTAAATGGGCTCTCGCGCACAGAGAGAGAGAGAGAGAGAAAGAGAGAGAGAGAGAAAGAGAGAGAGAAAGAGAGAGAGAGAGACGACGAACTGGTTTAGTAAACAAAGACATTATCCAAGGGTAAACTTAATTCGACGTTTTAAAAACAGTTGTTTATCTTGTTAATTGGATACAAAAGGAAACCGCTGAGTTTGTTGAATTATTCCTGTTGTCTATTTGCTCTGCTTGTGTAACTTTGCCTTCACAGAATCACGAAATCGTCATTCATCCGACCCGTCATTCATCAACACATCTTTCTTTTTATAGCCACTATTGATGATCACTGGCCAAAGAGGGTGTCTGGTGATACCAGATCAGGCTGCCCTGTGGCTCCCTGAGACGAAATTCACCTACATTGACGTTTTTGTTTTTTTTTTGTTTTTTTTTTTGTAAAACTTAATTATGTTCTACAAAACCAAAAACAAAAACAACAGCCCCTCTCCCTTTCTCCCTCCCCTTTTTTATTTTATTTTTAGAACTTGAAGCATAAATCTTTTACTATAATGACCAGATTCGGCATTAAATAACCCAAAAAGGGTTGATATGCCGTAAAACAAAACTACCAAACCAAAAACGATGATTAAACATTTGAAGATATAAAGAACTTGAAGCATAAAAACTTTTACTATAATGACCAGATTCGGCATTAAATAACCCAAAAAGAGTTGATATGCCGTAAAACAAAACTACCAAACCAAAAACGATGATTAAACATTTGAAGATATAAAGAACTTGAAGCATAAAAACTTTTACTATAATGACCAGATTCGGCATTAAATAACCCAAAAAGGGTTGATATGCCGTAAAACAAAACTACCAAACCAAAAACGATGATTAAACATTTGAAGATATAAAGAACTTGAAGCATAAAAACTTTTACTATAATGACCAGATTCGGCATTAAATAACCCAAAAAGGGTTGATATGCCGTAAAACAAAACTACCAAACCAAACCAAAGAGGGTGTTCACAGTCTGGAAGGATTCCTGCGCCGAGAACCAGACGTGTGAGTACAGAGATAAAGACACGAGTGGACCACCTATGTTACAAGTGGTTCAGTGACACCGGAGCAGAGTGAGGTATCTGTTTTGCTCGGCACCGCGACCGGGATATCAAACACCTGTGCGCGAGTGGCCGACGACGATACCCACGGGGCGAAGAGTGTGGGGTCTTGTGTTACATTTGGTTTTGTGACACAGGATCGTGTGGGGTATATATATATATATATATATATATATATATATATATATATATATATATATATATATATATAATGTAAAAATAGGGAGAGTAGAAAGTGGAACTTGGGTTTACTTTCGGCAGCCTCGTAACTCTCGCTTCCCTTATTTTGTCTATTAGTCCTCATATTCCATGAGCAATGTTTCTGACATGGGGGAAGAATTGCTGTTTTCTGAGTAGGAATCTATCAATCTAACACTTATCGTTGGCTAGTTTTTGACCTTAAAGTATTATTTTTTCTAGCTCCTTACCTCAAGTGGCTTCATGCCTTGTCTGGAGCGATTTCCATTAAAAAAATACCACTTCTTACACTTAGCAGCGGTGTTAAAAACATTCATAATAATCGGTTAATTGGTTTAGGAGTGAATCCTGTACATAGAAATATATAAACATATATACATACCTAACTTTATATAGGTAAAGATATAAGGTTCGGGGATGTTTAGAGAGGGGGGAAAAGGTCGCGTTGTGTGAAAGAAAGGGTTTCTGCATAGACATCTTCTGGCCTAGCTGTGCATTCAGAAAAAGCGGCTTACCTCTTCTAAAATTTAAACTCTTTTTGTTTCATTAACACTGCAGGCATTGTCGGGAAGGATTTACGTATACAAGGATGCAAAAATATGTTGAGGAGTCAGTTGACATGCATCTACTAGAAAGTTTGGTGTTTCATCTCACATAACCAAAGTCGTGGCTAAGGGCGAGAAAGGAATATGCCAAAAAAAGGAATATGACAACAAAAGAATATGACAAAACAAAAACAACAAAAAAACTGATGTTTAAAAAGAGTGGGAAAAGGTTTTGGCGTAAGTTCCTCACACGAAAAGGGTGTTTGAACCGAATAACATACCAATCACTCTGCAAGTGAGAACATGCTAGCGCAAAAGAAAATTGTAATTATATTACTTCTACAGATGTAATAGATGTAATATGTGTGTTGAAGCTTTATGAAATAGGGGCATTCGGCTCCATAAATATTTAAAAATGTAAAAAACTGAATTTGTCGTTTAATCGTGTTCATCTTTTACTTTGTAAAGTCAGCAATTTACTCAAGTCTCCTTTTGGCACTGACTCCTATTGTTCTTGATTTGATAAACGCTGAACAGTTTCTCTCAGTGCAATCATGTATTATTCAATTCGGTGATGGCTTTTCTTTTGTTTTAGTCCAGAACCGTTTCGCCCTTGTCGTCCGCCGACTTGTTGAGTGGAGCAGACGAAAACAAAGAAACTACGACGAATGTTGGTTTTTCTTTACTAGGGTTGGTCGAGGAAGGGGACGTAAATTGTCTTCGGTGAAACTAGATTTTTATTAGACTCCAAAAAACCACAAGCGATAAAATATATCTTGATTCGAGGGCGTCGAAAGGAAGAATGAAATGACTGGGATACGCAATATCCGTCCGCCATTGTAGATTGAAACGGCGGGAAGAGGGAAGTGCTTTTCGTGGAAAAAAAAGAAAAATTAGGTTACAAAAGAGAGGAAACAAATGAAAAAAAACTCTAAAAAAATAAATAAATAAATAAATAAAAACTACGATGAGTCATTTCAGTATTTGTCCCTATTTGCTTGCGTTCCCGCGATGGCAAAGTTAGACAAAAGGTCGGTGTTTCATGTGTGGGTTGTGTGGGTGATATCCAAAGACAACTCGCGATTGGGACAAAAATAAAAATTGCCCCAGCCGATGCTAAAACAGAGACTACACTTGAAATTATTTATTGGCTAAAATGAAACAAGCATAGTTTAAAAAAAAAAAAGGCACAAGGCACTAAGATGTGGGGATTGACTGGAGGTCAGTGATTATTCTCTGCCTATCTTGTTCTTAACTAGATGCATTCTGCCCCATTCATCCAATCACTTTTTCTTTCTCTTCGTCATCACTTTCACTTCAGCAGTCACCACAATACCACAATACCACATTTACTTTATTTACTAGCTCACTTAAAATGGTTTAAAAGCAAATTTTATTTACAAGAAGACATTTAAAATTTAATTGGAAAAAGATGGGGAATGGATCACCAAAATACACCCCCCCCCCCAAAAAAAAAAAATAAAAAAAAAAATAAAAACAAAATAAAATAAAAAAAGCAAAAACAAAATAAAAAACAAGTAAACTAAATAATATAACCTCTAACCTTCTTTAGGTATGTCTTGTCGAACTCGGGGATTTTTATGCCGAATTCAGGAGTCTGTACGTAATTTCGAACGGAACCTTTTATTTAATCAACGGGGGTAACTTGCTCTCATTCCATCAGTCGTAATTGTATTCTTAGTATCGCCCCCCTCCCACTGATGATTGAACCTATGGCCGGATGTTATTTGGACAAAGGGTTAAACCCATGTGGGGTGCCCAAACCAAATGTTGCGGGAGAGATGCCTTTATAGCAGCATGTCATTCCCACTGTTCGAGGTGGGCCGACCACGTGTGGATAAAATTAACAGAATAAAACAAACAAAAGGAAGAAAGAGAACATTATTATTATTATTATTATTATTATTATTATTATTATTATTATTATTATTATTATTATTATTATCTGAAATAATATTCGAAAGAAAACGAAGGAATAATAAAGCTTACACACAAGAATCGTATTTTGCAAAATCAACAATTAGAGTAAAACATTTATATTAAACAAAACAATTTATTTGACTAAGACATTTTGTAGAGCTATCAGTTACAGAGAATAGTGGAGTTCATTTAAAAGGAGTGAAAAGTTTCGTTTGTACGAACGTGTACAAGTGAAATGTTCGGTTTTGTATTAATGCGTATATGCGAGCGTGTTTGATGTATTTTGTGGCAATTGTAATGTGTGTGCGCCTGAAAGAATAGTTCGTTATTCGTGGTAGGAATTAAAAGAGATTACATACTTTTTGCCTTTTCCCTCCCCCACCTCTTCAGTCGAACCGGTGGGGGGACGACGATGTCCTGCATGTGCGGTCGGCGAAAGCAAAAGAGAAAAAGAGAGAAAAGAGAGCGTGTGGCTTGTTTTATAGGGAGTCAAATCACGCGTGGTCAAGCTGACTAGTTGGTCCCTGATTGGCCGGAATCTTCAGCCAACGTGCTTTCACAAGATAACCTCTCCTTCTCTATCTGAGACGAAGAAGGGTTGAGTAAACAGAGAAAGAAAAGAAGTCGCAACAAATAACCATTTGGCCGGTAGTAGCGTCTGCTACAAACCTTCCACTGTCACTGTTTATAACTTAGCACTTTTATCCTTTGCGCCATTGGTCCGTGGATTAAATAAAGGGGTTCGTTCGAAATTCCGTACAGATTCCAGAGAACGATATAAAGATTTTCGAGTTTAACAAGACGCACCTGAAGAAGGCCGGAGATGACGTCAGCCGAAACGTTGTCAGAATAATCTAAATAATCCAAATTAATAAGTCTGATCTAAAAAATCCGAAACATGTAGTTAAGGTTATGGTACGAGTAGATAGGGGCGCATAGACTTTTCGTACACCATCTTAATTTAGACCAGAAACAACAACAACACTAGGGTTAGGAAATGGCTATCTCTTACTTAAATAAAATATAGTCATCGTTTTAATCACCGTCTTCAGTTACATACCATTTAGACAAGGTATGTACTCGCAGAATGTCTTTAATCATGACTCTTACGAGAGGGGGACAGCTGAACCCCTTCCCTAAAGTTCAACCCTTCCTTACTTTGTGGTGGCAAGGTGATAATGTCAGAGCTATGCCGTCTTAAACTCCGGTTTCCCGGCAGGGAACCCGTGAATATGGCGGACAAGCTTGCCACCAAGTGGTATATTTTATTTATTTATTTATTTATTTGCATTTTTTTAATGGAAATCGCTCCAGACAAAGCATGAAGCCACCTGTATGTTAGGAGCTAAAAATACTACTTCAAGGTCAAAAACTAGCAACAGATTAGTGTTAGATGGATAGATTCCGACCCAGAAGACAGCAAGTACAGAATAAGGGAAGCGAAGGTTATGAGGCTGCCAGAAGTAAACCCAATGTCCACTTCCTTTGGCCTTTTGGCTAAGATCAAAGTGTAGTATCTGTTCCGATGGATGCTGCACTCCATACTGGTGTTGTCTTGGCCTTCGGGTCTTGATTTACGCCGGTCAATGGGTCTGTCCTGTGCAGTTCTGGGAGGTCCACCTTCACAGGCTTTGCCTCCCCTCTTTGGGAAGGAGTAAGTTTATTGCTTACTGCCTGAGGCGCCCCTACCGGGGAATGCCGACGGGGCTGCCCAGGCAATTTTTAAACCCCACTTTCCCGATCCGACCTTGGGTCACATCTTACTTGTGGGAGTAAGATAAAAACTGGCCTTGTGCCTAACTCCTGGAGAGGAGTAAATCAATACTCTCATTAGGGCCGCAATTCGGCTAACCCTAACTCTGGCTAACATCCAGAAGAAGTCAGCATCAGTATACGTCGCCCTCTGGATATCTTTGCTTCTGCGTGTGGCAACCAAAGACGTGTCAGACGCGGAACCGCAAATCAATTGAGTGACATTCACAACGTTGCTTCTGCGCTATTCCTTTGTGTGTTCTAACCCTAACCTTCCCCGACTTTGCATGCAACCGATGAGTCTTGCTGCTCTCAGTATCGGTTAACGAATAGCTGCAGCCAATGAGTAGAACTTCATGCAGACCAGACAATCCTGACGCACAATCTTCATGAGTTCTATGCAGAAGACGAACTCGCTAAACAAACAGACACACAAAACAGCAGTAACATAGTCATCGTATGAATATACAACAGTGAGTCGAGGGCGGAAACGGGACGAATGAAATTACTTTCTTGGATGAACAAAATCTAAAAGCCAAAAATGCAAATGTCTGGAATTGAAAAGCGGCAAATGAGTTTTTAAAAGGATGAAAGGATAAAAAACACTTTTGGCATTAGGGTTAGGGTATTTATTTTTTACATTAGTAGCAATGTGCTTTCTACATTTGTCTGTCTTAGAGTTAGGGTTAGGGTTAGGGTAATTTATTTTTTACATTAGTAGCAATGTGCTCTGTACATTTGTCGGTGTTATATTTTACTGCCCTCGTTGGGCTATCCTTTCCCCTACCACTACTTCCAACTTTATGTATATTTGCTCCAGTTTTGTTCAATAAATAGTTTTCTTGACAAAGTTTTGTAAATGAAACGAAATATCCAAATGAAATAAGCATAATTCCGTGTTAATCTTTTTTGTTCTATATAATATGTTCTTGCTTATTATCATTATTTTTTTGTTTGTTTTAAATTATTTTAGTTCCGTTAATTCTCAGAGATCAAGCGCTAACACTCGTTTTCCTTATGAGTTACAGAGATACCCGAGTGCGCATTAAAGGATGTTCCATTCTACTCGAGTAAGTAAAGCAGCAAAGAATGATAATCTTTTCTCCCCAATCGATCACTTCACTATATTATAGTTTCTTTTTTGTGGTCTTTAGGGTTTGGTTTTGCGGGATTTCATTCCAAAATTGGCATTGCCTGGCCTGGCTTGGACTGGCCCAGCTCAGTGTTGATATTTGTGATAGCATTACTAGGAGAAGCTGCACCATTACTTTTCGTCGTATGAGCCATTGTGTTGATGTAGCAGTTATAAACATTAACATTTATTTCCTCTGGCAGCCATGTGTGGTGGTTTAGTCAAACGATGATAAATTATCCTACAGGGCGTATTTATTTCGACCGACCCTTGAAGGACTAATCCAAAACCCTTAGTAAATTACGGAGAATCAACAGAAAGCTCACATGCACCAACGACAAAAGACGTTCGCTCCGGCCAACTTGACTCCGAGCAACCCTCACCCTTCCACGAGGAGATAGCCTTGCTCGAAGATCTTCAGTAACTGACCATTTCTTACTTTCTTTCTTCCTTTACTGTGACATTGTCTTAACTTTCGCTAACCTACACCGATGGATGAAGGTCACTTAAATAAATACCTATCGTTGTTGCTTATGAAAGGAATTTTGTTACCCTTTCGTTTGACGACTGTTTTGTTACAAAATATTATAGGAGTTTGTATTACAGTTCATGCAAGATCGGCTCTTATAAAATGGTAACCTTCAATGCTGAAGGGAACCTTATTTGGTCTTCGGTTACTGTTCTGTTTTGAGTGTTTGATCAGGTAAAAATCCTTATGTCAAAATGTGTTGACAAACACCTGTACGAACCCTGACTAATCCCTGATCGAGGAATGAAACTCTCTCTTGATTATGTTTATTGGTATTCCTATTTGACCGGTACATTAACCTTTTTATTGTTATTCCTGTTTGACCGGTACATAAACCTTTTTATTGTTATTCCTGTTTGACCGGTACATTAACCTTTTTATTGTTATTCCTGTTTGACCGGTACATTAACCTTTTTATTGTTATTCCTGTTTGACCGGTACATAAACTTTTTTATTGTTATTCCTGTTTGACCGGTACATTAACCTTTTTATTGTTATTCCTGTTTGACCGGTACATAAACCTTTTTATTGTTATTCCTGTTTGACCGGTACATTAACCTTTTTATTGTTATTCCTGTTTGACCAGTACAGAAACCTTTTTTATTGTTATTCCTCTTTGACCAGTACATAATCTTTTTCACTGTTTTTCGTGTTTGACCAGTACATAAACCTTTTTATTGTTATTCCTGTTTGACCAGTAAATATATGTTTTTATTGTTATTCCTGGCGGACCAGTAAATAACCCTTTTTATTGTTATACCTGTTTGACCAGTACATAAACCT
Source organism: Sepiola atlantica (assembly GCA_963556195.1). NCBI lineage: Eukaryota > Metazoa > Mollusca > Cephalopoda > Sepiida > Sepiolidae > Sepiola > Sepiola atlantica. Next base: position 89,626,978 of record OY744539.1, on the reverse strand, counting down.
TTTTATTGTTATTCCTGTTTGACCAGTACATAAACCTTTTTATTGTTATTCCTGTTTGACCAGTACATTAATCTTTTTATTGTTATTCCTGTTTGACCATTACATAAACCTTTTTATTGTTATTCCTGTTTGACCGGTACATAAACCTTTTTATTGTTATTCCTGTTTGACCGGTACATAAACCTTTTTATTGTTATTCCTGTTTGACCAGTACATACACCTTTTTATTGTTATTCCTGTTTGACCGGTACATAAACCTTTTTATTGTTATACCTGTTTGACCAGTACATAAAACTTTTTATTGTTATTCCTGTTTACACCAGTACAGACACCTTTTTATTGTTATTACTGTTTGACCAGTACATACACCTTTTTATTGTTATTCGTGTTTGACCAGTACATAAATCTTTTTATTGTTATTTCTGTTTAAACCAGTACAGACACCTTTTTATTGTAATTCCTGTTTGATCAGTACATACACTTTTTTATTGTTATTCCCGTTTGGCCAGTACATAAACCTTTTTATTGTTATTCCTGTTTGACCAGTACATAAACCTTTTTATTGTTATACCTGTTTGACCAGTACATAAACATTTTTATTGTTATTCCTGTTTGACCAGTACATAAACCTATTTATTGTTATTCCTGTGTGACCAGTACATAAACCTTTTTTTATGTTATTCCTGTGACACCAGTACATAAACCTTTTTATTGTTATTCCTGTTTGACCAGTACATAAAACTTTTTATTGTTATTCCTGTTTACACCAGTACATAAACCTTTTTATTGTTATTCCTGTAGGACCAGTACATAAATCTTTTTATTGTTATTCCTGTTTGACCAGTACATAAACCTTTTTATTGGTATTCCTGTTTGACCAGTACATAAATCTTTTTATTGTTATTCCTGTTTGACCAGTACATAAACCTTTTTATTGTTATTCCTGTTTTACCAGTACATAAACCTTTTTATTGTTATTCTTGTTTGACCAGTACATAAACTAGTTTTTATTGTTATTCCTGTTTGACCAATACATAAACCTTTTTATTGTTATTCCTGTGTGACAAGTACATAAACATTTGTTATTGTTATTCCTGTTTGACCAGTACATCAACCTTTTTATTGGACTTCCTGTGTGACCAGTACATACACTTCTTTATTGTTATTCCTGTTTGACCAGTACATTAACCTTTTTATTGGACTTCCTGTGTGACCAGTACATACACTTCTTTATTGTTATTCCTGTTTGTACCAGTACATAAACCTTTTTATTGTTATTCCTGTTTGACCAGTACATAAACCTTTTTATTGTTATTCCTGTTTGACCAGTACATACACCTTTTTATTGTTATTCCTGTGTGACCAGTACATACACCTTTTTATTGTTATTCCTGTTTGACCAGTACAAAAACCTTTTTATTGGTATTCCTGTTTGACCAGTACATAAATCTTTTTATTGTTATTCCTGTGTGACCAGTACATAAACCTTTTTATTGTTATTCCTGTTTTACCAGTACATAAACCTTTTTATTGTTATTCTTGTTTGACCAGTACATAAACTATTTTTTATTGTTATTCCTGTTTGACCAGTACATAAACCTTTTTATTGTTATTCCTGTGTGACCAGTACATAAACATTTGTTATTGTTATTCCTGTTTGACCAGTACATAAACCTTTTTATTGGACTTCCTGTGTGACCAGTACATACACTTCTTTATTGTTATTTCTGTTTGACCAGTACATAAACCTTTTTATTGTTATTCCTGTTTGACCAGTACATAAACCTTTTTATTGTTATACCTGTTTTACCAGTACATAAACCTATTTATTGTTATTCCTGTTTGACCAGTACATAAACCTTTTTATTGTTATTCCTGTTTTACCAGTACATAAACCTTTTTATTGTTATTCTTGTTTGACCCATACATAAACATTTTTATTGTTATTCCTTGTGACCAGTACATAAATCTTTTTATTGTTATTCCTGTGTGACCAGTACATCAACCTTTTTTATTGTTATTCTTGTTTGATCAGTACATACACCTTTTTATTGTTATTCCCGTTTGACCAGTACATTAACCTTTTTATTGTTATTCTTGTTTGACCAGTACATAAACCTTTTTATTGTTATTCCTGTTTGACCAGTCCATAAACTTTTTATTGTTATTCCTGTTTGACCAGTACATAAACCTTTTTATTGTTATTCCTGTTTGACCAGTACATAGACTTTTTTTATTGTTATTCCTGTTTGACCAGGACATACACTTTTTTTTGTTATTCCTGTAGGACCAGTACATACACCTTTTTATTGTTATTCCTGTTTGATAAGTACATACACCTTTTTATTGTTATTCCTGTTTGACCAGTACATAAACCTTTTTATTGTTATTCCTGTTTGACCAGTACATAAACCTTTTTATTGTTATTTCTGTTTGACCAGTACATAAACCTTTTTATTGTTGTTCCTGTTTGACCGGTACATAAACCTTTTTATTGTTATTCCTGTTTGACCAGTACATAAACCTTTTTATTGTTATTCTTGTTTGACCAGTACATAGACCTGTTTATTGTTATTGCTGTTTGACCAGTACATAAACTTTTTTATTGTTATTCTTGTTTGATCAGTACATAAACCTTTTTATTGTTATTCCTGTGTTACTAGTCCATAAACTTTTTATTGTTATTCCTGTTTGACTAGTACATAAACCTTTTTATTGTTATTCCTGTTTGACCAGTACATAGACCTGTTTATTGTTATTCCTGTTTGACCAGTACATACACTTTTTTATTTTTATTCCTGTAGGACCAGTACATAAACCTTTTAATTGTTATTCCTGTTTGACCAGTACATAGACATTTTTATTGTTATTCTTGTTTGACCAGTACATAAACCGTTTTTTTTAAAATGCTTCTTCACTCGGTCCGTCATATTTTCAATTTGAAATAGTATTTTCGTCGCTAAACTCGCAGATTGAATGGATGTGTAGCAGTTGGTGGAAGTATAGCCGTTGACTACGAGCCGGCACACAGCCACCATATTGTTTAAATATCAATGATATCTTAGCTACCCGCTGATTGGTTCAAGCAATCTTCTTCCTGTTTGGCTTAACCAATCAATGGCTTTCTCTTTAGCGAATCTCGAATGGCTAGCATAACTATATAAACACTCCGCTCTTTCTCTTTTTCTTCTTCGGCACGAGAAGCCTCTCTTCTCCCCTTCCTTCTTTGGCGCTGCCAAATACACGTTCCACCTCTCTGGGGACGCAACAGAAATCTTCCCGGGCTTTTGGCCCTGGGTTCGACTTCGGCAAGGTGATAAGAAGCCAAAATGGCTACTGCTTCATACATGTGGACTTAATATAACACACAAACACATGACTGCTTACATGTGAACTGACTTTCACACCTGACACACATACTTACATAAACACATAGACACGTCCTGATACTGTAGCCGGTGTACAAACATTCTATGTGATGAACTATCATAGTATTCTTGGCCTTTTGGCGGCCTTCTGTCCGAGTACTTACTTGGATAGAATGTTAGTTAGAAGAGGCGACATAAATTTCTTATCTTGTTCCACGTTCACTTGGTTAGGGCATTCGGACCATAAATTGGTTATGTCCCATTTGAATTTAAGCGGTAGGCCTAGGTTAGCTGGGTACTGGAGGTTGAATACCTCCTTACTGGAGATACCCGACTTCCGGAACAAGCTAACGTTACTACTTCAGCGGAGTTTAGTGGGGGCGGTTATCGGGAGTAGTTGTTGGTTTAAAACTAAGGCTAACGTTAGACACTTTTGTGTCCGCTATAGCAAGCGCCTCGCTCAAGTAAGGGCTAGGACACAGAAGCATGTAGATGATAAGATGCCCCGGGCGGTGGCTGGGGGGATCCCCTAGATATAGCTTTAATTAAAGGGGACCTCAATCGCTTGGCTAGCGAGCGATATGAAGATCAAATAGTTCGAGCTAGGTTTAAGAGAGTCTCTAACGAAGCTGTGAACGTTGACGCTGTTGAGCGTAAGGCTGCTTTACGTCGTGGCTCGGATGGGTACATTCGGAAGGTGAATAACCTGGAAGGACATAACCTGGTATCGACTCGTGAGATTTACGAGGGGTTCCGCGAGCACTTGAAGGATCGCTTCACCCTACTACCCAGACTCTGCAGCCAGGAGTTTGGCAGCTATTTGGCTGACTCACCCCGTCTAGAGGCGGCTTGAGCAGCTAGCTCTGATGGGGACGTTACAGAGGGTGATATCATTACTGCGTTGAAGCAGGTCGGCTACAACAAATCTCTAGGACTCGATGGTCTGCCATACGAAGTTTATTTGAGTCTGTCGCCCATGTTTGTTCCTCTTCTAAAGAAGGTGTTTAACCACTGGTTTGCTCAGGGCTCGATCCCTGGGCAGGTTACCAAAGGAGTGGTCACATTGTTGAAGAAGGGGGGGCAATGTCGAGTGCGGGATTTCGATAGTTATAGGCCCATAACTCTGCTAAACACAGAGTTAAAGATTTTGGCCCGTGTTCATGCGAATCGTTTGCAGGTGTGTATCCCTGACTTGATCGAGCCTGAACTATGCTGTGAAGGGGAGGTCAATTCAAAACAATTTGCATCTGGTTCGCACGATCCTAGAGGGTATAGAAGACGACACTGAAGTCGCGCTGATCAATTTAGACCAGTCCAAGGCTTTCGATAGGGTCGACCATGGTTTCTTGGAATCTGTTCTAGAGGCTGCCGGTTTTAATCCGGACTTCCGCAAGTGGGTCTCTATTCTGTATCGTCTGCCGACGGTAGCGGTGCAAGTAAACTGTAGGCTTTCGGAGTCGTTCGTGGTTTCTCGTTCAATGCGTCAGGGTTGTCCACTGTCACCCCTGCTTTATGTCCTGGCGTTGGAGCGCTTCCTTCGCAAATTAAGTCCTGCGCGGAATCGCTATCCCTCCTCACTATACGCGAGTCAGGGTTTCCGCGTATGCCGATGATGTCACCGTTTTTGTGTTCAGCCGTGAAGACATAGAAGCGGTGATTAAGGCGCTCGCTCGGTGCGAAGAAGTTACAGGGGCCATAGTCAACCGCAGCAAGTCCAACAGTCTGCGGTTGGGTGCCTGGAGCGGAGAGACCGCACTTCCAGGTGACTTCAACTTGACCGATGGCCCGGTTCGGATCCTTGGCGTTTAGTTCGGACCGGGTCTCCAGCTGGAAAAGAATTGGTCGGAAGTACAGGCAAAGGTCAAATCGTCTGTGAGGGCTTAGATTCGCTTACGCTTTTCCTCTCATCCTTTACCGACTGTCTGTACTCACTCTGCCTGCGGACCAGCTTCTTGCTTTCAAGCGCTTGCTCCTCTCGCTTCTTTGGAAGGGCCGGAAAGCATACGTCCGTAAACAGGTCTGTACTCAACGTCCGTGCGATGGAGGCTTGCGGATGCCTGACTTGGCAAGTCATAGACATGCCGAGAGACTGGCTTTCCTGAGTCGTACTTTGACGGAGGACGCTCTGTGGCTCTCTGCGGTTGAGATCGCCTTTCCCAACCTCATACCCGACCACTCGGTCGACGTAGACCGAGATGGGAGTCCATGTTCGTCACCGAATGACGAGCCGCACTTAAGGCGTTGCCAGGGTCCAGTGACCTTGCCTGGTCTAGGAAGAGACTATATCGGGATTTAGTGGAGGGGTCCGCTTCGGATCCGCTTAGGAGGCGGCTTGGATTGTCGAGTGGGGAGGCTCGCTCCCAGTGGGGTTGGGCGCCAGGCCAGAGTTATCTCAACAATTCTGAGTATTCTCTGACCTGGCGACTGGTTCGGAATGCACTGCCCCTCTATGGCAGATTACGCAGGGATGGCATAAGGAACGTTCCCTTATGCCCGCGCTGTGAGGACAATGAGGAAGAAACGGCCGAGCACGCCTTCTTCACTTGCAGCAAAGTTCGTCGTCTCTGGGAGTATGTCAGAGAGGTAATGGCCCGCATCGACGCCGAGCAGCCGATGGTCCTTGATGTGGCATACGTCATCAACAATGTAACACCGCCATGGTTTAGGGAGAAAAGAATGGTTTTTCTAGTGATACTAGCCACAGCGAGGTTAGTGACATGGGTTACACGTCTAGATGAGGTTCATGGGGTTGGGTCTGTTTCGGATCGTGATCTGGTTGTTTACTTTAAGCATCAGCTTAAAGTGAAAATCAGATGCGATTGGAAACGACTACATTGCATGGAGTTCAATAGAAGATGGGTGCGCAATACTAGTTTGTGCATCCGACGAGGGTCCAGGTTTGAATACGTTTTTCCTCCTTAGCATGGTCCAGACAGTACTGGGTCCTACGGAACCCAGCCCAATGTAAATTCAAAGTCTTATCCTAGTTGAATCTTAGCTAGTAGGAATAAATGATGTCCTGTCCTGATTTTGTTTTTGCCGGCACTAGAGAGCTTCCAAAGATGCCCACTCCACATATTTATTTTGTCCCCGGCTGATGAAACCCATGGCAATATTATCTTGGAAGACGCCATCCATTCCCGTACCCAGATCCCGATTAATATATTTTCAGAACGCCCCATTTGATTCCCACTCCCATTTAGGGGTCGACCTGCTTGTTTTCGGCCTCGAGCCGGAAAACAGTGGGCGGTTCACACTTAGCAAGAGGGTAGGGAGGGTCCTACTAACCACCCCTCATCATTTTATTTGGTTCTTTATTTTTCTTTCTTTTTGGGTGTGTTTAATGTGTTATCCCACTCCCGCGTTATTTCATGTTTTCATGTTTCATTTTGGGGATATTTTAAGTAGGGTTAAGCCATAGACTGACTGCAGTATTTTTGTGTTAGTAGCTCATTGTCTTTGTTTTTTTTCTAATGTGAAATAAAAAATGTTTTAAAAATGTTGTATAAATGTCACAATGACCCCCTCCCCACTCCACAGAGGGCTTTTATGCCTAAGGGATAATGCATCTGGTGGATGTAATCTTAACTCTAGGAGTTAATGTTTTGCGAGATGTATTTCTCTAAATACATTCTTGGCCTTTTGACTAAGATCAAAGTGTAGTATCTGTTCCGATGGATGCTGCACGCTGTCCTGTGCAGTTCTAGGAGGTCCACCCTCCCAGGCTTTGTCTTCCTTCTTTGGGGAGGAGTAAGTTTATTGCTTACTGTCTGAGGCGCCCTACCGGGAATGCCGACGGGGCTGCCCAGGCAATTTTTAAATGGCCAGAGTGCTCACCTCCGAGCCCTGGCTTATCTAATCCCACTTTCCCGACCTTGTGTCACATCTTACCTTGTGGGAGGTAGATAAATAAACATTCTTGGCCTTTTGGCTAAGATCAAAGTGTAGTATCTGTTCCGATGGATACTGCACTCTATAGACCGGTATTGTCTTGGCTTGATTCTGCCGGTCTATGGATCTGTCCTGTGCAGTTCTAGGAGGTCCACCCCCCAGGCTTCACCTACCGTCTTTGGGGAGGAGTAAGTTTATTGCTTACTGCCTGAGGCGCCCCTACCGGAGAATGCCGACGGGGCTGCCCAGGCAATTTTTAATGGCCAGAGTGCTCACCTTCTCTGGCTTTTCAAACCCCACTTTGCCGACCCGAGCTTGGGTCACATCTTACTTGTGGGAGTAGGATAAAACTGACCTTGTGCCTAACTCCTGTAGCGGAGTAAATAAAACATTCTTGGCCTTTTGGCTAAGATCAAAGTGTAGTATCTGTTCTGATGGATACTGCACCCTATAGACCGGTATTGTCTTGGCCTTCAGGGCTTGATTCCGCCGGTCTATGGGTCTGTCGTGTGCAGTTCTAGGAGGTCCACCCTCTCAGGCTTCACCTACCGTCTTTGGGGAGGAGTAAGTTTATAGCTTACTGCCTGAGGCGCCCCTACCGGGGAATGCCGACGTGGCTGCTCAGGCAATTTTTGATAGCCAGAGTGCTCACCTTCTTGGGCGCTGACTTTTCAAACGCCACTTTTCCGACCCGAGCTTGGGTCACATCTTACTTGTGGGAGTAAGATAAAACTGGCCTTGTGCCTAACTCCTGTAGCAGACTAAATAAGATGTATTTCTCTAAATACATTCTTGGCCTTTTGGCTAAGATCAAAGTGTAGTATCTGTTCCGATGGATACTGCACCCCATAGACTGGTATTGTCTTGGCCTTCGGGGCTTCATTTACGCCGGTCTATGGGTCTGTCCTGTGCAGTTCTATAATTTTTATTTTTTATTTTGATACGTTGCTGTGTCCTATAATATTTAGTTATAGTTGCAAGAACATTTTTAAACAACAAAACAAATAAAACAAGCAAAACAGAGCGAAATTACTGTTATCAAATAAATATTTTTAACCCTAACCCTAACCCTAACCCTAACCCTAACCCTAAACCCTAACCCTAACACTAAACCCTAACCCTAAACCTGAACCTAACCCTAACCCCAACCCCAACCCCAACCCCAACCCTAACAACAAAAAAAAACAAAACAAGCAAAACATTATTATCATAGGACGCAGCACCGTATCAAAATTGTCGTCTGGTACCATTCGGCTTGTCAACTCTTTGCGTAGGACAGCCGAACGCTTCCGAGTCGAACCTCACGAAAACTGGCTCAGGATCCGTATCAGTACCAAAAATGGAATTTAGTCCACGAGTTTCATCTCGTCTAGCAAAGCCATTGCTAGAGATGAGGATATCTATAACGTCTTGCCATATTGGCATCTCAAAAAGAGGCCTTTATCTTTCCTCTGACGCACGTCATGGTGAGAGTCGATGAAGGAAATATTGCGTTTTCTCAACATGCTGCTAAAAATCTGACTGTTTATAAATGGTGAGAAACAGCTTGCGCTGAAGTGCTATCCCACACAAAAGTGTTCTGGCCAACTGACGTATCAATCGCTCCGCGAGTGATAACATGCAAGTGCAAAAAAAAAATAGATCGTAATTATGTAACTGCTACAGATGAATCTTATCTCAACTCTGTAGATACGTCCATGTTTCTTGAGAAGAGCCATTGTCCGTCGATCTGTCTTACGTTCATGTCTAACAAAGCACAAAAAAAGAAAGAAAGAAAGAAAGAAGCATTTTCTAATTATTTTGCTACTGTGCTTCCATATTTTCTTTCCTTGGGGGTGTGGGTGAGGTAAAGTGGGCATTCTTTCGTCCGTTGCGACTAAAACAGTTTTTTTCGTCCGTGGAGATTACTAAAATACGCAAACACATGGTGAGTCATCGTGTTATTGTTTTTCCTCCCCATTTATCGTATCGTCATATGATAAAAGGAGCTGATGAAAACCCCATTAATTATGTAGTTATTCAACAATGTATTATTATGCTATTATTACGTCAATAGACATATAGATTACAGCGACACCAGATACGGAATTAAAACAAATGGCAGTCAAACTTAGAAAAGAAGAGAAAAGGAATAACAATAAATAAATATCATGGAACTAATTGCTATACGATATGATCGACCACGCCCCAACTACAAGAATAAAAAGACATTTTAAAAGATAGAATATTCAACAGTTTCCAGTGGCAATTAACTCAGTGAGTATATATATATATATATATATATATATATATATATATATATATATATATATATATATATATATATATATATATATATATGAAGTTATGAAAATATATTTATGACAATTAAGCTACACAGAGGCTTCTGTGTTTCATCCCCGTAAAAATACTAAAATAGCGATTCCTTACGGGGATGAAACGCAGGAGCCTCTCTGTAGCTTAATTGCCATAAATATATTTTCATAACTTACCACCTAGCTCTACTTACGTATACTGTTGAAGTAAACACTGAAAATTGATACATAAAAGATTATATCCCATTATAGCATTTTATATGGATACATGAAATAATATATATATATATATATATATATATATAGTAATCCAGGTAGGGTAAAATCCACAGGATAGAAATCCAAAGGGAATCAAACCGGGTTTATAAAAGAGTGCTCAATAAAAAATATAGAGCTGTATTGTGAATGCTTTTATTCAAACATGTGCAAGGTCTGCTACACTGGCATGTCGATGTTATCGATCTACAGCTCTCAAGAGCTGAGGTCTCATCAGGCAGAGAATTATTTTTTGATCCAACCTGGTTGCTGAATCCCAGGGAGAATGAAGTCAAGCAAAAAAGAAGAGGAGAAAGAAATAAAAGTCATGTGACCGATTTAAAATATGATTGCCGTTAGAAATTAATATTTTCGTTTTTTTATTTATTTATTTTTTATATATTTTATATATCCAACCTGATCTGGGGTAGAAAGGGGGGACGAGGAAAATAAAATGAGAAGAGAAGGAAAAGGAAGAGAGATACAATTGCCGTTAGAAAGGTTTAATTTACAGCTATTTATATATATATTTTTTATCCAACGCTTAGCTAGGGTAGGGGGGTTGAAAGAAAAGGAAAGGAAAGGGACAGGGGAGAGGGGTAGAGGGATGTTAGGGGCGGATGTCTATAGCCATTTAGGATTTGTTGCGGGAATGGTTAATGTAAGATTCGAGTTAAATTCATATTTATTTTTATCCAGCGCTGGGCTGGATAAAAAGGGGGGATCGGGAGAGAAAGAGAAGATAAAGGAAGAGAAGGAGGGAAGGTTTCAAGGTTGTCGTGTCTGCTTCCTGTATATCGTGTTGCTTCAATTTATTTCAATGCAGACATATAACAATTACATGACAAACAGCTTACGGAGATATTTTAGTTTAAATCATTATTAGTGATGGATTTATGACCTAAATGTTAATAAATTATGCTGTTATATTTTGATCAATTGGCATTTAATTTTGATTATTTTGATGGATAGTTAAATGTATTTTAAATAGTATTTATCAGTTAATTAATAAAACATAGTGGTAATTATCTTTATTTTTAGTAAGATTCATATATGGATTAGTCGCAGTAATATTAGTAGATTTAGTTCTAGATAATAATGAGTTAAAATATATTGGGAATTATTCTTGGTAAGGATCGTATATAAGTTTATGACATTGATATTGATGGATTATACTATTATATTTAGTTTTAATTATTTTGGAGTATAAATAAATGTATTTCGATTATAAGTAATAGTTAGTGATGGGTTAATAAAACATATTGGTAATTGCTTTTATTTTTAATGGAAGTTATATATGGATTAATTTCAGTGGTATAGATAAATTTTATTATTCGTTGTAATCCTATTACTAATGGTGGGGTTAACACCTATTATAATATTAGTGGTAATGTGTTCTAGTAAAAGTTGTTAACGCAAGTTATGGTCTATGAAGGGGGGGAATTAGAAATGGTGGGGGCCAGTAATTTTGATTAAAGTGATCAGTATATAATTATTTAAAATTGATTTTGGTAATATGTAGTTTACCTTTGTGGGATTTTGTGAGCTGGATGCATACATATAAATACATATATGCACATGCATACACAGACATTCATATATGCACCCAAACCCATACACATATACACGAACACACGGATACACATGTATGTGCACATATGTTTACGTATACGTACACAGGCGTACACATACACACATAAATAGTTATAAATTTTATATCTTCATACATATGTATATCCATATGTCCACAAAAATCACCTATATATATATATATAAAAGTTCTATTGTACGTGTTATAGTATTTATTCAAAAGGGGGGGTGATTGTACTGTATTTGTAGTTTAGGGTTAAAGTTATTTGATTTGAAGGTGTTAATGAGTGTTAATTTTGTGGGGTTGTTGGGTATTGTTTTTTTTTTGTTCTAATGGTATTATTTAGGGGGTGTTGTACAAATTACTAAGGAGATGTGATCTGTTATGCCTACAGTTGATTGATGTTTCCTGTTTTTTGTTTAAAAGTTTTCCTCTGTCGGTAAATTTAATTATTTCAAGTTTTTCGCCGAGGCATAAATAGCATGGTGAGTTTAATGAGCTACAGGTGCTAGTTTTTCTGATAGTGTTCTAGATTAGTTGGTGATTTATTTTTTATTAGTTAGTTCCCAGTGGTAATTTGAGAGTGATGTTCTGTTTTGGTATCTTGGGTTGTTGAATGAACATTTATTAAAATAAAATAATAATAAAAAAATAAAAAAAAAAATAAAAATATAAATAGCTGTAAATTAAACCTTTCTAACGGCAATTGTATCTTTCTTCCTTTTCCTTCTCTTCTCTTTTTATTTTCCTCGCCCCCCCTTTCTACCCCAGATCAGGTTGGATATATAAAATATATAAAAAATAAAAAATAAAAAAACGAAAATATTAATTTCTAACGGCAATCATATTTTAAATCGGTCACATGACTTTTATTTCTTTCTCCTCTTCTTTTTTGCTTGACTTTATTCTCCCTGGAATTCAGCAACCAGGTTGGATCAAAAAATAATTCTCTGCCTGATGAGACCTCAGCTCTTGAGAGCTGTAGATCGATAACATCGACATGCCAGTGTAGCAAACCTTGCACATGTTTGAATAAAAGCATTCACTCTCTCTCTCTCTCTCTCTCTCTCTCTCTCTATATATATATATATATATATATATATATATATATATATATATATATATATATATATATATATTGTGTGTGTATTGAGGCAGCATATTTTCATTTAGGCAAACATGTTAAATAACATGGAATATTTTTGCTTGATAATACATTCTTTTATTTTCTCAATTTTTCGAATAGTCCATTTAGTGTTTCGGTCAAATTGCTGTATATAGTTTCCGTGAGTTTTTTGTTTTATTTTCTTTTCTTTTTGCGAGTACTTTCGATTTGATTCGTCAAACTATCTTCAGGCGGTGTTAGTTTTGGTGTCTGTACAAATATGTCTTTACTGTGGAGTTAAACAATTTTTTTATTTATTATAACGGCTATTAATTTACAACTTAAAAAGAGTCTCTGTAATATTGAGATGTTAAATGCGAGCGTGATTACGTTCTAAGAGAGTGCAAATTCAAAAGTTTGATTGTTTAACCGCTAAGAATGTGATTACGTTCAAAGCGCACTCAAGATTAAAACGTATAATGGCTTAACAGCTAATAATTTGGTAACGTTAATAACTATGCTAAACACTTTAAAATGTTGTGACTAGTTTCGTAATTCACATTATTGATTGTGGGATGTTTAGTTTTTCTTCAATAATTTTTAATCATTTGATGTTGGTATCGTGTTGTATTATTTTAGTATTGTTAACTAGTATATGTCTATATTGAGAAGGGGGCAGTTATGTTTTTTAGGTGTTGGCAAATGGAGCTAGTGTCAGAGAGATGTAAGGTGAGTCTTCGGGAAAGTGTTGTGATAGTGAAACCGATATAACTATTAGTTTTATTAATATTGTCGGAGATACTTACTCCCATGGGGCATTGAAACTGATATATTACATTGCTTCTTCCTAATGTATTTTGTATCTGAGAAGTGTTATTTTTAACTACATTGTTTCATTTTTTATAATAAATGATGAATGTTATTTATTATTAGACTTGATGGGGGATATTTAACAATGTATTATATTTTTAGAGCTTTTTCATCCAATTTAAAGTTCGGATGCATTTGGTTACAGTAGAATAGATTTATCTTGTAGGAATTATTTGAATCTTGCGCGCTCTTAGAACATAATCAAGCATGGATCTAATGCACTTTGATAATCACATCACATAAATAGTTTTTAGTATACAAGGTATCCATGGCATAACTTCGCAAATACTTTATACAGTAGGGAGAAGTAAGGCCTCGATGAGACTTTGGCACATCCTTACGTTGTCAGGCGGAGGTATGCAGCATCAGTAGTGTTAGTAGTAGTAGTAGTAGTAGTAGTATGACTGTGCCCACCACATGACACAGCCCGTACTCCAAGAAGGCTTAATGCAAATTTAGGTAAATTCTGATCAATAGTTTTCGAGCTGAGCAGTGTTTCTTAAATAGTAAAAATATAAAACTTATAAAAATTCAAATATTAAAAATAGCATTTAATCAAGTTCTGAAAATAAAAAGTCTCAAAAAAGATGATCTTTTTCATGCACGTTTCGAAAAAAAAAGCATAGCAAAATAATGTGAAATTGTCTAAAACTGCTACCGAAAGAATAGAGAAAAGGTTCCTTCTCGCCAGAAAAAAGACTGTGAAAACGCATCGAAAGAAACGTCCACGTATCAAGCAAAAGAGCACGACATTTATTTGGAAAATGAAGCGAAAAAATAAAATGAAACCCTATTATAGGATGATCCAAAACAATCCGGTCATAAGCATAGGGATGCTGGAATTTTAATCTAAACATTTTTACCTCACCTACAATGGCGTGCAACTATCTGGCGATGTTCGGGGACAAATCTTTAATTCTATGCCCAAAAGACTCAAGTATAAGTCCTAGTACTAAGAAATATTATGAAAACGAGAGATAGTTTGAATATGATTGGATGGCCCTCAAAATTCGGATTCCCGGAGCGACAGCCTTGTCGCCTCACTCTTCCCCGCACGTCATTGCTCACCGAAAACACAACTTGCATCTAAAACCACGTTTTCCACGATTTGAAGATAATATGTCGAGTTGCTTTGGCGCCGACATACAAACAAATTTCCCAATTATGATATAGATAGGAAAATATGAAATATATGCGCCCGAAAAATGTTTGCTATCCAAATAATAATAATTAATGTAGTTTCATTTCTGACGCAGTCGTCAGAAATTAAACTTTATTAATTCTAACGCCTAAATCAAATTCTAACGTCTAAATCAAATTCTAACGTCTAAATAAAATCTAAAGTCTAAATAAAATCTAACGTCTAAATAAAATCTAAAGTCTAAATAAAATTCTAACGTCTAAATAAAATCTAACGTCTAAATAAAATCTAACGTTAAAATAACATTCTAACGTCTAAATAAAATCTAACGTCTAAATAAAATCTAAAGTCTAAATAACATTCTAACGTCTAAATTAAATCTAACGTCTAAATAAAATCTAACGTCTAAATAACATTCTAGCGTCTAACTAAAATCTAACGTCTAAATAAAATCTAACGTCTAAATGAAACCTAACGTCTAAATAAAATCTAACGTCTAAATAACATTCTAACGTCTAAATAAAATCTAACGTCTAAATAAAATCTAACGTCTAAATAAAATCTAACGTCTAAATAAAATCTAACGTCTAAATAACATTCTAACGTCTAAATAAAATCTAACGTCTAAATAAAATCTAACGTCTAAATAACAAACTAACGTCTAAATAACAATCTAGCGTCTAAATAAAATCTAACGTCTAAATAAAATCTAACGTCTAAATAACATTCTAACGTCTAAATAAAATCTAACGTCTAAATAAAATCTAACGTCTAAATAAAATCTAACGTCTAAATAACATTCTAACGTCTAAATAAAATCTAACGTCTAAATAAAATCTAACGTCTAAATAACATTCTAACGTCTAAATAAAATCTAACGTCTAAATAAAATCTTACGTCTAAATGAAATTCTAACGTCTTAATAAAATCTAACGTCTAAATAACATTCTAACGTCTAAATACAATCTAACGTCTAAATAAAATTAAACGTCGAAATAACATTCTAACGTCTAAATAAAATCTAACGTCTAAATAACATTCTAATGTCTAAATAAAATTCTAACGTCTAAATAAAATCTAACGTCTAAATAAAATCTAACGTCTAAATAACATTCTAACGTCTAAATAAAATCCAACCTCTAAATAAAATCTAACGTCTAAATAAAATCTAACGTCTAAATAACAAACTAACGTCTAAATAACATTCTAACGTCTAAATAAAATCAAACGTCTAAATATAATCTAACTTCTAAATAACATACTAACGTCTAAATAAAATCTAACGTCTAAATAACATTCTAACGTCTATATAAAACCTAACGTCTAAATAAAATTTAACGTCTAAATAACATTCTAACGTCTTAATAACATTCTAACGTCTAAATAAAATCTAACGTCTAAATAACATTCTAACGTCTAAATAAAATCTAACGTCTAAATAAAATCTTAGCATGTCACACGAAAGTTTCCTTTAATAATATTCAATTATTGCAAGGGAAATAATGCATCTATATGTCCGAAATTAAAACAAAACAAAACATATCTGTTATCATCGACGAGAATAATGAAATACTTTTTCGCCTGAAGAGTCACATTTGTGTCAATAAAGGCAATGTAAGTAAGATAATGAATTGTTAATTATAGAGTTGCGCCTGAAAGCATGTTTAATTTTCACAGGACAAAAAAAGGCATTCACTGGCATAAAAACAGGGAATTGTTGTGGAAAAAAAGACTACACGAAATTTAATCTATCTCCTTCCATCCTATGTTTATATATATATATATATATATATATATATATATATATATATATATATATATATATATATAATATGCAAATGAGCAAAATCGAGATTTGTTTTAGTCAGTCGGAGATACCTATATATAGGGTATTTCAATATATTTTTATATCATTAGAATTTAAAAATCCTAACGTGTTTTGATGTTTATATAGTTAAAAAAACCTTCGCATTTATTCATTTATATATATATATATATATATATATATATATATACACACATAAATATTTGTTTTGTTTATTATCTATGTACATGTACGTTTCGTCATTTAATCGGGACTCGTCAGCATAAGGATATAACTATTCACTACTGGTTGCGTGATTCGAAACCCCGGGCTCCGAGTATGTTACAACCTAAATTCCGACATCTAGACCTCCACGGCCACCGCTGAATAGCAAGATAAACAGTGATAATTTTAAAACTTTATTCGGCGGATTGACGTCAAGAGATCGTGTAACTTAATGAAAGGAATGATGCATTTATAGCTAGCGACGTCATGCTATATTAATACTACACTTACAGTGCCCATCTGAGGAGGTTTCCAGGGGCTAGAAATTATACATATTTGTTTTGTTTATTATCTATGAACGTATAAGTTTCGTCCTTTAATCGGGATTCGTCAGCATAGAGATATAACTTCTGGTCGTGTGGCTAAATTAAATTAATTGATTCAAAATCCCTTAGCAACCCTTTTACCTCATAAAAAAATTACTCAGACCTTTAGAATTATAATAAGACTGACATTTCCCATTTCTTGTTTTAATTAACCTTATTAGCGACAACAGTTCTTCTTCCTTCCTTTTCATTTTTCACACCCCCATAAAAAATCCCCTGTCCCTATATTCTTTCCCCATCCAAAATTATCTCAGCCAAATCCTCCTTTAAAGCCAGTTTTTTGTTTCTTATCTGTATTTAATCTACTTACATTCACCTACGGGAACATAATTTCACTGTGCTGACCAGACATTTTGGTTTCGGCCACCTTGGAATTTATTTTTATTATTTTTTATCTTTACTTTTATCTTCCGCTCCCCTTTTCTGCCTAAATATCATTTTGATTTCAATCCCTTAACCCCTCCCCCACCTGTTAGATTGCACTCTTTTTTCACTCGCTTTTCTTTTTCTTTTTTTCTTTTTTCTTTTCTTCTTTGGTTCCTACCCTTTCTTCTGTCTCTATATTTTGTCTAGCATTTTTTTCTCTTCCCTTTCTTCTTTCTCTTCCCTTTCTTCTTTCTCTTCCCCTACTTTATGCTATCCCCCAATTCCCAAGTAATTTTTATACATTGCAACAGTTCGCTTTGACACCATTGAGATTTTGTCGTTGTTTTTTGTCTTGGAATACGCTTAACTGAAGACAAGAAGGATATTGTTTTCCTTAACATGGCCAATCTTATTTGATCCCTTCTCCGAGGACAACAGACCTAGGTGGAATCATCGTCGTTGGATTTTTATACAAATTCCTCTGGATTTACCAATATTTCTGAGCCCCACGCTTTTTTAGATTTCGTTATTGGTGATTTTCATACCCGTTTGAACTTTAATATTTTTTTAAAAACTCTTTCAAATTTAGAACTTTGACAGTCCTCTTCTGTCAACTTATCAATCATAATTTTCCTCTGATAATAAGAATTTAATCTTTGAAAAGCCTGGTTTAAGGAATGAAAGAGAAGAAAAATAAATGTTTTTTATTAACTAAACTGCTCCTTGTTTTGAACAACTAAATATATTGATTTGCTTCCATTTGCAGGTCTAATCAATTTTCATTGACTTACCATATATATATATATATATATATATATATATATATATATATATATATATATATATATATATATATATATATATATTTGAAACATTGTGTGTAATATGTATATAGAGGAGTATAAGAAGCCTACCACAATTCAATAAATTGAAATATGTCGGTGCTATATATATATATATATATATATATATATATATATATATATATATATATATATATATATATATTGTGTCAGGTTATATTGAAAAGAAATCAATGAAGTTTCATCCAGATGGGCTGACTTTTTACATTAAAAAAAATCTTTAAGCCCAGTGGAATCGTCTGCGTTCTGAATGAGGTGAAACCACGATGAGAAATGGCGTTATATCGATAAAAAAAAACCCGGTGCATTCATGGAAAGCTTCTCCGAAAAAAAAAGTTGGGAATTGATTGAGTTTTATTTTATTTATTATTTATAGTTTTTATTTTATCTTACTAAGCGTTTAATGTATTTATTCTCTTAAAGTTTGGTATTTTGGTTTTTATTTTTATTTCATGTAAGGTGTGGTGTGTAGATCGTAGCAGATAACGGTGTCCTGGAAAATGAAAATACGTCGTTTAAAGATTGTAATATTGAAGTCTCTTTTTGATGGTGATGCTGGGTGAAAATTTATGAATCGGATTTATTGTTTATTTTATTTCTAGTTTTGTGTTTTAAAATTTTATTTTGTTAGGTGTTTTATGTGCATATTTATAATTTGTTGTAACGTATTTAAAAGGATAACTTTCAATGAAAATAAAGCGAGCTAGCGTATGAATAACACGTTTAAAAACGGTGCGATTGTTGACGTGCCCCTTTTAAAATAAGTACTGAGTTAGGATAGAAATGATACATAGGTTTTAATCGCAGTTGAGTTATATTAAAATTGATTTAATTATTTATGATGTGAGTTGTCTGTTTTATTGCTTCAAAAGTGGTAAAATTTATTGATTAGGCTCCGGGTAGGATTCGTTAAATTCTTTTCTTTCTTTCTTTATTATATTTTTTCTTTGTTTATTATTTATAGATTATATTATATTTTATCATGTATATATATATATCTATATATCTATCTATCTCTCTCTCTCTCTCTCTCTATATATATATATATATATATATATATATATATAAATATTTTATGAAAATAAATCTCGGGAAAATACTAATCTATAAGTGAGATATACTTTTCAAATAAATTATATATATATATATATATATATATATATATATATATATATATATATATATATATATTTGACGATTCAAATCGAAAGTACTTGCAAAAAAGAAAAAAGAATGGAACAAGAAACCCATGGATTATATTTACATCAATTTGACCGAAACATTAGATGGACAATTCGGAAAATTGAAAAAAAAAAAAAAAGTCGCATCAAACCAAACCACTCCGTGTTATTTAATAATGTTTGCCTAAATGAAAATATGCTGCCTGAATACACACAATATATATATATATATATATATATATATATATATATATATATATATATATATATATATATATATATATATACATAGAGAGAGAGAGAGAGAGAGAGAGAGAGAGAGCATGACGTCGCTAGCTATGAATGCATTGTTCCTTTCATTAAGTTGAACGCTCTTATGACGTCAAGCCGTTGGATAAAGTGTTAAAATTATCACTGATTATTCGCTATTCAACGGTGGCCCATTGGTTTAAGATGTCGGGATTTCAGTTGTAAACTACTCGGAATCCGGGGTTTCGAATCGCATAGCCAGTAGTGAATAGTTATATCTCTATGCTGATGAGTCCCGATTATAAAGGACGAAACGTACACGTACATAGATAATAAACAAAAGCAAATATTTATTATTATAATTATTATTATTTCAATCTGATCTCATCTCGTCTCAATATATATAAGGCAAAAATCTGTGAGTATGTATGTAACGTTAAGGCTTTTAAAATACTCAATAAACACCCCCGAATTTGGTATTATTTTAACCGGCATAACCTCGGGACAATTAATATCTAAAAATTAAAAAAAAAGATTAATTTTTAAGGGGTCAAATAGCCATTTTTTCGTCTAATGTGATCCCGATTTTAATGTTATCTTGTGCACATGACGTCATATTGATAGGTACATTACGTCATAGTGATAGGTTTAGATATTATTTCATGCTATCGTAACATAATTATTGTTTTTTTTTCATTTTTCTTCGGACTATTACCCTCATAAAAGGGACGGGAATAAGAGAGAGTAATTTTAGTATAGCTCTTGAGGCCTCCTTGTATTTGGCGTTGTCCGGGAATAGGACAATACAATGTTAAGAACGTTCTATTGTCATTATTATCGGTCAAATAGAGAAGTTAACCAATGCATAGCCTGCCCAGTACTAAATGGGTGACGACTAAAGACGACCAGGAGCTGTAACATAGAAGTACACTCAATAAGTAATCAGTAAAGTTTAAAAAAATAAACAGTTATGCTCCGCTATTGTTTTCACGTATATGTGTTTACATATTAAATAACGTCTCAATCAGTAAAGTTTAAAAAAGAAATAATTATGCCCCGCCAGTGTTTACACTTATATTTGTATACATATAAAACAACGCCCCAATCAGTAAAATAAAAGGAAGAAATAATTATGCTCCGCCATTGTTTTCACTAATATTTTTATACATATTAAATAATGTCTCACTAAGTAAAGACAGAAGAGAAATAATTATGCTCCGCCATTGTTTTCACTAATATTTGTATACATATTAAATCACGTCTCAATAAGTAAAGTAGGAAGAGAAATAATTATGCTCTGCCATTGTTTTAACTAATATTTGCATAAATATTAACTAACGTCTGAATAAGTTTAGGAAGAAGAGAAATGATTATGCTCCACCATTGTTTTCACTTATATTGGTGTTACATTACTGGATATTGTGTTCTCAATAACTCTTTTAGTTTCTGTAGAACTTCGCTTTTGATTCAAAGGGGACGATATGTCAGATTTACTTCGATCCGATTTTCGATCGCCGTCGTCGCCACTATTAGTACTGCCTTACTAATTTTGTTTCTTCTCTCTCTCTTTTCTTGTGGTGTCCGGCAGCCATTTGTCGCATGCTTGTTTCTGCCGTGTGACTATTTGGGCTCCTTTTTCTTCTGCAACTATTTTCTGTCGGGACTGCTACTGATCGTCGCTCGTCATCACCGTTGCTCCCGACGCCGCTGTCATCATTCTTTTCGGGCTGTTGTCTCTATTCTGAAATCAACTTCTTAGATTTACGACAAGTCTTTTTCTGTTTTAAAGAGCCGCTTTGATTTAACTACTTTAATTGGCCGACCTAAACGAGTTCGTTGATTGAGAGAGAGTTTACGCTAACTAACTTCACTAGTTAATATTCTTAATTGCTTGAGAGAGAGAGGAATAGGAAGATTCTGTTTTAGGCTCTTAGATTTCCGTCATTCGGAATCTTTCTCGTACTGCTACATATTTGGCGTTGTCGACTCTTCGCTCCCAAGCCAATGACTGATTCAATCTCGATTTAATTCTCACACGCCGAACTCTCGCTACAAAATCTCGCGATCAACACGCAGGTGTGATGTCAACTTCTGACCTCTCGTAACTTTAAGGTTACGTCAGTTGTCACCGTGCATCCGTGGGAACACATCGAACCGAACTGTACGGGATGACTCCGCTACAACTGCGTAAGTAAAACCCGTCTCGAATAGATGCGTCCAAGCCATTATCTAACATTGGTACACATATAAAATGACGTCTTAATAAGTAAAGTAAGAAGAGAAATAATTATGCTCCGCCATTGTTTTCACTAATAGTTGTATACATATTAAAAAACCGTCTCAATAAGTAAAGTAAGAAGAGAAATAATTATGCTCCGCCATTGTTTTCCCTTTTTTCATACATATTAAATAACGTCTCAATCAGTAAAATTACAGGATTAATAATTATGCTCCGTCGCTGTTTTCACTAATATTTGTATACATGTTAAATAACGTCTCAATAAGTAAAGTAAGAGGAGAAATTATCATGCTCCACCATTGTTTTCACTAATATTTTATACATATTAAATAACTTCTCAAGCAGTAAAATTAAATGAGGAAATAATTATGCTCCACCATTGTTTTCACTAATATTTGTATTTATATTAAATAACCTTCAATCAATAATGTTAAAGAAGGAAATAATTATGCTCCGCCAGTTTTTTCATTTATATTTGTATACATATGAAATAACGTCTCAATAAGTAAAATTAAAGGAATAAATAATTATGCTCTACCATTGTTTTTACTAATATTTATATTCATATTATATAACGTCTCAATCAGTAAAGTTAAATGAATAAATAATTATGTTCCACTATTGTTTACACACATATTTGTATACATATTAAATAACGTCTCTCTCAGTAAAGTTAAAGGATAAATAATTATGCTTTGCCATTGTTTTTACTAATATTTGTATACATATTAAATAACGTCTCAATCAGTAAAGTTAAAGGAGGAAATAATTATACTCCACCATTTTTTTCAGTAATATTTGTATACATATAAAATAACGTCTTAATTAGTAAAATAAATAGAACAAATAATTATGCTCCACCATTGTTTTTACTAACATTTGTATACAGATTAAACAACGTCTCAATCAGTAAAATTTTGGGGGGTGGTCCAAATTTTTTTTTTAACTCAAAATATTTCTCAAGGTTGGGAGCGTGTAACATTTTTTTTGGGTGTGTGTGTGGGAGTTGAAATAATTTTTTTGGGGGGGGGAGAATTGGGCAATTTTTTTTTCAACTTGAACTTTAACAGGGCTTATTGATATGAGTTCTTTTTTATGATAACAACACTACATGAATGAACGTGCTTTTTGATCTTCGATACGACAGGGGCGCATTAATATGAGTTATTGTTTTATGACAGTGACAAAGCATGAACACACACAATTTTGGTCTTTGATACGACAGGGGCGCATTAATATAGGTTCTTAGGTATTTGAACTGGACTGGAGATAGGTATATATATATAGTATACGCACCCTTGCAGGGATAAGTAAGTATATAGTATGCACACGGTACGGCGATAGGTAAAAATATAGTATGCGCACCGGGGAAGCAATAGGTACATATAGAGTATTCGTACAGGAGCGGCAATAGGTATGTATATAGTATGCACCAGGCGGAAATAGGTACGTATATAGCATGTGCATAGAATTGTCGATAGGTACGTTTATAGCATGTGCACAATGGCAGCAATATGTACGTATATAGCATGCGCACCTGGGCGGCGATAGATACGTATATAGTATGCGCACCAGGACGGCGATAGGTACGTATATAGCATGTGCACCGGGGCGGCAGTAGGTATGTATATAGCATGCGCACCCGGGCAGCGATAGGTACGTATTAAGCATTCGCACTGGGGCAGCAATAGGTACTTATGTAGTATGCATACCGGAGCAGCGATAGGTACTTATGTAGTATGCATACCGGGGCAGCAATAGGTACTTATGTAGTATGCATACCGTGGCAACGATAGGTACTTATGTAGTATGTGCACCGGGGCGGCAAGAGGTACATATTTAGTATTCGCATCGGGGCGGCGATAGGTACTTATATAGTATGCGTACCAAGGCAGCAATAGGAAAGTATATAGTATCTGCACTGGGGCAGCGATAGGTACGTATATTGTATGTGCACCGGGGCGGCGATAGGCACGTACATAGCATGTTCACTAGGGCGGCGATATGTATGTGTATTTTATATGTACCAGGGCGGTGATAAGTACGTATATAGAATGTGCATAGGGGCGGCGATAGGTATATATATATCTTGCGCACTGGGGCAGCGATACGTACGTATTTAGTGAGTGCACCGGGGCAGCGATAGGTACTTACGTAGTATGAGCACCGGGGAGGCGATAGGTACTTATATAGTATCTGCATCGGGGCGGCGATAGGTACGTATATGGTATGAGTACCGAGGCGGCGATAAGTACCTGTATAGAAAGCGCAGACAGATGTGGTATTTTTTATAGAAATATGTCATGCTATTGCCCTGGGCAATGTAGGAGGAATGGTGGGGAAGAAATAGCTTTGGCAAAAGGCAAAATGAAAAAATGGCAAAAGGCAAAAACGTTTTTTGAAATTTGAAACACCTACAATTTGACAAAGAGGTCTTTCTCGAAATATATTATGGAACACGGTCACACAGATTACATCAGTGTTGAAGTCTTGCCTAATCAAGTAAGATTTGCTATATGAAAAAAAAATATTAAAAAAGTTTTGTAAAAATATATAATTAAAATCACTTGTTTTTGTCTTACTTCTTAACGCCGAAATATTTCCATTTCTTGCATTGTGATAACCTTCTAATATTCCTCTATATACGTATTACACACAATGCTTCGTGCAAACTACCTTTCCTTATTAATTATTTAGCAACTTTTGCTAGCTAAGATATGTTTTATTTTAATGTGCGTGGAAGCGAAAACCTTTTACTCATTTGTAAATTAGTTATATTTTTTATTTTTATTTTTTTCTGTTTATCTTAATTATTTCTTGGTTATTCAAGGAAAATTATGAAACACATGTGTATATGAATAATGATTTAGATAAATATTTATCATAATATTGTATACATACGTTACATTATATATATATATATATATATATATATATATATATATATATATATATATATATATATATATATATAAAATAATACTAATAATAATCCAGGTAAAACATCAACAGGGTAGTAATCCAAAGAATTTCAACCGGTTTTATAAAAAGTGCTCAATATCAAATAGAGCTTTTATATATGATTATTTTTATTTACACAGACAATTACAAAATCTGCGACACTGGAATGTCGATGTTATATATATATACATATATATATATATATATATATATATATATATATATATAAAATATAATAACACGAAATCACATAATTGTCGATGCAATAATTTATTTCAACCGTTCGGTTTTTTCAAGCATCACTCAGACAATTACATTTTTGAGACTGATAAAAATTGAATTTCCCTACCACAGTTCCAATACAATCATAGATGGTAGTAGTAGCAACCAATTTGATACATCTTTTATAGAGAGGGGGAAAAATTTAAAACTTATATTTAACTATGGCGGGCGAAGGGGAGGGATCTTTAAGTTAATCAACTAAAAACTGCCATGTCAAAATTATGACACATACGACTTGGCGATATCAACCATATAGGCAATTTTACTCACGCGCATACACAAAACTAAATACGCACACGTCATATGCGCACTCACATACATAATCTCACTCGCACATTATCATAATTAAGCATAATCACATACGCAACTTTTATTCATCTCCAGCCAGAATGCGTCCGGCGAAACCCGTGTTCTCAAATTCGGTTAGAGAAAAGAAAGAAAGAAACAATTAACAGGCACAGAGAATATATAGACAGACCGCGTGTCATAAATTCTCAGTCCGTCTGGGTTGAAATAAGATTACACGCACATACATATATGTATACATACAAATCCATACGCACATACACACACATATATACACATACACACCCACACATATACATATCTATACACATATACATATACACACATATATACATATATATATATATATATATACATACATATACATACATGAATACACCCATATATATCTCTGAATCTATTTGAAATATTGACCAAATGCATACGCATGTAGTTGTTCACACATGTAAACATACATACACATACACACACACACACATATATACATATACGCACATATACACACATATACGTACGCACACATACATATATATCCACACACCTACACACAATATTTACATAACACTCTATATTCTTACTGATGTAATATGAGTTCTAAAAATTAGTCTTACCTTATTTATATTTTAGATTAATTTGATAATCTATTATTATAAATATCATGCGGGGGGGGGGGGTTATCGTACCTAATGTTATTCAATTTGGTATCTTCACCGTTGTAATTCTAGAGGCCCATCGGATTACTAATTCAAGTCTAATAATGTCTATTGGTAATATTTGACATTTATACTTATATTAATTCAAAAACTAGTGTATTACCTGCAGAAAAAATTTTCATACCACTATCTTATTTTAAGTAAATAATAAATATCCGCGTATCCACAAATACTATATATCACCAAGTCAGTAAATCTGTGTCTATCACAGATATTATTATAAATATTATGGGGGGGGGGGGTTTTACCGTAAGTAATGTTATTCAATTTGGTATCTTCACCGTTATAAGTCTAGAGGTCCATCGGATTACCAATTCAAGTCTAATAATGTCTAGTGGTAATATTTGGCATTTATACTTATATTAATTCAATAACCGCAGAATTTTTTTAAAAACACTATTTTATTTTAAGTAAATAATCTGAATAAATAAATATTTCAAAATACCATTATATACGCATACACACAAATACTATATATCACCAAGTCGGCAATTCTGTGTCTATAGCAGATATTATTATAACTATTATGTTGGTGGTGGTGGGGGGGGGGTTACCTTAAATAATGTTATTTAATTTGGTATCTTCACCGTTATAAGTCTAGAGGTCCATCGGATTACTAGTCGTTGATTATTTTAAATTTATATTTATGTCTGCACTTAGCCATAAGTTCATCTCGTTTATTCAAGAGGTTATTTCGATCATATTTTAGGATTCTTATTTTTTCTTCTAGACATAAGTTGCATCTTTGTCTAAATCCATCTGGAATATTCGAAAAACATAAGATTGACCACGAAATCACCGGGGACCTGTTCTCATTTTTCAGATGCCACCATTGTTTAGCTAACTCCGTTTTGCTCTTGAGTTCTGGGTTATTGAAAGAGTGTTTGTGGTCATAAAAACGTTGTTTCCAGTTTCCCGCGGAGATGCCGATGTAAACCTTTTTATCCCTGTTGTTATCTTCCGGATGAATAGTGGCCTTATAAACCACACACTCAACTTTACAGTTACCGTCCAGTGGGCAGTTATTTTTCACTTGACAATTACATTTATTTACTGTGACCTTATTCTTACTAGGATTGTTAAGTAATTTACGATTATGGGTGCTGATAATTCTGTCCATGTTCTTGGTGCAAGAGTAGCTGATTTTAATGGTTTTTCTATTAAATATCTTCCTAAGTGGATTATTTATGCTAAAATGTTTATCTACCAGGTTCAAGAATACTCTCCCGATGTTGATGTTAGATAGTTGGCAGTAGGGAGGATTGAACCATATTATTTTTCGGCCTCTATTCCTGGATTTATTTTTATTTTCTTTCTTGGTATATTTGAGTTTTTCATTATATCCGCTTTTCTCTAGCGCTCCATTGTATAAATGCTTATTTGCTTCAAAAATGTCTCTGTTAGCCGAAAGCTTATTTATTCTAGTATTAATTGTTTTAGGTATTTGTTTAATTATGCAGTTCGGGTGGTTAGATCTAGTGTTGATATAAGATGGTGTGTGATTATCTTTATTGAAGGGTTTGTATGTCCCCTTTCCTAAGTCTAAGGTAATATCTAGATAGTTTACTTCTTTACAATTTGGGGTTATATCTATTTTAAATCCAAGGTATTTGAATGCTCTTATTAATTTTTTATGTATTTTGGATACCAGGGGGCCGTCACTATTGGGGATAACAATTAGTCCATCATCCCTATATAACCCCACTAAATTAGGCTCTACAATTCTGCTAATAGTGTACATTATAAAAATGCCCACCAGATCGGCAATCTGGGCTGAGTCAAAAGCACCCATCGGGACATCAAATTTGTTGTTGTTCAATTTAATCCATGTTTCTCGATTGTTTATAAGGATGGATTTGCGACAGGCCATAATTAATCTTACCTGCTCATCGGATATATCCACGAAATTCCCAGCATAGTTAATGCTGTTCGTAAGTAATTCCTTGGAAATCGAGGGGTAAAAATCCATAATATCGAATTGTATAAAGCAGGCATTCCTCTTATTTTCAATTGATTTAAACCATTCGATAGTATCCGCCGAGTCCTTCCAAAGATTAAATTTGGTAGCTTCTAGAGTTACATTAATAATATTTCGTAGAATCTCCCTAGATACATGGCCGAGTTCCGATTTCGTAGAGTTGATTATTCTCGCTTGTTTCTTAATGTGGAAATTTTTCTTATGGTCCTTGATGAGTATGTATGCGTTTCTCTTATCAATTTTTCCCACTCTATCCTCGATATTCAGTTTGGATGCAAATTCCTTGGTATCCTCATTGATTATTTTTTCAGTGTCGTGGGTATCCTTTCTGTAATTATTACAGATTTTTTCCAGAATAGTTTTCCTATATTCGGATGGGCACATCTTGTAAATATTCGCTGACTTATCAGCCTTCACCCAAACTTTGTTCGACTTCTTTATCTCTGCGATGTCATTCTTCAGAGTGGACTGAAATTTGTTTGAATACCTTCGGAACTTAATTCTTTTGACTAGGTCAAACAAATCATTCTCGAACGGCCTTAACGCCTCAATGGGTTTGCAGGTATTCTGTGATCTGAAGTTAAAGGTTTCTTTGTGATCAGATTCCTCGTCCTTCAAATAAAAATACGCTTTCCATCTCAGTCTGTTGGTAAAGTCCGTTATTCTGTCCATAAGATCCAAAGTGAAGCTATGCAAGCTGGGATAAGGTATATTTTTCAGCGAATACAATGGTGTGAATTTTTCCATCCTCAGTTCAAAATTGAAGTAATTCCGATACTAGAAATCCTGAGAGAGCTCAACACGGAGTGGAGCCAATTATTTGTGTTATAGTGGAATAATTCCAGGAGGAAATCCGGGTATGAGAGCTCAATGTAGTAAACAGAGCAATAATAAAATATAATAACACGAAATCACATAATTGTCGATGCAATAATTTATTTCAACCGTTCGGTTTTTTCAAGCATCACTCAGACAATTACATTTTTGAGACTGATAGAAAATTGAATTTCCCTACCACAGTTCCAATACAATCATAGATGGTAGTAGTAGCAACCAATTTGATACATCTTTTATAGAGAGGGGGAAAAATTTAAAACTTATATTTAACTATGGCGGGCGAAGGGGAGGGATCTTTAAGTTAATCAACTAAAAACTGCCATGTCAAAATTATGACACATACGACTTGGCGATATCAACCATATAGGCAATTTTACTCACGCGCATACACAAAACTAAATACGCACACGTCATATGCGCACTCACATACATAATCTCACTCGCACATTATCATAATTAAGCATAATCACATACGCAACTTTTATTCATCTCCAGCCAGAATGCGTCCGGCGAAACCCGTGTTCTCAAATTCGGTTAGAGAAAAGAAAGAAAGAAACAATTAACAGGCACAGAGAATATATAGACAGACCGCGTGTCATAAATTCTCAGTCCGTCTGGGTTGAAATAAGATTACACGCACATACATATATGTATACATACAAATCCATACGCACATACACACACATATATACACATACACACCCACACATATACATATCTATACACATATACATATACACACATATATACATATATATATATATATATATACATACATATACATACATGAATACACCCATATATATCTCTGAATCTATTTGAAATATTGACCAAATGCATACGCATGTAGTTGTTCACACATGTAAACATACATACACATACACACACACACACATATATACATATACGCACATATACACACATATACGTACGCACACATACATATATATCCACACACCTACACACAATATTTACATAACACTCTATATTCTTACTGATGTAATATGAGTTCTAAAAATTAGTCTTACCTTATTCTCTGTGCCTGTTAATTGTTTCTTTCTTTCTTTTCTCTAACCGAATTTGAGAACACGGGTTTCGCCGGACGCATTCTGGCTGGAGATGAATAAAAGTTGCGTATGTGATTATGCTTAATTATGATAATGTGCGAGTGAGATTATGTATGTGAGTGCGCATATGACGTGTGCGTATTTAGTTTTGTGTATGCGCGTGAGTAAAATTGCCTATATGGTTGATATCGCCAAGTCGTATGTGTCATAATTTTGACATGGCAGTTTTTAGTTGATTAACTTAAAGATCCCTCCCCTTCGCCCGCCATAGTTAAATATAAGTTTTAAATTTTTCCCCCTCTCTATAAAAGATGTATCAAATTGGTTGCTACTACTACCATCTATGATTGTATTGGAACTGTGGTAGGGAAATTCAATTTTCTATCAGTCTCAAAAATGTAATTGTCTGAGTGATGCTTGAAAAAACCGAACGGTTGAAATAAATTATTGCATCGACAATTATGTGATTTCGTGTTATTATATTTTATTATTGCTCTGTTTACTACATTGAGCTCTCATACCCGGATTTCCTCCTGGAATTATTCCACTATAACACAAATAATTGGCTCCACTCCGTGTTGAGCTCTCTCAGGATTTCTAGTATCGGAATTACTTCAATTTTGAACTGAGGATGGAAAAATTCACACCATTGTATTCGCTGAAAAATATACCTTATCCCAGCTTGCATAGCTTCACTTTGGATCTTATGGACAGAATAACGGACTTTACCAACAGACTGAGATGGAAAGCGTATTTTTATTTGAAGGACGAGGAATCTGATCACAAAGAAACCTTTAACTTCAGATCACAGAATACCTGCAAACCCATTGAGGCGTTAAGGCCGTTCGAGAATGATTTGTTTGACCTAGTCAAAAGAATTAAGTTCCGAAGGTATTCAAACAAATTTCAGTCCACTCTGAAGAATGACATCGCAGAGATAAAGAAGTCGAACAAAGTTTGGGTGAAGGCTGATAAGTCAGCGAATATTTACAAGATGTGCCCATCCGAATATAGGAAAACTATTCTGGAAAAAATCTGTAATAATTACAGAAAGGATACCCACGACACTGAAAAAATAATCAATGAGGATACCAAGGAATTTGCATCCAAACTGAATATCGAGGATAGAGTGGGAAAAATTGATAAGAGAAACGCATACATACTCATCAAGGACCATAAGAAAAATTTCCACATTAAGAAACAAGCGAGAATAATCAACTCTACGAAATCGGAACTCGGCCATGTATCTAGGGAGATTCTACGAAATATTATTAATGTAACTCTAGAAGCTACCAAATTTAATCTTTGGAAGGACTCGGCGGATACTATCGAATGGTTTAAATCAATTGAAAATAAGAGGAATGCCTGCTTTATACAATTCGATATTATGGATTTTTACCCCTCGATTTCCAAGGAATTACTTACGAACAGCATTAACTATGCTGGGAATTTCGTGGATATATCCGATGAGCAGGTAAGATTAATTATGGCCTGTCGCAAATCCATCCTTATAAACAATCGAGAAACATGGATTAAATTGAACAACAACAAATTTGATGTCCCGATGGGTGCTTTTGACTCAGCCCAGATTGCCGATCTGGTGGGCATTTTTATAATGTACACTATTAGCAGAATTGTAGAGCCTAATTTAGTGGGGTTATATAGGGATGATGGACTAATTGTTATCCCCAATAGTGACGGCCCCCTGGTATCCAAAATACATAAAAAATTAATAAGAGCATTCAAATACCTTGGATTTAAAATAGATATAACCCCAAATTGTAAAGAAGTAAACTATCTAGATATTACCTTAGACTTAGGAAAGGGGACATACAAACCCTTCAATAAAGATAATCACACACCATCTTATATCAACACTAGATCTAACCACCCGAACTGCATAATTAAACAAATACCTAAAACAATTAATACTAGAATAAATAAGCTTTCGGCTAACAGAGACATTTTTGAAGCAAATAAGCATTTATACAATGGAGCGCTAGAGAAAAGCGGATATAATGAAAAACTCAAATATACCAAGAAAGAAAATAAAAATAAATCCAGGAATAGAGGCCGAAAAATAATATGGTTCAATCCTCCCTACTGCCAACTATCTAACATCAACATCGGGAGAGTATTCTTGAACCTGGTAGATAAACATTTTAGCATAAATAATCCACTTAGGAAGATATTTAATAGAAAAACCATTAAAATCAGCTACTCTTGCACCAAGAACATGGACAGAATTATCAGCACCCATAATCGTAAATTACTTAACAATCCTAGTAAGAATAAGGTCACAGTAAATAAATGTAATTGTCAAGTGAAAAATAACTGCCCACTGGACGGTAACTGTAAAGTTGAGTGTGTGGTTTATAAGGCCACTATTCATCCGGAAGATAACAACAGGGATAAAAAGGTTTACATCGGCATCTCCGCGGGAAACTGGAAACAACGTTTTTATGACCACAAACACTCTTTCAATAACCCAGAACTCAAGAGCAAAACGGAGTTAGCTAAACAATGGTGGCATCTGAAAAATGAGAACAGGTCCCCGGTGATTTCGTGGTCAATCTTATGTTTTTCGAATATTCCAGATGGATTTAGACAAAGATGCAACTTATGTCTAGAAGAAAAAATAAGAATCCTAAAATATGATCGAAATAACCTCTTGAATAAACGAGATGAACTTATGGCTAAGTGCAGACATAAATATAAATTTAAAATAATCAACGACTAGTAATCCGATGGACCTCTAGACTTATAACGGTGAAGATACCAAATTAAATAACATTATTTAAGGTAACCCCCCCCCCACCACCACCAACATAATAGTTATAATAATATCTGCTATAGACACAGAATTGCCGACTTGGTGATATATAGTATTTGTGTGTATGCGTATATAATGGTATTTTGAAATATTTATTTATTCAGATTATTTACTTAAAATAAAATAGTGTTTTTAAAAAAATTCTGCGGTTATTGAATTAATATAAGTATAAATGCCAAATATTACCACTAGACATTATTAGACTTGAATTGGTAATCCGATGGACCTCTAGACTTATAACGGTGAAGATACCAAATTGAATAACATTACTTACGGTAAAACCCCCCCCCCCATAATATTTATAATAATATCTGTGATAGACACAGATTTACTGACTTGGTGATATATAGTATTTGTGGATACGCGGATATTTATTATTTACTTAAAATAAGATAGTGGTATGAAAATTTTTTCTGCAGGTAATACACTAGTTTTTGAATTAATATAAGTATAAATGTCAAATATTACCAATAGACATTATTAGACTTGAATTAGTAATCCGATGGGCCTCTAGAATTACAACGGTGAAGATACCAAATTGAATAACATTAGGTACGATAACCCCCCCCCCCCGCATGATATTTATAATAATAGATTATCAAATTAATCTAAAATATAAATAAGGTAAGACTAATTTTTAGAACTCATATTACATCAGTAAGAATATAGAGTGTTATGTAAATATTGTGTGTAGGTGTGTGGATATATATGTATGTGTGCGTACGTATATGTGTGTATATGTGCGTATATGTATATATGTGTGTGTGTGTGTATGTGTATGTATGTTTACATGTGTGAACAACTACATGCGTATGCATTTGGTCAATATTTCAAATAGATTCAGAGATATATATGGGTGTATTCATGTATGTATATGTATGTATATATATATATATATATATGTATATATGTGTGTATATGTATATGTGTATAGATATGTATATGTGTGGGTGTGTATGTGTATATATGTGTGTGTATGTGCGTATGGATTTGTATGTATACATATATGTATGTGCGTGTAATCTTATTTCAACCCAGACGGACTGAGAATTTATGACACGCGGTCTGTCTATATATTCTCTGTGCCTGTTAATTGTTTCTTTCTTTCTTTTCTCTAACCGAATTTGAGAACACGGGTTTCGCCGGACGCATTCTGGCTGGAGATGAATAAAAGTTGCGTATGTGATTATGCTTAATTATGATAATGTGCGAGTGAGATTATGTATGTGAGTGCGCATATGACGTGTGCGTATTTAGTTTTGTGTATGCGCGTGAGTAAAATTGCCTATATGGTTGATATCGCCAAGTCGTATGTGTCATAATTTTGACATGGCAGTTTTTAGTTGATTAACTTAAAGATCCCTCCCCTTCGCCCGCCATAGTTAAATATAAGTTTTAAATTTTTCCCCCTCTCTATAAAAGATGTATCAAATTGGTTGCTACTACTACCATCTATGATTGTATTGGAACTGTGGTAGGGAAATTCAATTTTCTATCAGTCTCAAAAATGTAATTGTCTGAGTGATGCTTGAAAAAACCGAACGGTTGAAATAAATTATTGCATCGACAATTATGTGATTTCGTGTTATTATATTTTATTATTGCTCTGTTTA
>OY744539.1:89535039-89590039 GCA_963556195.1 Sepiola atlantica | reverse complement strand
AGAAACTGTCTTACTTGCAATTGAACTCCCCATTCATATAGAAACTGTCTTACTTGCAATTGAACTCTCCATTCATATAGAAACTGTCTTACTTGCAATTGAACTCCCCATTCATATAGAAACTGTCTTACTTGCAATTAAACTCCCCATTCATATAGAAACTGTCTTACTTGCAATTGAACTTCCCATTCATATAGAAACTGTCTTACTTGCAATTGAACTCCCCATTCATATAGAAACTGTCTTACTTGCAATTGAACTCCCCATTCATATAGAAACTGTCTTACTTGCAATTGAACTTCCCATTCATATAGAAACTGTCTTACTTGCAATTGAACTCCCCATTCATATAGAAACTGTCTTACTTGCAATTGAACTCCATATTCATATAGAAACTGTCTTACTTGCAATTGAACTTCCCATTCATATAGAAACTGTCTTACTTGCAATTGAACTCCCCATTCATATAGAAACTGTCTTACTTGCAATTGAACTCCCCATTCATATAGAAACTGTCTTACTTGCAATTGAACTCCCCATTCATATCGAAACTGTCTTACTTGCAATTGAACTCCCCATTCATATAGAAACTGTCTTACTTGCAATTGAACTCCCCATTCATATAGAAACTCTTACTTGCAATTGAACTCCCCATTCATATAGAAACTGTCTTACTTGCAATTGAACTCCCCATTCATATAGAAACTGTCTTACTTGCAATTGAACTTCCCATTCATATAGAAACTGTCTTACTTGCAATTGAACTCCCCATTCATATAGAAACTGTCTTACTTGCAATTAAACTCCCCATTCATATAGAAACTGTCTTACTTGCAATTGAACTTCCTATTCATATAGAAACCGTCTTACTTGCAATTGAACTCCCCATTCATATAGAAACTATCTTACTTGCAATTGAACTCCCCATTCATATAGAAACTGTCTTACTTGCAATTGAACTCCCCATTCATATAGAAACTGTCTTACTTGCAATTGAACTCCCCATTCATATAGAAACTGTCTTACTTGCAATTGAACTCCCCATTCATATAGAAACTGTCTTACTTGCAATTGAACTCCCCATTCATATAGAAACTGTCTTACTTGCAATTGAACTCCCCATTCATATAGAAACTGTCTTACTTGCAATTGAACTCATCATTCATATAGAAACTGTCTTACTTGCAATTGAACTTCCCATTCATATAGAAACTGTCTTTCTTGCAATTGAACTCCCCATTCATATAGAAACTGTCTTACTTGCAATTGAACTCCCCATTCATATAGAAACTGTCTTACTTGCAATTGAACTCCCCATTCATATAGAAACTGTCTTACTTGCAATTGAACTCCCCATTCATATAGAAACTGTCTTACTTGCAATTGAACTCCCCATTCATATAGAAACTGTCTTACTTGCAATTGAACTTCCCATTCATATAGAAACTGTCTTACTTGCAATTGAACTCCCCATTCATATAGAAACTGTCTTACTTGCAATTTAACTCCCCATTCATATAGAAACTGTCTTACTTGCAATTGAACTTCCCATTCATATAGAAACCGTCTTACTTGCAATTGAACTCCCCATTCATATAGAAACTGTCTTACTTGCAATTGAACTCCCCATTCATATAGAAACTGTCTTACTTGCAATTGAACTCCCCATTCATATAGAAACTGTCTTACTTGCAATTGAACTCCCCATTCATATAGAAACTGTCTTACTTGCAATTGAACTCCCCATTCATATAGAAACTGTCTTACTTGCAATTGAACTCCCCATTCATATAGAAACTGTCTTACTTGCAATTGAACTCCCCATTCATATAGAAACTGTCTTACTTGCAATTGAACTCCCCATTCATATAGAAACTGTCTTACTTGCAATTGAACTCCCCATTCATATAGAAACTGTCTTACTTGCAATTGAACTTCCCATTCATATAGAAACTGTCTTACTTGCAATTGAACTCCCCATTCATATAGAAACTGTCTTACTTGCAATTGAACTCCCCATTCATATAGAAACTGTCTTACTTGCAATTGAACTTCCCATTCATATAGAAACTGTCTTACTTGCAATTGAACTCCCCATTCATATAGAAACTGTCTTACTTGCAATTGAACTCCCCATTCATATAGAAACTGTCTTACTTGCAATTGAACTCCCCATTCATATAGAAACTGTCTTACTTGCAATTGAACTCCCCATTCATATAGAAACTGTCTTACTTGCAATTGAACTCCCCATTCATATAGAAACTGTCTTACTTGCAATTGAACTCCCCATTCATATAGAAACTGTCTTACTTGCAATTGAACTCCCCATTCATATAGAAACTGTCTTACTTGCAATTGAACTCCCCATTCATATAGAAACTGTCTTACTTGCAATTGAACTCCCCATTCATATAGAAACTGTCTTACTTGCAATTGAACTCCCCATTCATATAGAAACTGTCTTACTTGCAATTCAACTTCCCATTCATATAGAAACTGTCTTACTTGCAATTGAACTTCCCATTTATATAGAAACCGTCTTACTTGCAATTGAACTCCCCATTCATATAGAAACTGTATTACTTGCAATTGAACTCCCCATTCATATAGAAACTGTCTTACTTGCAATTGAACTCCCCATTCATATAGAAACTGTCTTACTAGCAATTGAACTCCCCATTCATATAGAAACTGTCTTACTTGCAATTCAACTCCCCATTCATATAGAAACTGTCTTACTTGCAATTGAACTCTCCATTCATATAGAAACTGTCTTACTTGCAATTGAACTCCCCATTCATATAGAAACTGTCTTACTTGCAATTGAACTCCCCATTCATATAGAAACTGTCTTACTTGCAATTGAACTCCCCATTCATATAGAAACTGTCTTACTTGCAATTGAACTCCCTATTCATATAGAAACTGTCTTACTTGCAATTGAACTTCCCATTCATATAGAAACTGTCTTACTTGCAATTGAACTTCCCATTCATATAGAAACTGTCTTACTTGCAATTGAACTCCCCATTCATATAGAAACTGTCTTACTTGCAATTGAACTTCCCATTCATATAGAAACTGTCTTACTTGCAATTGAACTCCCCATTCATATAGAAACTGTCTTACTTGCAATTGAACTCCCCATTGATATAGAAACTGTCTTACTTGCAATTGAACTCCCCATTCAAATAGAAACTGTCTTACTTGCAATTGAACTCCCCATTCATATAGATACTGTCTTACTTGCAATTGAACTCCCCATTCATATAGAAACTGTCTTACTTGCAATTGAACTCCCCATTCATATAGAAACTGTCTTACTTGCAATTGAACTCCCCATTCATATAGAAACTGTCTTACTTGCAATTCAACTTCCCATTCATATAGAAACTGTCTTACTTGCAATTGAACTTCCCATTTATATAGAAACCGTCTTACTTGCAATTGAACTCCCCATTCATATAGAAACTGTCTTACTTGCAATTGAACTCCCCATTCATATAGAAACTGTCTTACTTGCAATTGAACTCCCCATTCATATAGAAACTGTCTTACTTGCAATTCAACTCCCCATTCATATAGAAACTGTCTTACTTGCAATTGAACTCTCCATTCATATAGAAACTGTCTTACTTGCAATTGAACTCCCCATTCATATAGAAACTGTCTTACTTGCAATTGAACTCCCCATTCATATAGAAACTGTCTTACTTGCAATTGAACTCTCCATTCATATAGAAACTGTCTTACTTGCAATTGAACTCCCCATTCATATAGAAACTGTCTTACTTGCAATTAAACTCCCCATTCATATAGAAACTGTCTTACTTGCAATTGAACTTCCCATTCATATAGAAACTGTCTTACTTGCAATTGAACTCCCCATTCATATAGAAACTGTCTTACTTGCAATTGAACTCCCCATTCATATAGAAACTGTCTTACTTGCAATTGAACTTCCCATTCATATAGAAACTGTCTTACTTGCAATTGAACTCCCCATTCATATAGAAACTGTCTTACTTGCAATTGAACTCCATATTCATATAGAAACTGTCTTACTTGCAATTGAACTTCCCATTCATATAGAAACTGTCTTACTTGCAATTGAACTCCCCATTCATATAGAAACTGTCTTACTTGCAATTGAACTCCCCATTCATATAGAAACTGTCTTACTTGCAATTGAACTCCCCATTCATATCGAAACTGTCTTACTTGCAATTGAACTCCCCATTCATATAGAAACTGTCTTACTTGCAATTGAACTCCCCATTCATATAGAAACTCTTACTTGCAATTGAACTCCCCATTCATATAGAAACTGTCTTACTTGCAATTGAACTCCCCATTCATATAGAAACTGTCTTACTTGCAATTGAACTTCCCATTCATATAGAAACTGTCTTACTTGCAATTGAACTCCCCATTCATATAGACACTGTCTTACTTGCAATTAAACTCCCCATTCATATAGAAACTGTCTTACTTGCAATTGAACTTCCCATTCATATAGAAACCGTCTTACTTGCAATTGAACTCCCCATTCATATAGAAACTATCTTACTTGCAATTGAACTCCCCATTCATATAGAAACTGTCTTACTTGCAATTGAACTCCCCATTCATATAGAAACTGTCTTACTTGCAATTGAACTCCCCATTCATATAGAAACTGTCTTACTTGCAATTGAACTCCCCATTCATATAGAAACTGTCTTACTTGCAATTGAACTCCCCATTCATATAGAAACTGTCTTACTTGCAATTGAACTCCCCATTCATATAGAAACTGTCTTACTTGCAATTGAACTCCCCATTCATATAGAAACTGTCTTACTTGCAATTGAACTCATCATTCATATAGAAACTGTCTTACTTGCAATTGAACTTCCCATTCATATAGAAACTGTCTTTCTTGCAATTGAACTCCCCATTCATATAGAAACTGTCTTACTTGCAATTGAACTCCCCATTCATATAGAAACTGTCTTACTTGCAATTGAACTCCCCATTCATATAGAAACTGTCTTACTTGCAATTGAACTCCCCATTCATATAGTAACTGTCTTACTTGCAATTGAACTTCCCATTCATATAGAAACTGTCTTACTTGCAATTGAACTTCCCATTCATATAGAAACTGTCTTACTTGCAATTGAACTCCCCATTCATATAGAAACTGTCTTACTTGCAATTGAACTCCCCATTCATATAGAAACTGTCTTACTTGCAATTGAACTTCCCATTCATATAGAAACTGTCTTACTTGCAATTGAACTTCCCATTCATATAGAAACTGTCTTACTTGCAATTGAACTCCCCATTCATATAGAAACTGTCTTACTTGCAATTGAACTTCCCATTCATATAGAAACTGTCTTACTTGCAATTGAACTCCCCATTCATATAGAAACTGTCTTACTTGCAATTGAACTCCCCATTGATATAGAAACTGTCTTACATGCAATTGAACTCCCCATTCATATAGAAACTGTCTTACTTGCAATTGAACTCCCCATTCATATAGATACTGTCTTACTTGCAATTGAACTCCCCATTCATATAGAAACTGTCTTACTTGCAATATAACTCCCCATTCATATAGAAACTGTCTTACTTGCAATTGAACTCCCAATTCATATAGAAACTGTCTTACTTGCAATTGAACTTCCCATTCATATAGAAACTGTCTTACTTGCAATTGAACTCCCCATTCATATAGAAACTGTCTTACTTGCAATTAGAACTCGCCATTCATATAGAAACTGTCTTACTTGCAATTGAACTCCCCATTCATATAGAAACTGTCTTACTTGCAATTCAACTTCCCATTCATATAGAAACTGTCTTACTTGCAATTGAACTTCCCATTTATATAGAAACTGTCTTACTTGCAATTGAACTCCCCATTCATATAGAAACTGTCTTACTTGCAATTGAACTCCCCATTCATATAGAAACTGTCTTACTTGCAATTGAACTCCCCATTCATATAGAAACTGTCTTACTTGCAATTGAACTCCCCATTCATATAGAAACTGTCTTACTTGCAATTCAACTCCCCATTCATATAGAAACTGTCTTACTTGCAATTGAACTCTCCATTCATATAGAAACTGTCTTACTTGCAATTGAACTCCCCATTCATATAGAAACTGTCTTACTTGCAATTGAACTCCCCATTCATATAGAAACTGTCTTACTTGCAATTGAACTCTCCATTCATATAGAAACTGTCTTACTTGCAATTGAACTCCTCATTCATATAGAAACTGTCTTACTTGCAATTGAACTCCCCATTCATATAGAAACTGTCTTACTTGCAATTGAACTTCCCATTCATATAGAAACTGTTTTTCTTGCAATTGAACTCCCCATTCATATAGAAACTGTCTTACTTGCAATTGAACTCCCCATTCATATATAAACTGTCTTACTTGCAATTGAACTTCCCATTCATATAGAAACTGTCTTACTTGCAATTGAACTCCCCATTCATATAGAAACCGTCTTACTTGCAATTGAACTCCCCATTCATATAGAAACTGTCTTACTTGCAATTGAACTTCCCATTCATATAGAAACTGTCTTTCTTGCAATTGAACTCCCCATTCATATAGAAACTGTCTTACTTGCAATTGAACTCCCCATTCATATAGAAACTGTCTTACTTGCAATTGAACTTCCCATTCATATAGAAACTGTCTTTCTTGCAATTGAACTCCCCATTCATATAGAAACTGTCTTACTTGCAATTGAACTCCCCATTCATATAGAAACTGTCTTACTTGCAATTGAACTTCCCATTCATATAGAAACTGTCTTACTTGCAATTGAACTCCCCATTCATATAGAAACTGTCTTACTTGCAATTGAACTCCCCATTCATATAGAAACTGTCTTACTTGCAATTGAACTCCCCATTCATATAGAAACTGTCTTACTTGCAATTGAACTCCCCATTCATATAGAAACTGTCT
This sequence comes from Sepiola atlantica, assembly GCA_963556195.1. NCBI lineage: Eukaryota > Metazoa > Mollusca > Cephalopoda > Sepiida > Sepiolidae > Sepiola > Sepiola atlantica. Next base: position 89,583,050 of record OY744539.1, on the reverse strand, counting down.
TACTTGCAATTGAACTTCCCATTCATATAGAAACTATCTTACTTGCAATTGAACTCCCCATTCATATAGAAACTGTCTTACTTGCAATTTAACTCCCCATTCATATAGAAACTGTCTTACTTGCAATTGAACTTCCCATTCATATAGAAACCGTCTTACTTGCAATTGAACTCCCCATTCATATAGAAACTGTCTTACTTGCAATTGAACTCCCCATTCATATAGAAACTGTCTTACTTGCAATTGAACTCCCCATTCATATAGAAACTGTCTTACTTGCAATTGAACTCCCCATTCATATAGAAACTGTCTTACTTGCAATTGAACTCCCCATTCATATAGAAACTGTCCTACTTGCAATTGAACTCCCCATTCATATAGAAACTGTCTTACTTGCAATTGAACTCCCCATTCATATAGAAACTGTCTTACTTGCAATTGAACTCCCCATTCATATAGAAACTGTCTTACTTGCAATTGAACTCCCCATTCATATAGAAACTGTCTTACTTGCAATTGAACTTCCCATTCATATAGAAACCGTCTTACTTGCAATTGAACTCCCCATTCATATAGAAACTGTCTTACTTGCAATTCAACTCCCCATTCATATAGAAACTGTCTTACTTGCAATTGAACTCCCCATTCATATAGAAACTGTCTTACTTGCAATTGAACTCCCCATTCATATAGAAACTGTCTTACTTGCAATTGAACTTCCCATTCATATAGAAACCGTCTTACTTGCAATTGAACTCCCCATTCATATAGAAACCGTCTTACTTGCAATTGAACTCCCCATTCATATAGAAACTGTCTTACTTGCAATTGAACTCCCCATTTATATAGAAACTGTCTTACTTGCAATTGAACTCCCCATTCATATAGAAACTGTCTTACTTGCAATTGAACTTCCCATTCATATAGAAACTGTCTTTCTTGCAATTGAACTCCCCATTCATATAGAAACTGTCTTACTTGCAATTGAACTCCCCATTCATATAGAAACTGTCTTACTTGCAATTGAACTTCCCATTCATATAGAAACTGTCTTTCTTGCAATTGAACTCCCCATTCATATAGAAACTGTCTTACTTGCAATTGAACTCCCCATTCATATAGAAACTGTCTTACTTGCAATTGAACTTCCCATTCATATAGAAACTGTCTTACTTGCAATTGAACTCCCCATTCATATAGAAACTGTCTTACTTGCAATTGAACTCCCCATTCATATAGAAACTGTCTTACTTGCAATTGAACTCCCCATTCATATAGAAACTGTCTTACTTGCAATTGAACTCCCCATTCATATAGAAACTGTCTTACTTGCAATTGAACTTCCCATTCATATAGAAACTATCTTACTTGCAATTGAACTCCCCATTCATATAGAAACTGTCTTACTTGCAATTTAACTCCCCATTCATATAGAAACTGTCTTACTTGCAATTGAACTTCCCATTCATATAGAAACCGTCTTACTTGCAATTGAACTCCCCATTCATATAGAAACTGTCTTACTTGCAATTGAACTCCCCATTCATATAGAAACTGTCTTACTTGCAATTGAACTCCCCATTCATATAGAAACTGTCTTACTTGCAATTGAACTCCCCATTCATATAGAAACTGTCTTACTTGCAATTGAACTCCCCATTCATATAGAAACTGTCCTACTTGCAATTGAACTCCCCATTCATATAGAAACTGTCTTACTTGCAATTGAACTCCCCATTCATATAGAAACTGTCTTACTTGCAATTGAACTCCCCATTCATATAGAAACTGTCTTACTTGCAATTGAACTCCCCATTCATATAGAAACTGTCTTACTTGCAATTGAACTTCCCATTCATATAGAAACCGTCTTACTTGCAATTGAACTCCCCATTCATATAGAAACTGTCTTACTTGCAATTCAACTCCCCATTCATATAGAAACTGTCTTACTTGCAATTGAACTCCCCATTCATATAGAAACTGTCTTACTTGCAATTGAACTCCCCATTCATATAGAAACTGTCTTACTTGCAATTGAACTTCCCATTCATATAGAAACCGTCTTACTTGCAATTGAACTCCCCATTCATATAGAAACCGTCTTACTTGCAATTGAACTCCCCATTCATATAGAAACTGTCTTACTTGCAATTGAACTCCCCATTTATATAGAAACTGTCTTACTTGCAATTGAACTCCCCATTCATATAGAAACTGTCTTACTTGCAATTGAACTTCCCATTTATATAGAAACCGTCTTACTTGCAATTGAACTCCCCATTCATATAGAAACTGTCTTACTTGCAATTGAACTCCCCATTCATATAGAAACTGTCTTACTTGCAATTGAACTCCCCATTCATATAGAAACTGTCTTACTTGCAATTGAACTCCCCATTCATATAGAAACTGTCTTACTTGCAATTGAACTTCCCATTTATATAGAAACTGTCTTACTTGCAATTGAACTCCCCATTTATATAGAAACTGTCTTACTTGCAATTGAACTTCCCATTCATATAGAAACCGTCTTACTTGCAATTGAACTCCCCATTCATATAGAAACTGTCTTACTTGCAATTGAACTCCCCATTCATATAGAAACTGTCTTACTTGCAATTGAACTCCCCATTCATATAGAAACTGTCTTACTTGCAATTGAACTCCCCATTCATATAGAAACTGTCTTACTTGCAATTGAACTCCCCATTCATATAGAAACTGTCCTACTTGCAATTGAACTCCCCATTCATATAGAAACTGTCTTACTTGCAATTGAACTCCCCATTCATATAGAAACTGTCTTACTTGCAATTGAACTCCCCATTCATATAGAAACTGTCTTACTTGCAATTGAACTCCCCATTCATATAGAAACTGTCTTACTTGCAATTGAACTTCCCATTCATATAGAAACCGTCTTACTTGCAATTGAACTCCCCATTCATATAGAAACTGTCTTACTTGCAATTCAACTCCCCATTCATATAGAAACTGTCTTACTTGCAATTGAACTCCCCATTCATATAGAAACTGTCTTACTTGCAATTGAACTCCCCATTCATATAGAAACTGTCTTACTTGCAATTGAACTTCCCATTCATATAGAAACCGTCTTACTTGCAATTGAACTCCCCATTCATATAGAAACCGTCTTACTTGCAATTGAACTCCCCATTCATATAGAAACTGTCTTACTTGCAATTGAACTCCCCATTTATATAGAAACTGTCTTACTTGCAATTGAACTCCCCATTCATATAGAAACTGTCTTACTTGCAATTGAACTTCCCATTTATATAGAAACCGTCTTACTTGCAATTGAACTCCCCATTCATATAGAAACTGTCTTACTTGCAATTGAACTCCCCATTCATATAGAAACTGTCTTACTTGCAATTGAACTCCCCATTCATATAGAAACTGTCTTACTTGCAATTGAACTCCCCATTCATATAGAAACTGTCTTACTTGCAATTGAACTTCCCATTTATATAGAAACTGTCTTACTTGCAATTGAACTCCCCATTTATATAGAAACTGTCTTACTTGCAATTGAACTCCCCATTCATATAGAAACCGTCTTACTTGCAATTGAACTCCCCATTCATATAGAAACTGTCTTACTTGCAATTGAACTCCTCATTCATATAGAAACTGTCTTACTTGCAATTGAACTCCCCATTCATATAGAAACTGTCTTACTTGCAATTGAACTCCCCATTTATATAGAAACTGTCTTACTTGCAATTGAACTCCCCATTCATATAGAAACTGTCTTACTTGCAATTGAACTCCCCATTTATATAGAAACTGTCTTACTTGCAATTGAACTCCCCATTCATATAGAAACCGTCTTACTTGCAATTGAACTCCCCATTCATATAGAAACTGTCTTACTTGCAATTGAACTCCCCATTCATATAGAAACTGTCTTACTTGCAATTGAACTCCCCATTCATATAGAAACTGTCTTACTTGCAATTGAACTCCCCATTTATATAGAAACTGTCTTACTTGCAATTGAACTCCCTATTCATATAGAAACTGTCTTACTTGCAATTGAACTCCCCATTCATATAGAAACTGTCTTACTTGTAATTGAACTCCCCATTCATATAGAAACTGTCTTACTTGCAATTGGACTTCCCATTTATATAGAAACTGTCTTACTTGCAATTGAACTCCCCATTCATATAGAAACCGTCTTACTTGCAATTCAACTCCCCATTCATATAGAAACTGTCTTACTTGCAATTCAACTCCCCATTCATATAGAAACTGTCTTACTTGCAATTGAACTTCCCATTCATATAGAAACTGTCTTACTTGCAATTGAACTCCCCATTCATATAGAAACTGTCTTACTTGCAATTGAACTCCCCATTCATATAGAAACTGTCTTACTTGCAATTGAACTCCCCATTCATATAGAAACTGTCTTACTTGCAATTGAACTCCCCATTCATATAGAAACTGTCTTACTTGCAATTGAACTTCCCATTCATATAGAAACTGTCTTACTTGCAATTGAACTCCCCATTCATATAGAAACTGTCTTACTTGCAATTTAACTCCCCATTCATATAGAAACTGTCTTACTTGCAATTGAACTTCCCATTCATATAGAAACCGTCTTACTTGCAATTGAACTCCCCATTCAGATAGAAACTGTCTTACTTGCAATTGAACTCCCCATTCATATAGAAACTGTCTTACTTGCAATTGAACTCCCCATTCATATAGAAACTGTCTTACTTGCAATTGAACTCCCCATTCATATAGAAACTGTCTTACTTGCAATTGAACTCCCCATTCATATAGAAACTGTCTTACTTGCAATTGAACTCCCCATTCATATAGAAACTGTCTTACTTGCAATTGAACTCCCCATTCATATAGAAACTGTCTTACTTGCAATTGAACTCCCCATTCATATAGAAACTGTCTTACTTGCAATTGAACTCCCCATTCATATAGAAACTGTCTTACTTGCAATTGAACTTCCCATTCATATAGAAACCGTCTTACTTGCAATTCAACTCCCCATTCATATAGAAACTGTCTTATTTGCAATTCAACTCCCCATTCATATAGAAACTGTCTTACTTGCAATTGAACTCCCCATTCATATAGAAACTGTCTTACTTGCAATTGAACTCCCCATTCATATAGAAACTGTCTTACTTGCAATTGAACTTCCCATTCATATAGAAACCGTCTTACTTGCAATTGAACTCCCCATTCATATAGAAACTGTCTTACTTGCAATTGAACTCCCCATTCATATAGAAACTGTCTTACTTGCAATTGAACTCCCCATTCATATAGAAACTGTCTTACTTGCAATTGAACTCCCCATTTATATAGAAACTGTCTTACTTGCAATTGAACTCCCCATTCATATAGAAACCGTCTTACTTGCAATTGAACTCCCCATTCATATAGAAACTGTCTTACTTGCAATTGAACTCCCCATTTATATAGAAACTGTCTTACTTGCAATTGAACTCCCCATTCATATAGAAACTGTCTTACTTGCAATTGAACTTCCCATTTATATAGAAACCGTCTTACTTGCAATTGAACTCCCCATTCATATAGAAACTGTCTTACTTGCAATTGAACTCCCCATTCATATAGAAACTGTCTTACTTGCAATTGAACTCCCCATTCATATAGAAACTGTCTTACTTGCAATTGAACTCCCCATTCATATAGAAACTGTCTTACTTGCAATTGAACTTCCCATTTATATAGAAACTGTCTTACTTGCAATTGAACTCCCCATTTATATAGAAACTGTCTTAATTGCAATTGAACTCCCCATTCATATAGAAACCGTCTTACTTGCAATTGAACTCCCCATTCATATAGAAACTGTCTTACTTGCAATTGAACTCCTCATTCATATAGAAACTGTCTTACTTGCAATTGAACTCCCCATTCATATAGAAACTGTCTTACTTGCAATTGAACTCCCCATTTATATAGAAACTGTCTTACTTGCAATTGAACTCCCCATTCATATAGAAACTGTCTTACTTGCAATTGAACTCCCCATTCATATAGAAACTGTCTTACTTGCAATTGAACTCCCCATTCATATAGAAACCGTCTTACTTGCAATTGAACTCCCCATTCATATAGAAACTGTCTTACTTGCAATTGAACTCCCCATTCATATAGAAACTGTCTTACTTGCAATTGAACTCCCCATTCATATAGAAACTGTCTTACTTGCAATTGAACTCCCCATTTATATAGAAACTGTCTTACTTGCAATTGAACTCCCCATTCATATAGAAACTGTCTTACTTGCAATTGAACTCCCCATTCATATAGAAACTGTCTTACTTGCAATTGAACTCCCCATTCATATAGAAACTGTCTTACTTGCAATTGAACTTCCCATTTATATAGAAACTGTCTTACTTGCAATTGAACTCCCCATTCATATAGAAACCGTCTTACTTGCAATTGAACTCCCCATTCATATAGAAACTGTCTTACTTGCAATTGAACTTCCCATTCATATAGAAACTGTCTTACTTGCAATTGAACTCCCCATTCATATAGAAACTGTTTTACTTGCAATTGAACTCCCCATTTATATAGAAACTGTCTTACTTGCAAGTGAACTCCCCATTCATATAGAAACTGTCTTACTTGCAATTGAACTCCCCATTCATATAGAAACTGTCTTACTTGCAATTGGACTTCCCATTTATATAGAAACTGTCTTACTTGCAATTGAACTCCCCATTCATATAGAAACCGTCTTACTTGCAATTGAACTCCCCATTCATATAGAAACTGTCTTACTTGCAATTCAACTCCCCATTCATATAGAAACTGTCTTACTTGCAATTGAACTTCCCATTCATATAGAAACTGTCTTACTTGCAATTGAACTCCCCATTCATATAGAAACTGTCTTACTTGCAATTGAACTCCCCATTCATATAGAAACTGTCTTACTTGCAATTGAACTCCCCATTCATATAGAAACTGTCTTACTTGCAATTGAACTCCCCATTCATATAGAAACTGTCTTACTTGCAATTGAACTTCCCATTCATATAGAAACTGTCTTACTTGCAATTGAACTCCCCATTCATATAGAAACTGTCTTACTTGCAATTTAACTCCCCATTCATATAGAAACTGTCTTACTTGCAATTGAACTTCCCATTCATATAGAAACCGTCTTACTTGCAATTGAACTCCCCATTCAGATAGAAACTGTCTTACTTGCAATTGAACTCCCCATTCATATAGAAACTGTCTTACTTGCAATTGAACTCCCCATTCATATAGAAACTGTCTTACTTGCAATTGAACTCCCCATTCATATAGAAACTGTCTTACTTGCAATTGAACTCCCCATTCATATAGAAACTGTCTTACTTGCAATTGAACTCCCCATTCATATAGAAACTGTCTTACTTGCAATTGAACTCCCCATTCATATAGAAACTGTCTTACTTGCAATTGAACTCCCCATTCATATAGAAACTGTCTTACTTGCAATTGAACTCCCCATTCATATAGAAACTGTCTTACTTGCAATTGAACTTCCCATTCATATAGAAACCGTCTTACTTGCAATTGAACTCCCCATTCATATAGAAACTGTCTTACTTGCAATTCAACTCCCCATTCATATAGAAACTGTCTTACTTGCAATTGAACTCCCCATTCATATAGAAACTGTCTTACTTGCAATTGAACTCCCCATTCATATAGAAACTGTCTTACTTGCAATTGAACTTCCCATTCATATAGAAACCGTCTTACTTGCAATTGAACTCCCCATTCATATAGAAACTGTCTTACTTGCAATTGAACTCCCCATTCATATAGAAACTGTCTTACTTGCAATTGAACTCCCCATTCATATAGAAACTGTCTTACTTGCAATTGAACTCCCCATTTATATAGAAACTGTCTTACTTGCAATTGAACTCCCCATTCATATAGAAACCGTCTTACTTGCAATTGAACTCCCCATTCATATAGAAACTGTCTTACTTGCAATTGAACTCCCCATTTATATAGAAACTGTCTTACTTGCAATTGAACTCCCCATTCATATAGAAACTGTCTTACTTGCAATTGAACTTCCCATTTATATAGAAACTGTCTTACTTGCAATTGAACTCCCCATTTATATAGAAACTGTCTTAATTGCAATTGAACTCCCCATTCATATAGAAACCGTCTTACTTGCAATTGAACTCCCCATTCATATAGAAACTGTCTTACTTGCAATTGAACTCCTCATTCATATAGAAACTGTCTTACTTGCAATTGAACTCCCCATTCATATAGAAACTGTCTTACTTGCAATTGAACTCCCCATTTATATAGAAACTGTCTTACTTGCAATTGAACTCCCCATTCATATAGAAACTGTCTTACTTGCAATTGAACTCCCCATTCATATAGAAACTGTCTTACTTGCAATTGAACTCCCCATTCATATAGAAACCGTCTTACTTGCAATTGAACTCCCCATTCATATAGAAACTGTCTTACTTGCAATTGAACTCCCCATTCATATAGAAACTGTCTTACTTGCAATTGAACTCCCCATTCATATAGAAACTGTCTTACTTGCAATTGAACTCCCCATTTATATAGAAACTGTCTTACTTGCAATTGAACTCCCCATTCATATAGAAACTGTCTTACTTGCAATTGAACTCCCCATTCATATAGAAACTGTCTTACTTGCAATTGAACTCCCCATTCATATAGAAACTGTCTTACTTGCAATTGAACTTCCCATTTATATAGAAACTGTCTTACTTGCAATTGAACTCCCCATTCATATAGAAACCGTCTTACTTGCAATTGAACTCCCCATTCATATAGAAACTGTCTTACTTGCAATTGAACTTCCCATTCATATAGAAACTGTCTTACTTGCAATTGAACTCCCCATTCATATAGAAACTGTCTTACTTGCAATTGAACTCCCCATTTATATAGAAACTGTCTTACTTGCAAGTGAACTCCCCATTCATATAGAAACTGTCTTACTTGCAATTGAACTCCCCATTCATATAGAAACTGTCTTACTTGCAATTGAACTCCCCATTTATATAGAAACTGTCTTACTTGCAATTGAACTTCCCATTCATATAGAAACTGTCTTACTTGCAATTGAACTCCCCATTTATATAGAAACTGTCTTACTTGCAAGTGAACTCCCCATTCATATAGAAACTGTCTTACTTGCAATTGAACTCCCCATTCATATAGAAACTGTCTTACTTGCAATTGAACTCCCCATTTATATAGAAACTGTCTTACTTGCAATTGAACTCCCCATTTATATAGAAACTGTCTTACTTGCAATTGAACTTCCCATTCATATAGAAACTGTCTTACTTGCTGGCTGCAAAATTCTGGATCGTTATCGTCTAAAATATCCCCTTTCGTAAAAGACGGACAATAGTTGTCGAATAACGCTTGCCGAGTCTTGGCGTGCAATTAGTCTCCAAATCGCAAAACAGGTTGGTTCACAGTCGATGATAGTGAGAAAGTTGTTGCTATTATAATGAGTGATATCCATTCTCACCCTTTGCCATGCGTCACTTGCTTCCAGTCGTCCTTTTGACCACCGCGCTGGTGCTGGGTACATTGACTGAAACATCTCACAGTGCTTGATGACTGGTTTCACCTCTGATTTGGTCACTGCTGGGTTTACACGTCGCACGAAATACAGAGTCCTCTTGATGCCTCGATGTTCACTCTGTGTGTGGATGTTTTCTATCTGCTTCTGGCTCATCGCGCTCACTGTAGCAGCGCATGTTTGATTAACGGGCTCAGCACCCACTTTTTGCTCAGCACCTACCATTTGCGAAGTACTTGTGTCAGCTGGTCAGAACTGTATCATTATGACATCGCACCATTTGCGAGGCACTCGTGTCAGTTGATCAGCAAGGTTGCAGTATGACGCGACCAATGTTACGCTGGCTTCCAGGTCACACTCGCAGACGAGACTCTTTAAGGTGTCTAAGCTTCGTCTTATCAACATCTCGCTCGCTGTCTTGGTACCTATTCGTGTTTTCTCAGTCAGCGTGTCGGGCACCCAGTGATAGACGCAAGAGGAGTCAGTATGCAAGTGCAACCGCTTTGCCTGCCACTGTAGTTCAAGGTTAACGTCATTCATCACAGCATCTAACTCAGCCATGTTGATGTGCTGGGCGTTGTTCGCAGACCACAACCAACAGGACTCCTCCAACATTGCTATAGCTAGTGAACGAGCGTCAGCCCATACATTCATTATCCATCGACACACCACTCTCTTCGGACCCGATCCTCGTGCGTTGCTCTCTCAACATTTTTTGCTTGATTGATGTAAATGTCGTCAAGGTACGCCGCTGTTGTCTTTTCGACGGTCTCATCCTGGGATAACACAGCACTAATGATGGTCTTCATGATCTGCAACGCCGCATTCAACCCCAAATCAAGTCTGGTTAAACAGTATCTCTTACCGCGACATACCACGGTCTGGAATAGCCATAAAGTCTTGTTGACTATCAGCTGCAGATAAGCATTCCTTAGATCGAGCAACGATACATTCGATCCTTTCTGGACCAACTCCCTTAACTTGTACATACATCGGCATCAGCCGTGTAAAAATCTATATATCGATTGAGCTCACGGTTGTCCATGACTGGTCGCACCTTTAATTTGTTATGTTGTATCACTACCATTAAAGAGATAAGACCTTTTGGAGGTCCAAGCTCTTGGTTGGGGTACGGGATAAACCAGCCATCTTTGATCCAAGCGTCAAGCTCTTGTTCATATGCGGCTCTTACATTCGCGGCTACAGGGTATTCTGCGAGGCCATTCCGTAGCTTGATTGGTACTTTATCGTCCATCTATTTTCACGACGCAGTCCAGATTTTTTAGCGTTGATAAAACTTAACCTTGAAGTCTGGCTTATCATTCTCGCTTAGCTGCTGGGAAACATTGCAGAACGCCTCTCGTTAGTCGAAGGAGAATGACAACTTGACCTGCTTGACCCCACACAAACGACAAGTTAGCTCCACTCAGTCAACCCAGTCCACCATAAACAGAGATCCGTTAAAGTCAGGGATGGGTTTTAGGTCGAACTTTGCGTCCGTTATTATGTCACAAATAAACAGCCCAGAAAAGCAGGAATAGCTTGTTATTGTGAAAATTACATTTCTTTTTTTCGCTTTCTTTTTCTTTCCCTCTCAGCATTCAACGTGGTCCGCACGTCTACTTTTCTCTCCTCCCCACAGTAAAGTCTCTACACCTTTGTATAACAACGAGAATTCGCCATTGCAAAACTATACTCACTTGTATTAGTGAACTCTTGTCGCGTCACAAAAGTTGCTAGTTTCCATTTTGCAATTGGAACACTCTAGATATCCCATTGTAAACTAACATTAGCCACTACGACATTTTTATGTAATTAAACCGAAAGAAAGAGCTATTTCAATATTTCACCTTTTCTTAGAACCAAACGACTTTAATAGAATAACATTTTAAACTTACCTTTTCTTTGAAGCAAACGACTTAGAATGAAAGAAAAAGCAATTTCAATTCTTCACCTTTTTTTAGAACCAGACGACTTTAATAGAATAACATTTTAAACTTACCTTTTCTTTGGAACCGACGACGTAGAATGTAAGAAAGAGCACTTTCAATTTTTCACCATTTTTAAAACAACACGACTTTAATAGAATAACATTTTAAACTTACCTTTTCTTTGAAGCAGACGACTTAGAATGAAAGAAAAAGCAATTTCAATTCTTCACCTTTTTTTAGAACCAGACGACTTTAATAGAATAACATTTTAAACTTACCTTTTCTTTGGAACCGACGACGTAGAATGTAAGAAAGAGCACTTTCAATTTTTAACCTTTTTCTAAAACCAGACGACCTTAATAGAATGAGATTTTTAACTTACCTTTTCTTTGAAGCAGACGACTTAGAATAGAAGAAAGAGCAATTTCAATTCTTCACCTTTTTTTAGAACAAGACGACTTTAATAGAATAACATTTTAAACTTACCTTTTCTTTGAAGCAGACGACTTAGAATGAAAGAAAGAGAAATTTCCTATTCTTCACCTTTTTTTAGAACCAGACGACTTTAATAGAATAACATTTTAAACTTACCTTTTCTTTGAAGCAGACGACTTAGAATAAAAAAAAGAGCACTTTCAATTTTTAACCTTTTTCTAAAACCAGACGACTTTAATAGAATAACATTTTAAACTTACCTTCTCTTTGAAGTAGACGACGTAAAATGTAAGAAAGAGAAATTTCACTTTTTAACCTTTTTTAGCACAAGACGACTTCAATAGAATAACATTTTAAACTTACCTTTTCTTTGAAGCAGACGACGTAGAATGAAAGAAAAAGCAATTTCAATATTTCACATTTTATCAGAACCAGACGACTTTAATTAAATAACATTTTAAACTTACCTTTTCTTTAAAACAGACGACGTAAAATGTAAGAAAGAGCAATTTCAATATTTCACTATTTTCTAGAACCAGACGACTTTAATAGAATAACATTTTAAACTTACCTTTTCTTTGAAGCCGACGACTTAGAATGAAAGAAAGAGCAATTTCAATGTTTCATCTTTTTCTAGAACCAGACGACTTTAATAGAATAAGATTTTAAACTTACCTTTTCTTTGAAGCAGACGACTTAGAATGTAAGAAAAAGCAATTTCAATATGTCACATTTTATCAGAACCAGACGACTTTAATTAAATAACATTTTAAACTTACCTTTTCTTTGAAGCAGACGATTTAAATAAAAGAAAGAGCAATTTCAATATTTCACCTTTTTTAGAACCAGACGACTTTAAAAGAATAACATTTTAAACTTACCTTTTCTTTGAAGCAGACGACCTAGAATGTAAGAAAGAGCAATTTCAATTTTTTACCTTTTTCTAGAACCATACGACTTTAATAGAATAACATTTTAAACTTACCTTTTCTTTGAAGCAGACGACTTTGAACGAAAGAAAGAGCAATTTCAATTTTTCACTATTTTCTAGAACCAGACGACTTTAATAGAATAACATTTTAAACTTATTTTTTCTTTGGAACAGACGACCTAGAATGTAAGAAAGAGCAATTTCAATATTTCACCTTTTTTAGAACCAGACGACTTTAATAAAATAACATTTTAAACTTACCTTTTCTTTGAAGTAGACGACTTAGAATAACAGAGAGAGCTATTTCAATATTTCACCTTTTTTTAGAACCAGACGACTTTAATAGAATAACATTTTAAACTTACCTTTTTTTGAAGCAGACGACTTAGAATGAAAAAAAGAGCAATTTTAATTCTTCACCTTTTTTTAGAAACAGACGACTTTAATTAAATAACATTTTAAACTTACCTTTTCTTTGAAGCAGACGACTTAGAACGAAAGAAAGAGCAATTTCAATTCTTAACCTGTTTCTAAAACAAGACTATTTTAATAGAATAACATTTTAAACTTACCTTTTCTTTGAAGAAGACGACTTAGAATAGAAAAAGAGCAATTTAAATATTTCACCTTTTTTAGAACAAGACGACTTTAATAGAATAACATTTTAAACTTATTTTTTCTTTGAAGCAGACGACGTAAAATGTAAGAAAGAGCAAATTCAATTATTTACCTTTTTCTAGAACCAGACGAATTTAATAGAATAACATTTAAAACTTACCTTTTCTTTGAAGCAGGCGACTTTGAACGAAAGAAAGAGCAATTTCAATTCTTCACCTTTTTTAGAACCAGACGACTTTAATAGAATAACATAAAAACTTACCTATTCTTTGAAGCCGACGACTTAGAATGAAAGAAAGAGCAATTTCAATGTTTCATCTTTTTCTAGAACCAGACGACTTTAATAGAATAACATTTTAAACTTACCTTTTCTTTGAAGCAGACGACTTAGAATGAAAGAAAGAACAATTTCAATTCTTCACTTTTTTTTAGAAACAGACGACTTTAATTAAGTAACATTTTAAACTTACCTTTTCTTTGAAGCAGACTACTTAAAACGAAAGAAAAAGCAATTTCAATATTTCACCTTTATTTAGAACCAGACGATTTTAATTAAATAACATTTTAAACTTACCTTTTTCTTTGAAGCAGACGACCTTAAACGAAAGAAAGAGCAATTTCAATTCGTTACCTTTTTTTTAGAACCAGACGACTTTAATAGAATAACATTTTAAACTTACCTTTTCTTTGAAGCAGACGATGTAGAATGTAAGAAAGAGCAATTTCAATTATTCACCATTTTCTAGAACCAGACGACTTTAATAGAATAACATTTTAAACTTACCTTTTCTTTGAAGCAGACGACTTTAAATAAAAGAAAGAGCAATTTCAATATTTCACCTTTTTTTAGAACCAGACGACTTTAAGAGAATAACATTTTAAACTTACCTGTTTTTTGAAGTAGACGACGTAGAATGTAAGTAAGAGCAATTTAAATTTTTTACCTTTTTCTAGAACCAGACGACGTTAATAGAATGACATTTTAAACTTACCTTTTCTTTGAAGCAGACGACTTAGAATGAAAGAAAGAGCAATTTCAATTCTTCACTTTTTTTTTAGAAACAGACGACTTTAATTAAGTAACATTTTAAACTTACCTTTTCTTTGAAGCAGACTACTTAAAACGAAAGAAAAAGCAATTTCAATATTTCACCTTTTTTTAGAACCAGACGACTTTAATTAAATAACATTTAACTTACCTATTCTTTGAAGCAGACGACGTATATGTAAGAAAGAGCAATTCTAATTTGTACCTTTTCTTAGAACCAGACGATTTTAATTAAATAACATTTTAAACTTGCCTTTTTTTTGAAGCAGACGACATAGAATGAAAGAAAGAGCAATTTCAATTCTTCACCTTTTTTAGAACCAGACGACTTTAATAGAATAACATTTTAAACTTACCTTTTTTTTGAAGCAGACGACGTAGAATGGAAGAAAGAGCAATTTCAATATTTACACTTTTTTTTAGAACCAGACGACTTTAATAGAATAACATTTAAACTTACCTTTTCATTGAAGCAGACGACGTAGAATGTAAGAAAGAGCAATTTCAGTTTCATACCTTTTTCATGAACCAGACGAATTTAATAGAATAACATTTTAAACTTACTTTTCTTTGAAGCAGACGACTTTGAACGAAAGCAAGAGCAATTTCAATTTTGCACCATTTTCTAGAACCAGACGACTTTAATAGAATAACATTTAAAACTTACCTTTTCTTTAAAACAAACGACGTAGAATGTAAGAAAGAGCAATTTCAATTTTCACCTTTTTTAGAACCAGACGACTTTAATAGAATGACATTTTAAACTTACCTTTTTTTAAGCAGACGACTTAGAATGAAAGAAACAGCAATTTCGATTTTTCACCTTATTTTAGAACCAGACGACTTTAATAGAATCACATTTAAAACTAACCTTTTCTTTGAAGCAGACGACTTAGAATGAAAGAAAGAGCAATTTCAATATTCAACCTTATTTTTAGAACCAAACGACTTTAATAGAATAAAATTTTTGACTTACCTTTTCTTTGAAGCAGACGAACTAGAATGAAATAAACAGCAATTTCGATTTTTCACCTTATTTTAGAACCAGACGACTTTAATAGAATAAACTTTTCAACTTACTTTTTCTTTGAAGCAGACGACTTAGAATGCCACAAAGAGAAATTGCAATTTTTCACTTTTTTTAGAACCAGACGACTTTAATTAAATAACATTTAAAACTTACCTTTTCTTTGAAGCAGACGACTTAGAATGAAAGAAAGACAATTTCAATATTTCACCTTTTTTTAGAACCAGACGACTTTAATAGAATAACATTTTAAACTTACCTTTTCTTTGGAACAGACGACCTAGAATGTAAGAAAGAGCAATTTCAATATTTCACTTTTTTTAGAACCAGACGACTTTAATAGAATAACATTTTAAACTTACCTTTTCTTTGAAGCAGACGACTTAGAATAACAGAAAGAGCTATTTCAATATTTCACCTTTTTTTAGAACCAGACGACTTTAATTAAATAACATTTTAAACTTACCTTTTCTTTGAAGCAGACGACTAAGAACGAAAGAAAGAGCAATTTCAGTATTTCAACTTTTTTAGAACCAGACGACTTTAATTAAATAACATTTTAAACTTACCTATTCTTTGAAGCAGACGACTTAGAACGAAAGAAAGAGCAATTTCAATTCTTAACCGGTTTCTAAAACAAGACTATTTTAATAGAATAACATTTTAAACTTACCTTTTCTTTGAAGCAGACGACTTAGAATGAAAGAAAGAGAAATTTCAATTCTTCACCTTTTTTAGAACAAGACGACTTTAATAGAATAACATTTTAAACTTACCTTTTCTTTGAAGCAGACGACGTAGAATGTAAGAAAGAGCAATTTCAATATTTACACTTTTTTTAGAACCAGACGACTTTAATAGAATAACATTTAAAACTTACCTTTTCTTTGAAGCAGACGACGTAGAATGTAAGAAAGAGCAATTTCAATTTCATACCTTTTTCTAGAACCAGACGAATTTAATAGAATAACATTTTAAACTTACCTTTTCTTTGAAGCAGACGACTTTGAACGAAAGCAAGAGCAATTTCAATTTTGCACCATTTTCTAGAACCAGACGACTTTAATAGAATAACATTTTAAACTTACCTTTTCTTTAAAACAGACGACGTAGAATGTAAGAAAGAGCAATTTGAATTTTTCACCTTTTTTAGAACCAGACGACTTTAATAGAATGACATTTTAAACTTACCTTTTTTTTAAGCAGACGACTTAGAATGAAAGAAACAGCAATTTCAATGTTTTACTTTTTTCTAGACCCCGACGACTTTAATAGAATAACATTTTAAACTAACCTTTTCTTTGAAGCAGACGACTTAAAATGAAAGAAAGAGCAATTTCAATATTCAACCTTATTTTTAGAACCAAACGACTTCAATGCAATAACATTTGAAACTTACCTTTTCTTTGAAGCAGACGAACTAGAATGAAAGAAAGAGCAATTTCGATTTTTCACCTTATTTTAGAACCAGACGACTTTAATAGAATAACATTTTCAACTTACTTTTTCTTTGAAGCAGACGACTTAGAATGCCATAAAGAGAAATTGCAATTTTTCACTTTTTTTAGAACCAGACGACTTTAATTAAATAACATTTTAAACTTACCTTTTCTTTGGAGCAGACGACTTAGAATGAAAGAAAGAGAATTTCAATATTTCATCTTTTTTTTAGAACCAGACGACTTTAATAGAATAACATTTTAAACTTACCTTTTCTTTGGAACAGACGACCTAGAATGTAAGAAAGAGCAATTTCAATATTTCACCTTTTTTAGAACCAGACGACTTTAATAGAATGACATTTTAAACTTACCTTTTTTTAAGCAGACGACTTAGAATGAAAGAAACAGCAATTTCAATGTTTTACTTTTTTCTAGACCCCGACGACTTTAATAGAATAACATTTTAAACTAACCTTTTCTTTGAAGCAGACGACTTAGAATGAAAGAAAGAGCAATTTCAATATTCAACCTTATTTTTAGAACCAAACGACTTCAATAGAATAACATTTTAAACTTACCTTTTCTTTGAAGCAGACGAACTAGAATGAAAGAAAGAGCAATTTCGATTTTTCACCTTATTTTAGAACCAGACGACTTTAATAGAATAACATTTTCAACTTACTTTTTCTTTGAAGCAGACGACTTAGAATGCCATAAAGAGAAATTGCAATTTTTCACTTTTTTTAGAACCAGACGACTTTAATTAAATAACATTTTAAACTTACCTTTTCTTTGAAGCAGACGACTTAGAATAAAAGAAAGAGAATTTCAATATTTTACCTTTTTTTAGAACCAGACGACTTTAATAGAATAACATTTTAAACTTACCTTTTCTTTGGAACTGACGACCTAGAATGTAAGAAAGAGCAATTTCAATATTTCACCTTTTTAAGAACCAGACGACTTTAATAGAATAACATTTTAAACTTACCTTTTCTTTGAAGCAGACGACTTAGAATAACAGAAAGAGCTATTTCAATATTTCACCTTTTTTTAGAACCAGACGACTTTAATAGAATAACATTTTAAACTTACCTTGTTTTTGAAGCAGACGACTTTGAACGAAAGCAAGAGCAATTTCAATTTTGCACCATTTTCTAGAACCAGACGACTTTAATAGAATAACATTTTAAACTTACCTTTTCTTTAAAACAGACGACGTAGAATGTAAGAAAGAGCAATTTGAATTTTTCACCTTTTTTAGAACCAGACGACTTTAATAGAATGACATTTTAAACTTACCTTTTTTTTAAGCAGACGACTTAGAATGAAAGAAACAGCAATTTCAATGTTTTACTTTTTTCTAGACCCCGACGACTTTAATAGAATAACATTTTAAACTAACCTTTTCTTTGAAGCAGACGACTTAAAATGAAAGAAAGAGCAATTTCAATATTCAACCTTATTTTTAGAACCAAACGACTTCAATAGAATAACATTTGAAACTTACCTTTTCTTTGAAGCAGACGAACTAGAATGAAAGAAAGAGCAATTTCGATTTTTCACCTTATTTTAGAACCAGACGACTTTAATAGAATAAAATTTTCAACTTACTTTTTCTTTGAAGCAGACGACTTAGAATGCCATAAAGAGAAATTGCAATTTTTCACTTTTTTTAGAACCAGACGACTTTAATTAAATAACATTTTAAACTTACCTTTTCTTTGGAGCAGACGACTTAGAATGAAAGAAAGAGAATTTCAATATTTCACCTTTTTTTTAGAACCAGACGACTTTAATAGAATAACATTTTAAACTTACCTTTTCTTTGGAACAGACGACCTAGAATGTAAGAAAGAGCAATTTCAATATTTCACCTTTTTTAGAACCAGACGACTTTAATAGAATGACATTTTAAACTTACCTTTTTTTTGAAGCAGACGACTTAGAATGGAAAAAAGAGCAATTTTAATTCTTCACCCTTTTTTTAGAAACAGACGACTTTAATTAAATAACATTTTAAACTTACCTTTTCTTTGAAGCAGACGACTAAGAACGAAAGAAAGAGCAATTTCAATATTTCAACTTTTTTAGAACCAGACGACTTAAATTAAATAACATTTTAAACTTACCTTTTCTTTGAAGCAGACGACTTAGAACGAAAGAAAGAGCAATTTCAATTCTTACCCGGTTTCTAAAACAAGACTATTTTAATAGAATAACATTTTAAACTTACCTTTTCTTTGAAGAAGACGACTTAGAATGGAAAAAGAGCAATTTCAATATTTCACCTTTTTTTAGAACCAGACGACTTTAATAGAATGACATTTTAAACTTACCTTTTCTTTGAAGCAGACGACTTAGAACGAAAGAAACAGCAATTTCAATTCTTCACCTTTTTTAGAACCAGACGACTTTAATAGAATAACATTAAAAACTTACCTTTTCTTTGAAGCCGACGACTTAGAATGAAAGAAAGAGCAATTTCAATTCTTCACCTTTTTTAGAACGAGACGACTTTAATAGGATAACATTTTAAACTTACCTTTTCTTTGAAGCAGACGACGTAGAATGGAAGAAAGAGCAATTTCAATATTTACACTTTTTTTTAGAACCAGACGACTTTAATAGAATAACATTTAAAACTTACCTTTTCTTTGAAGCAGACGACGTAGAATGTAAGAAAGAGCAATTTCAATTTCATACCTTTTTCTAGAACCAGACAGATTTAATAGAATAACATTTTATACTTACCTTTTCTTTGAAGCAGACGACTTTGAACGAAAGCAAGAGCAATTTCAATTTTGCACCATTTTCTAGAACCAGACGACTTTAATAGAATAACATTTTAAAGTTACCTTTTCTTTAAAACAGACGACGTAGAATGTAAGAAAGAGCACTTTCAATTTTTCACCTTTTTTAGAACCAGACGACTTTAATAGAATGACATTTTAAACTTACCTTTTTTTTAAGCAGACGACTTAGAATGAAAGAAACAGCAATTTCAATGTTTTACTTTTTTCTAGACCCCGACGACTTTAATAGAATAACATTTTACACTAACCTTTTCTTTGAAGCAGACGACTTAGAATGAAAGAAAGAGCAAGTTCAATATTCAACCTTATTTTTAGAACCAAACGACTTCAATAGAATAACATTTTAAACTTACCTTTTCTTTGAAGCAGACGAACTAGAATGAAAGAAAGAGCAATTTCGATTTTTCACCTTATTTTAGAACCAGACGACTTTAATAGAATAACATTTTCAACTTACTTTTTCTTTGAAGCAGACGACTTAGAATGCCATAAAGAGAAATTGCAATTTTTCACTTTTTTTAGAACCAGACGACTTTAATTAAATAACATTTTAAACTTACCTTTTCTTTGAAGCAGACGACTTAGAATGAAAGAAAGAGAATTTCAATATTTCACCTTTTTTTTAGAACCAGACGACTTTAATAGAATAACATTTTAAACTTACCTTTTCTTTGGAACAGACGACCTAGAATGTAAGAAAGAGCAATTTCAATATTTCACCTTTTTTAGAACCAAACGACTTTAATAGAATAACAGTTTAAACTTACCTTTTCTTTGAAGCAGACGACTTAGAATAACAGAAAGAGCTATTTCAATATTTTACCTTTTTTTAGAACCAGACGACTTTAATAGAATAACATTTTAAACTTACCTTGTTTTTGAAGCAGACGACTTAGAATGAAAAAAAGAGCAATTTTAATTCTTCAACTTTTTTTTAGAAACAGACGACTTTAATTAAATAACATTTTAAACTTACCTTTTCTTTGAAGCAGACGACTAAGAACGAAAGAAAGAGCAATTTCAATATTTCAACATTTTAGAACCAGACGACTTTAATTAAATAACATTTTAAACTTACCTATTCTTTGAAGCAGACGACTTAGAACGAAAGAAAGAGCAATTTCAATTCTTAACCGGTTTCTAAAACAAGACTATTTTAATAGAATAACATTTTAAACTTACCTTTTCTTTGAAGAAGACGACTTAGAATGGAAAAAGAGCAATTTCAATATTTCACCTTTTTTTAGAACAAGACGACTTTAAAAGAATAACATTTTAAACTCATTTTTTCTTTGAAGCAGACGACGTAAAATGTAAGAAACAGCAATTTCAATTCTTCACCTTTTTTTAGAACCAGACGACTTTAATTAAATAACATTTTAAACTTACCTTTTCTTTGAAGCAGACGACTTAGAATGAAAGAAAGAGAAATTTTAATATTTCATCTTTTTTTAGAACAAGACGACTTTAATTAAATAACATTTGAAACTTACCTTTTCTTTGAAGAAGACGACTTAGAATTAAAGAAAAAACAATTTCAATATTTCACCCTTTCTTAGAACCAGACGACTTTAATAGAATAACATTTTAAACTTACCTTTTCTTTGAAGCAGACGACTTAGAATGAAAGAAAGAGCAATTTCAATATTTCATCTTTATTTAGAACCAGACGACTTTAATAGAATAACATTTTAAACTTACCTTTTCTTTGAAGCAGACGACTAAGAATGAAAGAAAGACAAATTTCAATTCTTCACCTTTTTTAGAACCAGACGACGTTAATAGAATAACATTTTAAACTTACTTGTTCTTTGAAACAGACGACTTAGAATGTAAGAAAGAGCAATTTCATTTTTAACCTTTTTTTTAGAACCAGACGACTTTAATTAAATAACATTTTAAACTTACCTTTTCTTTGAAGCAGACGACTAAGAATAAAAGAAACAGCCATTTTAATTCTTCACCTTTTTTAGAACCAGACGACTTTAATAGAATAACATTTTAAACTAACCTTTACTTTGAAGCAGACGACTTAGAATAAAAGGAAAGAGCAATTTCAATTTTTAACCTTTTTCTAAAACAAGACGACTTTAATAGAATAACATTTTAAACTTACCTTTTCTTTGAAGTAGACGACGTAGAATGTAAGAAAGAGCAATTTCCATGTTTCACCTTTTTTAGAACTTGACGACTTTTATTGAATACCATGTTAAAATATGACACCTTCGACTTGGTAACACCACAAGCACCAGAACAACGCCGGTCTTCCAGAAAAAGAAAAGGATCGATCCCATAGAGATCAATCCCAGGAAAAAGAGCTATACGATCATTCCAGGGGAATGAAAAGCTCGGGAGGGGGTGTTGTGGGGTACAAATCACCCCTATTGAAGAACTAATGGAAGCAACCATCTATAATAAATACCATGGTTGCAAAGACTCAAACAGAGGACATTCTTATTCATGTTTTACCGCATGGTAGGAATCCAGTCATCTCCTACCATATTTAGTGGCGTTACTGTATTGCTATGCATAAATACATTGTATATTTTAACCTATCACAATTTGTGGTTGTTATCTTTGTGACCCCTAGCACGGGTCTACAACAATATCGTTGATGAACAAATAAAATTAATGATTCGAAACTTAAAAATATAAAAGCTTATTGACAATGAATTCCCTAATTATATCGTTGATGAACAAATAAAATTAATGATTCGAAACTTAAAAATATAAAAGCTTATTAACAATGAATTCTCTAATTATATCGTTGATGAAAAATAAAATTAATGATTCGAAACTTAAAAATATAAAAGCTTATAAACAATGAATTCCCTAATTATATCGTTGATGAACAAATAAAATCAATGATTCGAAACTTCAAAATATAAAAGCTTATTAACAATGAATTCTCTAATTATATCGTTGATGAACAAATAAAATTAATGATTCGAAACTTAAAAAATAAAAGCTTATTAACAATGAATTCTCTAATTATATCGTTGATGAACAAATAAAATCAATGATTCGAAACTTCAAAATATAAAAGCTTATTAACAATGAATTCTCTAATTATATCGTTGATGAACAAATAAAATTAATGATTCGAAACTTAAAAATATAAAAGCTTATTAACAATGAATTCTCTAATTATATCGTTGATGAAAAATAAAATTAATGATTCGAAACTTCAAAATATAAAAGCTTATAAACAATGAATTCCCTAATTATATCGTTGATAAACAAATAAAATTAATGATTCGAAACTTAAAAATATAAAAGCTTATAAACAATGAATTCTCTAATTATATCGTTGATGAAAAATAAAATTAATGATTCGAAACTTAAAAATATAAAAGCTTATAAACAATGAATTCCCTAATTATATCCTTGATGAACAAATAAAATTAATGATTCGAAACTTAAAAATATAAAAGCTTATTAACAATGAATTCTCTAATTATATCGTTGATGAAAAAATAAAATTAATGATTCGAAACTTAAAAAATAAAAGCTTATTAACAATGAATTCTCTTATTATATCGTTGATGAACAAATAAAATTAATGATTCGAAACTTAAAAATATAAAAGCTTATTATCAATGAATTCTCTAATTATATCGTTGATGAACAAATAAAATTAATGATTCGAAACTTAAAAATATAAAAGCTTATTAACAATGAATTCTCTAATTATATCGTTGATAAACAAATAAAATTAATGATTCGAAACTTAAAAATATAAAAGCTTATTAACAATGAATTCCCTAATTATATCGTTGATGAACAAATAAAATTAATGATTCGAAACTTCAAAATATAAAAGCTTATTAACAATGAATTCCCTAATTATATCGTTGATGAACAAACTAAATTAATGATTCGAAACTTAAAAATATAAAAGCTTATAAACAATGAATTCCCTAATTATATCGTTGATGAACAAATAAAATTAATGATTCGAAACTTAAAAATATAAAAGCTTATTAACAATGAATTCTCTAATTATATCGTTGATTAACAAATAAAATAATTGATTCGAAACTTAAAAATATAAAAGCTTATTAACAATGAATTCCCTAATTATATCGTTGATGAACAAATAAAATGAATGATTCGAAACTTAAAAATATAAAAGCTTATTAACAATGAATTCTCTAATTATATCGTTGATGAACAAATAAAATTAATGATTCGAAACTTAAAAATACAAAAGCTTATTAACAATGAATTCTCTAATTATATCGTTGATGAAAAATAAAATTAATGATTCGAAACTTAAAAATATAAAAGCTTATAAACAATGAATTCCCTAATTATATCGTTGATGAACAAATAAAATTAATGATTCGAAACTTAAAAATATAAAAGCTTATTAACAATGAATTCTCTAATTATATCGTTGATTAACAAATAAAATTAATGATTCGAAACTTAAAAATATAAAAGCTTATTAACAATGAATTCCCTAATTATATCGTTGATGAACAAATAAAATGAATGATTCGAAACTTAAAAATATAAAAGCTTATTAACAATGAATTCTCTAATTATATCGTTGATGAACAAATAAAATTAATGATTCGAAACTTAAAAATATAAAAGCTTATTAACAATGAATTCTCTAATTATATCGTTGATGAAAAATAAAATTAATGATTCGAAACTTAAAAATATAAAAGCTTATAAACAATGAATTCCCTAATTATATCGTTGATGAACAAATAAAAGTAATGATTCGAAACTTAAAAATATAAAAGCTTATTAACAATGAATTCGCTAATTATATCGTTGATTAAAAAATAAAATTAATGATTCGAAACTTAAAAAATAACAGCTTATTAACAATGAATTCTCTTATTATATCGTTGATGAAAAAATGAAATTAATGATTCGAAACTTAAAAATATAAAAGCTTATAAACAATGAATTCCCTAATTATATCGTTGATGAACAAATAAAATTAATGATTTGAAACTTAAAAATATAAAAGCTTATTAACAATGAATTCTATAATTATATCGTTGATGAAAAAATAAAATTAATGATTCGAAACTTAAAAAATAACAGCTTATTAACAATGTATTCTCTTATTATATCGTTGATGAACAAATAAAATTAATGATTCGAAACTTAAAAATATAAAAGCTTATTATCAATGAATTCTCTAATTATATCGTTGATAAACAAATAAAATTAATGATTCGAAACTTCAAAATATAAAAGCTTATTAACAATGAATTCCCTAATTATATCGTTAATGAACAAATAAAATTAATGATTCGAAACTTACAAATATAAAAGCTTATTACCCATGAATTCCCTAATTATATCGTTGATGAACAAATAAAATTAATGATTCGAAACTTCAAAATATAAAAGCTTATTAACAATGAATTCCCTAATTATATCGTTGATGAACAAATAAAATTAATGATTCGAAACTTAAAAATATAAAAGACTATGTATTGACTATGTATTAATTATGTATTGGCTATATAGTAACTATGTATTAACTATGTATTCACTATGTATTAAACATGTAATTACTATGTATTGACTATTTATTAACTATGTATTAACTATGTATTAACTGTGTATTGACAATGTATTAACTATGTATTCACTATGTATTGACTATGTATTAACTATGTATTCACTATGTATTGATTATGTATTGACGATGTATTAACTATGTATTAATTATGTATTTACTATGTAATGACTATGTATTGACTATATATTAACTATGTATTGACTAAGTATTGACTATGTATTAACTATATATTAACTATGTATTGACTAAGTATTGACTATGTATTAACTATATATTAACTATGTATAAACTATATATTAACTATGTATGGACTATGTATTGACTATGTATTTACTTAGTATTGACTATCTATTAACTAAGTATTAACTATGTATTTACTATGTATTGACTATGTATTAATTATGTATTGACGAAGTATTGACTATTTATTAACTATGTATTAACTATGTATTGTCTATATATAAACTATGTGTGAACTGTGTATTGACTATGTATTGACTATGTATTAACTATGTATTAACTATGCATTGACTATGTATTGACTATGTATTGACTATGTATTAACTATGTATTAACTATGTATTGTCTATATATAAACTATGTGTGAACTATGTATTGACTATGTATTGACTATGTATTAACTATGTATTGACTATGTATTGACTATGTATTGACAAGTGTATTAACTATGTATTGACTATTGATTGACTATGTATTAACTATGTATTAACTATGTATTGGCTATATATTAACTATGTATTAACTATGTATTGACTATGTATTGACTATGTATTGACTATGTATTAACTACGTATTGACTATGTATTAACTATGTATTAACTATGTATTGACTTTGTATTGAGTGTGTATTGACTATGTATTGGCTATGTATTGACTATATATTCACTATGTATGGACTATGTATTGACTATGTATTTACAATGTATTAACTATGTATTGATTATGTATTAACTATGTATTGACTATGTATTTACTATGTATTAACTATGTATTAACTATTTATTGACAATGTATTGACTATGTATTAACTATGTATTTACTATGTATTGACTATATGTATTGACTATTTATTGACTATGTATAGACTATGTATTGACTATGTATTAATTATGTTTTGACTATGTATTAACTATGTATTAACTATGTATTGACTATTTATTAACTATGTATTAACTATGTATTAACTATGTATTAACTGTGTATTGACTATGTATTGACTATGTATTAACTATATATTGACTATGTATTGACTATGTACTGAATATGTATTCAATATGTATTAACTATGTATGACTATGTATTGACTATTTATTGGCTATGTATTGACTATGTATTAACTATGTATTAACTATGTATTTACTATGTATTCACTATATATTGACTATGTATTTACTACGTAATTACTATGTATTAACTATGTATTCACTATGTATTGATTATGTATTTACAATGTATTAACTATCTATTGACGATGTATTAACTATGTATTAATTATGTATTTACTATGTATTAACTATGTATTGACTATGTATTGACTATATATTAACTATGTATAAACTATATATTAACTATGTTGTGACTATGTATAAACTATGTATTGACTATGTATTGACTATGTATTAACTAACTATTAACTATGTATTGACTAAGTATTGACTAGTTATTAATTATGTATCAACTATGTATTGTATATATAAACTATGTATTGACTATGTATTGACTATGTATTGACAAGTGTATTGACTATTGATTGACTATGCATTAACTATGTATTGACTATTGATTGACTATGCATTAACTACGTATTGACTATGTATTGACTATGTATTAACTATGTATTAACTATGTATTGACTACGTATTGACTATGTATTAACTATGTATTAACTATGTATTAACTATGTATTGACTATGTATTAACTATGTATTAACTATGTATTGACTATGTATTGACTAATTATTGACTAGTTATTAACTATGTATTGACTATGTATTGACTATGTATTGACAAGTGTATTGACTATTGATTGACTATGCATTAACTATGTATTGACTATTGATTGACTATGCATTAACTACGTATTGACTATGTATTGACTATGTATTAACTATGTATTACTATGTATTGACTACGTATTGACTATGTATTAACTATGTATTAACTATGTATTAACTATGTATTGACTATGTATTAACTATGTATTAACTATGTATCGACTACGTATTGACTATGTATTAACTATGTATTAACTATGTATTGGCTATGTATTGACTATGTATTGGCTATATATTAACTATGTATTAACTGTGTATTGACTATATATTAACTATGTATTGACTATGTATTGACTATATATTACCTATTTATTAACTATCTATTGACTATGTATTGACTATTTATTAACTATGTATTGACTATGCATGAACTATGTATTGACTATGTATTGACTATGTATTAACTATGTATAAACTATGTATTGACTATGTATTAACTATGTATTAACTATGTATTAACTATGTATTGACTATGTATCTGTCATGACCTTCAATGCCTAGTTCAATCCTTGTGAGAACCATTAAAAAGGCACCAACACGATTTGAAGAGGAACAGAAATCTGCCTATTCAGCGTTTGGAGTATCAATTTGCAAATAAGTTTCGTGCACACCCACCACGTCTATTTGTGGAAGCTTCTATTTTCAAGGACAAGTCCCCACCCCTCAGCAGATCTACTGAAATGGTGCACCCAGGAAAAGAGTCGGCTGTGCCGGACGTCCCGTCATTAAGCTAGAGGTTTGAAGTCAAGCGGACAAAAGTCCAACTTTTCTGTTTTTTACTGGTTAATGGTATCTCTTTATCTTTCTAGTCAATGGGAATTAGCAGGGATAAACGTCACTTCGTTGGGCCGATTCTGTCCCTGCAAATTTGGCCAATTAAATACATATGGAATAATAAAATATCAGTTTCCTCTTCAGACCCCATTATCATATGTGTCCCATTTCGATAATGAAACGAAAAAAAAACGCCTGAGAATAAAAAGTACAATTTGAAAAAGAAAATTGCAGGCATTTAATTTCTAGCTGTCTTGCGGCCACCTATACGCCTCTGTATCTCTTTCTATCTATATAGACCTCACTCTCTCTCCTGATATATATATATATATATATATATAATTTTTCTCACTCTCCATCTATCTCTTTCTCTCTCTCTCTTTCTATATATATATATAGCAATCCCCCCTCTCTCTGTGTCTATCTCTCTATATATATGTATACCTCTCTCTCTCTTTCTTTCGCTCTCTCTCTCCCTCTCTCTCTCTATATATATATATATACATATATATATATATATAAATATATATATCAATCCCCCCTCTCTCCGTGTCTATATATCTCTCTCTATATATATACCCCTCTCTTTCTTTCTTTCTTTCGCTCTCTCTCTCTCTCCCTCTCTCTCTCTCTCTCTCTCTCTCTCTCTATATATATATATATATATATATATATATATATATATATATATATATATATATATATATATATATATGCAATTACAGAAGATTAAGACAACATCGGTACCGTCAGTTTCAACACCAAACAAAGAGGACCTATAGTTTGCTTCCTTTACCAACTATCTTCAGCTTCCTAGAAAGAGAGCCCGGCATACGAGGCCAACTATAAGCCCTATTTGTTTGGATTTGAAACCGACGGTACAAATGTTGTCTTCATCTTCAGTAATTACATATATAAATAAATATTACGCTCTTATTTTTACATTTCTTCTTAATAATCGAGTACTCTGCTGGAGTTCTCTGAACTAACCTTACCCACACACATACACTCAGATATATATATATATATATATATATATATATATATATATATATATATATATATATATATATATATATATATATATATATATATAGGGTGGGCCAAAATAAGGGTCCTATCTTTAAATTTGAATAACTTGAATTTGAATAACTTCCACAAAATAAGAGTTAAACTCACCAAACTTTATGTGTGTGTAGACTGACCCTTCCGAGATTTTTTGAAATAAACAAAACAAATTTTAGCCGAAAAACACTTCTTAAAACTTACAAAAACTAAAGTATTGTTTTTTTTACACTGTTTTGAGTTTTTTAAGCAAAAATAATGTTTTCTAGATGAGGGTACGTTCCTTAGGGCTAATACGGCTCATGCTTGCTTCGGAAGGGGTCCTTTACTTATTCTAAAAAAATAAAAAATAAAAATCAATAAATAAAAAAATTATGAATTTTTAAAAATATGACCCTTATTTTGGCCCACCCTGTATATATATATATATATATATATATATATATATATATATATATATATATATATATATATATATATATATATATATATATAATGAAGTGATGAAATAGATAAAATTTGCATAGTTTACTAGTTTATTAATTTATCAAGTGTGTCAAACAAGGAATACAAATACAAAATGAATTTTAAGCCATGTCTTTTCAAAGATAACCCTATTATTGTCAGAAGGTCTGACCAATAACAATTTAATATTAATTAATTATTAGCAGTGAATATCTTCAAAATGCAAAAGTGAAACATTTTGAAAAACATTTAAGGGAATATATATATATATATATATATATATATATATATATATATATATATATATATATATATATATAACTTCTTTCTAATATAGCAGGAAAAATCCCAGCAGAGTGCTCGATTAATTTTGAATTAAAGTTAAAAATTAAAAATTAAGAGCGTAATATTTATTTATTTTGGAAAAGAAAAATGAGTACCACATTCGTACCGTCGGTTTCAAGCAGAGAAGGACTTAGCCATCCGGCTATCTTCAGCTTCTGTTGTCATCAGGTTTGGAAAAGTGAAGTCACGTGTCACTCTCGTTTGGACGCGTAATTTGCTCAGAGTGTTATGTATGTTTGTTTAAATTTAGTGTAAGGAAGGTTTAATAAGGTTTGAAAAAAAGGGGAAGGGTGAAAAGTAACAGTTGAGATTTAAACCGGAGAAGATTTAAAGAGATATAAAAAAAATAATAAAATATTCCTATATAAATCCCATGAGCCAATATTATGAGCATCGTATATTTTGCCGTTACTGTTTTGGGGTTTAAGTATGTGTCTTCTAAAGGAATTAGAGAAAGAAAATGGGTTAGAGGATTAAAAAGGTTAAAAAGAAACAACATTAATTAATGGCTCACGGGATTTATATAGAAATATTTGTTTTGAAAAGAGAGAGTACAGAAAATAAAGTAGCGTTATGGTATATGTACAATGGAGGATGAATCTCAGAGACTGATCACATCAAGTCTCTTTTCACCCCCTTTTTTTAAGTCCCTCGATTTTTTTAAATCCCTTGATACAGCCTTTAATAGAGGGCGAAACCGGGCGGCTGGCATTTTTTTCGTTTTTTGTTTTTTTTCTTGATTAACTTTTAATCATGAACGATAAAATTCGTCTTCCCTTCATGCTTGCGATAATAAAATTTTGTACTCCCCAAAAAATCATGAAATATATATATATATATATACATATATTTATGGCCCCGGCGAATATAGGAAGGATATTAATGGTGCCATGCTACCCAACGTTCGGGGGGTACCATATTTATGGTCTCCACGTGGCGTGTGATATTTATAATAGAAGGGCCTTGATTAATTAAAGATTAAATGTTTTATGTTATTTAGATGAATATAACTATTGGCGTCACAAATTACTTTACGTAAATACGGCTGAGAAATTAGCCAAACAATATTTTTTTTTAGTCATTTGTGACCTATTTGCGTTACAAAGAGAGTATAAGATATAAGGAGCAGAAATGTATGTCAATCGACCACGTGAGTACCAAAAATGGCGAAATGTTAAACTTAACTTTTGGGAACGACCGAAGGAAAGAAAGAAAACATTATTTTAGATAATAAAATTTACAAGTAAATGAAAGCATTATTATAATCAACAAAACATTTTATAACCAACTGAACATTTTTTAACCAACAGAACATTTTTAACCAACAACATTATTATAACCAACAAAACATTATTATAACCAACAAAACATTTTATAACCAACCAACATTTTTTAACCAACAACATTATTATAACCAACAAAACATTATTATAACCAACAAAACATTTTATAACCAACAAAACATTTTATAACCAACAGAACATTTTATAACCAACAAAACATTATTATAACCAACAAAACATTATTATAACCAACAAAACATTATTATAACCAACAAAACAAATTATAACAACAACAATGTATATTTGCTAAAGTGTTAGTAAGGTAAGAAGTTTCCTGTAATCGAAGAGTTCGTGGGTTTTGCGTAAAAAGGTTCTTGATAAAGTCTATATTTTGTGTTTGCCATAGAAAGCGTGTCCGTGTAATGTGGCAACTGTGATAATGTGTGTATGTGAAAAAGGTTTCTTTGTTTGTGCGAGAAAGTTAAACTTTTACATACTTTTTGGGATTTATTCTTTTTGTCTCCCTTAAGCCGGGGACGACCTCCTCGCATGTTGCTGGACGCCAAGCAAGAGAAAAAGAGAGAGAAACGAGCCCTTATCGTTTGTTTTATAGGGGTCCGAAGTTGCGCGTTGGTCAACTGACGTGTCGGTCTCTGATTGGCCGACGTCCTTGGTCGACGCCTTTCCACAAGACGTAACTTTATTTTAGTCAGAGACTAAGAAAAGGTATCAAACAACGCAGAAAATTAAAGGGAGCGGAAATTAATGCCATTTGCTTTCTAGCGTTCGTTCGAGTCGTATTTTGATTCACCACATATTTGTACGAACAAATGCATGAAACAAGTAACAAAGCAAAGTCGATATGTTCGAAATACCATTTATTTAATGCGAACCCAGTTGAATTGTGCGCGTAAAATCACTCACCACACGGTGACCAGGCCACTTTAAAACTTCGGTGCGCTGAAAATTCATCATAAGATAAGTGTTCAAACCTACTTTCTCTTAGGTTTTTTTTTTCATTTATACACAAATTTTGCAAATTGTCGATTTTGTTTTCTCTCGTTTGCTCTTGCTTGGCAGGGTTAAAGGAAGTTTAAAATGAAAGACAACAATAATATCTGTCTGAATAAATGTATAAAGGTGAAAGATGTTCTTCGAAGAATAACAGTCACCAAGAAAAACGCCATCAGCCCCCACCCCCTTTATTAGTACTGCTAACAAAGCACTCACCATACGGTGACCAGGTCACTTTAAAAGTTCGGTGCGGCGAAGAAGTCATCATAAGATAAGTGATCCATGAATTTTCAACTAAGTTACTTACTATGAGAGGGGCACCTATCTTCGTTTTTTTATATCTCTAACACGTGGCGTGTAAACTTATTTTATATATATATATATATATATATATATATATATATATATATATATATATATATATATATATATATGGAATCTTTTTTTACTTGCGGAGGCTCTGAAATACCTGACTAGTTTATAGGCGCAGGACACCTCTCTCGGTGTGATGGACCCATAGACCTCGTTAAGTCATCCATCTAAGAGAATAGAAAACTCTGATATAAAAACTGTCAGAGGGAGGCCTCCGTAGTCCTGATCAATAAACTTTCTTAGAGCTGGAATCTTGAACAAAATATCCGGATTGCAATACGTATCGTCCGGCCTTTGCACTCATTTGTCTATTAGCCAGGCACAGAGGTACACGAGCAGAGACACCTCAAAAGACAGCCAGTGCTGGCCTTGTTTGCATACTAGGACCATGCACATCGTCTCTCTGTAGATTAACCATGCAGCACAGTGTTAGTTTCTTATATTTCTTATACCGTTCTCCTTCGACCCAAGACTGTACCATTCAAAACTCTATCTCTAAAAGCATAGTTACAGCACTCTCACTTGACACGAATGCTCAAATACATGTTTTTGGAGATTTTAATGGACATCACCGAGACTGGCTTCGATTCTCCAGCTATACACACGCAGCTGGTAACTTCACGTATAGTTTCTCCATAGCGCACTTCCTCTCACAAACTGTCACTTTCCCGACCCGCGTCCCTAATTGTGTGGAACAGTAATCCTCACTTCTTGACCTGTTCTTGACCTCACTGCCCGAGGCTTGTGTGACGAATGCCCATAGCCTGCTTGCGAACGCTGACCACCTTATTGTAATGATTGATACCACCCTAAAATCTCATCGCAAAGCTGAAGAACCGTTGCTCAAAACGACGAGATACTTTAAGCGGGCTGATTCGATTCTATCAGAGACGCCCGATGGAGTGGAATTTTTTCTCTCCCTGCTGATCAATGCGCAAATGAAACAACTGAATGGGTCAAATCAGGCACTGATGCATATGTCATCATAAGAAGATTCTACAGCAAACCCCACTATCCACAATGGTTCACCTCGAAATATGCAGCTGCTGTTGCTCAGAGGCAGATAGACAGAAACTTGTAGAGTCAAGAAATAATTGTAAGACTGTAATAAGTGAAGAAAAGAGAAGGTATACAGAGATAACAAGGAAACGCATCCAGTCGCAGAAACTAGGTTCTCGTGATTTCTGGAAAATCTACAATGGTTTTGTGAACAATGAGCAATCAACAACCCCCCCCCACTATCAAACCACAGCAGTGTTGTTTTCACGGCAACTGACAAGGCTGAACTACTTGCCCAGCGTTTCGCCTTAAACTTCACTTTGTACTCAGCAAACCACCCCCTCCCTAATTTCCCACTGCGGACGGAAACCACACTCGATGACTTGGTCATCACCCCTATCTCATGTCATGGACATCATAAAAAACCTTGACACCTTCAACGCTCGTGGGCCTGATCTTATACCTGTAATAGTAATAAAGAAATGCTCTGCTGAACTGACCCCTGTCCTGTCCTAACTGTACAACAAATGCTTTGCTGAATCTTGCTTCCCCGATAGTTGGAAAATTGCTTCTGTGGTATCAGTCTTCAAGAATTTTGGAGATAGAACTGACCCTCAGAATTATCGCCCTATCCCGCTCTTCGCTAAAATCTTTGAATCCTTAATCAATCTAGAAATAGTCCGGGACCTCGATAATGTTAAACTTTTTCTGACCATCAGTATAGATGTATGCAGATATCCTAACGGTCATCTCTGAACGCATATGCCATACACTGGACAAGGCAGGTGAAGCTAGTATGGTAGCGCTTGATATATCCAAAGCCTTTGACAGGGTCTGGCATGAGGGTTTTCTACTAAAAATTAATTAATATGGTATTACTGGACAAATATTTAATATAATTATATCCTTCCTATCAAACAGAAAAATCTAGATTGTCCTCGATGGCCGTTCATTTAAACCACATGACATAAATGCAGGTATACCCCAGGGATCGATCCTTGGACCTTTATCGTTCTTTATTTTCATAAACGATTTCTCTGATAGCATAGTGTTTGAGATGGGTATATTTGCTGACGACATCACGCTCTACCGTAATCATGTGAGCAAAACGGACGCGCACATATCCGAGGCAATGGCTGAATCCTTAGAAAATGACCTCTAGTCTTTAGTGGAATGGTGTCATAAATGGATGGTGACATTTAATGCTGCTAAGACAAAGTTCAACCACTGATTGCCATGGCAAATAACACTCTACCTGAGAGTCCAACGTTCAAACTCCTCGACCTAACATTCACAGGTAACATGAATTGGAACAAATGCATAGAAGACATTGCCAAGGCTGCTGCAAAGAAGGTGGGCTCCCTCTACAGTGCTAAAAAACCTCTCACACGTGACAGTATTCTATATCACTACAAAGCCACCATCCGCCCATGTTGTCACATCTGGACTAACCACTAGTCTCTCCCTCTTAGACAGGATCCCAAAAAGAGCCTCTAATCTAATAAGTCCCTCACTATCCACCAAGCTTGCAATGTTGCATCCTTGTGCTTGTTTTACAAGTACTTCAATGGAATGTGCTCTGATGAACTTGCTTCTTTAGTGCCCCTCGATGTAAATACACTCGAGTAACCTAACAATCAGCTAGATCCCATCCATTCACTGTTGAAGTTCCCAGATGTTACAGAGCCTTCTCTATCAACAGCTTCTTTCCTCGTGTTGTCGGCCTTAGGAACTCCCTCCCTGCTCCCTGTTTCACCGACTGTACCGACATGCAGAAATTTAAAACCAATGTCAACAAAAATCTAGCTACACAGCTCCCAATTTAGGAATATCGCCTAAAAATGACTCTTATTCTCAGTAGCCTACAGTGGCAACTTGCTTTGTTTGGGGTGAACTCAGTTTTTAAAAAGTGCGTACATCGGCCCATGAAAGTCTGACAAGAATGTGCGCACGTGTGAGTGAAGAAGTTGAGAAAATGTGTTTCACATACCTTGGATCTAGTGCGTGCGTTATGCGCACCTGTGTCTGGCTAGGCAAGATAGGAAAAAAGAGAGAGAATCTGTTTGTCCTTCAGTTTGAATAATCCCTGATTTTAGCGATCCTTCCTAATATGGCGAATGAGTAAATTATTAAGGGAATATGTGCGTTCTGGCGTATGTATGTGTGTATGAGTGTGTGTAAAGTTAGGTAATGCTACAGCGTGTGTCTCATGGGAGACGCTGTAAAATGCCGTAATGCAGTTCTCAAAGATTCTTTATATTAGTCATTATGAATATACAACAACGTTACGTTATCAGACCGTTGGAGTCTATGAAAGAGGTATCGGAAGAAAAACGAGCAGATTCTTTTTTGATAATTTACAAATAACTA
Organism: Sepiola atlantica; assembly: GCA_963556195.1. Lineage (NCBI taxonomy): Eukaryota > Metazoa > Mollusca > Cephalopoda > Sepiida > Sepiolidae > Sepiola > Sepiola atlantica. Next base: position 89,546,840 of record OY744539.1, on the reverse strand, counting down.
GATCCGGATCTGGAGCTGTGTCGTGTTTTATCCGGGGTTTGTTGAGCCGGCTCTAACGGAATTTGCAGCGTGGTGAGTCAAGGCGATCCACACACACACGTCTGCCGATAGCTGACCCCTCAGAATACTGCAGCTAGTTACGATTCTATTGCCGAACACCGAACACCCATTGGCCGGCTACAACTTCCAAGTCAGCTTTGGCCGACATAAGCCAAGTCCTCGTTGAGCTCCGAACCTCCTGCGCCATCCCGGTGGTGGAACCGGCGCTATTACATTGTGAATCAGGTCGGTAGAAATGGGAGGAAAAGCGTAGCATAACCATAGTAGTTTCTTTATTAGACATGTCTCCTCAAGTCTGAGGATCCGACAAGTCGAACAGATTGTGATGTTGAGGTTGGGGTCGATGACAAGAAGCCTGAAGATGCGTCGGAGACAGTAGTGATCGAACACTTCAAATTTCAATCAAGACGTCATTGACGGTCGTAATATTTCACGTACCTATATATATATATATATATATATATATATATATATATATATATATATATATATATATATATATATATATATTTCGGAGCAAGTCATTTATTATACACGCGTCGTTGAAGATCACATAGTTTTCTCTCTATGTATATTAATATTAAATTTTGTGTAAATTAATAGATATATAACTAATAATAAAACTATAAATACGGCTCTTAGTAATAATAAGACACATCCTGCTGAAGACGGTCGAGAGACCGAAAGCACTAGAGGAATGGCCCACGACACAACGTTAGGTGCCATACTCCACCAATTAACACCAGAAAACCGACGAATCGCTCGCCGCGTCGAGAAATTAACAAGAAAGATAGCGAAGAGAGAAAACTCCGTGGTCCTCAACGACGCGTGTATTATATATATATATATATATATATATATATATATATATATATATATATATATATATATATATATATATATATATTAATGGCTAATTAAAAAATGTTCAGTTTTTTTAGTTTTAAATGACCCGCATAAATTTGAATTCAATCTGAGTTTGAATCTTGCCTCTCGCATTATCGTTAATGAGTTTTAGTCGCCTCGTTCTACCTTTCTTTTAAAGTAACATTGTTCACGCACCTTTGAAGGAGACGAAACGCCGCCCTGTTTCAGAACGTAATTAACAATGAAAAATACTGTTTTTATTTTGTCTTCTTTTTTAATTAGTAGCCAAAAGCCAAATCAACCTTTCGTTTAATTTCAACTCAGATGGTGGAAAAGTCAATATTTACTGGAAGCAAAAATCGATCATGGTATCTTCAGCAATTGAAAACTTCAAAATGTCAAAAATTGTAAATCTCACAAAATTAAAACTTTTATTAGAAAGAGATGATTTCGTATGAAATACTGAGTTGAATCATTCTGCGACTGAAGTGCGCAAGTCGATCGTGAAATATCAGCAAATGTTTTTTAAAAGAATCACCTTCAAAGCCGGTAGGTGGAAGTTCAGAAGACGAGAAATGTAAAATATACTACATGCATATATTTTAAATCACTAATGCCAGACGCACCTGTGCATATAAGCCCGTGCACAAATACGGCAGACGATACATTCATATATTCTTAGGCTGATTTACACTGATTTGATATCTTTTAAAAAGTCCGATGTTGCAAAAAAACGGTCGAAAGTTTGTATCTTTTTAGTGCGAGATTATTTTGTGTTTTATTCAAAACATTCAACAGACGATATTCATGCGCAACAAGACAGGCGTGCACAAATTGTGTTTTCCCGTAATTACAAAACAAAAATACCGAAACAAAAGCATCGCAGAAATGTTTCAATAATTGAACACAACACATGAACTAATAGTGTTTTCTATGTTTAGCATATTCAGTTACAAAATCACGTGATTCTTTTTAATGATAAAATATTAACAGAACCAGATATAACGAAACATTTTTGTTTACAAATAAAAAAATCTGATAGAACATGATAAAATCTCAACAAAACGAAATTCGATGGATGGAGAATTTCAATACACATTAAAGTTCAGCACCCATTAAAGTTAAGCACCCATTAAAGTTCAGTGCACATTAAAATTCAACACACATTTTAGTTCAATACCCATTAAATTTCAGCATCCATTAAGTTCAGCACCCATTAAAGTTCAGCACCCATTAAAGTTCAGCACCCATGAAAGTCCAGCACCCATTAAAGTTTAGTGCACATAAAAATTCAACACACATTAAAGTTCAATACTTATTGAAGTTCAGCACCCATTAAAGATCAACACCCATTAAATTTCAGTGCCCATTAAAATTCAACATACATTAAAGTTCAACACATATTAAAGTTTAACATCCATTAAAGTTCAATACTTATTGAAGTTCAACACCCATTAAAGTTAAGCACCCATTAAAGTTAAGCACACATTAAAGTTTAGTGCACATTAAAATTCAACACCAATTAAAACTTCGGCACTGATATAATGGTGAAAGATGAATATCTATTTTTTCTGCAATCCAACCATACAAATTACCGCCAGTCTATGCCTGGCTTGTCCACTTTGCTTCACTTATCCATGTCTAATAAGCTTAGCCTTTTCGCGGTCAATGATAGGGTGGACACTAGTTATCGTCTCATCTGTAAGAAATGTGATCCTTAATGGGATTCACTCTCAGCAGACTCCTCTCGATTCTTATCTGGGGGTTATTGTAAAGATAATGTTTATCAAAACAATCCCCAGGAAATTCCTGAACAATCGAAAGGCAATGTCGAGATAAGCGTGTGTCAGAGTTATTGACAATTCTTGGTGTGCATGCAACGTAGAGATTCACATTTCAAGCATATCAGTGAAGGTCGTTTAAACAAAAACTGTTGAAAATTCATGACTGAAACTTGGTAGATAAGTCAGTCATGGACTGAAGTTTATTCGTACTGAAATAATTACGGATTTTATTAACTATTTCCATGACATTTTTAAGGCGGAAGGAGGTCACCATATAACGTTGAAGTTTAACATCTTGTGTGAACGTTATGATCAGTAAACAATGTGTTTTTAAAAAAAAATTTTATGCACTAACGAGTCACCGTTTATAAAGGCCAAAAGGCACTCGAGGATAAATGTTGCCGAGTTTGTTAGGTGGACGGTGAGACAACGCGGCGACGATTCGTAATGATGGTTGAAACAAGGCAGATTTTTAGTATTAAAAAAACGGCTCAACAAGAACTTGTTTACATTGAACTTGAAATCGACTATGATGTCGTCAGCTAGGAAGCAGACCCGTAGAATTGTGTTCCACGTACGGGTAGTTCTTGGAAATAAACTTTGCTCATGGAAGTAGCGTTTAGCTTTACGTAGACAAAAGAAGAAAAGAAAAAATATTTACAGTGGTTGTAGCTAGACGGTTCTTGTTGCGAACGTTTTACAGGAGAATCAGAGATCGGAGTTATTACGAGCAACCTCCATGAAATTACCGATAGAGTAGAGAAAGACTAGCAACCTCTCTTCTGTGTGAGAGAGGTTCTACGGAAGAGAAGAGGGCATCGCCCACTAGATTTCGAAGTTGGTTTTGTACTCTGTCAAAGCAGATGAAGGTGCTCTGAGTGGCACATCCCCAGATGTGGCAACAGTACCTCCCCAGATGTGACAGCAGTACCTCCCCAGATGTGGCAACAGTACCTCCCACGATGTGACAACACTACCTCTCCAGATGTGACAACAGCACCTCCCCAGATGTGACAACAGTACCTCCCCAGATGTGAAAACAGCACCTCCCCAGATGTGACAACAGTACCTCCCCAGATGTGACAACAGTACCTCCCCAGATGTGGCAACAGTTTCTTCCCAAGATGTGAAAACAGTACCTCCCCAGATGTGACAACAGCACCTCCCCAGATGTGACAACAGTACCTCCCCGATGTGACAACAGCACCTCCCCAGATGTGACAACAGTACCTCCCCAGATGGGACAACAGCACCTCCCCAGATGTGACAACAGCACCTCCCCAGATGTGACAACAGTACCTCCCCAGATGGGACAACAGTACCTCACCAGATTTGACAACAGCACCTCCCCAGATATGACAACAGTACCTCCCCAGATGTGGCAACAGTACCTCCCCAGATGTGACAACAGCACCTTCCCATATGTGACAACAGTACCTCCCCAGATGTGGCAACAGTACCTCCCCAGATGTAACAACAGCACCTCCACAGAAGTGACAACAGTACCTCCCCAGATGTGACAACAGCACCTTCCCAGATGTGACAACAGTACCTCCCCAGATGTGATAGCAGCACCACCCCAGATGTGACAACAGCACCTTCCCAGATGTGACAACAGTACCTCCCCAGATGTGACAACAGCACCTCCCCAGATGTGACAACAGTACCTCCTCAGATGTGACAACAGTACGTCCCCAGATGTGGCAACAGTACCTCCCCAGATGTGACAACAGTACCTCCCCAGCTGTGACAACAGTACCTCCCCATCTTAAGACGTATTTCACTCTTATACAGGTAGATGATTGTCTAAACAGAACAAAGACGGTTAGACGCTTTTATATTAAACGAAATAATGTAAAATATAGTTTTATAGTTTCACTTAGCGATGCGTTTATCCATTATACATCCGTCGGGAATCCAAGTTCTATTCGTCTGCTGACAAAACCACTCCGACACCGATGTTTACTTATAAATAACATTTCTTTACAAAGAGAAGAACAGATACCGTAAACAGCAGAGAGACAAGTTACTTGCGTATGCATGGGAGAGAGAAATACAGACAGATAGATAGACGGATAGTTTATCTCGCTACACCTTGTTACATTGTGCACATTCACCTATAAACAATGTAAAATATGTATAAAATAGACAGAACTAATTATTGCAGTACATTGAATTACATCGCGATGCCACCTTACTGTATTAAAAGTAACTTTTAAAACAGAGTCTGGTGCTACCAGATCAGGCTGTCTGAAGATATCGGCTTACTGACCCCAAATGCACCAAACATTGATGTTTTATTGTTTTTTTTCTCTTTGCCAAACCCAATAATGTTCTGCAAAGCCAAAACCCAAAACCATCAATTCCCCTCCCTCCCTCTTCCTCTTTCCCTCTCCCCCTTTTCCCAAAACTTTTGCCAAAATGACCGGATTCAGCATTAAATTACCGAAAAGGGTTGATATGCCGTAAACAAAGCACAGTAAAACAGTAAACGCTTTAAAGTTTATCGATAAAACATAAAATAAAAATAATAGTAAATATTCAAATAATTTTCAAGAAACTTTCGAAATCAAGGAATCAGTTCAAAAGTAACGTGATCGATAATAGTCTAGGGCGAGCTTGAAGGCTTATTTTTCATTAGCCACTACATCGGGGTGTAGGGGAGGGCGCCACTTACCCTTGATCTTCACCTTATAACGTTAAGTGTTTAGAAAGGGAGTATACAGTACCATTTTCGTATGACCCGACCGAGGATTGAACCCCCAGTCTGGTGGCCCATTTGCGAACACGAACCATTTTCAAATCCAATAGCAATAAAATAGTCTCCGTGCCAAAGTGATAAGCCTGAACATTGAACTTTCATGGAAATCTTTTTGTACAGAGAGGACAAAAGTAAATAGACATCCTTATCATCATTTATAACGAAGACTTCTACCAGAGGGTGCGTGTCAACTGAGGCGAGATAATATTGATTATTTACCATTTATTATAAAGCCGACCATCAGTCGATTAACAGTGAAAAGTGGAATTCCGAGGTTTGCGGCCGTTTGATGCTGATTAAGTCTATATTTAGATTGACTTATAATATTTGTACATGACGACGGTCGTGTTTGAATAAAAGAGTTTGAGTGACACCTTAAGGGTAAGAGGTAACCCCCGAACGGAAATCGATGAAACCACGTGACTTCTAGACGGAGATTTTCTGTTTCTTTGTAGCGACACTTCTAGCAGAGACGACGTAGCCAAGGCACCCTTCTGGATGGAGGGGGGGGGACAATGTTGCTAGGTGTAGCGAGACGATCTACCTATCTATCTATCTATCTATCTATCTATCTATATATTTATCATCTATCTATCTATCTATCTATCTATCTATATCTATCTATCTATCTATCTATCATCTATCTATCTATCTATCTCCTCATATCTATCTATCTATCTATCAATCTATCTACCTATCTATCTATCTATCTATCTATATATCTATCTATCTATCTCCTCATATCTATCTATCTATCTATCATCTATTAATCTATCTATCTATCATCTATCTATCTATTTATCTATATATCTATCATCTATTAATCTATCTATCTATCATCTATCTATCTATCTATCTATCTATCTATCTCCTCATATCTATCTATCTATCAATCTATCTACCTATCTATCTATCTATCTATCCTCATATCTATCTATCTATCTATCTATCTATCTATCTATCATCTATTAATCTATCTATCTATCGATCTATCTATCTATCTATCATCTATTAATCTATCTATCTATCATCTATCTATCTATTTATCTATATATCTATCATCTATCAATCTATCTATCTATCATCTATTAATCCATCTATCTATCATCTATCTATCTATCTATCATCTATCTATCTATATATCTATCTATCTATCTATCTATCTATCTATCTATCTATCTATCTATCTATCTATCATCTATAAATCTATCTATCTATCTATCTATCTATCTATCTATCTCCCATGCTTACGCAAATAGTTCGTCTCTCTGATTTTTCTGTGACTGTTCTTTTATTTGTAATAAACATTTTATAAATTAACATCGGCGTTCGAGTTGTTTTGTCAGCAGATAATCCAGAACTTTGGTTCACAACGGGTATATAATTGTTTGTACACGCATCGGTGAGTGAAACTGAATCAATAAGCCCCTTTAAAACTGTGACAATTCTAATGTTTATTTGGCCCGTGCTTAAATGGTGAAATGTCAATTAGTATTAAATATAAATGTTTAACACTTTTATTGGTGCTTTGTGCGGCTCCGGGTGCTCGCAGTCTGACCAGACTGAAATGAGGGAATATCGTCTGCACTGGTATGGACATGTAATTCACACAAACAACGACACCATCAGGAAAATTAAATTCAGGATTGCGGCGCTCGGGAAAAGCCGAAAATAGAAATGGCATAAACAAAGGTGGTTTGATATTCTACAATCAGATTTCAAGACGGCCGAACTTCATCCTGACCAAGCCGTTGACCATGTAGGGTGGATGACGAAAGCGCACGCCGATCCCTGTTTATGAACACATAAAGAAATGACGATCAATGTTTCAACCTTTAAATATGTATAATTTTCTTGGTTGGGTGTCTATTCATTTCTGCCACGTTTGTGTAGATAAGAAAGACAAATTAACTTTGTTGTTACTTGGCCAATTTTGAGCATTTCTCAGAAATCAAAATGGCGACTTCAGCAATATTAAATATTGACCTTTTTTACTTTTGATATCGATGATATAGAGTATCGCATACTATTATTTGGAGAGGGTAGATGACGAGGAATGCATTTCCGGAGTTAGTTTCATATGGGTTAAATTTAGGGCCAAATAAGGGGTCAAATGTCCGGCTAAGAAAGGTTTAATATATCATTGTTCAAAAGACCGGAATATAGAATCAAAGATATATCATGAATACATAAATATATTTAGCTCATTAGAATCAACTATCAACGGTCATATTTTTCTATTAATCATTGTTATCATTAATATCGTCGTCGTCATCTTCGACGTAGTCGTTGTCATGATGATGATGATCATGATCATGATAATCATCATCATCATCATCTAGAATCCTAATTCGTTGTCGTAGATGCCCCTCCGTTTGCTGCAATGCCCTCTCTGTCTCATTCGATGTAATTTTATCTACAGATAAAAACTAGAATCTTTTATATTAACAGAATTATTATACACATGTTATCAAAAAAGCTTTAGAATGATGCGTATTCACACCTAAAAGAGTCTGACATATTTGAAACTGTTTATTTATTGTCTAAACAGTGAGTGAGCATTACCAAACAATGGACTTGATGGCAAGAAACATGTTAAAATGATAAAATGATAGATGTATTTAAGATACTGCTCATACTGACGGTTGTCAGCGTCTCCCCTGGTGGTCCTGGTGCGGCAGGCATCCTGGGTAGACTGAGCCGGCTTTCTTCGAAGAAGGAAGTTTCTAGGAAATATTAAATCCACAAGCGGTCACCAGTCGCATGTATATCACAGATGTGATACAATGGAGGCCGCGAGGATAGGAAGTGACTCATCGACAGAGACAAAAGTAAATGCGGGAGTGGTCATTTTATATTGTTCAGGACAGGTGACTCAGAAAAAATACCGGACACGACATTTGGGGGTGACGGTGTTTTGCGACAGTGGGGTAGGTTAGTTTGACGATAGTTTGACGATAGTAAGGTTTATGACAAAAAGTTAACGAGTTTGGGGTTTCGGAGAGGAGCCGGGCAGTTTGGATTGAACCTGGACAGAGAGCGGATCGGGACAGGATTGGACCGACAACTGACAACTAACGAGTTATAGACTGAGAGAGAAGACGTCGAGTTCGGGGTGAGTTTTTTTTCGATCAGAGAAGATCGGACTGACAACTGACCATAGAGATAGCGACGACCACGACTGGGGTACCTATTTTCGCGCGGACGGAAAAAAAGCACGTATATGAAAATTTACCTTGTGTTGTTTTATTTTAGCGTGAACATAGGCGATCACATCCGGCCACACAGACGAGAGAGATGATTTTGAGATATCGTGTCCTCCCGCATACAGTGCCGAGTAATCTCCAAATGGTCACTCATCTGGTGATGACGCGACTCAAAGTAGCTTAACTCCGGTGATCTAACGAGAACCGGCGTGTCGACGTGATTATGCCATACAGTGGCTCTTGGTAAGATGTAGTCTACTAAGTACCACAGCGTAATTTAAATATCAAAATAAACCCACGGTTAGGGAAATGACGGTGGTTAAGTGGATACCAACACGGACTAATGACCTGAGTGTTCAAAGTTCGAATCCAGTCGGTTCCACAGTACCACTTTCACTTAGGGATGTTGGCAACCTTCCCGTGGTCCTTCATGTAAGTACCCGATGTCTTTTCAGAAAGATTTCTAACTAGAAAAACATCGGGGAAACTAATGCCAACACCAGAATCATCTGATTCACACGAAAGAAGAAGAAGGAGAATGTTAGAAGGAAGATTCGACCAAGGGAGGTAACGCAGGTTCAAACGATATAATTTTACCCGAACACATAAAAACTAGACTCTGCTGGATGGATGTAAGATATTGCTGATAGTGATTGTTGTCTCTCTTGGTGTGTCATTCACTCTGGTAGGGTTGAACCGATTTCCTCTTACGGAAGAAGTTTATAAAGAATATTAAATGCACAAGCGGTTCTCAGTCGCATGTACGTTCTAGACATGTAAGATGATGACGTCCTCCTACATACATCAACTATAGTATTCCCAAATGGTCAGCCATTATGTACTGACCAGGCTCAAGGAATCTTAGCATCGGTGACCTAACGAGAACAGGTGTATCAACGTGATTACGACGTAAGCGTTAGTCCATTAGACACCACACCTGCACTCATGAGACATTTTTGAACAATGTATATGCAGAGAAATAAAGGTCAAATATCTACATCATAATGATATCTTACTATCTTTATAATGCACACTTGATTAGACATAATCGTAGAAGAAGAATTGATGGTAAACATCGCTAAATAAGACTGTGATAAAAGAGAAAAAATACTTATTTTCTGAATAGATTTGAAACGCAATGGCTGGTCGATTGAACCAGAGACTCCATGAATCAGCAAACAGCGTTGCCTCCGCTAACTTATCTGCAACTGGCGAGGTTATAATAATGAATATACACTTGTGTATAATGCATAAATCATCTAGCAGATGATTCATGCATACAGTGTTTTGATAGAGATGGCAGCAAAGGTCAACGCTGCGGGGCGGCGCGCGAAGCCTCTTGCGATGCAAGTCTTGTTCGCCTGTTAGTCATCGACTAGATTATCAGAGTAAATTCCTCTGCTATCGTCCCTGGCTTGTGTCTAACGTAATTACGTCGCACAGCTGCATGTCGACAGATTAGCTGGACAAGTTTGGATTATTCCTATGAATAATGCTATTGTCGACTACAAAGGAAGTTTTCCTCTCAGGCTTTCTTGGATGTAATGGTACATCGCATTTGGGACAATTCGACTCATACAATAAATCGAATATAACGGCCACGGAGCATGTTTTATTAGTCGAGCTAATCGTATAATTCCAGTCGGTGCCAGTGGGCGGTATTTGATCTTATCTGAAAGTCCGGATTTCAATACTGATTTTAACGGGCCCGTCGAATCATTTCTACGTTGATATACTATTCTTAAGAAAGGTATTAATTCCTATTAAAGAGGACGTCACCAACTAGATTTCGAAGTCGATTTTGTCTCTGTCAAGGTAGGAAAGGGTGCTGTGAGCGGCACATCCCCAGATGTGGCAACAGTACCTCCCCATCTATGGACGTATTTGACTCTTATACAGGTAGAGAATTGTCTGAAACAACACCAACGATTAATAATTATATGTTATAACGAAATAATAAATAATATATTTTTTTTCATTTTCACTTACCGATGTGTTATACGTTGTAGACACGTACCGTGAACCTAGGTTCTATTCGTACACACGTACCGTGAACCTAGGTTCTATTCGTACATACGTGCAGTGAACCTAGGCTCTATTCGTACACACGTGCCGTGAACCTAGGCTCTATTCGTACACACGTGCCGTGAACCTAGGCTCTATTCGTACACACGTGCCGTGAACCTAGGTTCTATTCGTACACACGTGCCGTGAACCTAGGCTCTATTCGTACACACGTGCCGTGAACCTAGGCTCTATTCGTACACACGTGCCGTGAACCTAGGTTCTATTCGTACACACGTGCCGTGAACCTAGGTTCTATTCGTCTTCTGACAAAACCACTTGGACGCCGATGTTAATTTATCAAAAAAGTTTATTACAAAGAGAAGAACAGTTACAGAAAAATCAGAGAGACGATCTACTTGCATAAGCATGGGAGAGAGGAATATAGACAGATATACAGACGGATAGCTCGTCACGCTACACCTAGTTAATTATGCGCCACACATTTTGATTGTTTATAATTGGGTCACATTGTTAGTGTAATGAATGCCGTTTCAGACAATGAAATCGATTATGCAGAGTTTTGAATCGATTGTGATCAGTTGCGAACTAATACTATCGCATTGTACGACATAATCACGTTGAAACACCGACCAGTTCTCGTTACATCACCGAAGTTAAGCAACGTTCAGCCTTGTTAGTAGCAGATCGGGTGACTATTTGGGAATACTAATAACTTTGTGTTACTTCCCTGACTAGGATATACATGGGCTAGGGACTGTATGTGATACTGTGGGGGACAGGTATGCACCCCCACTCCCCAGCTATGGTAAATTAATTGCATTTAACTCTTTCTGACAAGTCATACTCACGAAACGTTGGCGCTTGCTGATCCATGCCTTTCACCGTCAACCAGGAGAGTTCATATACGAAGCAATTATCCCAACTATACTGCAGGGTTGGGACAAGTGATGTGGTGGACAACAAACACCTGACTGATGACGGTTAAAGCTGACCTGGAATTGAACCTGGCTCGTTGCATCTACGGAGTTCGCTGTTTGAACAGCAAGTCGTAAAAGATCGGCCAATCGTTGATTTCGTTCAAATTGTAAGGCTTGG
>OY744539.1:89515039-89530039 GCA_963556195.1 Sepiola atlantica | reverse complement strand
TAAATATTATACTAAGCCCCTTTAAGCAATTAAAGTTGAGCACTCTCGGGGATGTTAAAAATAGAGTGTCAAAAAGTTCTAATGCAAAGTTCCGAATACGTTCGTCGAACACTCTCGGCTAGTCTTTTATCTGTGCCCGCTTCTAAGTACATATAGATCTTAATTTCCCTTAATTACGTGACAGTTTCCGTTGGCCGAGTGGATATGGCGACTGCTTGCAGATTCTAGGCTGACTCTGTGAACCAAGTTCGCGCCTCCCGACCGTCTTGAATTGTTACTTACCTCCTACCTGATGAGAGCAATAAGCTTGAAACGCTAGCGTCTGTAGGTATTAATAATTTAATATTTATTTATAAATATTATATATATATAAGGAATAAAAGAAACAATGTTTCAGACAAAATGTAAAACTAAAAATGGAATAAAGGATAAGCAAATCCACGACTAGCAAAAATAAACTCAAAAACCACTCATTAGTGTGGCTAGACATAACGTGATTATAAACTCGGAATCTAATTAGCAAACAAAACCGCTACTTAAAAGGGGGATGAATTATATCGTATTTAAATTAAAATATTTATTAATTTACATTTTTGGCGATACCGATGACCGAAAGTACTCAATTGTTTTTACGAAAAAGCTTTGCTTTTGCGCTAAGTTGAAACCACCATTTTCTACAGCAAAATATAGAGACGTGCTTGTATATATATATATATATATATATATATATATATATATATATATATATATATATAGTGTGTGTTGTAATTAAATAAATTCCAGGAGGAAATTCGGGTATGAGAGGTCAATGTAATAAATGTAATAATCTAACTTGGATGCTTGACAATACCACAAGGTTGAAATAAACTATTGCATCGATGATTATGTAATTTCGTGTTACTATATTTTATTTTATATATATATATAGATATAGATATATATATATTCACATATATATATATATATATATATATATATATATATATATATATATATATATATATATATATATATATTAGGATTGCTACCAACAGTAAAACAAGTAATGTTAAAGATTGGAGAGAATACATACAGGAGGGATACATGAGCAATGCTGGTTAATGATATAAAACAGAAAAAATAGGGGAAACACATGAAAGAAGGAAAGTAGAAAATGTGTCATTCTCGTTTCTTTTTCCTATTTTTTGTATTTCCTTATGTCGCCAGTTGTCTCCATTTAGTAGTTTTTAATTGGTAAAAAGTTGTATCCAATAACAACCAATGCTCTGTACAGTCGAACACGTATGGTAATAATAATAGTGAGTCTGATACCTGTATAATGCTACACTTCTTACTGACCATCAATATGGCTTTAGGCGGTCATCTTCGAACGCATATACCACACACTGGACAAGGCAGGTTAAGCTAGTGCGGCAGCGCTTGATATATCCAAAGTCTTTGATAAAGTCTGGCATAAAGGTCTTCTCATAAAAATGAATTCATATGGTATTACTGGACGACTATTTAATATAATTAGATCCTTCCTAACCAACAGAGAAATCCAGGTTGTCTTCGATGGCCGCTCATCCAAATGAATTCAGGTGTATCCAGGGATCGATCCTTGAACTTTTATTGTTCTTTATTTTCATAAACAACCTCCCTGATGCAATTGTGTCTGAGATGTGTATATTTGCTGACACCACTACACTCTACACTCGTTATGTGGGCTAAACGGGCGCGCACCTATCTAAGTCAATGACAGAATCCTTAGAAAGTGACCTCCAGTTTGTAGTGGAATGAGGTCCTAAATGGATGCTAACATTTAATGCTGCTAATACAAAGCTCCTTTCCTTCAACAACCACAAGAAACCTCTTCATGGCAAATAACTCTCTACCCGAGATTTCAACGTTCAAACTCCTCGCTGGCCTAACATTCACAGGTAACATGAATTGAAACAAAAACAAGGCTGCTAGAAAACTTCTCACACCTGACAGTATCCTGTATCTCTGCAAAACCATCATCCACCCATGCATTGAGTATTATTGTAAGATCTGGGCTGGTGCACCATCCACTAGTCTCTCACTCTTAGACAAGATCCCGAAAAGAGTATCTAACCCAATAGGTAACTGAGTATCCATCAAGCGTCAGAACCGGCTCTATCTCCGCATTGTTGATTCCTTGCGTTTGTTTTACAAGTACTTCAATGGAATGTGCTCCGATGAATTTGATGCTCTGGTGCCTCTCGGCATAAATACACTCGACCAACCTGATAATCAGCTAAGTCCCATCCATTCACTGTAGAGGTCCCCAGATGTCGGAGAGCCTTCTACCTCAATAGTTTTTCCTCGTGCTGCCGCCTTTTGGAACTCCCTTCCTGCTCTCTTTTTCCCCGACTGTACGGACATGCAGACATTTGAAACTAATGTCAACGAACATCTCGCTGCACAGCTCCCAATTCAGTATAACCCGCAAAAGTTTCACCCTAATTCTCAGTAGCACCTTACGTCTACAGTGGCGGCCTGCCTTGTTTGGGGTGAACTATGTTTAAAAAAAAAATCTTTTTTAAAACTATTTGGTTTTATTATCTACCCCATTAAGGTAATAAATCTTATTTATTGATCCTGCATTGCATGTAGTCTTTTCGTTCATGAATTAATGTTTACTGGCAGTGTTTTCGCTGTTACTCCACAGCATCTACAATGTTTTATAAGGCCTTCAATTTCTTTTATCGAGGCGCCAGACCCATGAACGTAATACTTTATGAGGTCTGAAACAGTCATGAATATTAGCATTTCTTTCCTCTCGCGGAGAGTTACCCCTATAAGGTGGTTGGGTAACAGGATGAACACTTAGCCTCCAGGGCGTATTAATTTAAACCGGACCATTAAAGGAACTACTTCCAGACCTTTAGGAATTTACACAGATGTAATAGAGATACGCATTCTCTTGACCCCGAAGCTTGAAGATATACTGCTCGGATAATTTCCGCAGTCAACACTTTCTTACTTGTTAACCCTAACCCTAACCCTTTCTTACTATTTAATCCTAACCCTAACCCTTTCTTACTTTTAAACCCTAACCCTAGTCCTTTCTTACTTTTTAACCATAACCCTAATCCTTACACTTACCCTTTCTTACTTTTTAACCCTAACCCTAACCCTAACCCTTTCTTACTTTTAACCCTAACCCTAACTTTTTCTTACTTTTCAACCCAAACCCTAACCCTTTCTTACTTTTTAACCCTAACCCTAACCTTTTCTTACTTTTTAACCCTAACCCTAACCCTTTCTTACTTTTTAATCCTAACCCTAACCCTGTCTTACTTTTAAACCCTGACCCTAATCCTTTCTTACTTTTTCACCCTAACCCTTTCTTTATTTTTAACCCTGACCCTAATACTAACCTTAATCCTTTCTTTACTTTTTAATCCTAACCCTAACCCTAACCCTAACCCTTTCTTACTTTTTAACCCTAACCCTTTCTTACTTTTTAACCCTAACCCTTTCTTACTTTTTAACCCTAAACCTTTCTTACTTTTTAACCCTAACCCTAACCCTTTCTTACTTTTTAATCCTAACCCTAACCCTTTCTTACTTTTTAACCCTAACCCTAACCCTTTCTTACTTTTTAACTCTAACCCTAATCCTTTCTTACTTTTTAACCCTAACCCTTTCTTACTTTTTAATCCTAACCCTAATCTTTTCTAACTTTTTAACCCTAACCCTAACCCTTTCTTACTTTTTAACCCTAACCCTAATCTTTTCTAACTTTTTAACCCTAACCCTAACCTTTTCTTACTTTTTAACCCTTACCCTAACCCTTTCTTACTTTTTAATCCTAACCCTAACCCTTTCTTACTTTTGAACCCTAACCCTACCCCTTTCTTACTTTTTAATCCTAACCCTAATCTTTTCTAACTTTTTAACCCTAACCCTAACCCTTTCTTACTTTTTAACCCTAACCCTAATCTTTTCTAACTTTTTAACCCTAACCCTAACCTTTTCTTACTTTTTAACCCTTACCCTAACCCTTTCTTACTTTTTAACGCTACCTTAACTCTTTTTTACTTTTTAACCCTAACCCCAATTCTTTTCTTACTTTTTAACTCTAACACTTACCCTAACCCTAACCCTTTCTTACTTTTTTACCCTAACCTTACCAATTTCTTACTTTTTAACTCTAACCCTTTCTTACTTTTGAACACTAACCCTAATCCTTTCTTACTTTTTAACCCTAACCCTAACCCTTTCTTACATTTTAACCCTAACCCTAACAATTTCTTACTTTTTAACAATAACTCTAACCATTTATTACTTTTTACCCGAACCCTAATCCTAACCCTAACCCTTTCTTAATTTTTTACCTCAACCCTTATCCTTTCTTACTTTTTTACCCTAACCCTTACCCTTTCTCACTTTTTAACCCTAACCTTAATCCTTTCTTACTTTTTAACCCTAACCCTGACCCGTTCTTACTTTTTAACCCTAACCCTAACCCTGTCATACTTTTTAACCTTAACCCTAATCCTTTCTTACTTTTTAACCCTAACCCTAACCCTAACCATTTCTTACTTTTTAACCCTAACCCTAACCCTTTCTTACTTTTTAACCCTTACTCTAATCCTTTCTTACTTTTTAATCCTAACCCTAGCCCTTTCTTACTTTTAAACCCTAACCATAACCCTTTCTTACTTTTTAAACCTAACCCTAACCCTGTCTTACTTTTTAACCCTAACCCTAGTTCTTTTTTTAACTTTTTAATCCTAACCCTAACCCTAACCATTTCTTACTTTTTAACCCTAACCCTAACTCTTTCTTACTTTTTAACCCTAACCCTAACCCTTTCTTACTTTTAAACCCTTACCCTAATCCTTTCTTACTTTTTAATCCTTACCCTAACCCTTTCTTACTTTTTAACCCTAAACCTAGCCCTTTCTTACTTTTTAACCCTAACCATAATCTTTCTTACTTTTTAACCCTAACCCTAACCGTGTCTTACTTTTTAACCCTAACCCTAGTTCTTTTCTTACTTTTTAACCCTAACCCAAACCCTAACCATTTCTTACTTTTTAACCCTGACCCTAACTCTTTCTTACTTTTTAACCCTAACCCTAACCATTTCTTACTTTTTAACCCTAACCCTAATCCTTTCTTACTTTTTAACCCTAACCCTAACCCTTTCTTACTTTTTAACCCTTACCCTAATCCTTTCTTACTTTTTAATCCTATCCCTAACCCTTTCTTACTTTTTAACCGTAACCCTAGCCCTTTCTTACTTTTTAACTCTAATCCTAACCCTTTCTTACTTTTTTACCCTAACCGTTATCCTTTCTTACTTTTTAACCCTAACCCTAACCCTTTCTTACTTTTTAACCCTAACCCTAGCCCTTTCTTACTTTTTAACCCTAACCCTAGCCCTTTCTTACTTTTTAACCCTAAACCTAACACTTTCTTACTTTTTTACCCTAACCGTAATCCTTTCTTACTTTTTAACCCTAACCCTAACCCTTTCTTACTTTTTTACCCTAACCCTAACCCTTTCTTACTTTTTTACCCTAACCCTAACCATTTCTTACTTTTTAACCCTTACCCTAATCCTTTCTTACTTTTTAATCCTAACCCTAGCCCTTTCTTACTTTTTAACCCTAACCCTAGCCCTTTCTTACTTTTTAACCCTAACCTTAACCCTTTCTTACTTTTAAACCCTAACCCTTTCTTACTTTTTAACCCTAACCCTTTCTTACTTTTTAACCCTAACCTTAACCCTGTCATACTTTTTAACCTAAACCCTAATCCTTTCTTACTTTTTAACCCTAACCCTAACCATTTCTTACTTTTTAACCCTAACCCTAACTCTTTCTTACTTGTTAACCCTAACCCTAACCCTTTCTTACTATTTAATCCTAACCCTAACCCTTTCTTACTTTTAAACCCTAACCCTAGTCCTTTCTTACTTTTTAACCATAACCCTAATCCTTACACTTACCCTTTCTTACTTTTTAACCCTAACCCTAACCCTAACCCTTTCTTACTTTTAACCCTAACCCTAACTTTTTCTTACTTTTCAACCCAAACCCTAACCCTTTCTTACTTTTTAACCCTAACCCTAACCTTTTCTTACTTTTTAACACTAACCCTAACCCTTTCTTACTTTTTAATCCTAACCCTAACCCTGTCTTACTTTTAAACCCTGACCCTAATCCTTTCTTACTTTTTCACCCTAACCCTTTCTTTATTTTTAACCCTGACCCTAATACTAACCTTAATCCTTTCTTTACTTTTTAATCCTAACCCTAACCCTAACCCTAACCCTTTCTTACTTTTTAACCCTAACCCTTTCTTACTTTTTAACCCTAACCCTTTCTTACTTTTTAACCCTAAACCTTTCTTACTTTTTAACCCTAACCCTAACCCTTTCTTACTTTTGAATCCTAACCCTAACCCTTTCTTACTTTTTAACCCTAACCCTAACCCTTTCTTACTTTTTAATCCTAACCCTAATCTTTTCTAACTTTTTAACCCTAACCCTAACCCTTTCTTACTTTTTAACCCTAACCCTAACCCTTTCTTACTTTTTAACCCTAACCCTAATCTTTTCTAACTTTTTAACCCTAACCCTAACCTTTTCTTACTTTTTAACCCTTACCCTAACCCTTTCTTACTTTTTAACGCTACCTTAACTCTTTCTTACTTTTTAACCCTAACCCCAATTCTTTTCTTACTTTTTAACTCTAACACTTACCCTAACCCTAACCCTTTCTTACTTTTTTACCCTAACCTTACCAATTTCTTACTTTTTAACTCTAACCCTTTCTTACTTTTGAACACTAACCCTAATCCTTTCTTACTTTTTAACCCTAACCCTAACCCTTTCTTACATTTTAACCCTAACCCTAACAATTTCTTACTTTTTAACAATAACTCTAACCATTTATTACTTTTTACCCGAACCCTAATCCTAACCCTAACCCTTTCTTAATTTTTTACCTCAACCCTTATCCTTTCTTACTTTTTTACCCTAACCCTTACCCTTTCTCACTTTTTAACCCTAACCTTAATCCTTTCTTACTTTTTAACCCTAACCCTGACCCGTTCTTACTTTTTAACCCTAACCCTAACCCTGTCATACTTTTTAACCCTAACCCTAATCCTTTCTTACTTTTTAACCCTAACCCTAACCCTAACCATTTCTTACTTTTTAACCCTAACCCTAACCCTTTCTTACTTTTTAACCCTTACTCTAATCCTTTCTTACTTTTTAATCCTAACCCTAGCCCTTTCTTACTTTTAAACCCTAACCATAACCCTTTCTTACTTTTTAAACCTAACCCTAACCCTGTCTTACTTTTTAACCCAAACCCTAGTTCTTTTTTTAACTTTTTAATCCTAACCCTAACCCTAACCATTTCTTACTTTTTAACCCTAACCCTAACCCTTTCTTACTTTTTAACCCTTACCCTAATCCTTTCTTACTTTTTAATCCTTACCCTAACCCTTTCTTACTTTTTAACCCTAAACCTAGCCCTTTCTTACTTTTTAACCCTAACCATAATCTTTCTTACTTTTTAACCCTAACCCTAACCGTGTCTTACTTTTTAACCCTAACCCTAGTTCTTTTCTTACTTTTTAACCCTAACCCAAACCCTAACCATTTCTTACTTTTTAACCCTGATCCTAACTCTTTCTTACTTTTTAACCCTAACCCTAACCATTTCTTACTTTTTAACCCTAACCCTAATCCATTCTTACTTTTTAACCCTAACCCTAACCCTTTCTTACTTTTTAACCCTTACCCTAATCCTTTCTTACTTTTTAATCCTAACCCTAACCCTTTCTTACTTTTTAACCGTAACCCTAGCCCTTTCTTACTTTTTAACTCTAATCCTAACCCTTTCTTACTTTTTTACCCTAACCGTTATCCTTTCTTACTTTTTAACCCTAACCCTAACCCTTTCTTACTTTTTAACCCTAACCCTAGCCCTTTCTTACTTTTTAACCCTAACCCTAGCCCTTTCTTACTTTTTAACCCTAAACCTAACCCTTTCTTACTTTTTTACCCTAACCGTAATCCTTTCTTACTTTTTAACCCTAACCCTAACCCTTTCTTACTTTTTTACCCTAAACCTAACCCTTTCTTACTTTTTTACCCTAACCCTAACCATTTCTTACTTTTTAACCCTTACCCTAATCCTTTCTTACTTTTTAATCCTAACCCTAGCCCTTTCTTACTTTTTAACCCTAACCCTAGCCCTTTCTTACTTTTTAACCCTAACCTTAACCCTTTCTTACTTTTAAACCCTAACCCTTTCTTACTTTTTAACCCTAACCCTTTCTTACTTTTTAACCCTAACCTTAACCCTGTCATACTTTTTAACCTAAACCCTAATCCTTTCTTACTTTTTAACCCTAACCCTAACCATTTCTTACTTTTTAACCCTAACCCTAACTCTTTCTTACTTTTTAACCCTAACCCTAACCCTTTCTTACTTTTTAACCCTTACCCTAATCCTTTCTTACTTTTTAATCCTAACCCTAACCCTTTCTTACTTTTAAACCCTAACCCTAGCCCTTTCTTACTTTTTAACCCTAACCATAACCCTTTCATACTTTTTAACCCTAACCCTAACCCTGTCTTACTTTTTAACCCTAACCCTAGTTCTTTTTTTTACTTTTTAACCCTAACCCTAACCCTAACCATTTCTTACTTTTTAACCCTAACTCTAACTCTTTCTTACTTTTTAACCCTAACCCTAACTCTTTCTTACTTTTTAACCCTTACCTTAATCCTTTCTTACTTTTTAATCTTAACCCTAACCCTTTCTTACTTTTTAACCCTAACCATAATCTTTCTTACTTTTTAACCCTAACCCTAACCGTGTCTAACTTTTTAACCCTAACCCTAGTTCTTTTCTTACTTTTAAACCCTAACCCAAACCCTAACCATTTCTTACTTTTTAACCCTGACCCTAACTCTTTCTTACTTTTTAACCCTAACCCTAACCATTTCTTACTTTTTAACCCTAACCCTAACCCTTTCTTACTTTTTAACCCTAACCCTAGCCCTTTCTTACTTTTTAACCCTAACCCTAGCCCTTTCTTACTTTTTAACCCTAACCATAACCTTTCTTACTTTTTAACCCTAACCCTAACCGTGTCTTACTTTTTAACCCTAACCCTAGTTCTTTTCTTACTTTTTAACCCTAACCCAAACCCTAACCATTTCTTACTTTTTAACCCTAACCCTAACTCTTTCTTACTTTGTAACCTTAACCCTAACCATTTCTTACTTTTTAACCCTAACCCTAATCCTTTCTTACTTTTTAACCCTAACCCTAGTTTTTTTTTTTACTTTTTAACCCTAACACTAACCCTAACCATTTCTTACTTTTTAACCCTAACCCTAACTCTTTCTTACGTTTTAACCCTAACCCTAACCCTTTCTTACTTTTTAACCCTTACCCTAATCCTTTCTTACTTTTTAATCCTAACCCTAACCCTTTCTTACTTTTTAACCCTAAACCTAGCCCTTTCTTACTTTTTAACCCTAACCATAACCTTTCTTACTTTTTAACCCTAACCCTAACCGTGTCTTACTTTTACACCCTAACCCTAGTTCTTTTCTTACTTTTTAACCCTAACCCAAACCCTAACCATTTCTTACTTTTTAACCCTAACCCTAGCCCTTTCTTACTTTTTAACCCTAACCCTAACCATTTCTTACTTTTTAACCCTAACCCTAATCCTTTCTTACTTTTTAACCCTAACCCTAGTTCTTTTTTTTTACTTTTTAACCCTAACCCTAACACTAACCCTAACCATTTCTTACTTTTTAACTCTAACCCTAACTCTTTCTTACTTTTTAACCCTAACCCTAACCCTTTCTTACTTTTTAACCCTTACCCTAATCCTTTCTTACTTTTTAATCCTAACCTTAACCCTTTCTTACTTTTTAACCCTAAACCTAGCCCTTTCTTACTTTTTAACCTTAACCATAACCTTTCTTACTTTTTAACCCTAACCCTAGCCCTTTCTTACTTTTAAACCCTAACCATAACCCTTTCTTACTTTTTAAACCTAACCCTAACCCTGTCTTACTTTTTAACCCTAACCCTAGTTCTTTTTTTAACTTTTTAATCCTAACCCTAACCCTAACCATTTCTTACTTTTCAACCCTAACCCTAACTCTTTCTTACTTTTTAACCCTAACCCTAACCCTTTCTTACTTTTAAACCCTTACCCTAATCCTTTCTTACTTTTTAATCCTTACCCTAACCCTTTCTTACTTTTTAACCCTAAACCTAGCCCTTTCTTACTTTTTAACCCTAACCATAATCTTTCTTACTTTTTAACCCTAACCCTAACCGTGTCTTACTTTTTAACCCTAACCCTAGTTCTTTTCTTACTTTTTAACCCTAACCCAAACCCTAACCATTTCTTACTTTTTAACCCTGACCCTAACTCTTTCTTACTTTTTAACCTTAACCCTAACCATTTCTTACTTTTTAACCCTAACCCTAATCCTTTCTTACTTTTTAACCCTAACCCTAACCCTTTCTTACTTTTTAACCCTTACCCTAATCCTTTCTTACTTTTTCACCTTAACCCTAACCATTTCTTACTTTTTAACCCTTACCCTAATCCTTTCTTACTTTTTACCCTAACCCAAACCCTAACCCTTTCTTACTTTTTAACCCTAACCCTAGCCCTTTCTTACTTTTTAACCCTAAACCTAACCCTTTCTTACTTTTTTACCCTAACCGTCATCCTTTCTTACTTTTTAACCCTAACCCTAACCCTTTCTTACTTTTTAATCCTAACCCTAACCCTTTCTAACTTTTTAACCCTAACCCTAGCCCTTTCTTACTTTTTAACCCTAACCCTAGCCCTTTCTTACTTTTTAACCCAAACCCTAACCATTTCTTACTTTTTAACCCTGACCCTAACTCTTTCTTACTTTTTAACCTTAACCCTAACCATTTCTTACTTTTTAACCCTAACCCTAATCCTTTCTTACTTTTTAACCCTAAACCTAACCCTTTCTTACTTTTTTACCCTAACCGTAATCCTTTCTTACTTTTTAACCCTAACTCTAACCCTTTCTTACTTTTTAACCCTAACCCTAGCCCTTTCTTACTTTTTAACCCTAAACCTAACCCTTTCTTACTTTTTTACCCTAACCCTAACCATTTCTTACTTTTTAACCCTTACCCTAATCCTTTCTTACTTTTTAATCCTAACCCTAGCCCTTTCTTACTTTTTAACCCTAACCCTAGCCCTTTCTTACTTTTTAACCCTAACCTGAACATTTTCTTACTTTTAAACCCTAACCCTTTCTTACTTTTTAACCCTTACCCTTTCTTACTTTTTAACCCTAGTCCTAACCCTGTCATACTTTTTAACCTTAACCCTAATCCTTTCTTACTTTTTAACCCTAACCCTAACCCTAACCATTTCTTACTTTTTAACCCTTACCCTAATCCTTTCTTACTTTTTAATCCTTACCCTAACCCTTTCTTACTTTTAAACCCTAACCCTAGCCCTTTCTTACTTTTTAACCCTAACCCTTACTCTTTCTTACTTTTTAACATTAACCCTAACCCTTTCTTACTTTTTAACCCTTACCCTAATCCTTTCTTACTTTTTAATCCTTACCCTAACCCTTTCTTACTTTTAAACCCTAAACCTAGCCCTTTCTTACTTTTTAACCCTAACCATAACCTTTCTTACTTTTTAACCCTAACCCTAACCGTGTCTTACTTTTTAACCCTAACCCTAGTTCTTTTCTTACTTTTTACCCTAACCCAAACCCTAACCATTTCTTACTTTTTAACCCTAACCCTAACTCTTTCTTACTTTTTAACCCTAACCCTAACCCTTTCTTACTTTTAAACCCTTACCCTAATCCTTTCTTACTTTTTAATCCTTACCCTAACCCTTTCTTACTTTTTAACCCTAAACCTAGCCCTTTCTTACTTTTTAACCCTAACCCTAACCCAAACCCTTACCATTTCTTACTTTTTAACCTTAACCCTAACCATTTCTTACTTTTTAACCCTAACCGTAACCATTTCTTACTTTTTAACTCTAACCCTAATCCTTTCTTACTTTTTAACCCTAACCCTAACCCTTTCTTACTTTTAAACCCTTACCCTAATCCTTTCTTACTTTTTAATCCTTACCCTAACCCTTTCTTACTTTTTAACCCTAAACCTAGCCCTTTCTTACTTTTTAACCCTAACCCTAACCCAAACCCTTACCATTTCTTACTTTTTAACCTTAACCCTAACCATTTCTTACTTTTTAACCCTAACCGTAACCATTTCTTACTTTTGAACTCTAACCCTAATCCTTTCTTACTTTTTAACTCTAACCCTAACCATTTCTTACTTTTTAACCCTAACCCTAACCATTTCTTACTTTTATACTCTAACCCTAACCCTTTCTTACTTTTTAACCCTAACCCTAGCCCTTTCTTACTTTTTAACCCTAACCCTAACCATTTCTTACTTTTTAACTCTAACCCTAACCATTTCTTACTTTTTAACCCTAACCCTAACCATTTCTTACTTTTATACTCTAACCCTAACCCTTTCTTACTTTTTAACCCTAACCCTAACCCTTTCTTACTTTTATACTCTAACCCTAACCCTTACTTACTTTTTAACCCTAACCCTAACCATTTCTTACTTTTTAACCCTAACCCTAACCATTTCTTACTTTTTAACCCTAACCCTAACCATTTCTTACTTTTATACTCTAACCCTAACCCTTACTTACTTTTTAACCCTAACCCTAACCCTTTCTTACTTTTTAACCCTAAACCTAACCCTTTCTTACTTTTTTACCCTAACCGTAATCCTTTCTTACTTTTTAACCCTAACCCTAACCCTTTCTTACTTTTTAACCCTAAACCTAGCCCTTTCTTACTTTTTAACCCTAACCCTAACCCAAACCCTTACCATTTCTTACTTTTTAACCTTAACCCTAACCATTTCTTACTTTTTAACCCTAACCGTAACCATTTCTTACTTTTTAACTCTAACCCTAATCCTTTCTTACTTTTTAACTCTAACCCTAACCATTTCTTACTTTTTAACCCTAACCCTAACCATTTCTTACTTTTATACTCTAACCCTAACCCTTTCTTACTTTTTTACCCTAACCCTAGCCCTTTCTTACTTTTTAACCCTAACCCTAACCATTTCTTACTTTTTAACTCTAACCCTAACCATTTCTTACTTTTTAACCCTAACCCTAACCATTTCTTACTTTTATACTCTAACCCTAACCCTTTCTTACTTTTTAACCCTAACCCTAACCCTTTCTTACTTTTATACTCTAACCCTAACCCTTACTTACTTTTTAACCCTAACCCTAACCATTTCTTACTTTTTAACCCTAACCCTAACCATTTCTTACTTTTTAACTCTAACCCTAACCATTTCTTACTTTTTAACCCTAACCCTAACCATTTCTTACTTTTATACTCTAACCCTAACCCTTACTTACTTTTTAACCCTAACCCTAACCCTTTCTTACTTTTTAACCCTAAACCTAACCCTTTCTTACTTTTTTACCCTAACCGTAATCCTTTCTTACTTTTTAACCCTAACCCTAACCCTTTCTTACTTTTTAACCCTAACCCTAGCCCTTTCTTACTTTTTAACCCTAAACCTAACCCTTTCTTACTTTTTTACCCTAACCGTAATCCTTTCTTACTTTTTAACCCTAACCCTAACCCTTTCTTACTTTTTAACCCAACCCTAACCTTTTCTTACTTTTTAACCCTAACCATTTCTTACTTTTTAAGCCTAACCCTAATCCTAATCCTAACCCTCACCCGTTCTTACTTTTTACCCTAACCCTAATTCTTTCTTACTTTTTAACCCTAACCCTAACCCTTTCTTACTTTTTACCCTAACCTTACCCTTTCTTACTTTTTAACCCTAATCCTAACCCTAACCCTTTCTTACTTTTTAACCCTAACCCTTTCTTACTTTTTAACCCTAACCCTAATCCTAATCTTAACCCTAACCCGTTCTTACTTTTTACCCTAACCCTAACCCTTTCTTACTTTTTAACCCTAACCCTAACCCTTTCTTACTTTTTAACCATAATCCTTGCCCTTTCTTACGTTTTATCCCTAATCCTAACACTAACCCTTTCTTACTTTTTAACCCTAACCATAACCCTTTCTTACTTTTTAACCTTAATCCTAACCCTTACCCTTTCTTACTTTTTAACCCTAACCCTTTCTTACTTTTTAACCCTAACCCTTATCCTAATCCTAACCCTAACCCGTTCTTACTTTTTACCCTAACCCTAATCCTTTCTTACTTTTTAACCATAACCCTAACCCTTTCTTACTTTTTAACCCTAGCTTACCCTTTCTTACTTTTTAACCCTAATCCTAACCCTAACCCTTTCTTACTTTTTAATCCTAACCCTAGCCCTTTCTTACTTTTTAACCCTAACCCTAGCCCTTTCTTACTTTTTAACCCTAAACCTAACCCTTTCTTACTTTTTAACCCTGACCCTAACCCTTTCTTACTTTTTAACCCTAACCCTAATCCTAACCATAACCCTTTCTTACTTTTAACCTTAATCCTAACCCTTACCCTTTCTTACTTTTTAACCCTAACCCTTTCTTACTTTTTAACCCTAACCCTTATCCTAATCCTAACCCTAACCCGTTCTTACTTTTTACCCTAACCCTAATCCTTTCTTACTTTTTAACCATAACCCTAACCCTTTCTTACTTTTTAACCCTAATCCTAACCCTAACCCTTTCTTACTTTTTAACCCTGACCCTAACCGTTTCTTACTTTTTAACCCCTAACCCTAATCCTAACCCTAACCCTTTCTTACTTTTTTACCCTTACCCTTACCCTAACCCTAACCCTTTCTTACTTTTTAACCCTGACCCTAACCCTTTCTTACTTTTTAACCCTAACCCTAATCCTAACCCTAACCCTTTCTTACTTTTTTACTTCTTATTACTTTATTCACTGTGACACCATT
>OY744539.1:89305039-89510039 GCA_963556195.1 Sepiola atlantica | reverse complement strand
ATTCATATTCATATGAAATAACGCTTGCGCTAATATTCATATTCATATGAAATAACGCTTTCGCTAATATTCATATTCATATGAAATAACACTTGCGCTAATATTCATATACATATGAAATAACGCTTGCGCTAATATTCATATTCATATGAAATAACACTTACGCTAATATTCATATTCATATGAAATAACGCTTGCGCTAATATTCATATACATATGAAATAACGCTTGCGCTAATATTCATATTCATATGAAATAACGCTTGCGCTAATATTCATATTCATATGAAATAACGCTTGCGCTAATATTCATATTCATATGAAATAACGCTTGCGCTAATATTCATATTCATATGAAATAACGCTTGCGCTAATATTCATATTCATATGAAATAACGCTTGCGCTAATATTCATATTCATATGAAATAACGCTTGCGCTAATATTCATATTCATATGAAATAACGCTTGCGCTAATATTCATATTCATATGAAATAACGCTTGCGCTAATATTCATATACATATGAAATAACGCTTGCGCTAATATTCATATTCATATGAAATAACGTTTGCGCTAATATTCATATTCATATGAAATAACGCTTGCGCTAATATTCATATTCATATGAAATAACGCTTGCGCTAATATTCATATTCATATGAAATAACGCTTGCGCTAATATTCATATTCATATGAAATAACGCTTGCGCTAATATTCATATACATATGAAATAACGCTTGCGCTAGTATTCATATTCATATTCATATGAAATAACACTTGCGCTAATATTCATATTCATATGAAATAATGCTTGCGCTAATATTCATATTCATATGAAATAACGCTTGCGCTAATATTCATATTCATATGAAATAACGCTTGCGCTAGTATTCATATTCATATGAAATAACGCTTGCGCTAATATTCATATTCATATGAAATAACGCTTGCGCTAATATTCATATTCATATGAAATAACACTTGCGCTAATATTCATATTCATATGAAATAATGCTTGCGCTAATATTCATATTCATATTCATATGAAATAACACTTGCGCTAATATTCATATTCATATGAAATAATGCTTGCGCTAATATTCATATTCATATTCATATGAAATAACACTTGCGCTAATATTCATATTCATATGAAATAACACTTGCGCTAATATTCATATTCATATGAAATAATGCTTGCGCTAATATTCATATTCATATGAAATAACGCTTGCGCTAATATTCATATTCATATGAAATAACACTTGCGCTCATATTCATATTCATATGAAATAACACTTGCGCTAATATTCATATTCATATGAAATAACACTTGCGCTAATATTCATATTCATATGAAATAATGCTTGCGCTAATATTCATATTCATATGAAATAACACTTGCGCTAATATTCATATTCATATGAAATAATGCTTGCGCTAATATTCATATTCATATGAAATAATGCTTGCGCTAATATTCATATTCACATGAAATAACACTTGCGCTAATATTCATATTCATATGAAATAACGCTTGCGCTAATATTCATATTCATATGAAATAATGCTTGCGCTAATATTCATATTCATATGAAATAACACTTGCGCTAATATTCATATTCATATGAAATAATGCTTCCGCTAATATTCATATTCATATGAAATAATGCTTGCGCTAATATTCATATTCATATGAAATAACGCTTGCGCTAATATTCATATTCATATGAAATAATGCTTGCGCTAATATTCATATTCATATGAAATAATGCTTGCGCTAATATTCATATTCATATGAAATAATGCTTGCGCTAATATTCATATTCATATGAAATAACGCTTGCGCTAATATTCATATTCATATGAAATAACGCTTGCGCTAATATTCATATTCATATGAAATAATGCTTGCGCTAATATTCATATTCATATGAAATAACGCTTGCGCTAATATTCATATTCATATGAAATAATGCTTGCGCTAATATTCATATTCATATGAAATAATGCTTGCGCTAATATTCATATTCATATGAAATAACGCTTGCGCTAATATTCATATTCATATGAAATAACGCTTGCACTAATATTCATATTCATATGAAATAACACTTGCGCTAATATTCATATTCATATGAAATAACGCTTGCGCTAGTATTCATATTCATATGAAATAACACTTGTGCTAATATTCATATTCATATGAAATAACACTTGCGCTAATATTCATATTCATATGAAATAACACTTGCGCTAATATTCATATTCATATGAAATAACACTTGCGCTAATATTCATATTCATATGAAATAACGTCTCAAAGTAAAAAAAAATAAATATGAAAAAAAGGAAACGTCTCAAACTGAAAAGTTTTAAAAAGAAAATAGAAAAAAACATATCAGTCGGTATAGAAAGAAGAAAAGAAAATGAGAAAATAAACGTCTCATTATGGGAATAGAGTAAAGGATTTCATTCCCTATTAATTTAAGATGGTGGGGTTGTCTGATGTGATTTACTTACCACATTCCTTCAATCACTTGACATGGTTTCGTCTGGCAGTTTTCTTTACTCGCTAACTTTTATATAACGAGATGGATATATATTTATTTATAAATAAATATACATTGATCTTTATTATAAAGTGAAGGATGTATTAATATGCCCCTGTATAATCTTTGTGAACAAACCAAATATAAAGAAACTAATTTTCGCGTATTTTCATGACCTATTTCATGTAGTATGTGAGTAGTAGGAACATGCTTAGAAAGAAGGGTTACAAATGATCGATACACAAAGCATTGAACATCATAAAAAGAGATGGAACCGAATGTAAATAGATGATCATGAGTAGATTTATTGAACGCATGTGCGTGCGTGATTTTCTATGTATTTTACGAGTTCATCAAGAGGGTAAGAATAATACAAAATTTATGGACGTACGTATTTTTATGATTCAGAATTTGTTTTTATTTTTGTTTATCGATGTTGATCTTTTCCTCTTGACAATATTTACTTGCATAAATAACCTACCACGACCATAAGAGTAATGGTTAGGGTTAGGGTTGAGGGTTAGGGTTGAGGGTTAGGGTTAAGGTTTTAGGGTAAGGATTAGGGTTAGAGTTTTAGGGTTAGGGTTAGGTTAGGGTTATGGTTAGGGTTAGAGTTTTAAGGTTAGGTTAGGGTTATGGTTAGGGTTAATGGTTTAGGGTTAGGTTAGGGTTAAGAGTTTAGGGTTAGGGTTAGGATTAGGGTTTTAGGGTTAGGGTTAGAGTTAGGGGTTTAGGGCTATGGTTAGGGTTAGGGTTTTAGGGTTAGGGTTAGGGTTAGGGTTAGGGTTAATTTTTTAGTGTTAGGTTAAGGTTTAGAGTTTAGGATTAGGGTTAGGATTAGGGTTTTAGGGTTAGGGTTAGGGTTTTAGGGTTAGGGTAAAGTTTAGGGTTAGGGTTTTAGGGTTAGGGTTAAGGTTAGGGTTGTAGGGTTAGGGTTAGGGTTTTAGGGTTAGGGTTAGGGTTAATGGTTTAGTGTTAGGTTAGGGTTAAGATTTTAGGGTTAGGGTTAGGATTAGGGTTTTAGGGTTAGGGTAAGGGTTAGTGTTTTAGGGTTAGGATTAGGGTTAGGGTTAGGGTTAGGGTTAGGGTTTTAGGGTTATGGTAAGGGTTAGGGTTTTAGGGTTAGGGTTAGGGTTTTAGGGTTAATGGTTTAGTGTTAGGTTAGGGTTAAGAGTTTAGGGTTAGGGTTAGGATTAGGGTTTTAGGGTTAGGGTTAGGGTTAATGGTTTAGTGTTAGGTTAGGGTTAAGAGTTTAGGGTTAGGGTTAGGATTAGGGTTTTAGGGTTAGGGTTAGGGTTAGAGTTTTAGGGTTAGATTTAGGGTTAGGGTTAGGGTTTTAGGGTTAGGGTTAGGGTAGGGTTTTAGGGTTAGAGTTAGGGTTAGGGTTTTAGGGTTAGAGTTAGGGTTAGGGTAAGGGTTAGGGTTTTAGGGTTAGGGTTAGGGTTACGATTACGGTTTTAAGGGTTAATGTTAGGGTTTTAGGGTTAGGGTTTTAGGGTTAGGGTTTTAGGGTTATGGTTAGTGTTTTAGGGTTAAGGTTAGGGTTAGGGTTTTAGGGTTTTAGAGTTAGGGTTAGGGTTAGGGTTAGGGTAAGGGTTTTAGGGTTAGGGTTAGGGTTAGGGTTTTAGGGTTAGGGTTTTAGGGTTAGGGTTAGGGTTTTAGGGTTAGGGTTAGGGTAAGGGTTTTAGGGTTAGAGTTAGGGTTAGGGTTTTAGGGTTAGGGTTAGGGTTTGGGTTTTAGGGTTAGGGTTAGGGTTTAGGGTTAGGGTTATGGTTAGGGTTTTAGGGTTAGAGTTAGGGTTAGGGTTAGGGTTAGGGTTTTATGGTTAGGGTTGGGGTTAAGGTTACGGTTTTAAGGTTTTGGGTTAGGGTTTTAGGGTTAAGGTTTTAGGGTTAGGGTTAGGGTAACAGTTAGGGTTAGGATTTTAGGGTTATGGTTAGGGTTAGAGTTCGGGTTAGGGTTAGGGTTTTAGAGTCAGGGTTAGGGTCAGGGTTAGGGTTAGGGTTAGGGTTAGGGTTCGGGTTTTAGGGTTAGAGTTTTAGGGTTAGGGTTAGGGTTAGGGGTTTAAGGGTTAAGGTTAGGGTTTAGGGTTAGGGTTAGGGTTACGGTAAGGGTTTTAGGGTTAGGGTTAGGGTCAGGGTTAGGGTTAGGGTTAGGGTTTTAGGGTGAGAGTTATGCTTAGAGTTAGGGTTTTAGGGTTAGGGTTAGGGTTTTAGGGTTATGGTTATGGTTATGGTTAGGGTTAGGGTTTTAGAGACAGGGTTAGGGTTAGGGTTTAGGGTTAGGGTTTTAGGGTTAGGGTTAGGGTTTTAGGGTTAGGGTTTTAGGGTTAGGGTTTTAGGGTAAGAGTTAGGGTTAGGGTTAGACTTAGGGTTTTAGGGTTAGGGTAAGGGTTAGGGTTTGGGTTTTAGGGTTAGGGTTAGTGTTAGGGTTAGGGTTAGGGTTAGGATTAGGGTTTCATGGTTTTAGTTAGGGTTAGGGTTAGGGTTAGGGTTTCATGGTTTTAGTTAGGGTTAGGGTTTTAGGGTTAGGGTTAAGGTTAGGGTTGTAGGGTTAGGGTTAGGGTTTTAGGGTTAGGGTTAGGGTTAATGGTTTAGTGTTAGGTTAGGGTTAAGAGTTTAGGGTTAGGGTTAGGATTAGGGTTTTAGGGTTAGGGTAAGGGTTAGGGTTTTAGGGTTAGGATTAGGGTTAGGGTTAGGGTTAGGGTTAGGGTTTTAGGGTTATGGTAAGGGTTAGGGTTTTAGGGTTAGGGTTAGGGTTTTAGGGTTAATGGTTTAGTGTTAGGTTAGGGTTAAGAGTTTAGGGTTAGGGTTAGGATTAGGGTTTTAGGGTTAGGGTTAGGGTTAGGGTTAGGGTTAGGGTAAATGGTTTAGTGTTAGGTAGGGTTAAGTGTTTAGGGTTAGGGTTAGGATTAGGGTTTTAGGGTTAGGGTTAGAGTTTTAGGGTTAGGGTTAGGGTTAGGGTTAGGGTTTTAGGGTTAGGGTTAGGGTAGGGTTTTAGGGTTAGGGTTAGGGTTAGGGTTTTAGGGTTAGAGTTAGGGTTAGGGTTAGGGTTAGGGTTTTAGGGTTAGGGTTAGGATTACGATTACGGTTTTAAGGGTTAGGGTTAGGGTTTTAGGGTTAGGGTTTTAGGGTTATGGTTAGTGTTTTAGGGTTAAGGTTAGGGTTAGGGTTTTAGGGTTTTAGAGTTAGGGTTAGGGTTAGGGTTAGGGTAAGGGTTTTAGGGTTAGGGTTAGGGTTAGGGTTTTAGGGTAAGGGTTTTAGGGTTAGAGTTAGGGTTTTAGGGTTAGGGTTAGGGTTAGGGTTAGGGTTTTAGGGTTAGAGTTAGGGTTAGGGTTTTAGGGTTAGGGTTAGGGTTTGGGTTTTAGGGTTAGGGTTAGGGTTTTAGGGTTAGGGTTATGGTTAGGGTTTTAGGGTTAGAGTTAGGGTTAGGGTAAGGGTTAGGGTTTTATGGTTAGGGTTGGGGTTAAGGTTACGGTTTTAAGGTTTTGGGTTAGGGTTTTAGGGTTAAGGTTTTAGGGTTAGGGTTAGGGTAACAGTTAGGGTTAGGGTTTTAGGGTTATGGTTAGGGTTAGAGTTCGGGTTAGGGTTAGGTTTTAGAGTCAGGGTTAGGGTCAGGGTCAGGGTTAGGGTTAGGGTTCGGGTTTTAGGGTTAGAGTTTTAGGGTTAGGGTTAGGGTTAGGGGTTTAAGGGTTAAGGTTAGGGTTAGGGTTACGGTTACGGTAAGGGTTTTAGGGTTAGGGTTAGGGTCAGGGTTAGGGTTAGGGTTAGGGTTAGGTTTTTAGGGTTAGAGTTATGGTTAGAGTTAGGGTTTTAGGGTTAGGGTTAGGGTTTTAGGGTTATGGTTATGGTTATGGTTAGGGTTAGGGTTTTAGAGTCAGGGTTAGGGTAAGGGTTAGGGTTTAGGGTTAGGGTTTTAGGGTTAGGGTTAGGGTTTTAGGGTTAGGGTTTTAGGGTTAGAGTTAGGGTTAGGGTTAGGGTTAGGGTTAGGGTTTTAGGGTTAGGGTAAGGGTTAGGGTTTGGGTTTTAGGGTTAGGGTTAGGGTTAGGGTTAGGGTTAGGGTTTCATGGTTTTTGTTTGGGTTAGGGTTAGGGTTAGGGTTTCATGGTTTTAGTTAGGGTTAGGGTTAGGGTTAGGGTTAGGGTTTGGGTTGGGGTTTGGGTTTTAGGGTTAGGGTTAAGGCGCTCGTCCGTGCACTGATTTACACACTCTCTTGCTTATCTATTTCTTTCTTTCACACGTATCTCGTTTTAATAAAAGACTTGAAATATTCTTGCAGAGTATTTGCTATTATCTACATTAACACACATGCGAAATAAAAACGCAGGTGCACACACACACACGTTAATATATATATATATATATATATATATATATATATATACCGTATTTCACAGCAGAGTGCTCAATTATTAATGCAAAAGTAAAATTAACCAGATAATTAATAAGAGCATGGTATTTATTAATATTAAACAAAGTGTTACAACAACTTCCGGACCAAGGTTTCAGATCCGAGAAAATCGGACCATTCATCAGCGGAGTGGTATAGCTTAATGAGTGAGAACAACCGCCAGGAATTTCAAAATATTGTCTGTTGGAAAGATGGAACACTTTATAAATTTATAAATGGTGTGATTACAATTTATTTAATTATAAGTTTAATATTAATGAGTGATTATTTAATATTTTTAAAAATATATTATTACATTAGCATATTATTTCAATATAATTTTTAACTAAATATTAATTTTATTTTTATTTTTAACGTTATCTCCAATTACTTTCGATAACATATATAGCGTCTCTATTAGTTAAATTTGAATCCTTTCCATAACGGGCTACGTTGCCCCATAACCTTTCATCCATCCATTCAATTTCTCTGAAACTTGGTCAAAATGTGGAGGCAATTGTTCCTAATAGAAAACAAGTATCGCTGACCTTAGAAAAACATCTGGTGCGCGGCCCCAAGGGGTCAAAAGCCACCAAAATGGTAAAAAATGACCCATCCATTCAATTTTTCTGAAACTTGACCAAAATGTAGAGCCAATTGTTCTGGATATAAAATGAGCATCCTTGACCTCAGAAAAAATTCTGGTTCGCGCCCCCAGGGGGTCAAGGGGGGGGGGTCAAAAATGCCCGAAATTGCACAAATTTATTGAATTTTACACTCGCTACATCGAGTCACATACAGAGGGGGACCAGGCACGCGCGGCTTGTTACATTTAAAATGCGTCCCTGTTTCTTTCTAAACACGGAAGCCATTTTTCTTATTTCGTTTATACTTAAAGGCAAATATGATTTACCGAAGAGGCTTAGCAGTAATTTTAACATTATTATTTTCTTTCTGTACCTTTTTTTACGCGAATTTAGAATTTAGAATTAATTTATTTTTTAAGTAAACTAAATTCAAATACATTTTGGTATTTTAACAAACATCCTAAAATGAAAAGAAAAGCGAAAGAACTATTAGTCAGAACCAACAATCGATGTGTCAGCTACGATGCTATTTAGGTGTAAATTCTAAAAATAGACAAGATAACTTCATAAATCGGATATGTCACTGAGCCAGCAATGTTGCGTTTTACATTTGCAGCACACATGTATGAAATAGCCAGCTGCCGTCGTCGTTGTTACACAAACACATGAAAGTTCATAATCGTACTTGGTTAACTGCTTTTTCTTGCACGCACCCTTTCTGTGATCCTTACAAACCGGGGGAACGCCGCCTATAAATAAGTTCTTTGCTATCTTGAAAAAGGACTAAATCAAGACAAACATGTCGGAAGAAAGAGGAGGTTTATTCACCTTGATCTTTGTTCCAAATCTCTAACCAGTGTAAACACTGGAGAGACAGAGAAGGATCAGTAACCACTGTTTAATCACATTTTTTAATCAGCGCATTTTTAAAACGACATGTTCACACTTCTAGTGCTCTCAAGGAACTGCCGACTTCTCTCACTCACTCTCTCTTTGAGCCATGTGCCGTCACATCCGTTTCTATCAATTTCCACAGCCCCAATAATTCGAACCTCGAGTTCATCAAGTTGACACCGACTGAACTTTCATTTATTGTTATCTCGGCTCACCGCCTTATATAGTAGTGGGTTTACTCGCCCAATATTTAGCAACAATATTAAGTTAAATGAATGTAATATTAAGTTAAATGAAGTTTATTTTGTTTCGTTATTCAAGTTGTATCCTTCTCCTAATAGGGGTTACACATGACTAGTGCTTTTGAAATGTAATTATTTCATTTTCGGAATATGTATCGAATGTTTTAGAATATAAATATATGAGAATATATATATATATATATATATATATATATATATATATATATATATATATATATTTGAATTGTGTGTATTTAGGCAGCATTTTCTGATTTATGCAAACATTGTTAAAAAATAACAGAATTATACCTTTTTTATTTTTTCGATTTTTCTGATAGTCTTTTTTCCTTATCGAATAAATTGAAAATCTTTTTTCTGAAGACGTTCGTTGATCCGAACGAAAACGTAAAAATCTCTCGTTTCTTTGATGATTTTTTCCTGTATTTAAAATTTGTTTTTCTGTTTGTCTTTTTCACACACACACACACACACAGATATATATATATATATATATATATATATATATATATATATATATATACTAGACTGAAAAATGCAGACGCATGTGTATTAATATTCTTAAATATAACCCTGGAAAAGTACAGAACAATTGGAATTAACTCTTAAAATATTGAAGCTGGAATTAAGATTTGAAGAATTAAATGTACACGTAATCCCATTTAATTACAATGTTGCTAAACTGGTAGACATATGCAATTGTTTTTCTGAGCTCTTTCTTGGATATTGGTATTGTGATTTACCCAAGAATAATATAACACATTTAACATATTTTTTCTTTAATTATACAGTAGATTCCGTCTAAATAGTCACGTCAAGTAAACAGAAAAAGTGATAACTTAGGCAAATTAAGAAGTTAAGCTAACTGATTTGTGACTTGATAAAGAATGAGTAATCACTAAACTTTTATCACTTGATCACTCTATAACTAAATTTTGAAATTTTCTTTTTGAAATAAAGTTGTAAATTTGCTTTGAACATTTTGAAATGAAAAAATATCTATTTGTCACTTGAAATAAGTCAATTATGTCAAAATTTGGTTTTACTTTTTTATTAAAATACAAAAAAAACACATGTGGTTTGCATGTAACACGAAAAAGCAAAATTTCGTGACCTGTGCAGCATGGGTACATTGTTAAATACAGGCAGATTCCATAGCTGAGAAGAGTCAGCCACAGAATACACTCTACTTGAGGTAATGTGGTAATAAAGAGCAATCGCTCATGGATTCTTCACATTTGGAATGATGGTGCTGACAATTAGAGTTTTTTATTAATTAATGTTGAATGTAAGTCAATTATGTCAAAGTTTAGTTTAATTTAAAAAAAATGAACAACAAAATGATATGTGCTTTGCATGTAACAACATTTCATGATCATTGTTAAATACCGACAGATTCCATAGCTGAGAAGAGTCAGCCACAGAATACACTCCACTCGAGTTAATGTTGTACAGAGCAATTGCTCATGGATTCTTCACATTTTAAATGATGCTTTAAGCAAATTAAACTGTATTTAATTCATTATAGTTTATTATTCTCTTTACATTGCTAATTTTACTCTACATTTAAGTCTTCAAATATCAATTCCAGCTTCAATATTTTAAAAGTTAATTCCACTTGTCCTGTACATTTCCAGGTTTATATTCAAGAATATCAATGCACATGCGTCTGCATTTTTCAGTCTATTCCACTTTTTATAAAGGCATTGCAGCTTGAGAATGTACAATGTATTATTTTATTATCATTTAAAAAAGGAACAAATAACAAGACCCAAAAACATCAGTGATCAGGTTCACCTTGATTCACCTAGACTTTGATTTGGTGGAAATATTATTAACAATTGCTAATCGAGTTGAATCAATAATCATTATGACATCACAATAATGAAATCTTATAATTAATTAGTGAACTAGCCTGAGATTTATTACTTCTTATCTGCTGAAAAATAATTAATTCAAAGTTTCTTTCGTTATCTGCATAAAAGCAATAATAAGAAATTCTAACTAACTTCATTATCATAACTTAGAAAGAAATGAGTGTATTTAGTATAATTATTTAAAAAATGTACCTTTTTCGGACAGCCTTACTACATTATCCAGTACTGCTCATAGAGACAAAGTCACCACAAATTATATTGTAATAAATTTGAATTTAACTTTAAACATGAAGTAAGAAATAATAATAACTTTACGTGTATATTTTGAAACAAAAACATTGTTAATAGAATATATCAAATGAAACATTTGCCTTTTCTGGACATCCCTTCTACATGATTTAGTACTGCCAATCAAAATAAAGCACAAATGACAATACCTGAATCATTAAAAATTTAAATTTTACAAATAAAATTATAATACATTTCTTATTGAAGCTTTTAATTAAAAATAACTTCACTTTTTTGCTTTATAAAAAGTAAAAGTACATAATTAGAATATAATAAATTAAAACTTTTTCTTTTTCCGTACCTCCCTCCTATATGATTCAGTACTGCCCATAGCGACAAAACCACAATTGACTATACTTTAGTAATACATTTAGAGATTAAGTTTAAAAATGAAGTTATTTGGAAATAATACATAGAAAAAAATAAAAATATATTTACTTATGTAATTTATTTAAAAATGTTTTTTAGAATCTTATCAAAAAAGACATCAGTCTTTTCTAGAGAACCCTAACCCTAACCCTAACCCTACTACATGATTCAGTACTGCCCACAGAGACAAAGTCATAACTGACAATAATCTATTAATTTATTAAGAGTTTTACTTTAATAATTAAAGTTATTAAAAATAAATTAACAAGCAAAATAAATAATTGGGTTGCTAAACCTACCCCCCACTTTTAACCCTCAAAATTTTCTTCTTATTATTTAATTCTTCTTTTTGTGTTTTTTGTTCTATTTTTAAATAAAATCTATTCTTTTTTCTTTTCAATTATTAGAGATCCATATTTTAATAAGTTACGAATAATCAAAAATAATAATATTTCTTCTATTTAGACATCATATTTTTTAAATAATAAAATACAATTTTACTTATTAGTTATATTTAATAATTTCAGGGTTTTCCTATTTTAAAATACTAATTCCATATTCCAATTCAAATTAAATGATTTGCAAAAATAATCAAAATTTTCACAATTTGAATTTTTAGATTAAAGTAAAATAAGATAAAAATATGTTGAATATTTTAAATTCAAACATCAATAAATTCAGAAAAACTGATTTTCACAATACGTTTCACAATAATTAGAATACAATTCAATTTCTGAGTTTTAAATAAGTTCAAATAATTCATAATTGAAATATCATAATTCAATTCATTTTAAACTCATTTTCAGTTTATCTTTTTACTTGTTTAAGATAAAATTTGATTATGTTCGAAAGGTGAAAGCTTAAAGTCTATCTAAAACAACTTATTTCTTTTAGAATGGAAAATGTTCTTACAGAAATTCGTACAGAAATTCGTACAGAAATTAAGTAAAATTCGAAATTTCAAGAAATCTTTTTTGCTAATCTTTTGAAATATAAATACCATTTCTCTGGAACTATTTCAAAAATCTTAAGACACTGAATTAAAAAGAATTACGTACCTTTTACTAAAAATGAAATAATTATCCAAAAAATGTCCGTGCGATCAAGAAAATGTCCGAGTGATCAGAATAGCAAAAATTAGTTTGCCGACAGAAAATTATGTATGGAATATCATAATCGCTATAATATTTAGTTTTATTAATTTTATCTAGTATTTTTAATTTTATATAGAAGGTATGGATTTGTTATAGAACATTATTAGAAAACGATCTGTCAGATGGTTTTCTAATAATTGTCCATTATTTATTTATAGTTTTCTTAGAATAAATATAAACAGTTAATCTATTTTTATTAAAAAGTTACTTTTACATTTTTAATTGGTCTGATTCTAAAATAATATATATTTTTTTTAATATCGACAGATATGTTTTAGTTTAAACCTTTCTATTTTGTTTTAATTAAAAAATATAAGCTTTAATTGTGAAAATTACATTTATTTTTCCAAAGTGAAACTAGAAACTGAATGATGTTCTATAAGTAAAACTTCGATGACGTCACATGTGGCGGTGAACATCCCGTGTGTTTAATTGCTTATTATGCTTTTGCCTACCATACATTTGAAATTAATTGTTAGTAAAATTTGGACCACTTTTAAAAATATTTTTTTCAAAATGTTTCTGTTTTTCAATTTTTCCAATTTTTTTTCAAGATTAAAAAAATGATTTTTTCACGCTACTGAGTACACAGTCACGTGTCAATTATCATTTTGAACTTATTAAAAAAACGTTTTTCAACGACAAGTCAATTATCATTTTGAACTTATTAAAAAAACGTTTTTCAACGACAAG
This sequence comes from Sepiola atlantica, assembly GCA_963556195.1. Lineage (NCBI taxonomy): Eukaryota > Metazoa > Mollusca > Cephalopoda > Sepiida > Sepiolidae > Sepiola > Sepiola atlantica. The sequence goes on along the minus strand of OY744539.1, from coordinate 89,496,975 downwards.
TCAATTATCATTTTGACCTTATTAAAAAAACGTTTTTCAACGACAAGTCAATTATCATTTTGAACTTATTAAAAAAACGTTTTTCAACGACAAGTCAGTTATCATTTTGAACTTATTAAAAAAACGTTTTTCAACGACAAGTCAGTTATCATTTTGAACTTATTAAAAAAACGTTTTTCAACTTAAATATTTAACCACATCGTGTAGCTCGTATTGTCCCTAAATCAACAAAAACATTTTCGCGCGTGCCTCTCTAATATTAAAGAACCATAAATATTCTAAACTATTTATTTTTTAATTAAACAAAAAAATGCTATCCCGATATCGATCGGAGAGAAATGGGTGATAATTTTACGTTAAATTTATATGCAAAACTCTAAATTCTGAAATAATTGTTTTTCTTTCCCAATATGTAATCCCCTAAAAAGAAGATATCTCATTTTTGTTTAGGGATAGAGGGGCTGAGCATATCTATCTACAAATTTATCAACAATAATTTAAAAATAGCATGTTCAAATATTCTTTAATGTCTTCCAGTACGATATAAAATTAATACGTATACTGTAGAAAGTATTATTTATTTAGCGCAATAATTATAAAAATATTCTTTAAAATTTTCCACTAAAAGCATATATGAAAAGCCCACAGTTTCCATGTAATAGGGAACATCTTTGCTTTATCACAGCTGAAAAACAATACGAAACTAATAGAAAAAAGACACAAATACTTGGATGGTTAACATCTTCAACACACCCAAGAGTTAATATCTTCAATATAGCCATTTTTTCTTCATTTTCTTCAGTAATCAAGATACTTTTCAATTGAGCATTTTTTTGGTTTTCTTTCAGCTAAAAGTGTGGCTTCAGTTTTTCGTTTGCCGTTTTCTGGCCTTTTTCCTGAAAAATTTAGCTTCAAAACTCAATTATCACTTTTTCTATTTGTCTACTAAAAGTCACACAGTTCAGTTTCTATGCTCCCAATCTTTTTAATACTAACATATTTCGAATCAGCTCATTGAGTTCTATCTTTCTATTTTTCCATCCTTAGATTATGTATATAATTTAAAAACTTATGTCGAGTTAAAGGGCATGAGGAGCGTTACTCAATTGACATTTTGTCAGTTTAAACTGCTCAACACTTCCATATCTTACACTCTTTTCCAAATATCTATATTTTTTAGTTTTATTGTGCTGTTTGCTACATTTTGGGTATAACAAAATAAATATTTGTTTTAAATAAAAAAAGTTATCGTGGTTTTATTCAATGGGGGGCGTTATCCTACACGTTGATGACAAGACATATTTTGAATAACTTTTTTTCTACTGGACCACATTTTAATTTCTTTATGTTCAAAAAAGCGTGGGACGAGTCAATTCTAGTGCAAAACAGGCATCAAGTTTGGATGAAAACTGAATTAATGACAAGCCCAAGAATTGGCCACGATTGGGTAAATGTTGTCCGTAAGCATATTATTTATGCCGTGTGTGAATGATATATGATTTAAATATTTAATAAATATTTATTTATAAATATCATTATTTATCAGCCCCCTCCAACAAGGCAGGGCACTCTTGAGCGACTTTAATAACAAGCAGTGCAAATAGCTACATGCACGATCCGAACGCCGTTCGTAGATCACTCTAAACTGTTTGGGTAAACCTAGCCGCCGACTCGCTATTTACATTTAAATTCCTCGCTATTTACTAACTAATTGGCTATGGCCGATGGGATAAGACCCTTGACTACACTGAAGATTGCGTTAGCATGAAACATCGATGTCTGTAGGTATTAAAATATTTAATAAATATTTATTTATAAATATTATATATATATATATAAAAATTATAAGTTTCTTTGAGTTAACACTAAATTTTATGTTATAGCTAACTAGTCTATGACAAAATCTTTTATAAACTAAATGAATGTTAGGTGCATTTTAAATTTTAGCCTTGTTGTAATCCTGTAAAGGGGTTTGAATGAAAACACGAACTCGGGGTTAAGAGAAAACAAGTATATTGAAGAAAATATAATACAACACTCTTGACTGCCAGTATAGATTGGGGTTGATTCATGTATTTAATCGCTTTTCACAGCAACAATATGTGAAACAAGGTCGGAAACTGGGGGAAGAGTCAAGCCAGCGCCCCTAAAGAAAGACCCCTCTGGCCTAGCTAAAATAGCCGGAGCAGCCCCGTCGGCATTCCTCAGTCAGGGCGCCTCAGGCAGCAAGCAATAAACTTACTCCTCCCCAAAGATGGGAGGCAAGGCCTGGGAGGGCGTCCCTCCTAGAACAACCCAGGACAGTATACCTCAGCATGGCAGATAAAAGGCCACCGAAATAGCCCAGTTCCTGCCGGACTGATTTATGGTTAATTGAATAGTATAAAGCCCGTTACAGGTAAGGGACCATAACAATCATGATTGTGGAATGATTAGGCACTGATGAAGCCACTGCATAAATATCGCTTATACTTTGTATATAATGAAATATATATGTTATTGAAATCGGAAGAAACACTTGTTTGTAAGTGAAAATGTTTTTAAAGGAAATATGAAATGCTTCTCTGAATAAGTAGAGTTTAACATGATGTTAATATGCAGTACCGTCAAAAATTAAGGAACAAAAAATTAATTTTTGTGAAAATTTCACTGAATATACACATTATGTAGTTGGACTTTTACCGAGATTTTCAGATGAATTAAAATAATATTTTTAAAGTTATCCACTATTTTACAGATTTAAAGTGTCCGCAATTAAGGAACGAAATATCATTTTAATTAAATCACATTAAGAAGGCAAAAGAGATTTAATATTTGGAACTTCCACCTTTGTTTTCAAAAACTGTTGTGCACTTACGACTGCAGGATTTCACTAAATCTTGACATTGGGCCACAGTTATCTTGGCCTATTCATCTTTCAGTTTCAGCCACAAGTCTTCGATGTTTTCCGGATTCTTTGCCATAATATTCTGTCCTATAGGCTTCCATAAGTTTTTTATCGGGTTCATGTCAGGACTCTGAGCAGGCCAGTCCATTACCTTTACTTCTTGATCAACCAGATAATTCATGACCAGTTTTGCCTTATGGCAGGGAGCATCATCCTTTCGTCTTTTCCATCACTGCCAAATACATTAAATTTCGATTCGTCACTGAAATAAACTTTTTCCCAATTTTCTTGTGACCATATACCATGCTTTTTTTGCGAACGCCAATCTAGCTGCTTTGCTGTTGTTTTTTTTTTTTACTTATTAGCGGCTTTTTTCAATGATATATTGCAAAAAGACCTATTTCGTGCAGCCTTCTCGACACAGTTTGTCGTGAAACATTCGTGACACCTTCCATTTGTTTAGAAATTTTGCCAGCTGTAAGGAAACGGTCTTTTAACACTAGGCGTTGTATAACTCTGTCCTCTTTTGTCGTTGTCTTTCTTGATCTACCAGGTTTCTTTGTGTTTTTTAACCTTCCAGTTTCTTTATAGAGTTTGAGAACTCGGCTTACAACAATTTTTGAACGTTTCACACGTTTTTCGATTTTTTCTATTGTCAACTTTTCCTTTCTTAATTTGACGATTTTTGCTTTGTCGCTTAATTATTTTTCCTTAATGTTCCTTAATTTCTTGCACTTGAAATATGTAAAGTGGTGGATAACTTTAATAATATTATTTTAATTCATCTGAAAATCTCGGTAAAAGTCCAACTACATAATTTACATATGTAGTGAAATTTTCACAAATATTAAAATATAATTTATTTGAGATAAGGAAGACTTTATTATTGTTCCTTCATTTTGGACGGTACTGTATATATATATATATATATATATATATATATATATATATATATATATATATATATATGATAATTTTATTTACACAGACATGTACAAAATCTGCGACACTGGCATGTCGATGTTATCGATCAACAGTTACTATAAACTGAGATCTCATCAGGCAGAGTTAGAATCCGATCTTAACCTCAGATCATATTTGGAGAGAATGAAGTGGAGGGGTAGAGAAAGAGAAGAAGAAGGAAAGAAATTTAACATTTCAAAAATTAAAGCCGTTAAAAAATTAAAATTAAAAATTAAAAATTAAAAAATCTAAAAATCTAAGGTCTAGAATCTGAAACAGACAGGGCAAATAAATAAATAAATAAATAAATAAATAAAAAAATAAAAATATATGGTGGAAAGAGGAACAAATAATGATGAGGGGAGAGACACATAGAGGAAAAAAGAAAAAGAAAAAGAAAAAGAAAAAGAAGGAGAGAGAGAGGGCGTCTGTTGATTTAGATCGGGAGGGAAGGAGGGGGGTGGCAGACATGCACGAATTAGGTGTCAAAAAACCGTCGAGTTTATAAATGTATTTTTCCAAGTGAACTGTAGTATGCGTGCGTGCAAACTGGGCTGATTGTTATATTGGTTGGGGCGGTGATAAAATGTGTCGCGGTTCTGGGTTTATATTGTCTTTATAATTTGTCTGGAGTTAATTTGAATAAATAAGTATATTCGTTAAATGTAACAGGAATAGTAGTAGTAATAATAATAATAATAATAATAATAATAATAATAATAATAATAATAATAATAATAATAATAATAATAATAATAATAATAATAATAATAATAATAATAGATACCCCTAATGATTGAGGTGAAATAATGAAAATAATAATAAATGAAGTATAATAAAAATACTAAAAAATACCAAAAAATATTAAAAAATATAACTAAAAGAATAACTGGAAAATGCTGGCGTTATTAATTATTAATAATAATAGTAATAATAATAATAATAATAATAATAATAATAATAATAATAATAATAATAATAATAATGATAATAATAATGGTAATAATAATAATAATAAAAATAATAATAGTTGTCAATAATATTTTAGAGTTTATAAAAATAATAGTTTAGGAAAGAAATAGAATAATTAAGGAATATTAGGAATCCTAGGGGGTAGTGATTATCATAATAATATTAAATAATGATAAGATAATGTTTGCCGATATTATGATATGGGTTAATGGTTGCAATTAATATGGGTTAATGGTTGCAATTAACCCATATCATAATATCGGCAAACATTATCTTATCATTATCTAATATTATTATGATAATTACTACCCCCTAGGATTCCTAATATTCCTTAATTATTCTATTTCTTTCCTAAACTATTATTTTTATAAACTCTAAAATATTATTGACCACTATTATTATTTTTATTATTATTATTATTATTATTATTACCATTATTATTATTATTATTATTATTATTATTATTATTATTATTATTATTATTATTATTATTATTATTATTATTATTATTATTATTATTATTATTATTATTATTATTACTATTATTATTAATAATTAATAACGCCATCATTTTCCAGTTATTCTTTTAGTTATATACTTTTAATATTTTTTAATATTTTTTAGTATTTTTTAGTATTTTTGAATATTATTATTTTCATTATTTCACCTCAATTATTAGGGGTATCTATTATTATTATTATTATTATTATTATTATTATTATTATTATTATTATTATTATTATTATTATTATTATTACTACTACTACTACTGTTATTGCCACCATTATGACTACTTCTATACTTTTTCACTATCATCATTACTATTGTTAAGATTACTGGGATTACCACTCTGATTACTGTTGTCTGTTAAACCACTATTTTTATATGATCAGCATTATTGCAACCATTAACCCATATCATAATATCGGCAAACATTATCTTATCATTATTTAATATTATTATGATAATCACTACCCCCTAGGATTCCTAATATTCCTTAATTATTCTATTACTTTCCTAAACTATTATTTTTATAAACTCTAAAATATTATTGACAACTATTATTATTTTTATTATTATTATTATTACCATTATTATTATTATTATTATTATTATTATTATTATTATTATTATTATTATTATTATTATTATTATTATTATTATTATTATTATTATTATTATTATTATTATTATTATTATTATTATTATTATTATTATTATTATTATTATTATTATTATTACTATTATTACTATTATTATTAATAATTAATAACGCCAGCATTTTCCAGTTATTCTTTTAGTTATATTTTTTAATATTTTTTGGTATTTTTTAGTATTTTTATTATACTTCATTTATTATTATTTTCATTATTTCACCTCAATCATTAGGGGTATCTATTATTATTATTATTATTATTATTATTATTATTATTATTATTATTATTATTATTATTATTACTACTACTATTCCTGTTACATTTAACGAATATACTTATTTATTCAAATTAACTCCAGACAAATTATAAAGACAATATAAACCCAGAACCGCGACACATTTTATCACCGCCCCAACCAATATAACAATCAGCCCAGTTTGCACGCACGCATACTACAGTTCACTTGGAAAAATACATTTATAAACTCGACGGTTTTTTGACACCTAATTCGTGCATGTCTACCACCCCCCTCCTTCCCTCCCGATCTAAATCAACAGACGCCCTCTCTCTCTCCTTCTTTTTCTTTTTCTTTTTCTTTTTCTTTTTTCCTCTATGTGTCTCTCCCCTCATCATTATTTGTTCCTCTTTCCACCATATATTTTTATTTTTTTATTTATTTATTTATTTGCCCTGTCTGTTTCAGATTCTAGACCTTAGATTTTTAGATTTTTTAATTTTTAATTTTTAATTTTAATTTTTTAACGGCTTTAATTTTTGAAATGTTAAATTTCTTTCCTTCTTCTTCTCTTTATCTACCCCTCCACTTCATTCTCTCCAAATATGATCTGAGGTTAAGATCGGATTCTAACTCTGCCTGATGAGATCTCAGTTTATAGTAACTGTTGATCGATAACATCGACATGCCAGTGTCGCAGATTTTGTACATGTCTGTGTAAATAAAATTATCATATATAAAGCTCTATTTTGATATTGAGCACTTTTTATAAACCCGGTTAAAATTCTCTGGATTACCACCCTGTGGATATTTTTCACCTGGATCATTACCATTATTATATATATATATATGAGAAAGGAAGGATGAAGGTAATCCGACGTAATAGGAAATGAAAAAGGAAAAATCAAAAAGATGTTTTTTATGTATTCAATAATGTTTCGTCTTTATTTGTAAGACTTCTTCAGGATCCACAGCCATTCACATTATTTTCATTCCATGCCACCGACTTCCTTCAACCCGGACCTCGGTCCGTTGCTCCCAGTAGTTGCTACTACTTCTTCTCATTTACCCACTCTGTCAACCCAATATTTTCATGTACTTGTATGACATTTTTCTTAAAATTATCATACCGAGGAAGTCTTACAAATAAAGACGAAACGTTGATGAATACATAAAAAAAACGTCTTTTTGGTTTTTCCTTTTTTTGTTGTTGTTAAAATGACTTAAATCTTCTTTAGACTATATATTGGGTATTTAGATCTGTATGGCTAGGTTTCCTTCCTCTTATCTACTTACCTTTCTGGTACCAAAGGTACTAAGCTTTATTTTTTATTTTTTATTTATTTATTTATTTTTTAAATGCAACTTTAATTTTTATATAATTTTATTGCTAGCTACCATATTACAGAATGGTTCTTGGGTTTAGTGTTTAGATAGTATTATTATTATTATTATATTTATTTTTTATTTTTTATTTTTTCATTGTTATAATTAATGTTATTTGATATGCAAATTACCATATAATACGGTAGTCTTAATATTATTATTATTTTATTATTATTATTTATTTATGTATATATTAGTAAAATATCAAGCTGAATTATTTCGACACTTGATTATAGGGGAAATGGTAGTTTAATCTGTACCATTGGAGAGTCATGAATATTATAACTGTCCTGTTTTTAACTCTCCGAAACAGTTACATGGTAAACAGCTGATGATCCCCGTGTTAATATTAGACGCTTAAGGTTTCCTGTGTTTGTTTCACTGTTAGATAATTACCCCCCCCCATTTTTTTAAATTTTATTTACTCATATTTTTTTTATTTATTCATGAATTTTCCAACGAATGTTAATTCTGCAATATCTTGGATTTAGCTAGTTTCTCTGGGAATTTAAATTGCATTTTACTTTTTTGTTGTTGTTAAAATGACTTAAAGCTTCTTTAGACTATATATATATATATATATACACAGAGAGATAGAGAGAGAGAGAGAGAGAGAGAGAGAGAGAGAGAGAGAGAGAGAAAGAGAGAAAGATAAAGATAACAATATAGAGATATGAAAACGATCTATAACAAATCAATAAATCGAATTGCTTTCTTTATATATCTACCCACGTCTATTAACTGCATCTTAAGAATATAACAAGCACCTTGCGTCTTATTTATTTGTCTATCTATTTGTCGGATAATAAGCAGGATGTGTAGACGAAGGATAGGGTAGAGCGAAACAGAAGAAGAGAAACGAATGGCGCCTTTTAACGAAAGAGAGTGTTCGTTTTTTTAGATGGTCGCGCCGCCTCTCTTTCATAATCACGTTAGACTCTCGTTGGTGTTGTCGATTTCCATGAACAATATAACGCGATGAAGACCAGATGTAATCTAATCTCACGAACCCACATGAAAAATCGATAGTCTATATTTTTTTATAAACTGCAAGTACATTTATCCATCCGAAACTTCTCTCAAAACATGAACCAATTACGCCCGGCGAAGGAGAGAACGACGGTGAAATCAAAACCAGAATAAATAAATAAATATTACACAACACCTGAGATTGTGCAGATAAAACTGAACGACTTGAGCGGTAAACTACCTGACGGCGTTACTAAGGCAACGAGAATGGCCTAAAAGATATGAAACCGCACTCCACCAGTCTACCGCTGGGTAGATATTACGCAATTTAGATCTTGTGGTTTTTAAAGCCGATTTTATATAGTTTCCTGTTAACCGATAATAGATGAGCTCTTAACTATAATTTACGATCTTTGAGGTAAACAAAGAAACTGTTACCATATCTGATTAAATAAACAAATCGCAGCTTCTTAACGGTTGCATTTTGAGTCAATAATTACATTTCTTAAGTGAAACATACGAGTGAAATATACGAATGAACGTGAAGTGACTCAGTTTTTGTCTAAAAAATATTCCAGTCACTTTGATACGTATTATGAGGTTTATCAGTCAAAATAACAAAAAAATTAAATAGATGAGCATTAGAAAGATGTATGATCCGGAAGTGTACTTTCACAGTCGTGTACTTAACAACTTCCGGTTGTAAGTTCGCAAAGTTTATGAAATTGTTTGAAAAATCTGTTAGACAACCAAATTGGTCGCAAACCGAATCATATTTTCCCCTTAAAAATAATGTAAAAGAGATTAATTAATTAATTCTTAATTAACAGACGGGTTAATATACAACATTATTAAGCATCAGTTATTATTATTGTTTTCAATACTAACTATAATGTGTAATATAAAAAAACTTATTTCGTAATTTTGGTGTACATTTTCACAATTTTACTACACATTTTGTACATTTTAACCATTTTACTACACATTTTGAACATTTTAACTATTTTTCTACACATTTTGTACAAATTTACAATTTTACTACATATTTTGTACATTTTCACCATTTTACTACACATTTTAGTGTATATTTTCACCATTTTCCTACACATTTTGTACATTTCCCCATTTAACTACACATATGGTACATTTTTACCATTTTACTACACATTTTTGTGTACATTTTAACTATTTTACTACACATGTTGTGCATTTTACCCATTTTACTACACATTGTGTACATTTCCCTATTTTACTACACATTTTGTACATTTTTACCATTTTACTACATTTTCCTGTACATTTTCACTATTTACTGCGCTTTTTGTACATTTTCACCATTTTACTACACATTTTGTACATTTTCACCATTTTACTACACATTTTAATGTATATTTTCCCCATTTTACTACACATTTTGGTGTACATTTTCACCATTTTACTACACATTTTCTTGTACATTTTTACTATTTTACTACACATTTTCGTGTACATTTTCACTATTTTACTGCGAATTTTGTATATTTTCACCATTTTACTACATATTTTGTACATTTTCACCATTTTACTACACATTATAGTGTATATTTTCACCATTTTACTACACATTTTGTACATTTTTACCATTTTACTACACATTTTACTGCATATTTTTCCCATTTTACTACACATTTTGTACATTTTTACCATTTTACTACACATTTTCGTGTACATTTTCACTATTTTACTACGCATTTTGTACATTTTCACCATTTTACTACATATTTTGTACATTTTCACCATTTCACTACACATTATAGTGTATATTTTCACCATTTTACTATACATTTTCGTGCACATTTTTACTATTTACTACATATTTTGTACATTTTCACAACTCTACTACATATTTTGTACATTTTCACCATTTTACTTCACATTTTAGTTTATATTTTCACCATTTTACCACACAATTTGTACATTTTCCCCATTTTACTACACATTTTGTACATTTTAACTATTTTACTACACATTTTGTACATTTTCACCATTTAACTACACATTTTAGTGTATATTTTTCCCTTTTACTACACATATTGTACATTTTTACTATTTTACTACACATTTTCGTGTACATTTTCACTATTTTACTACACATTTTGTACATTTTCACCATTTTACTACACATTTTGTATATTTTCACAATTTTACTACACATTTTTTACATTTTCACCATTTTACTACACATTTTAGGGTTTATTTTCCCATTTTCCTACACATTTTTACATTTTCACTATTTTACTACACATTTTGGTGTTCATTTTCACCATTTTATTACACATTTAGTACATTTTCACCATTTTACTACACATTTAATGTATATTTTCCCCGTTTTACTACACATTTTAGTGTACATTTTCACCATTTTACTACACATTTTAGTGTATATTTTCCCCATTTTACTACACATTTTGTACATTTTTACCATTTAACTACACATTTCACTATTTTACTGCGAATTTTGTACATTTTCACCATTTTACTACACATTTTATACATTTTCACCATTTTACTACATACTTATGTATATTTTCCCCATTTTACTACACATTTTGGTGTACATTTCTACCATTTTACTACACATTTTTGTGTACATTTTCACCATTTTACTACACATTTTGGTGTACATTTTCACCATTTTACTACACATTTTGGTGTACATTTTCACCATTTTACTACACATTTTGTACATTTTCACCATTTTACTTCACATTTTGTAATATTTAAAAAAATAATTTATACGAATTTAAAAATATAGATCCTAAGAAAAAACCCAGATTCAAAAAATTAAAAACACAGATTTATTGAAATAAAAACCCATATCTGTATAAAAAAGCTAGGGGTGGCAACCCTGCACAGAACTCTAAATTTTTCATCACATGGTATACTTCGGTTGCCGTCGGCGTTGTTCGGGAATCAACATTTTGGTTAAAGAACCGAGGCACTCCGGCTTGAATTTTTTTTCGTAATCCGACTTGTTCCAATTCCGAGATGTTCATGAAGCGAGGTAGAAATGCAAAAAGTAAGAATGACAAAATCCATACAAAATTACCACTTTTTATTTGGCAACTGAGTAAGACAATGTAAGATAAAGAGTTTTTGAATAATGCGTGAAAGAGTTGTCTTTCCTTTAAAAAGAAATTGAGTACACATGTTGGCTTTGGTTGGCGTCTTTTGCGTTTACGGGTGGTGCTTACACACATTTAATAGGAATGTAGATGTATGTGTGTGTGTGTATTAGCGTGCCTGTTTTGTTAGTGAGAGAGTGGATGTGCTAACTTATGTGCGAAGTGTTCCATAAAACCTGTGTATATGCTGATGTTGTGTTAAGTACTACGTAAAAATCTTCTGTCAATGCCTTTCGGCAGGAACGGGGGTTTATTTTTTAAGGACGTACCCACGTGCGCCGGATCAAAGAGAAAGAAAGATGTGTGTTCGAGTTTTTATAGTACGCGCTGTAATTAGGAGTATATATTATCTATTTAAATGGAAATGAATTGAAAAATATCAATCTCAATAAACATTGATAAATATAAATTGATTACACAAAGTGTAATGACGATTGAAGGTGAATTTTAAATATTTTACAATTTATATGAGAAGACTTATGTTGACAAACCGGCTCGCATTAGATTAACAGAGCTAAGCGACGTGTACCCTGGTCAGTACAAACTGGGTGACCATTTGAGAATACTCGGTGCTATATATATATTAATACATTATATATATACTGTAGATATATATATATATATATATATATATATATATATATATATACATATTTTTTTTTAAAACTATACGTTACATATTAAAGAGAGGTACCTTGGTTTCATTGGAACGGATTGCCCTTTTACTGTTCAGAAAACCAATCCGGTTCACGTTAGATTAACGGAGCTAAGCGACGTTGAGCCTAGTCAGTACAAAATGGGTGACTATTTGAGAATACTCGGTGCTATATATATATATATATATATATATATATATATATATATATATATATATATATATATATATATATATATATATATATATATATATATATATATCACATTGTTGCGATATATATATATATATATATATATATATATATATCGCAACAATGTGATATATATATATATATATATATATATATATATATATATATATATACAAATGTGAACCCCACTCCGTGCCGATCGTCGTAGCAATAAACACAAATATAGATCCAAATTACTCTAGGCCGGGATGGCGACGACGATGATGATGATGATGACGTCGCCGATCTAGTCGTCTCGTCCAATTACAAACACACTCGCTCGTTGAAACTGTTTATATCAGCGAGCGATCACTTGGCGAACAGCAACCGGTTGGCTCTGTGGGAGCGAAAGACCATTCAAAGCAGAACAAAAGGAAAAGAACAATGTTCAACAACTCGGTCTGGGGTTCTTTGTATAGAAGAGTAATTATTAATAAAATAAAATAATTGATTTTACATTGGTCAATGGTAGCATTGTTTTGTTAGCATTTTTTGTTAGTATTGTTTTGTTAACATTTTTGTTGGCATTGTTTTGTTGGCATTGTTTTGTTAGCATTGTTTTGTTAGCATTTTTTGTAAGCATTGTTTTGTTAGAATTTTTTTTAGCATTTTTTTGTCAGCATTTTTTTAAGCATTCTTTGTTAGCATTTTTTGTTAGCATTATCTTTTAGTATTGTTTTGTTAGCATTTTCGTTAGCATTGTTTTGTTAGCATTGTTTAGTTGGAATTGTTTGTTAGAATTTTTTGTAAGCATTGTTTTGTTAGCATTTTCTGTTGGCATTTTTTTGTTAGCATTTTTTTGTCAGCATTTGTTTGTTAGCATGGTTTGTTTGCATTTTTTTAGCTTTCTCTTGTAAGTATTGTTTTGTTAGCATTGTTTCGTTAGCATAGTTTTGTTAGCATTGTTTTGTTAGCATTTTTTGTTAGCATTGTTTTGTTAGCATTGTTTAGTTAGCATTGTTTAGTTAGCATTGTTTTGTTAGCAGCCTTTTTTGTTAGCATTGTTTAGTTAGCATTGTTTGTTAGCATTTTTTGTTAGCATTGTTTAGTTAGCATTTTTTGTTAGTATTTTGTTTGTAAACATTTTTTTGTTAACACTGTTTTGTTAGCATTGCTTTGTTAGCATTCTTTGTTAGCATTGTTTTGTTAGCATTTTTTGTTCGCATTTTTAATTAGCATTTTTTTGTTAGCATTTTTTGTTAGCATTGTTTTGTTAGCACATTTTTGTTAGCATTTTCTTGTTTGACCCCTAATATTGAGCATATTTTTTAGTGTATTAGGAATTAATATAAAACAATTATTTTTAATAATACTTGAATAAATATATATATATATATATATATATATATATATATATATATAGTGGTATATTGGGTTCGTTAAGGCTGAAGTGTTCTGAATAGGATTTATAAAGTGGGAGAGTTCAAGGCGTGTGCAGAGCAAGCCTCAAGTTAAAAAAACTCAAACCAATATTTATGCATCTGCACTAATTGATTTCAGCTAATCGGCCGTGTACTCAGAGATGTAGACGTTTACGCCATATTGAGGAAATCGGGGAGTGCGAAAGTTTCATATCATTCAGGCAGGGAGGAGTAAGTTCACAGAGGTTGTCTTGGAGGGAATATTATTGCTTAGCAACAGGTTATCCTCATTCCCTCTCGCTTCTCGTATCTGGAGTTCGCACGACATCGAACTATTTCTATTTATAGCCATGACGTCGTTAAATGAAATTTTAATTTGAAACTCGCTATCTTTATTAAACCTCCAAGATGAAAATAGAGTTGACAAATAAAAACAGATTTAGCGATATTAATGAATTTTGCGATACTAATAAATTCAGCGATATTGATGCATTTAGCGATATTTATGAATTTAGCGATATTAAGGAATTTAGCGATATTGATGAATTTAGCGATATTGATGAATTTAGCAATATTGATGAATTTAGCAATATTAAGGAATTTAGCGATATTAAAGAATTTAGCAATATTGATGAATTTAGCGATTTTGATGAATTTCGCGATATTTATGAATTTAGCGATATTGATGAATTTAGCGATATTAAGTAATTTAGCGATACTAAAGAATTTAGCGATATTAAGGAATTTAGCAATATTAAGGAATTTAGCGATATTAAGGAATTTAGCGATATTGATGAATTTAGTGATATTAAGGAATTTAGCAGCATTAAGGAATTTAGCGATATTAATGAATTTAGCGATATTAAGGAATTTAGCGATGTTAAGGAATTTAGCGATATTAAAGAATTTAGCTGTATTAATGAATTTAGCAATATTGATGCATTTAGCGATATTTATGAATTTAGCAATATTTATGAAGTTAGCGATATTAAGGAATTTAGCGATATTAAAGAATTTAGCTGTATTAATGAATTTAGCAATATTGATGCATTTAGCGATATTTATGAATTTAGCGATATTATGGAATTTAGCGATATTAAAGAATTTAGCGATTTTCATGAATTTAGCGATATTAAAGAATTTAGCGATATTAAAGAATTTAGCGATATTAAGGAATTTAGCGATATTGATGAATTTAGCGATATTGATAAATTTAGCGATATTAAGGAATTTAGCAGTATTAAAGAATTTAGCGATATGGATTAATTTAGCGATATTGATGAATTTAGCGATATTAAGGAATTTAGCGATACTAAAGAATTTAGCGATATTTATGAATTTAGCGATATTAAGTAATTTAGCGATACTAAAGAATTTAGCGATATTGATGAATTTAGCGATATTATGGAATTTAGCGATATTAAAGAATTTAGCGATATTTATGAATTTAGCGATATTAAGTAATTTAGCGATACTAAAAAATTTAGCGATATTAAGGAATTTAGCGATATTAAGGAATTTAGCGATATTAAGGAATTTAGCGATATTGATGAATTTAGTGATATTAAAGAATTTAGCAGCATTAAAGAATTTAGCGATATTGATGAATTTAGCGATATTAAGGAATTTAGCGATATTGATGAATTTAGTGATATTAAGGAATTTAGCAGCATTAAGGAATTTAGCGATATTGATGAATTTAGCGATATTGATGCATTTATCGATATTGATAGATTCAGCGATATTAAGGAATTAAGCGATATTGATGAATTTAGCGATATTAACGAATTTAGCGATATTGATGAATTTTGCGATATTAAGGAATTTAGCGATATTGATGAATTTAGCGATATTAAGAAATTTAGCGATATTAAAGAATTTAGCGATATTAAGAAATTTAGCGATATTGATGAATTTAGTGATATTAAGAAATTTAGCAGCATTAAGGAATTTAGCGATATTGATGAATTTAGCGATATTAAGGAATTTTGCAATATTAAGGAATTAAACAATATTAAGGAATTTAGCGATATCAAGGAATTTTGCAATATTAAGGAATTTAGCGATATAAGGGAATTTAGCGATATTGATGAATTTAGCAATATTGTTGAATTAGCGATATGGATGAATTTAGCGATATTGATGAATTAAGCCATATTAAGAAATATAACGATATTGATGAATTTAGCGATATTAAGGAATTTAGCGATATTAATGAATTTAGTGATATTGAGGAATTTAGCAATATTGATTAATTTAGCATTATTGATGAATTTAGCAATATTAATGAATTTAGCGATGTTAAGGAATTTAGCGATATTGATGAATTTAGCGATATTAAGGAATTTAGAGATATTGATGAATTTAGCGATATTGATAAATTTAGCGATATTAAGGAATTTAGCAGTATCAAAGAATTTAGCGATATGGATGAATTTAGCGATATTGATTAATTTAGCGATATTAAGGAATTTAGCGATACTAAAGAATTTAGCGATATTAAGGAATTTAGCGATATTAATGAATTTAGCGATATTGATGAATTTAGCGATTTTGATGAATTTCGCGATATTATGAATTTAGCGATATTGATGAATTTAGCGATATTTATGAATTTAGCGATATTATGGAATTTAGCGATATTAAAGAATTTAGCGATATTTATGAAGTTAGCGATATTAAGTAATTTAGCTATATTAAAGAATTTAGCGATATTAAGGAATTTAGCGATATTGATGAATTTAGTGATATTAAGGAATTTAGCAGCATTAAAGAATTTAGCGATATTGATGAATTTAGCGATATTAAAGAATTTAGCGATATTAAAGAATTTAGCGATATTAAGAAATTTAGCGATATTGATGAATTTAGTGATATTGATGCATTTATCGATATTGATAGATTCAGCGATATTAAGGAATTTAGCGATATTGATGAATTTAGCGATATTAAGGAATTTTGCGATATTGATGAATTTTGCGATATTAAGGAATTTAGCGATATTGATGAATTTAGCGATATTAAGGAATTTAGCGATATTGATGAATTTAGCAATATTGTTGAATTAGCAATATGGATGAATTTAGCGATATTGATGAATTAAGCCATATTAAGAAATATAACGATATTGATGAATTTAGCGATATTAAGGAATTTAGCCGTATTAATGAATTTAGTGATATTGAGGAATTTAGCAATATTGATTAATTTAGCAATATTGATGAATTTAGCGATGTTAAGGAATTTAGCGATATTGATGAATTTAGCAATATTAAGGAATTTAGCAATATTGATGAATTTAGCGATATTGATGAATTTAGCAATATTGATGAATTTAGCGATATTAAGGAATTTAACGATATTGATGAATTTAGCGATATTAAGGAATTTAGCAACATTGATGAATTTAGCGATATTAAGGAATTTAGCGATATTGATGAATTTAGCGATATTGATGAATTTAGCGATATTAAGGAATTTAGCGATATTGATGAATTTAGCGATATTAAGGAAGTTAGCGATATTGATGAATTTAGCGATATTAAGGAATTTAGCGATATTAAGGAATTTAGCGATACTAAAGAATTTAGCGATATTGATTAATTTAGCAATATTAAGGAATTTAGCGATATTAAAGAATTTAGCGATATTGATGAATTTAGCAATATTGATGAATTTAGCGATATTAAGGAATTTAGCGATATTAAAGAATTTAGCGATATTGATGAATTTAGCAATATTGATGAATTTAGCGATATTAAGGAATTTAGCGATATTAAGGAATTTAGCGATATTAAAGAATTTAGCGATATTGATGAATTTAGCAATATTGATGAATTTAGCGATATTAAGGAATTTAGCGATATTAAAGAATTTAGCGATATTGATGAATTTAGCGATATGGATGAATTTAGCGATATTGATGAATTTAGGGATATTAAGGAATTTAGCGATATTGTAAATTTAGCGATATTAAGGAATTTAGCAATATTGATGAATTTAGCGATATTAAGGAATTTAGCGATATTGATGAATTTAGCGATATTAAGGAATTAAGTGATATTGATGAATTTAGCGATATGGATGAATTTAGCGATATTAAGGAATTTAGCGATATTGATGAATTTAGCTTTATTAAGGAATTTAGCGATATTGATTAATTTAGCGATATTAAGGAATTTAGCGATATTGATGAATTTAGCGATATTGATGAATTTAGCAATATTGTTGAATTAGCGATATGGATGAATTTAGCGATATTGATGAATTAAGCCATATTAAGAAATATAACGATATTGATGAATTTAGCGATATTAAGGAATTTAGTTATATTAAGGAATTTAGTGATATTGAGGAATTTAGCAATATTGATTAATTTAGCATTATTGATGAATTTAGCAATATTAATGAATTTAGCGATGTTAAGGAATTTAGCGATATTGATGAATTTAGCGATATTAAGGAATTTAGAGATATTGATGAATTTAGCGATATTGATAAATTTAGCGATATTAAGGAATTTAGCAGTATTAAAGAATTTAGCGATATGGATGAATTTAGCTATATTGATTAATTTAGCGATGTTAAGGAATTTAGCGATATTAAAGAATTTAGCTGTATTAATGAATTTAGCAATATTGATGCATTTAGCGATATTTATGAATTTAGCGATATTTATGAAGTTAGCGATATTGATGAATTTAGCGATATTAAAGAATTAAGCTGTATTAATGAATTTAGCAATATTGATGCATTTAGCGATATTTATGAATTTAGCGATATTATGGAATTTAGCGATATTAAAGAATTTAGCGATTTTCATGAATTTAGCGATATTAAAGAATTTAGCGATATTAAGGAATTTAGCGATATTAAGGAATTTAGCGATATTGATGAATTTAGCGATATTGATAAATTTAGCGATATTAAGGAATTTAGCAGTATTAAAGAATTTAGCGATATGGATGAATTTAGCAATATTGATGAATTTAGCGATATTAAGGAATTTAGCGATACTAAAGAATTTAGCAGTATTTATGAATTTAGCGATATTAAGTAATTTAGCGATACTAAAAAATTTAGCGATATTAAGGAATTTAGCGATATTAAGGAATTTAGCGATATTAAGGAATTTAGCGATATTGATGAATTTAGCGATATTAAGGAATTTAGCAGCATTAAAGAATTTAGCGATATTAAAGAATTTAGCGATATTGATGAATTTAGTGATATTAAGGAATTCAGCAGCATTAAGGAATTTAGCGATATTTATGAATTTAGCGATATTAAGGAATTTTGCAATATTAAGGAATTTAACAATATTAAGGAATTTAGCGATATCAAGGAATTTTGCAATATTAAGGAAGTTAGCGATATAACGGAATTTAGCGATATTGATGAATTTAGCAATATTGTTGAATTAGCGATATGGATGAATTTAGCGATATTGATGAATTAAGCCATATTAAGAAATATAACGATATTGATGAATTTAGCGATATTAAGGAATTTAGCGATATTAATGAATTTAGTGATATTGAGGAATTTAGCAATATTGATTAATTTAGCATTATTGATGAATTTAGCAATATTAATGAATTTAGCGATGTTAAGGAATTTAGCGATATTGATGAATTTAGCGATATTAAGGAATTTAGAGATATTGATGAATTTAGCGATATTGATAAATTTAGCGATATTAAGGAATTTAGCAGTATTAAAGAATTTAGCGATATGGATGAATTTAGCTATATTGATTAATTTAGCGATGTTAAGGAATTTAGCGATATTAAAGAATTTAGCTGTATTAATGAATTTAGCAATATTGATGCATTTAGCGATATTTATGAATTTAGCGATATTTATGAAGTTAGCGATATTGATGAATTTAGCGATATTAAAGAATTAAGCTGTATTAATGAATTTAGCAATATTGATGCATTTAGCGATATTTATGAATTTAGCGATATTATGGAATTTAGCGATATTAAAGAATTTAGCGATTTTCATGAATTTAGCGATATTAAAGAATTTAGCGATATTAAGGAATTTAGCGATATTAAGGAATTTAGCGATATTGATGAATTTAGCGATATTGATAAATTTAGCGATATTAAGGAATTTAGCAGTATTAAAGAATTTAGCGATATGGATGAATTTAGCAATATTGATGAATTTAGCGATATTAAGGAATTTAGCGATACTAAAGAATTTAGCAGTATTTATGAATTTAGCGATATTAAGTAATTTAGCGATACTAAAAAATTTAGCGATATTAAGGAATTTAGCGATATTAAGGAATTTAGCGATATTAAGGAATTTAGCGATATTGATGAATTTAGCGATATTAAGGAATTTAGCAGCATTAAAGAATTTAGCGATATTAAAGAATTTAGCGATATTGATGAATTTAGTGATATTAAGGAATTCAGCAGCATTAAGGAATTTAGCGATATTTATGAATTTAGCGATATTAAGGAATTTTGCAATATTAAGGAATTTAACAATATTAAGGAATTTAGCGATATCAAGGAATTTTGCAATATTAAGGAAGTTAGCGATATAACGGAATTTAGCGATATTGATGAATTTAGCAATATTGTTGAATTAGCGATATGGATGAATTTAGCGATATTGATGAATTAAGCCATATTAAGAAATATAACGATATTGATGAATTTAGCGATATTAAGGAATTTAGCGATATTAATGAATTTAGTGATATTGAGGAATTTAGCAATATTGATTAATTTAGCATTATTGATGAATTTAGCAATATTAATGAATTTAGCGATGTTAAGGAATTTAGCGATATTGATGAATTTAGCGATATTAAGGAATTTAGAGATATTGATGAATTTAGCGATATTGATAAATTTAGCGATATTAAGGAATTTAGCAGTATTAAAGAATTTAGCGATATGGATGAATTTAGCGATATTGATTAATTTAGCGATATTAAGGAATTTAGCGATACTAAAGAATTTAGCGATATTAAGGAATTTAGCGATATTAATGAATTTAGCCATATTGATGAATTTAGCGATTTTGATGAATTTCGCGATCTTATGAATTTAGCGATATTGATGAATTTAGCGATATTTATGAATTTAGCGATATTATGGAATTTAGCGATATTAAAGAATTTAGCGATATTTATGAAGTTAGCGATATTAAGTAATTTAGCTATATTAAAGAATTTAGCGATATTAAGGAATTTAGCGATATTGATGAATTTAGCAATATTGATGAATTTAGCGATATTAAGGAATTTAGCGATATTAAGGAATTTAGCGATATTAAAGAATTTAGCGATATTGATGAATTTAGCAATATTGATGAATTTAGCGATATTAAGGAATTTAGCGATATTAAAGAATTTAGCGATATTGATGAATTTAGCGATATGGATGAATTTAGCGATATTGATGAATTTAGGGATATTAAGGAATTTAGCGATATTGTAAATTTAGCGATATTAAGGAATTTAGCAATATTGATGAATTTAGCGATATTAAGGAATTTAGCGATATTGATGAATTTAGCGATATTAAGGAATTAAGTGATATTGATGAATTTAGCGATATGGATGAATTTAGCGATATTAAGGAATTTAGCGATATTGATGAATTTAGCTTTATTAAGGAATTTAGCGATATTGATTAATTTAGCGATATTAAGGAATTTAGCAATATTGATGAATTTAGCGATATTGATGAATTTAGCAATATTGTTGAATTAGCGATATGGATGAATTTAGCGATATTGATGAATTAAGCCATATTAAGAAATATAACGATATTGATGAATTTAGCGATATTAAGGAATTTAGTTATATTAAGGAATTTAGTGATATTGAGGAATTAAGCAATATTGATTAATTTAGCATTATTGATGAATTTAGCAATATTAATGAATTTAGCGATGTTAAGGAATTTAGCGATATTGATGAATTTAGCGATATTAAGGAATTTAGAGATATTGATGAATTTAGCGATATTGATAAATTTAGCGATATTAAGGAATTTAGCAGTATTAAAGAATTTAGCGATATGGATGAATTTAGCTATATTGATTAATTTAGCGATGTTAAGGAATTTAGCGATATTAAAGAATTTAGCTGTATTAATGAATTTAGCAATATTGATGCATTTAGCGATATTTATGAATTTAGCGATATTTATGAAGTTAGCGATATTGATGAATTTAGCGATATTAAAGAATTTAGCTGTATTAATGAATTTAGCAATATTGATGCATTTAGCGATATTTATGAATTTAGCGATATTATGGAATTTAGCGATATTAAAGAATTTAGGGATTTTCATGAATTTAGCGATATTAAAGAATTTAGCGATATTAAGGAATTTAGCGATATTAAGGAATTTAGCGATATTGATGAATTTAGCGATATTGATAAATTTAGCGATATTAAGGAATTTAGCAGTATTAAAGAATTTAGCGATATGGATGAATTTAGCAATATTGATGAATTTAGCGATATTAAGGAATTTAGCGATACTAAAGAATTTAGCAGTATTTATGAATTTAGCGATATTAAGTAATTTAGCGATACTAAAAAATTTAGCGATATTAAGGAATTTAGCGATATTAAGGAATTTAGCGATATTAAGGAATTTAGCGATATTGATGAATTTAGCGATATTAAGGAATTTAGCAGCATTAAAGAATTTAGCGATATTAAAGAATTTAGCGATATTGATGAATTTAGTGATATTAAGGAATTCAGCAGCATTAAGGAATTTAGCGATATTTATGAATTTAGCGATATTAAGGAATTTTGCAATATTAAGGAATTTAACAATATTAAGGAATTTAGCGATATCAAGGAATTTTGCAATATTAAGGAAGTTAGCGATATAACGGAATTTAGCGATATTGATGAATTAGCGATATGGATGAATTTAGCGATATTGATGAATTAAGCCATATTAAGAAATATAACGATATTGATGAATTTAGCGATATTAAGGAATTTAGCGATATTAATGAATTTAGTGATATTGAGGAATTTAGCAATATTGATTAATTTAGCGATATTGATAAATTTAGCGATATTAAGGAATTTAGCAGTATTAAAGAATTTAGCGATATGGATGAATTTAGCGATATTGATTAATTTAGCGATATTAAGGAATTTAGCGATACTAAAGAATTTAGCGATATTAAGGAATTTAGCGATATTAATGAATTTAGCCATATTGATGAATTTAGCGATTTTGATGAATTTCGCGATATTATGAATTTAGCGATATTGATGAATTTAGCGATATTATGGAATTTAGCGATATTAAAGAATTTAGCGATATTTATGAAGTTAGCGATATTAAGTAATTTAGCTATATTAAAGAATTTAGCGATATTAAGGAATTTAGCGATATTGATGAATTTAGTTATATTAAGGAATTTAGCAGCATTAAGGAATTTAGCGATATTTATGAATTTAGCGATATTGATGCATTTATCGATATTGATAGATTCAGCGATATTAAGGAATTTAGCGATATTGATGAATTTAGCGATATTAAGGAATTTAGCGATATTGATGAATTTTGCGATATTAAGGAATTTAGCGATATTGATGAATTTAGCGATATTAAGGAATTTAGCGATATTGATGAATTTAGCAATATTGTTGAATTAGCGATATAGGTTGAATTTAGCGATATTGATGAATTAAGCCATATTAAGAAATATAACGATATTGATGAATTTAGCGATATTAAGGAATTTAGCAATATTAATGAATTTAGTGATATTGATGAATTTAGCAATATTGATTAATTTAGCATTATTGATGAATTTAGCAATATTAATGAATTTAGCGATGTTAAGGAATTTAGCGATATTGATGAATTTAGCGATGTTAAGGAATTTAGCGATATTGATGAATTTAGCGATATTAAGGAATTTAGCGATATTGATGAATTTAGCAATATTGTTGAATTAGCGATATAGGTTGAATTTAGCGATATTGATGAATTAAGCCATATTAAGAAATATAACGCTATTGATGAATTTAGCGATATTAAGGAATTTAGCGATATTAATGAATTTAGTGATATTGATGAATTTAGCAATATTGATTAATTTAGCATTATTGATGAATTTAGCAATATTAATGAATTTAGCGATGTTAAGGAATTTAGCGATATTGATGAATTTAGCGATGTTAAGGAATTTAGCAATATTGATGAATATAGCGATGTTAAGGAATTTAGCAACATTGATGAATTTAGCGATATTAAGGAATTTAGCGATATTGATGAATTTAGCGATATTGATCAATTTAGCAATATTAAGGAATTTAGCAATATTGATGAATTTAGCGATATTGATGAATTTAGCGATATTAAGGAAGTTAGCGATATGGATGAATTTAGTGATATTAAGGAATTTAGCGATATTAAGGAATTTAGCGATACTAAAGAATTTAGCGATATTGATGAATTTAGGGATATTAAGGAATTTAGCGATATTGTAAATTTAGCGATATTAAGGAATTTAGCAATATTGATGAATTTAGCGATATTAAGGAATTTAGCGATATTGATGAATTTAGCTTTATTAAGGAATTTAGCGATATTGATTAATTTAGCGATATTAAGGAATTTAGCGATATTAAGGAATTTAGCGATATTGATGAATTTAGCGATATTGATGAATTTAGCAATATTGATGAGTTTAGCAATATTGATGAATTTAGGGATATGAAGGAATTTAGCGATATTGATGAATTTAGCGATATTAAGGAATTTTGCGATATTGATGAATTTAGCGATATTGATGAATTTAGCGATATTAAGGAATTTAGCGATACTAAAGAATTTAGCGATATTAAGGAATCTAGCAATATTGATGAATTTAGCGATATTAAAGAAATTTAGCAATATTGATGCATTTAGCGATATTAAGAAATTTAGCGATATTGATTAATTTTGCGATATAAAGGAATTTAGCGATATTAAGGAATTTAGCGATATTAAGGAATTTAGCGATATTTAGGAATTTAGCGATATTAAAGAATTTAGCAATATTAAGGAATTTAGCGATATTTAGGAATTTAGCGATATTGATGAATTATAATAATTCATTTCTTTAGCCCTGACGATATTTTACACAACGTATTAGGACATGAGGTAAATATACATGATGTATTTTCGTGTAAAAAAGGGAGAAATAAAAGAAGTATGAAATGTGGGGCGTTCTCTGATCTCCACTATTTGTTCGTAGTTCACTTCGTTGAGAAATCTAGCATTCTGTCTCTCTGAAGAAATCTAGCATGCTGTTACTCTGAAGTAGTCATGGTGATTTAGCAGCCAAAGGGTTTACCTTTCCCCCCCCCCTCGTCTAGTAAATGCAATAACGTATAACAATTCAAAATAATACGTAAGAGGACACCCCCATAAATATTTGTTGACATTAGACTTGAAGCAGCAGGGAAGCAATCCCATGATATTTTATTCCACATAGGGGACATTCTTGGAAATAAACTGTTCAGAGAAGTTCCTGAAAATACGCTCATACGGTATTACTGGGCAATTACTTAATATAATTAGATCCTTCCTAGACAAAAGAAAAATCCAGCTAATCTATGCAACATGACATAAATGCTGGTGTACCCCAGGGATCTATCCTTGGACCCTTGTTGTTCCTGATCTATATAAACGATCTCCCTGATGGCATAGAGTCTGAGATTGGTTTATTTACTGATGACACCACCCTTTACTCTCGGCACGTTGGTAAAACCGACGCAATCATATCCGAGGCAATGGCTGAATCTTTAGAAAATGACCTCCAGGCTGTAGTGGATTGAGGCCATCAATGGTTGGTAACTTTTAATGCCGCAAAGACAAAACTCCTTTCCTTCAATAATTACAAGGAACCTTTGCAACCACCGATTGTCATGGCAAATAACAGCCTACCTGAGAGTTAAGCATTCAAACTCCTCGGCCTAACCTTCACAGGTAACATGAATTGGAACAAATACATTGAAGACATTGCCAAGGCTGCCGCAAAGAAGGTTGGCTCCCTCTACCGTGCTAGTAAACTCCTCACACCTGACATTATCCTGTATCTCTACAAAGCCACCATCCGCCCATGCATGGAGTATTGTTGTCACATCTGGGCTGGCGCATCATCTACTAGTCTCTCCCTCCTTGACAAGGTCCAAAAAAGAATCGCCAACCTAATAGGTCCCTCACTGTCAACCAAGCTCCAGCCTCTGTCCCATCGCCGCAATGTAGCATCCTTGTGCTTGTTTTACAAATACTTCAATGGATTATGCTCCGATAAATTTGCTACTCTGGTGCCCCGTCGACGAAAATTCACTAGACTAACTCGACAATCAACTAAATCTCATTCATTCACTGTGGAGGTCCTCAGATGTCGGAGAGCCTTCTACTCAAATAGCTTCTTTCCTCGTATTGCTGACCTCTGGAACTCCCTTCCTTCCCCCGGTTTCCCCGATAGTACAGACATGCAGAAGTTTAAAACTAATGTAAACAGACATCTCGCTACGCAGATCCCAGTCTAGGTTGACCCCCCTACCTTCTCCCCTTTTCTTTTTTCTCAGTAGCCCCTTACGTCTACAGTGGCGGCCTGCCTTGTTTGGGGTGAGCTATGTTAAGAAAAAGATACACAGAGGAAGAACGAAAGGTTCTCTGCAGTGGTAGCAAGTAAACGAGTTCTTGCTTTGAATGTTTTACAGTGAAAGACCAGAGATTGGACGCAGTTAAACATTAACTATGACAATACTGAGTAGAAAAAGACTAGTAACGTTTCTTCTGTGAAAAAAGGAAATCTATAACCTCTCACTGAATTGCGAAGTCGATTTTGTACTCCGCTAAAGCAAGAAAACGTGGCACCTCCTTGGATGTGGCAGCGGTATTTCGTCTCAAGATGTATCCGACTCTTAAACAGGGAGAGGATTGCATCAGGGGTCAGGTACTTTCTCGATCAAATAGCTTTAACCGCTCATCATCAACTCCTGTTTCTGTTTTAGTCATTATGGGTGACAAGCCACTCTCCTCACCAGTTAAGTCTAGTAGCCAAACCTGTTTGATCGATGATGAATCAACTATGCAACAGGTGCTACCGGATTGCACGTTGCACTCATACTATAGAATGGACGAGTGTAGATCAATAATCGATAACTAGCGACATAACCTAACGTCGATCGATTAAGAGAATAATCTCGAATGAAAATGTTTGTTTTTCTTCCCCCATTTCTCTTTTTACCAAGAAGACATTCTGGTGCGCCGGCTTGCGCTGAAAAGAGAAGCACTGCTGACGTCACTGCGTTGCCATGGAAACGCTAAATCGCATCCGCTAGAGATGACAGCTCTATTTTTGCTATCGTACATCAAATGCAGTCGCGGTCGGATCTAAGTAAGTAGCGAAGCCTTGATACAGATTATTAAAATAATTGTACCACAAGAGTGAAAACATAAATATATGTTAGTTCGCGTCCATTCAATATGTGCGTTTTGATGATGGAAATGACATGTGACTGCTGAAAAGTTGGAGAACGACGGATGGAGAGACGTGTGGACGCGTGTGTAAATACTATTTGAAACTTAAGCGTGACAGATCGATCGAAAGACAGACATAGCGACAGATAGAGTTGCTTGGACGCAGATAATAAACTACTTACTTTCTTTTTGTCCTCCTCCCACTCCTCCTTTCCCCCTTTTCTTTCTCTACACTGAGTTCATTCAATCTGTGTTTATAGCGATGAGAATTCTATTTCAAACTTGAGTGTGACCGACCGACCGACCGACCGACCAACGTGGACGCATCTGAAACGTATGCAAATTATTTGAATTTAATCTAAAAAATTCTCTGAAAGACACACACACACACAAATATGTAACGCGGGAGCCTTTGCGTAGCTTAATTGACATAAATATATTTTCATAGCTTACTACCTAGCTCTACTTACGTATCGAGCACTGTTGAAGTAAATACTGAAAATTGATACATAAAAAATTATATCTCCTTATAACATTTTATGTGGATACATGAAATACTAATACCTATATCTATCTATCTATCTATCTATCTATCTATCTATCTATCTATCTCTCTATATATATATACATATACGATTTAAATACATATATATATATATATTTATAAATATATATATATATACATATATATATACGATTTAGATACATATATATATATATATATTTATATATATATATATATATATATAAATATATATATACAATTTAAATACATATATATATTTAAAAATATATATATATAGGTAGAAGGATGAAAGGAATTAGAAAAGCGACGGAGGCAGATCTTTTTTCAATTCAGTTGCTCAATGCAAGGTATATTCCGCAAAAAGGCAATTTATTCAATTAATTTTTTCCTTAAGCCAGACTTTTCAAAAATCAAAATCTTATAATCAGAGGAAATTGCTGGGATAGATAAGTTGGCAAAGGCCAACATTTAAAATTTGAAAAGGTAAAATAAAGATTGTGGTGAAAAAAACAAGGCAAAACGCTGCCCGAATGTAAGCAAAGGTCCGATTGCAAAAAAACTCCACTTCATATATATATATATATATATATATATATATATATATATATATATATATATATATATATCTTGACGATTCCTTACTGGGATGAAATGCGAACATCTTTGTATAGCTTAATTGCAAGAATATATTTTCATATATTACTAATATATATATATATATATATATATATATATATATAAGGATAAAAATACACGATATACAATAAACTGGAATGCCGTGGAGACATGATGTATGAAATGATGGAAAGAAAAACAATTAAACACAGGAATAAATAAAATCAAACAGGAGATTGACTGGTTTCGTTCAGATCAATGAACGGCTTCAGAAAAAAATTCGTTTGATTTTTAGTTTTTCCTGTGTTTAATTGTTTTCATCTCTTTATATATATATATATATATATATATATATATATATATATATATATATATATATATATATATATATATATATATGTATATATATATATATGTATATATATATATATATATATATATATATATATATATTAATAGTGTGTGTGCCATCTATTTGTTTATTTGGTTATTTTGTTTGTGATACTTTTAAACGAAAAGCACTCTACCTAAATGCTAGTTGGGAATAATTTTCACTTCACCAATGTGATGCCCCCAGTACCATCAGGTATTGGCTGATTAAGTTCAGCTACGTATAACGACGAAACACGTGTCCGTGGATAATTATATTGTAAAAATATACATGTCGCTCCTCATCTCGAGTTATCACATTGTTGAAGGGAACATTATTCTCAACTAGCATTTAGGTAGAGTGCTTTTCGTTCAAATGTATCGCAAACAAAATTAACAAATAAATGACATTTCAAGCTTCAGACTCTGCGGTCCTGGTATCGAATCTAACTGGGTTCAGCTACACTGATGAGTCGTATAACAAGAAAAAACTGCCAGTTGAGAATTATATATATATATATCACTTCAAAACCCATCTCAAATCAGGAATCGAACCTACAACCATCTAGATGATAGTCAAAAGCTCTAACCACAAGACCACGGGACGGGCGTTTTTCGTAGATAATATCTACAATGCTTTTATAGAAACATTGGTTGCTCCATTATGGTTATTAGTAGCAGATCTCATTAACGACAGTGTTCAACCCGAGACAGACTGTTTCGCTGTATGAACACTGTTCAGTGCGGCTAGACTAGCACCTATCTCAGGATGGGTAAAATTACAACCTTGGACAGAACAGTTTTGCACCACTTTTCTGCTTCCTTACGAATATTAAAATCAAGATATAATGCTACTAAACTTTATGTCTAGAATTCCTATTCTAATGTCATTCAAAATCCCTTACATGATTTTAATTCTAGAAAATGTCTCAAATTAAAGGCTTAAGCTTAAGGAGTCTTAATATGAAATTGAAATTCAGCGAATCTTGCTTAATGGATGTTCAATGACTATGCAATCAAATTCAATGCAAATCTGAAACATTTGAATTTTCAAATGAGAGGTTGTTCTCATATTATGCCCCCATCGAAAACCCCTTTAGAATATGCAAAAGAAGAGCTTCCACCCCGTCTTTGTCCCTAAACTTAATTAAACTAACTACCGCCCATCTACCCATCCTTACGCCTAGCTGATGTGTTCCAAAATTACTAATGATGTGTTTATTAGTTTAGAAGTGAATCTTGCACATACACATATATAAACATACACACATTCCTAACTTTATATATAGATCAAAACTATAATCATCCACAGACAGTTGTTTTGTGCTTTCACGACTGATCAGTGTCGCTAGACATTGCGATGGGCATAAACACCGAGGTTCAAAACTTGGACGATAGTTACTAATAACCGCAAACACTGGCGTCCAAGTCTCTACCACGTGAGCTTGCTAAACTACTATAGTGAAGAAAAAAATATATATACACACACACACACACACACATATATATATAAGAAGGAATAGGTAAAATAAATACCTTTTGAAGCATTAAGATGCGATATCAATTTTTTTTATAAAAAAGAAAAATAATCAATCGAAACCGATTTTTTTTTCTTTTTTTATTAAAACTAGCATTTTTTTTTTGTTAGTTTAAAGTGATACAGATATTTCGCCAAAACCTGGCATCCTCGGTGTGTAATATATCCTGATGTCATCGGATTTGTATTTTTTATCTCTTTACCGGCTTGTTGTTATTACAGCCGGGCCAAATGGGCAAGTTGTTGTTTCCCACCATCAAATATGAAGAATGTGAATGCAGCACGTGATTTGTATAAGTGTTTTAAGGTTCATATTTTTTAAAAAAAAGCATCTATTGTTAAATTTAAGAAGGAATAGGTAAAATAAATACCTTTTGAAGCATTAAGATGCGATATCAATTTATTTTATAAAAAAGAAAAATAATAAATCGAAACCGATTTTTTTCTTCTTTTATTAAAACTAGCATTTTTTTTTGTTAATTTAAAGTGATACAGATATTTCGCCAAAACCTGGCATCCTCGGTGTGTAATATATCCTGATGTCATCGGATTTGTATTTTTTAAAATTTAACAATAGATGCTTTAAAAAAAAAAAAATGAACCTCAAAACACTTATACAAATCACGTGCTGCATTCACGTTCTTCATATTTGATGGTGGGAAACAACAACTTGCCCATTTGGCCCGGCTGTAATAACAACAAGCCGGTAAAGAGATAAAAAATACAAATCCGATGACATCAGGATATATTACACACCGAGGATGCCAGGTTTTGGCGAAATATCTGTATCACTTTAAACTAACAAAAAAAAATGCTAGTTTTAATAATAAAAAAAAAAATCGGTTTCGATTTATTATTTTTCTTTTTTATAAAAAAAATTGATATCGCATCTTAATGCTTCAAAAGGTATTTATTTTACCTATTCCTTCTTAAATTAAACAATAGATGCTTTTTAAAAATAAATATGAACCTTAAAACACTTATATATATATATATATATATATATATATATATATATATATATATATATATATATATATATATATATATATTAACGGCACAGTTAAGCGTCGTCGAGCCTGGCCAGTACTAAATGGGTGACCATTTGGGAATACCAGGTGCTGTATATGCTTTCTGCTTATCTCGGCATTGTTTCCAGTCGTCTTGTATTACTACTTGCCACTCTTGCAATTACAAATTTACGCGCGGGCAGCCACTGGCGGGGCAGTCATACGTCGAAATCGACGGGAGAGTCCATCATATATATATATATATATATATATATATATGACTTTTTTTTAATTAGCGTTTTAAAAAGAAAAACAGAGTCATAGTAAATTGGGGGACACAAAATTGTTCTATATTTAATAGTCAAAAGTTTAAGTTTTAGTTTAAGTTTAAGTCAAAAGTCTTTGACTAAAACTTAAATGTTGTAGAAAAAAAAATAATTATAGTCAAAAAAACATTCGACTAAAATCTAGAACTCAAGTAACCTTTAGGTCGGCACTCTTTCAAAGGTGTATGTCGACGGATAACGATTAAAATGAATAGTTTAATAATTAGATTAACTTTTTTTAGAGAAAAAAAAGGTAAGCGGGCGAAATTCCGAACGAATATCGCCAAAATTCCAACGAACGATGGCAAAACGCCCAGATGCTTTGTAAACGCCCGGATTAGCCTGTTAATAAATTTAGTTTCCTCACCCGTGACTTGCAAGGACATGTTGCGACACTCTGACTTCCAATCGCTGAAGAGTACGACCCACATTGTCAGCCCCACACTGACATTTTAATTTATATATCACTAAATCTTTTTTTTGTGCGAAAAGTACATCTTTGTGAAAGCAAAGGCAGTTCTAGTGCCAACCCCAATACGGGACTGCACAGCATAAAAGCAGCGAGATACTACCGACGAATTTTAGCAGAAAAACCTTGACTGATAGAACCAATAAAACGAAGTGGACCAAACAATGTGTTTCCTGTATATAGTACTGGTGAAGCTATTCCCTGTCCTTTCAACTAAAACGTCCAGAAATGGTAAAGAGCCATTCGGCTCTTCCTCCATAGTGAAGTTTAATGCTGGGTGGAGAGTATTCAATTTCAGGGAAAAAAGTCACTTGCCTCGTGCCGAGACTTAAATATGAGAAAAGTATCGTCCACTTAACCCCAATAACAAAGCAAAGATTCCTGAAAACCTAACAAAAGGCTTCCCATCGCCACCCCGTCAACCTGCTGATACATTTAGTTATTGAAATGTAAACTGACACACTTAGTGGCTTAGCTTATAAGTTCCAGAAAAATGCTCTCCAGAAAGGCGGCAGGGGTTAAAGCAGGGGCGGGCAATCTCCGGCCCGCCACCCTGCTAGGCTTTATTATTGCAATATGGCCTACGGACCTCCCAGTAAAACTATTATCATTTTGTGACATAGACGTAAAAGTAGATTTTAATTAAGATTTACAGTGGGATAAAAGTGTATAAATATCAGCGAGCGATGATATATATATATATCAATTTTTCTTTAACTATTAATTTCAAATCCTTGGCCTGAGGTAAAAATAGAAAAAGAGAAAGAGAGAGGCAAAGAGGAAACGAGAGACGAGGAAAGGGCATGCACCATAGAACCTATGTGAGGTGTGTCAAAACGAATGCTGGATCAACTTGCTACTTCCCCCGCCATTATTTTTTATGATTCCAAAATGGCTCTTCGTCGGCGCCTTTTATAACATCACATACATAAGTCTCTTGAGAAGAAATATAAGATTTGTCGAGTGTTCAATGCAATTTTTCTACAATTTATTCATGTAAACAAAATATAGTAATTCTGAGATTTCGTTTTTCACTCCGGCCCGCGATCTCCTTCCAAAAGTCTCATCCGGCCCTCACTCTGAAAAGGTTGCCCGCCCCTGGGTTAAAGCATATCGGCACATATTTAAATAGTTTCGTTGAGGGGCATTTACAAGGCACATCTGGGTACTCACAAATGAGTCGTCCATCGACCAACACTTATATGATAACAAAATGTGTGATGCTGCATATTCCGATGGTTGCTTCCGCATTCTACACAAGGTTCACCCAAAACACCATCCAGTGTTTTGGAAACAGTAACCATGCAGAAGAACTGCCACACAAGTTTTACTTATTCAGAGAGCTCTAAAAATACCTGCTTCTTCGTTGATATATTTTCAATTCTGCACTTCTTTACTTTGCAGAATCGTTTTCCCATCATTGTTGGAATTTTGACAATATTCGTTCACCTCCCACCTCTCTCTTTTCTCTTTTTTTTCATAAAAGTAACTTATTTTAATTATTAAATCATTATTTTAATCGGCATCTGTCGACGTACACTTTTGAAAATGTGTCGACCGATATATATATATATATATATATATATATATATATATATATATATATATATATACTTTGTTTATTTTCAGATGATTAAGCAAATTAATTATTTTACGAAATAAAAATTACATTTTTCGATTGTATACAAAATTAAAATACAGGGCATGTGAAAATGAACTGATTAAGTGCTCAGAATTTATTACTGAACTAAAATTGTCACAAGAAATGAATTTAAGGATAATGTTTATTTAGAATTAAATATGGGCACCAAACTTCGGCAACATCTTCTCAAACCGCCTGGGAACTGCATCAACTGATTTTACAAAGGATTTTTTTTATTAATGAGTCACCACTTTGCGTAAGAGTTAATTAGATGGATAGATTTACAGTTGAATGATGATGGATACTATGGGATTAAAACTCTTCACGTAACACTCAATTAAAACAACATTCGACGCAGAAAGCAGCAATTCTTCTTCCTTTGTCAGAAACATCACTCATGGAAACAAGAGTTACGGGGCGGCATTTTATTGATCCTACACATGACTAACTCTTTTTTCTTGACTGAAAATACTTAACTACACAGCTTGTTTACAATTAATCAGCGTTTTCACGTTAAATAAACCATTGTTGAACGTTCCTCTTAAATAATCAAATTCTGTCCAGCTTAAACGATCGTCTCGAATCTTCAAGGTGTTTGTCTCACCGCCCATTTTACAAATCCATTTACCTTATCCTAGAGTTGCTGTTGGGCCTCGATAAGCGGTGATTCATTAGTAAATCACACAAAACACTCGACAAACCGTTAAATAGTTATAGACAATTATTTTAAAACTCTGTACTCTATTTGCGAGGTCTTTATATTTGCCGGAGATGCCATTAACAAAAGCCCTTATACCAAGATCAACCACGAATTTTCTGTAGTAAAATTTCACGAAGAAACTAATGGTCTTGATTTTATATTCTAGGAGGCAGGGCTGTAGAAAGTCACAAAGGGAGGAACTCATCCTCTCTCGACACCGTTTTATTTACCGTCTCGCCAGAAGGCTAGGCACAAGGCCAGTTTTATCTTACTCCCACAAGGTAAGATGTGACCCAAGGTCGGGTCGGGAAAGTGGGACTTGAAAAGTCAGCGCCCGAGAATGTGAGTACTCTGGCCATTAAAAGTTGCCTGGGCAGCCCCGTCGGCATTCCCTGGTAGGGGCGTCTCAGGCAATAAGCAATTAACTTACTCCTCCCCAAAGAGGGGAGGCAAAGCCTGGGAGCTCGACTCCGTATTGGCCACACAAAAGCCACACATTCATTCCTGCTTGAACAGAAGGAGCTACCATGGTGTGCGACTTATCAAGTACAATACACAGTGAAACACTTTATGTTAGAATGTGTTCATTTTGCTCCCATGCAAGGAAAACACTACAATGTTGGTACTATGAAGGAACTATTCAAAGACATCAGAGTAGAAATCATGATGTTTTTTCTGAAAATGGTGGGTTTATACCCCAAAATCTAATATCTATAAGTTCAATAAACCAAATCTCCCTAGGAAGAAATTAATTAATTGCAGACTGTTTACTCAAGAAATATGCACAAATAAAAGAAATACATCCAAATCTGTTAAAGATTAAAAAATATTATTTACCAAATAGAGTCGACATTAAATAACCCAAAAGGGTTGATATGCCGTAAAACAAAACAGAACAAACTTAGACAAATTCTATGATACTTTTACGAATGAATCCCTACTTATTAAAGCCAAAAGAAAAAAATACATTCAAGGAAAATTGTTAATAAAATGGTTAAATTGACAGTTGAATGGTGATGAATACTATGAGACGATTAGAAAACCTCCATATACCATCCACTAAAAACAACAGCTGACCCCGAAAAGAGCAATTATTGCCCCTTTATCAGAAAAATCACACATGAAATAGTAAGACTCAAACAAAAATCACACATGAAATAGTAAGACTCAAACAAAAATCACACATGAAATAGTAAGACTCAAACAAAAATCACACATGAAATAGTAAGACTCAAACAAAAATCACACATGAAATAGTAAGACTCAAACAAAAATCACACATGAAATAGTAAGACTCAAACAAAAATCACACATGAAATAGTAAGACTCAAACAAAAATCACACATGAAATAGTAAGACTCAAACAAAAATACGCTGCCTTCTGTTTATACTACAACTATTCATAAAGACCGTTTTGTAAGACTAACTCCATTTATATTGGAAATCTATTGATTGGAAATACTTTACTTGTGTGTTTAAGCAATAAACATGTCGCTTCCAATGTTCCTTCTACGGGGCCTCTGTGTTTTTTTATCTGCTTCACGGCATTCTTTATTTTAAATGAAAGCGCTTTCTTATGTGAAAGAAAGCATAATTTTCGCCGGAAACAAAGTCCGTGGCGAGGACACCTATGCTTCTGAAACCTCAAATAACACACACTTCATTAAACTGTTCTATTTTAGTCAATCTGTCAGTAACCCGTATTGATTAATCTCATTTTACAGACTTTGTTTCGGCGCCAAAAACGTGAGGACGTCCACTTATTATTTATTTAAAAGGGAGTCAAGACCTTTTCGCATCTAACAATATTTGTAGTTGACCGGCCCAGTTACAACACACAGTTGAATGTTTCGTTATATTATCACGAGTTTCCTATGTTGCTGCACCACTTTTCTGAACGACTGTTTCATATGAAAAGCTAGCCTATATTGCAAATATATTCAAGTATAAAATGTTAATGTTCCAATTTTTTTTAGGAACGATATTTAATTTTTTTTCTATCTATTTTAAAGGTTAATGGCCGATAGACACTTTACCTATAACCTATAGAAGGCCAATTTTTCTTATTACCATTACGCCTTTTCACACACACACACACACACACACACACACACACACACACACACACACACACACACACACACACACACACACACACACACATACACACACACACACACTACACACCCACATACACACACACACATATATATACATGCATGTATATATATGTGTGGGTGTATGTGTGTATGTGTATGAATATATGTATATATATATATGTATATATATATGTGTATATGTATGGGTATATATGTGTGTTTGTGCGTATGTATATATATACACACATATATATATATATATATATATATATATATATATATATATATATATATATATATATATAGAACAACTTTGTCAGGCGAGACTGTTTTATAGTTTGTTTTCTTCTTTTCTTCCTCTTCATTTTGATGGTATTAACCCCGAGCGGTTGAATCACGATATGAGCAGAGAGAGACGTCAAGTTCTTAAGACGTTAGGATAAGTGTAGTCCTGGCGATGTTATGCGCAGATTGGCGCTTTTTTAAGTAAGGAAATTGACAACATCTTTGAAGCACGGATTAGAATGTATGAAAGTGAACTATTTTTAAAATCAACAATCGTGCAATTTAAATGACTACACTTTAATTTAAGTGACTACATTTAAATGACTACACTTATCCTAACGTCTTAAGCACTTGACGTCTCTCTCTGCTCATATCGTGATTCGCCCCTCGGGGTTAATACAATCAAAATGAGGAGAAAGAAAAGAAGAAAAAAACAAACTATAAGACCGTCTCGTATGACAAAGTTGTCCTACAAGGAAAGCTTGCAAAAACAAAAATTAAATAAATGAATTTTTCATTTAAATTGCACGATTGTTGATTTTCAAAATATTTCACTTTATCTCAGTTTAGGTAAACTTAATTTTCCCAAATAGAATAGTTTGGTAGCACTTTTATGTCCCCTCCCAAAGATTAAAAGCAAGATATAATGCTACTAACCCATAGTTCTTGAATCTACAATTTGGATCAAAATCCATTATAAGATTTTGATCCTAGAAAATGTCTAAAATTCAAGGTATAAGCGGAAAGGGTCATAAAAAGAAATTAACATTCAGGAAATCTTGCTTAAGTGAGTATCTAATTACGATGGATCCAATTTAATTAAATCTGAAATATTTGAATTTTTAAATAGGATTTTTTACTACATTATGCAAAGCAAAGAAACTAAAATTTGGGAATATTTATCCATTGATGTCTAATACGTTTTGTTCAAATTTCTCAAAACTCGGAGGTATCCTTTGTTTACTCCGTGTTTATAAAAAAATCGCCTACGTCAGACGATACATAAATGTTTTTTTTTTTATTTTCCATTGTGGTACGATATTTCTAATTTGAATTACTTGACCCACTTTTCAAACTATCTGATAATTTCGTTGATTCATTATCTATTTTCATAATATTTGATAATTTCGTTGATTCATTATCTATTTTACTAATATTTGATAATTTCGTTGATTCATTATCTATTTTTTTTTATTTTCCATTGTGGTACGATACATAAATGTTTTTTTTTTATTTTCCATTGTGGTACGATATTTCTAATTTGAATTACTTGACCCATTTTTCAAACTATCTGATAATTTCGTTGATTCATTATCTATTTTCCTAATATTTGAAAATTTCGTTGATTCATTATCTATTTTCCTAATATTTGATAATTTCGTTGATTCATTATCTATTTTCCTAATATTTGATAATTTCGTTGATTCATTATCTATTTTCCTAATATTTGATAATTTCGTTGATTCATTATCTATTTTCCTAATATTTGATAATTTCGTTGATTCATTATCTATTTTCCTAATATTTGATAATTTCGTTGATTCATTATCTATTTTCCTAATATTTGATAATTTCGTTGATTCATTATCTATTTTCCTAATATCTGATAATTTCGTTGATTCATTATCTATTTTCCTAATATTTGATAATTTCGTTGATTCATTATCTATTTTCCTAATATTTGATAATTTCGTTGATTCATTATCTATTTTCCTAATATCTGATAATTTCGTTGATTCATTATCTATTTTCCTAATATTTGATAATTTCGTTGATTCATTATCTATTTTCCTAATATTTGATAATTTCGTTGATTCATTATCTATTTTCCTAATATTTGATAATTTCGTTGATTCATTATCTATTTTCCTAATATCTGATAATTTCGTTGATTCATTATCTATTTTCCTAATATTTGATAATTTCGTTGATTCATTATCTATTTTCCTAATATTTGATAATTTCGTTGATTCATTATCTATTTTGCTAATATTTGATAATTTCGTTGATTCATTATCTATTTTCCTAATATTTGATAATTTCGTTGATTCATTATCTATTTTCCTAATATTTGATAATTTCGTTGATTCATTATCTATTTTCCTAATATTTGATAATTTCGTTGATTCATTATCTATTTTCCTAATATTTGATAATTTCGTTGATTCATTATCTATTTTCCTAATATCTGATAATTTCGTTGATTCATTATCTATTTTCCTAATATTTGATAATTTCGTTGATTCATTATCTATTTTCCTAATATCTGATAATTTCGTTGATTCATTATCTATTTTCCTAATATTTGATAATTTCGTTGATTCATTATCTATTTTCCTAATATCTGATAATTTCGTTGATTCATTATCTATTTTCCTAATATTTGATAATTTCGTTGATTCATTATCTATTTTCCTAATATTTGATAATTTCGTTGATTCATTATCTATTTTCCTAATATTTGATAATTTCGTTGATTCATTATCTATTTTCCTAATATTTGATAATTTCGTTGATTCATTATCTATTTTCCTAATATTTGATAATTTCGTTGATTCATTATCTATTTTCCTAATATTTGATAATTTCGTTGATTCATTATCTATTTTCTAAATATTTGATAATTTCGTTGATTCATTATCTATTTTCATAATATTTGATAATTTCGTTGATTCTTTATCTATTTTCCTAATATTTGATAATTTCGTTGATTCATTATCTATTTTCCTAATATCTGATAATTTCGTTGATTCATTATCTATTTTCCTAATATTTGATAATTTTGTTGATTCATTATCTATTTTCCTAATATTTGATAATTTCGTTGATTCATTATCTATTTTCCTAATATTTGATAATTTCGTTGATTCATTATCTATTTTCCTAATATTTGATAATTTCGTTGATTCATTATCTATTTTCCTAATATCTGATAATTTCGTTGATTCATTATCTATTTTCCTAATATCTGATAATTTCGTTGATTCATTATCTATTTTCCTAATATTTGATAATTTTGTTGATTCATTATCTATTTTCCTAATATTTGATAATTTCGTTGATTCATTATCTATTTTCCTAATATTTGATAATTTCGTTGATTCATTATCTATTTTCCTAATATCTGATAATTTCGTTGATTCATTATCTATTTTCCTAATATTTGATAATTTCGTTGATTCATTATCTATTTTCCTAATATTTGATAATTTCGTTGATTCATTATCTATTTTCCTAATATTTGATAATTTCGTTGATTCATTATCTATTTTCCTAATATTTGATAATTTCGTTGATTCATTATCTATTTTCCTAATATCTGATAATTTCGTTGATTCATTATCTATTTTCCTAATATTTGATAATTTCGTTGATTAATTATCTATTTTCCTAATATCTGATAATTTCGTTGATTCATTATCTATTTTCCTAATATCTGATAATTTCGTTGATTCATTATCTATTTTCCTAATATTTGATAATTTCGTTGATTCATTATCTATTTTCCTAATATTTGATAATTTCGTTGATTCATTATCTATTTTCCTAATATTTGATAATTTCGTTGATTCATTATCTATTTTCCTAATATCTGATAATTTCGTTGATTCATTATCTATTTTCCTAATATCTGATAATTTCGTTGATTCATTATCTATTTTCCTAATATTTGATAATTTCGTTGATTCATTATCTATTTTCCTAATATTTGATAATTTCGTTGATTCATTATCTATTTTCCTAATATTTATAATTTCGTTGATTCATTATCTATTTTCCTAATATTTGATAATTTCGTTGATTCATTATCTATTTATCTAATATCTGATAATTTCGTTGATTCATTATCTATTTTCCTAATATCTGATAATTTCGTTGATTCATTATCTATTTTCCTAATATTTGATAATTTCGTTGATTCATTATCTATTTTCCTAATATTTGATAATTTCGTTGATTCATTATCTATTTTTTTTTATTTTCCATTGTGGTACGATACATAAATGTTTTTTTTTTATTTTCCATTGTGGTACGATATTTCTAATTTGAATTACTTGACCCATTTTTCAAACTATCTGATAATTTCGTTGATTCATTATCTATTTTCCTAATATTTGAAAATTTCGTTGATTCATTATCTATTTTCCTAATATTTGATAATTTCGTTGATTCATTATCTATTTTCCTAATATTTGATAATTTCGTTGATTCATTATCTATTTTCCTAATATTTGATAATTTCGTTGATTCATTATCTATTTTCCTAATATTTGATAATTTCGTTGATTCATTATCTATTTTCCTAATATTTGATAATTTCGTTGATTCATTATCTATTTTCCTAATATTTGATAATTTCGTTGATTCATTATCTATTTTCCTAATATCTGATAATTTCGTTGATTCATTATCTATTTTCCTAATATTTGATAATTTCGTTGATTCATTATCTATTTTCCTAATATTTGATAATTTCGTTGATTCATTATCTATTTTCCTAATATCTGATAATTTCGTTGATTCATTATCTATTTTCCTAATATTTGATAATTTCGTTGATTCATTATCTATTTTCCTAATATTTGATAATTTCGTTGATTCATTATCTATTTTCCTAATATTTGATAATTTCGTTGATTCATTATCTATTTTCCTAATATCTGATAATTTCGTTGATTCATTATCTATTTTCCTAATATTTGATAATTTCGTTGATTCATTATCTATTTTCCTAATATTTGATAATTTCGTTGATTCATTATCTATTTTGCTAATATTTGATAATTTCGTTGATTCATTATCTATTTTCCTAATATTTGATAATTTCGTTGATTCATTATCTATTTTCCTAATATTTGATAATTTCGTTGATTCATTATCTATTTTCCTAATATTTGATAATTTCGTTGATTCATTATCTATTTTCCTAATATTTGATAATTTCGTTGATTCATTATCTATTTTCCTAATATCTGATAATTTCGTTGATTCATTATCTATTTTCCTAATATTTGATAATTTCGTTGATTCATTATCTATTTTCCTAATATCTGATAATTTCGTTGATTCATTATCTATTTTCCTAATATTTGATAATTTCGTTGATTCATTATCTATTTTCCTAATATCTGATAATTTCGTTGATTCATTATCTATTTTCCTAATATTTGATAATTTCGTTGATTCATTATCTATTTTCCTAATATTTGATAATTTCGTTGATTCATTATCTATTTTCCTAATATTTGATAATTTCGTTGATTCATTATCTATTTTCCTAATATTTGATAATTTCGTTGATTCATTATCTATTTTCCTAATATTTGATAATTTCGTTGATTCATTATCTATTTTCCTAATATTTGATAATTTCGTTGATTCATTATCTATTTTCTAAATATTTGATAATTTCGTTGATTCATTATCTATTTTCATAATATTTGATAATTTCGTTGATTCTTTATCTATTTTCCTAATATTTGATAATTTCGTTGATTCATTATCTATTTTCCTAATATCTGATAATTTCGTTGATTCATTATCTATTTTCCTAATATTTGATAATTTTGTTGATTCATTATCTATTTTCCTAATATTGATAATTTCGTTGATTCATTAATCTATTTTCCTAATATTTGATAATTTCGTTGATTCATTATCTATTTTCCTAATATTTGATAATTTCGTTGATTCATTATCTATTTTCCTAATATTTGATAATTTCGTTGATTCATTATCTATTTTCCTAATATCTGATAATTTCGTTGATTCATTATCTATTTTCCTAAT
This sequence comes from Sepiola atlantica, assembly GCA_963556195.1. Lineage (NCBI taxonomy): Eukaryota > Metazoa > Mollusca > Cephalopoda > Sepiida > Sepiolidae > Sepiola > Sepiola atlantica. The sequence continues at coordinate 89,454,133 of OY744539.1, read as the reverse complement.
ATTTGATAATTTCGTTGATTCATTATCTATTTTCCTAATATTTGATAATTTCGTTGATTCATTATCTATTTTCCTAATATCTGATAATTTCGTTGATTCATTATCTATTTTCCTAATATTTGATAATTTCGTTGATTCATTATCTATTTTCCTAATATTTGATAATTTCGTTGATTCATTATCTATTTTCCTAATATTTGATAATTTCGTTGATTCATTATCTATTTTCCTAATATTTGATAATTTCGTTGATTCATTATCTATTTTCCTAATATTTGATAATTTCGTTGATTAATTATCTATTTTCCTAATATCTGATAATTTCGTTGATTCATTATCTATTTTCCTAATATCTGATAATTTCGTTGATTCATTATCTATTTTCCTAATATTTGATAATTTCGTTGATTCATTATCTATTTTCCTAATATTTGATAATTTCGTTGATTCATTATCTATTTTCCTAATATTTGATAATTTCGTTGATTCATTATCTATTTTCCTAATATTTGATAATTTCGTTGATTAATTATCTATTTTCCTAATATCTGATAATTTCGTTGATTCATTATCTATTTTCCTAATATCTGATAATTTCGTTGATTCATTATCTATTTTCCTAATATTTGATAATTTCGTTGATTCATTATCTATTTTCCTAATATCTGATAATTTCGTTGATTCATTATCTATTTTCCTAATATTTGATAATTTCGTTGATTCATTATCTATTTTCCTAATATTTATAATTTCGTTGATTCATTATCTATTTTCCTAATATTTGATAATTTCGTTGATTCATTATCTATTTTCCTAATATTTGATAATTTCGTTGATTCATTATCTATTTTCCTAATATCTGATAATTTCGTTGATTCATTATCTATTTTCCTAATATTTGATAATTTCGTTGATTCATTATCTATTTTCCTAATATTGATAATTTCGTTGATTCATTATCTATTTTCCTAATATTTGATAATTTCGTTGATTCATTATCTATTTTCCTAATATTTGATAATTTCGTTGATTCATTATCTATTTTCCTAATATCTGATAATTTCGTTGATTCATTATCTATTTTCCTAATATCTGATAATTTCGTTGATTCATTATCTATTTTCTCTAATATTTGATAATTTCGTTGATTCATTATCTATTTTCCTAATATTTGATAATTTCGTTGATTCATTATCTATTTTCCTAATATTTGATAATTTCGTTGATTCATTATCTATTTTCCTAATATCTGATAATTTCGTTGATTCATTATCTATTTTCCTAATATCTGATAATTTCGTTGATTCATTATCTATTTTCCAAATATCTGATAATTTCGTTGATTCATTATCTATTTTCCTAATATTTGATAATTTCGTTGATTCATTATCTATTTTCCTAATATTTGATAATTTCGTTGATTCATTATCTATTTTCCTAATATTTGATAATTTCGTTGATTCATTATCTATTTTCCTAATATTTGATAATTTCGTTGATTCATTATCTATTTTCCTAATATCTGATAATTTCGTTGATTCATTATCTATTTTCCTAATATCTGATAATTTCGTTGATTCATTATCTATTTTCCTAATATTTGATAATTTCGTTGATTCATTATCTATTTTCCTAATATTTGATAATTTCGTTGATTCATTATCTATTTTCCTAATATTTGATAATTTCGTTGATTCATTATCTATTTTCCTAATATTTGATAATTTCGTTGATTCATTATCTATTTTCCTAATATTTGATAATTTCGTTGATTCATTATCTATTTTCCTAATATTTGATAATTTCGTTGATTCATTATCTATTTTCCTAATATCTGATAATTTCGTTTATTCATTATCTATTTTCCTAATATTTGATAATTTCGTTGATTCAGTATCTATTTTCCTAATATCTGATAATTTTGTTGATTCATTATCTATTTTCCTAATATCTGATAATTTCGTTGATTCATTATCTATTTTCCTAATATTTGATAATTTCGTTGATTCATTATCTATTTTCTCTAATATCTGATAATTTCGTTGATTCATTATCTATTTTCCTAATATCTGATAATTTCGTTGATTCATTATCTATTTTCCTAATATCTGATAATTTCGTTGATTCATTATCTATTTTCCTAATATCTGATAATTTCGTTGATTCATTATCTATTTTCCTAATATCTGATAATTTCGTTGATTCATTATCTATTTTCCTAATATCTGATAATTTCGTTGATTCATTATCTATTTTCCTAATATTTGATAATTTCGTTGATTCATTATCTATTTTCCTAATATTTGATAATTTCGTTGATTCATTATCTATTTTCCTAATATTTGATAATTTCGTTGATTCATTATCTATTTTCCTAATATTTGATAATTTCGTTGATTCATTATCTATTTCTTAATATTTGATAATTTCGTTGATTCATTATCTATTTTCCTAATATTTGATAATTTCGTTGATTCATTATCTATTTTCCTAATATTTGATAATTTCGTTGATTCATTATCTATTTTCCTAATATCTGATAATTTCGTTGATTCATTATCTATTTTCCTAATATTTGATAATTTGGTTGATTCATTATCTATTTTCCTAATATTTGATAATTTCGTTGATTCATTATCTATTTTCCTAATATTTGATACTTTCGTTGATTCATTATCTATTTTCCTAATATTTGATAATTTCGTTGATGCATTATCTATTTTCCTAATATTTGATAATTTCGTTGATTCATTATCTATTTTCCTAATATTTGATAATTTCGTTGATTCATTATCTATTTTCCTAATATCTGATAATTTCGTTGATTCATTATCTATTTTCCTAATATTTGATAATTTTGTTGATTCATTATCTATTTTCCTAATATTTGATAATTTCGTTGATTCATTATCTATTTTCCTAATATTTGATAATTTCGTTGATTCATTATCTATTTTCCTAATATCTGATAATTTCGTTGATTCATTATCTATTTTCCTAATATTTGATAATTTCGTTGATTCATTATCTATTTTCCTAATATTTGATAATTTCGTTGATTCATTATCTATTTTCCTAATATTTGATAATTTCGTTGATTCATTATCTATTTTCCTAATATTTGATAATTTCGTTGATTCATTATCTATTTTCCTAATATCTGATAATTTCGTTGATTCATTATCTATTTTCCTAATATTTGATAATTTCGTTGATTCATTATCTATTTTCCTAATATTTGATAATTTCGTTGATTCATTATCTATTTTCCTAATATTTGATAATTTCGTTGATTCATTATCTATTTTCCTAATATTTGATAATTTCGTTGATTCATTATCTATTTTCCTAATATTTGATAATTTCGTTGATTCATTATCTATTTTCCTAATATTTGATAATTTCGTTGATTAATTATCTATTTTCCTAATATCTGATAATTTCGTTGATTCATTATCTATTTTCCTAATATCTGATAATTTCGTTGATTCATTATCTATTTTCCTAATATTTGATAATTTCGTTGATTCATTATCTATTTTCCTAATATTTGATAATTTCGTTGATTCATTATCTATTTTCCTAAATTTGATAATTTCGTTGATTCATTATCTATTTTCCTAATATCTGATAATTTCGTTGATTCATTATCTATTTTCCTAATATCTGATAATTTCGTTGATTCATTATCTATTTTCCATAATATCTGATAATTTCGTTGATTCATTATCTATTTTCCTAATATTTGATAATTTCGTTGATTCATTATCTATTTTCCTAATATTTGATAATTTCGTTGATTCATTATCTATTTTCCTAATATTTGATAATTTCGTTGATTCATTATCTATTTTCCTAATATTTGATAATTTCGTTGATTCATTATCTATTTTCCTAATATTTGATAATTTCGTTGATTCATTATCTATTTTCCTAATATCTGATAATTTCGTTGATTCATTATCTATTTTCCTAATATTTGATAATTTCGTTGATTCATTATCTATTTTCCTAATATTTGATAATTTCGTTGATTCATTATCTATTTTCCTAATATTTGATAATTTCGTTGATTCATTATCTATTTTCCTAATATTTGATAATTTCGTTGATTCATTATCTATTTTCCTAATATTTGATAATTTCGTTGATTCATTATCTATTTTCCTAATATTTGATAATTTCGTTGATTCATTATCTATTTTCCTAATATCTGATAATTTCGTTTATTCATTATCTATTTTCCTAATATTTGATAATTTCGTTGATTCAGTATCTATTTTCCTAATATCTGATAATTTTGTTGATTCATTATCTATTTTCCTAATATCTGATAATTTCGTTGATTCATTATCTATTTTCCTAATATTTGATAATTTCGTTGATTCATTATCTATTTTCTCTAATATCTGATAATTTCGTTGATTCATTATCTATTTTCCTAATATCTGATAATTTCGTTGATTCATTATCTATTTTCCTAATATCTGATAATTTCGTCGATTCATTATCTATTTTCCTAATATCTGATAATTTCGTTGATTCATTATCTATTTTCCTAATATCTGATAATTTCGTTGATTCATTATCTATTTTCCTAATATCTGATAATTTCGTTGATTCATTATCTATTTTCCTAATATTTGATAATTTAGTTGATTACTTATCTATTTTCCTAATATCTGATAATTTCGTTGATTCATTATCTATTTTCCTAATATTTGATAATTTCGTTGATTCATTATCTATTTTCCTAATATCTGATAATTTCGTTGATTCATTATCTATTTTCCTAATATCTGATAATTTCGTTGATTCATTATCTATTTTCCTAATATCTGATAATTTCGTTGATTCATTATCTATTTTCCTAATATCTGATAATTTCGTTGATTCATTATCTATTTTCCTAATATCTGATAATTTCGTTGATTCATTATCTATTTTCCTAATATTTGATAATTTCGTTGATTCATTATCTATTTTCCTAATATCTGATAATTTCGTTGATTCATTATCTATTTTCCTAATATTTGATAATTTCGTTGATTCATTATCTATTTTCCTAATATTTATAATTTCGTTGATTCATTATCTATTTTCCTAATATTTGATAATTTCGTTGATTCATTATCTATTTTCCTAATATTTGATAATTTCGTTGATTCATTATCTATTTTCCTAATATCTGATAATTTCGTTGATTCATTATCTATTTTCCTAATATTTGATAATTTCGTTGATTCATTATCTATTTTCCTAATATTTGATAATTTCGTTGATTCATTATCTATTTTCCTAATATTTGATAATTTCGTTGATTCATTATCTATTTTCCTAATATTTGATAATTTCGTTGATTCATTATCTATTTTCCTAATATCTGATAATTTCGTTGATTCATTATCTATTTTCCTAATATCTGATAATTTCGTTGATTCATTATCTATTTTCTCTAATATTTGATAATTTCGTTGATTCATTATCTATTTTCCTAATATTTGATAATTTCGTTGATTCATTATCTATTTTCCTAATATTTGATAATTTCGTTGATTCATTATCTATTTTCCTAATATCTGATAATTTCGTTGATTCATTATCTATTTTCCTAATATCTGATAATTTCGTTGATTCATTATCTATTTTCCAAATATCTGATAATTTCGTTGATTCATTATCTATTTTCCTAATATTTGATAATTTCGTTGATTCATTATCTATTTTCCTAATATTTGATAATTTCGTTGATTCATTATCTATTTTCCTAATATTTGATAATTTCGTTGATTCATTATCTATTTTCCTAATATTTGATAATTTCGTTGATTCATTATCTATTTTCCTAATATCTGATAATTTCGTTGATTCATTATCTATTTTCCTAATATCTGATAATTTCGTTGATTCATTATCTATTTTCCTAATATTTGATAATTTCGTTGATTCATTATCTATTTTCCTAATATTTGATAATTTCGTTGATTCATTATCTATTTTCCTAATATTTGATAATTTCGTTGATTCATTATCTATTTTCCTAATATTTGATAATTTCGTTGATTCATTATCTATTTTCCTAATATTTGATAATTTCGTTGATTCATTATCTATTTTCCTAATATTTGATAATTTCGTTGATTCATTATCTATTTTCCTAATATCTGATAATTTCGTTTATTCATTATCTATTTTCCTAATATTTGATAATTTCGTTGATTCAGTATCTATTTTCCTAATATCTGATAATTTTGTTGATTCATTATCTATTTTCCTAATATCTGATAATTTCGTTGATTCATTATCTATTTTCCTAATATTTGATAATTTCGTTGATTCATTATCTATTTTCTCTAATATCTGATAATTTCGTTGATTCATTATCTATTTTCCTAATATCTGATAATTTCGTTGATTCATTATCTATTTTCCTAATATCTGATAATTTCGTTGATTCATTATCTATTTTCCTAATATCTGATAATTTCGTTGATTCATTATCTATTTTCCTAATATCTGATAATTTCGTTGATTCATTATCTATTTTCCTAATATCTGATAATTTCGTTGATTCATTATCTATTTTCCTAATATTTGATAATTTCGTTGATTCATTATCTATTTTCCTAATATTTGATAATTTCGTTGATTCATTATCTATTTTCCTAATATTTGATAATTTCGTTGATTCATTATCTATTTTCCTAATATTTGATAATTTCGTTGATTCATTATCTATTTTCTTAATATTTGATAATTTCGTTGATTCATTATCTATTTTCCTAATATTTGATAATTTCGTTGATTCATTATCTATTTTCCTAATATTTGATAATTTCGTTGATTCATTATCTATTTTCCTAATATCTGATAATTTCGTTGATTCATTATCTATTTTCCTAATATTTGATAATTTGGTTGATTCATTATCTATTTTCCTAATATTTGATAATTTCGTTGATTCATTATCTATTTTCCTAATATTTGATACTTTCGTTGATTCATTATCTATTTTCCTAATATTTGATAATTTCGTTGATGCATTATCTATTTTCCTAATATTTGATAATTTCGTTGATTCATTATCTATTTTCCTAATATTTGATAATTTCGTTGATTCATTATCTATTTTCCTAATATCTGATAATTTCGTTGATTCATTATCTATTTTCCTAATATTTGATAATTTTGTTGATTCATTATCTATTTTCCTAATATTTGATAATTTCGTTGATTCATTATCTATTTTCCTAATATTTGATAATTTCGTTGATTCATTATCTATTTTCCTAATATCTGATAATTTCGTTGATTCATTATCTATTTTCCTAATATTTGATAATTTCGTTGATTCATTATCTATTTTCCTAATATTTGATAATTTCGTTGATTCATTATCTATTTTCCTAATATTTGATAATTTCGTTGATTCATTATCTATTTTCCTAATATTTGATAATTTCGTTGATTCATTATCTATTTTCCTAATATCTGATAATTTCGTTGATTCATTATCTATTTTCCTAATATTTGATAATTTCGTTGATTCATTATCTATTTTCCTAATATTTGATAATTTCGTTGATTCATTATCTATTTTCCTAATATTTGATAATTTCGTTGATTCATTATCTATTTTCCTAATATTTGATAATTTCGTTGATTCATTATCTATTTTCCTAATATTTGATAATTTCGTTGATTCATTATCTATTTTCCTAATATTTGATAATTTCGTTGATTAATTATCTATTTTCCTAATATCTGATAATTTCGTTGATTCATTATCTATTTTCCTAATATCTGATAATTTCGTTGATTCATTATCTATTTTCCTAATATTTGATAATTTCGTTGATTCATTATCTATTTTCCTAATATTTGATAATTTCGTTGATTCATTATCTATTTTCCTAATATTTGATAATTTCGTTGATTCATTATCTATTTTCCTAATATCTGATAATTTCGTTGATTCATTATCTATTTTCCTAATATCTGATAATTTCGTTGATTCATTATCTATTTTCCAAATATCTGATAATTTCGTTGATTCATTATCTATTTTCCTAATATTTGATAATTTCGTTGATTCATTATCTATTTTCCTAATATTTGATAATTTCGTTGATTCATTATCTATTTTCCTAATATTTGATAATTTCGTTGATTCATTATCTATTTTCCTAATATTTGATAATTTCGTTGATTCATTATCTATTTTCCTAATATCTGATAATTTCGTTGATTCATTATCTATTTTCCTAATATCTGATAATTTCGTTGATTCATTATCTATTTTCCTAATATTTGATAATTTCGTTGATTCATTATCTATTTTCCTAATATTTGATAATTTCGTTGATTCATTATCTATTTTCCTAATATTTGATAATTTCGTTGATTCATTATCTATTTTCCTAATATTTGATAATTTCGTTGATTCATTATCTATTTTCCTAATATTTGATAATTTCGTTGATTCATTATCTATTTTCCTAATATTTGATAATTTCGTTGATTCATTATCTATTTTCCTAATATCTGATAATTTCGTTTATTCATTATCTATTTTCCTAATATTTGATAATTTCGTTGATTCAGTATCTATTTTCCTAATATCTGATAATTTTGTTGATTCATTATCTATTTTCCTAATATCTGATAATTTCGTTGATTCATTATCTATTTTCCTAATATTTGATAATTTCGTTGATTCATTATCTATTTTCTCTAATATCTGATAATTTCGTTGATTCATTATCTATTTTCCTAATATCTGATAATTTCGTTGATTCATTATCTATTTTCCTAATATCTGATAATTTCGTCGATTCATTATCTATTTTCCTAATATCTGATAATTTCGTTGATTCATTATCTATTTTCCTAATATCTGATAATTTCGTTGATTCATTATCTATTTTCCTAATATCTGATAATTTCGTTGATTCATTATCTATTTTCCTAATATTTGATAATTTAGTTGATTACTTATCTATTTTCCTAATATCTGATAATTTCGTTGATTCATTATCTATTTTCCTAATATTTGATAATTTCGTTGATTCATTATCTATTTTCCTAATATCTGATAATTTCGTTGATTCATTATCTATTTTCCTAATATCTGATAATTTCGTTGATTCATTATCTATTTTCCTAATATCTGATAATTTCGTTGATTCATTATCTATTTTCCTAATATCTGATAATTTCGTTGATTCATTATCTATTTTCCTAATATCTGATAATTTCGTTGATTCATTATCTATTTTCCTAATATTTGATAATTTCGTTGATTCATTATCTATTTTCCTAATATTTGATAATTTCGTTGATTCATTATCTATTTTCCTAATATTTGATAATTTCGTTGATTCATTATCTATTTTCCTAATATTTGATAATTTCGTTGATTCATTATCTATTTTCCTAATATTTGATAATTTCGTTGATTCATTATCTATTTTCCTAATATTTGATAATTTCGTTGATTCATTATCTATTTTCCTAATATTTGATAATTTCGTTGATTCATTATCTATTTTCCTAATATTTGATAATTTCGTTGATTCATTATCTATTTTCCTAATATTTGATAATTTCGTTGATTCATTATCTATTTTCCTAATATTTGATAATTTCGTTGATTCATTATCTATTTTTCTAATATTTGATAATTTCGTTGATTCATTATCTATTTTCCTAATATTTGATAATTTCGTTGATTCATTATCTATTTTCCTAATATTTGATAATTTCGTTGATTCATTATCTATTTTCCTAATATCTGATAATTTCGTTGATTCATTATCTATTTTCCTAATATTTGATAATTTCGTTGATTCATTATCTATTTTCCTAATATTTGATAATTTCGTTGATTCATTATCTATTTTCCTAATATTTGATAATTTCGTTGATTCATTATCTATTTTCCTAATATTTGATAATTTAGTTGATTACTTATCTATTTTCCTAATATCTGATAATTTCGTTGATTCATTATCTATTTTCCTAATATTTGATAATTTCGTTGATTCATTATCTATTTTCCTAATATCTGATAATTTCGTTGATTCATTATCTATTTTCCTAATATCTGATAATTTCGTTGATTCATTATCTATTTTCCTAATATCTGATAATTTCGTTGATTCATTATCTATTTTCCTAATATCTGATAATTTCGTTGATTCATTATCTATTTTCCTAATATCTGATAATTTCGTTGATTCATTATCTATTTTCCTAATATTTGATAATTTCGTTGATTCATTATCTATTTTCCTAATATTTGATAATTTCGTTGATTCATTATCTATTTTCCTAATATTTGATAATTTCGTTGATTCATTATCTATTTTCCTAATATTTGATAATTTCGTTGATTCATTATCTATTTTCCTAATATTTGATAATTTCGTTGATTCATTATCTATTTTCCTAATATTTGATAATTTCGTTGATTCATTATCTATTTTCCTAATATTTGATAATTTCGTTGATTCATTATCTATTTTCCTAATATTTGATAATTTCGTTGATTCATTATCTATTTTCCTAATATTTGATAATTTCGTTGATTCATTATCTATTTTCCTAATATTTGATAATTTCGTTGATTCATTATCTATTTTTCTAATATTTGATAATTTCGTTGATTCATTATCTATTTTCCTAATATTTGATAATTTCGTTGATTCATTATCTATTTTCCTAATATTTGATAATTTCGTTGATTCATTATCTATTTTCCTAATATTTGATAATTTCGTTGATTCATTATCTATTTTCATAATATTTGATAATTTCGTTGATTCATTATCTATTTTCCTAATATTTGATAATTTCGTTGATTCATTATCTATTTTCATAATATTTGATAATTTCGTTGATTCATTATCTATTTTCCTAATATTTGATAATTTCGTTGATTCATTATCTATTTTCCTAATATTTGATAATTTCGTTGATTCATTATCTATTTTCCTAATATTTGATGCCATACAAAAAGAATGTCTGCACAAACAGTTTGCTTTTCAGATTTTCTCCGACGTTTCGAGTTTCCAATAATAATTTAAACTTTATTATTATTTGTACTCACTAGGAGTTCTCGCACAGATCATCGTCAGTGATAGCTCACCGACAACAACCAGTGGTGTTTCGTGGAGTCGGAGTGACAACAAGCCTCCCCAGATTTCCAGTATTCTTCACCTCTTTTCAGTAACCACCAGAAATAACCTTGCGATATCGCAACAGCCACCTACCATTGATGTTTCGCTGGTAAGGACCATTGGTCTTCTCTTGGATTTGGGTGGCAATAATCCTCCCCAAGGTCCCAGTATTTTCCGCACTCTTCCAGTGGAGGTCTGGTTTGTGCTGTCCCTCCCCGGTCTTATCCTCCTTGACCCTCTACAAATATTTTGTTTGGTATCAGCCTAGGTCGACACGATTTTTTCTCCCCTTTTTTGAGGGGGGATGGGCGAAGGAAAGGAGGGAGCTCATGTTGTTTTTTGTAATGTTTCTGTTTCTTGGTTCATTTTTGTGTGGTGTTAGCTGAGGCCTGTGTAATTTATTGCCAGCGGGGGCGGGTAAGCTTATGAAGTGATGTTTCTTGCAGTTTCTGTTTACCCTTTGTAGCTTATGCGGGTTGGTTTCCGCATTCAAGGATTTTCCTTAAGACAACAGCCACTTACCATTGATTTCTCGTTGGATAGGACCATTGGTCTTCTCTGGGATTTAGGCGGCCATAAACCTCCTCAAGTTCCCAATACTCTCGACACTCTTTCAGTGGAGGTCTGGTTAGTGCTCTACCTCCTCCGTTTTCAACCCTCCTTGCTATTTGCACCTATTTTGTGTGGTTTAATCCGAGACTAGTTCCATCACATTTTGGGGTGTGAGGGGGGGGCAGTTTATCAAATTTCTTGCAGTTTCTGTTCCTTGGGTTCATGTGGTGGTGTTCTTCCTGTGGTTTTGTTGTCTTCCTATTGTGACTGATTACCGATCGTAGCTTATGCGGGTTGGTTTCCGCATTCAAGGATTTTCCTTAAGATTGCAGCTGTTTTGATCATTGCCGCCATTTGTATGGTTTAAGTAATTCCTTTGATTCCAATTCATCATCATCATCAGCATCATCATCATCATCATCATCATCATCATCATCATCATCATCATCATCATTTCCTATTACACAGTTTTGTATCAATACGCCTTCGTTCTGAGTCGTCACCCTTTTGTTTCATGTTTCATGTTTCATGTTATTACATGTGTTTCATGTTATTACATGTGTTTCATGTTATTACATGTGTTCCATGCTAAAATAAATATTATTTCAAATATTTCTGAAACACAATAGCACCCAATAACGAAGAAGAAAAAAGATTCCTGCGTCCATCAGAACATTTAAATTTTGTCGTGTAAATAAAATTTGTTTTTGCAAAATCTGGTTAATTGGTTCTTACATTTGCTAATTATTTTTATATCTGACTGATATCGACTTTTGAAAAGTTCACAAAAAAATTACTATTTGTTTTGAGGGTTTGCCAGTAATAGATGGAGTATCACTAGAGTTAATGCATCAGAAATGTAATAATATTAACGAAATATATATTAAAAGTTATTTAAATAAAATAACTTTTATTTTTTGCCAGTAATAGATGGAGTATCACTAGAGTTAATGCATCAGAAATGTAATAATATTAACGAAATATATATTAAAAGTTATTTAAATGAAATAACTTTTATTTTTTGCCAGTAATAGATGGAGTATCACTAGAGTTAATGCATCAGAAATGTAATAATATTAACGAAATATATATTAAAAGTTATTTAAATAAAATAACTTTTATTTTTTGCCAGTAATAGATGGAGTATCACTAGAGTTAATGCATCAGAAATGTAATAATATTAAAGAAATATATATTAAAAGTTATTTAAATAAAATAACTTTTATTTTTTGCCAGTAATAGATGGAGTATCACTAGAGTTAATGCATCAGAAATGTAATAATATTAAAGAAATATATATTAAAAGTTATTTAAATAAAATAACTTTTATTTTTTGCCAGTAATAGATGGAGTATCACTAGAGTTAATGCATCAGAAATGTAATAATATTAACGAAATATATATTAAAAGTTATTTAAATAAAATAACTTTTATTTTTTGCCAGTAATAGATGGAGTATCACTAGAGTTAATGCATCAGAAATGTAATAATATTAACGAAATATATATTAAAAGTTATTTAAATAAAATAACTTTTATTTTTTGCCAGTAATAGATGGAGTATCACTAGAGTTAATGCATCAGAAATGTAATAATATTAAAGAAATATATATTAAAAGTTATTTAAATAAAATAACTTTTATTTTTTGCCAGTAATAGATGGAGTATCACTAGAGTTAATGCATCAGAAATGTAATAATATTAAAGAAATATATATTAAAAGTTATTTAAATAAAATAACTTTTATTTTTTGCCAGTAATAGATGGAGTATCACTAGAGTTAATGCATCAGAAATGTAATAATATTAAAGAAATATATATTAAAAGTTATTTAAATAAAATAACTTTTATTTTTTGCCAGTAATAGATGGAGTATCACTAGAGTTAATGCATCAGAAATGTAATAATATTAAAGAAATATATATTAAAAGTTATTTAAATAAAATAACTTTTATTTTTTGCCAGTAATAGATGGAGTATCACTAGAGTTAATGCATCAGAAATGTAATAATATTAAAGAAATATATATTAAAAGTTATTTAAATAAAATAACTTTTATTTTTTGCCAGTAATAGATGGAGTATCACTAGAGTTAATGCATCAGAAATGTAATAATATTAAAGAAATATATATTAAAAGTTATTTAAATAAAATAACTTTTATTTTTTGCCAGTAATAGATGGAGTATCACTAGAGTTAATGCATCAGAAATGTAATAATATTAAAGAAATATATATTAAAAGTTATTTAAATAAAATAACTTTTATTTTTTGCCAGTAATAGATGGAGTATCACTAGAGTTAATGCATCAGAAATGTAATAATATTAAAGAAATATATATTAAAAGTTATTTAAATAAAATAACTTTTATTTTTTGCCAGTAATAGATGGAGTATCACTAGAGTTAATGCATCAGAAATGTAATAATATTAAAGAAATATATATTAAAAGTTATTTAAATAAAATAACTTTTATTTTTTGCCAGTAATAGATGGAGTATCACTAGAGTTAATGCATCAGAAATGTAATAATATTAAAGAAATATATATTAAAAGTTATTTAAATAAAATAACTTTTATTTTTTGCCAGTAATAGATGGAGTATCACTAGAGTTAATGCATCAGAAATGTAATAATATTAAAGAAATATATATTAAAAGTTATTTAAATAAGTAAAATCACTTTTATTTTTCATGCTTTCACTACCATCACCGTTCAAATAAAACCACCATTTTAGTAAAACTGAATACATTTAGATAATTTAAAATGTTTGTTCTTTTTATGTTTTCCCGCGAAACATGTAACCGTACATCATTATGGCTTCGCAACTAAATGTTATGAGACATGATTTGTGCCTAATTTGATATTTTGAAATTATTAAATTATATTTTTGGTCCGTTCATTTTGGAATTGTTAATTTTCTTGTCAATATCCACGTTTTGTGTAAGTGCGAAGTAATGTTCTGTAAATTTATGAAAATATAAACTTCACGATGTACTGAAATCTATTTACCTCTTTTGGATACAACAACACTAGAAGAATACCAGTCCCAGAATGGGTAAAATACATCCCCGGAACAGAACAGTTTTGCTTCGAATTTTATGTCCACTTACAAAGAGTAAAATCAAGATATAATCCTACTAAACTTCATATCTAGAATCACTATTCACATTTTGATCAAACTCCACGACATGATTTTAATTCTGGAAAATGTCTAAAATTAAAGGCTTAAGCTTAAAGAAGTCTTAAGAAGAGATTAAAATTAAGGGAAACTTGCTTAATTTGATTTCTTACTAAAATAAGCCAATTAAGCAAGTTTCCCTTAATTTCAATTTCTTTGAGTCTGGATCAATATCGATGCAATTATCAAATATTTAATTTTCATATTGTGGGCATACTATAAAAACCCAAATATTTAATTTTCATATTGTGTCCATATTATAAACACTCAAATTTTTAATTTTATAAAAACCCAAATATTTAATTTTCATATTGTGTCCATATTATAAACACCCAAATATTTAATTTTATAAAAACCCAAATATTTAATTTTCATATTGTGTCCATATTATGAAAACCCAAATATTTAATTTGATAAATAACCCAAATATTTAATTTTCATATTGTGTCTATATTATAAACACCCAAATATTTAATTTTATAAAAACCCAAATATTTAATTTTCATATTGTGTCCATATTATAAAAACCCCAAATATTTAATTTAATAAAAACCCAAATATTTAATTTTCATATTGTGTCCATATTATAAAAACCCAAATATTTAATTTGATAAAAACCCAAATATTTAATTTTCATATTGTGTCCATATTATAAACAGCCAAATTTTTAATTTTATAAAAACCCAAATATTTAATTTTCATATTGTGTCCATATTATAAAAACCCAAATATTTAATTTGATAAAAAAAACAAATATTTAATTTTCATATTGTGACTATATTATAAACACCCAAATATTTAATTTTATAAACACCCAAATATTTAATTTTCATATTGTGTCCATATTAGAAAAACCCAAATATTTAATTTTATAAAAACACAAATATTTAATTTTCATATTGTGTCCATATTATAAAAACCCAAATATTTAATTTGATAAAAACCCAAATATTTAATTTTCATATTGTGTCCATATTATAAACACCCAAATTCTTAATTTTATAAAAACCCAAATATTTAATTTTCATATTGTGTCTATATTATAAACACCCAAATATTTAATTTTATAAAAACCCAAATATTTAATTTTCATATTGTGTCCATATTATAAAAACCCAAATATTTAATTTAATAAAAACCCAAATATTTAATTTTCATATTGTGTCCATATTATAAACACCCAAATTTTTAATTTTATAAAAACCCAAATATTTAATTTTCATATTGTGTCCATATTATAAAAACCCAAATATGCACATACAAATATATAAACATATACACATACATAACTTTACATAAATAGAGATATGCATAAACGTATGCATGTCCGTACTATAACTCTAGAACCATTGTTCCGATTCTAATGATATTTGCAACAGGCATACTACTATATGACGATTATGTATCAGCCTCTCTCCATATATATCATTATAATGGAAGGCATGTGTCTGCCTGTGACCGAAAATACGTCATTACATACGTCAAGATGCCATTAAATTTAATTTTAGATCTTGAACCATCAAGAAATAATTCATCTTAACACACGCTTTATCTATTATATTTATTTACCTCCCCTGCAGGAGGTATGACACAAGGTGATATGAGGTGTTAAAATGTCAACTCACTAGGTGAAGTGCACTCCGGCCAACAAAACATACCTGAGCAGCCCCGTCGCCGTTCCCTGGTAATGGTGCCTATCTCGGCCTTTTGGCCAAGATCAAAGTGCATGGTAATCAGAAATCTATAACTAAATATTTGGAAATTAGCAAAGAATCGGAATCGGTGATTGTATCGGAATCGGTAATTTAGTACAGAATCGATAAATTTATTGGAATCCAGAAAAATATTGGAATCGTCCCATCACTAATTTTGCATAACAAGAATCACCAAGAACTAATTGTAGCAATAATGGGAGCCGGAGTAGGCCGAGTGATGTATTTATCTTTTACCCCAAAATAAATACAGTTTTCTGTCTAATGTAGTATAGATACCCTAAGATTTATCTACCTTAGCCGGACTTTTTTCTTAGGGGATTCCCTCAGACGCATCACCGGCGAGATCCTTCCAGTGCCCTGCTCTCTGATCTACTAGCTTCCTCCTTCAAGTCTTCATGTCGCAGTTTTCTATTTAAAAAAAAATATTCTGACGTTTTGAGGATCGTCGGTAAGAAATATTGCCTTTCTTTTCTCTAAGAATAAAATAGTCCAAATATTATTTTTAGTATTATTTCTTTTATGTAACTGACTTTGTTTACCTTTTCACGACGAGTGAGCCACCTACCTCTCCCGTAAATCGGCTCTCACCTTACATAATTTGTATTTTTCTTTTCTATCATTATTTTTACGCTCAAAATATATTTTCTGTAACAATACAACAGTATTACGTATACAGGCTTCTTTAGGCCTTAGTACTTTGTTTTGTATTAACGTGATTCTCAAACTATATTTGCGTTCTTTTTCTGGTTTACCTTTATCGACCATTAATAAACCTGTGTTTAAAATATACCATACCTCAGAGTCTTGATTGTTGATAGCAGTTTATCTTACGCATCCCAGAGACGGTACGAACAGTTTTACTGTTTCAAACAGTATTATTAATATTACGAGCAAGAATATGCTCCCTGCAGTCGCATATTTTTGCTAGTTGTTTTATTTAATTGCTCAGTAAAACAATTAAAAAATTCACCCTATCTTTTATTTTCATAAATAAAACACGGAATAATAAAAACATAGTTTAAAAACAAAATTTGCCTATTACGGCGTAAAATGTAATACAAAAAAAACATAAACTCACTTGAGGTCGTAAAAAGATAATAATATTTGAAGTTTTTGAAATCGAACAGTTTTTTAAATCGAAAAAAAAACATAAAATACAGTGAACACGATTTTAAATTCAGTTATTTAATTGCTCAGTAAAATGTGTTTGTTTTTTGACAAGAAAAATAGTAATTTTTAAATCAATTATGTTTTAAATTAAACAATTTGATTCAATAAATTTATGCCTTAAAACATAATTTCTAATAAGATTTAAAAAAACCCAAAACGTTTTGATAAAAAATTAAAGTAAATATATCATTTTTGAGCCACTCAGAGAATGTGTTGTTTACATGTTATGAATCAAATAACGCTCCCCTATCTGGGGTCCATCTCTCTCTTCTCTCTCTCATTCTCTCTCTCTTTCTCTCTCTTTCTCCCTATCTCTTTTTTTGAAATAGAACTTTCTGTGCGTTTGAAATAGAACGTTACACTTAATAATCAGAAGGCGGGTAGCCAAATGTTAGAGTGGACGCCGGCTGTTCAATCATATTCCATTACAATCTAATTTAATTACGTAACTCAATATATAGATTAAAAACAATTAATTCTATTTATAATTTTTATTAAGATTATTATTATCAAGGAAAATATTTTAAATACATCTGGAAATCTGAAAAAAAACCAATCATGAGTGTATATTTGTGAATATTAACTTATTAGAAGCTTTAAAACCAATTAATTATGTAAATTTGAAAGACGCATGATGTTTGGGGAAGTTTTGGAATGGGTATATATAGGAGCTGATAAGTAGATATAAAAAGAGAGCGATCAAAACTAATAATATAGTTTCGGCTTCAGACAGACAGACATATACATAATCTCAATTATTAATAGATGTTTAAGTTGTCGGCAAGAAATAAAACGATTAACACAATTTTATACAAGATATAACAGTTTCTTTGTTCGATGTCAGACACATCTGGAAATAAACCGTGTTTTCTCAGTACGTTATCTTTGGAAGAGTTCACGTATCGAAACCTCAAGTATGGCGGGCTGAAGTATGGCTGGTTCAAGTATGGCTGGCTTGCAGTTTGATGGCTCAAGTATGGCTGGCTCAAGTATGGCTGGCTTACAGTTTGATGGCTCATATATGGCTGGCCCAAGTATGGCTGGCTTGCAGTTTGATGGCTCAAGTATGGCTGGCTCAAGTATGGCTCAAGTATGGCTGGCTCAAGTATGGCTGGCTTGAAGTTTGATGGCTAAAATATGGCTGGCTTGCAGTTTGATGGCTCAAGTATGGCTGGCTAAAGTATGACTGGCTTGCAGTTTTATGGCTCACGTATGGCTGGCTCAAGTATGGCTGGCTTACAGTTTGATGGCTCATATATGGCTGGCTCAAGTATGGCTAGCTTGCAGTTTGATGGCTCAAATATGGCTTGCTCAAGTATGGCTAGCTTGCAGTTTGATGGCTGGCTCAAGTATGGCTGGCTTGCAGTTTGATGGCTCAAGTATGGCTGGCTCAAGTATGGCTGGCTTACAGTTTAATGGCTCAAGTATGGCTGGCTCAAGTATGGCTGGCTTGCAGTTTGATGGCTCAAGTATGGCTGGCTAAAGTATGACTGGCTTGCAGTTTTATGGCTCACGTATGGCTGGCTCAAGTATGGCTGGCTTACAGTTTGATGGCTCATATATGGCTGGCTCAAGTATGGCTGGCTTGCAGTTTGATGGCTCAAATATGGCTTGCTCAAGTATGGCTAGCTTGCAGTTTGATGGCTGGCTCAAGTATGGCTGGCTTGCAGTTTGATGGCTCAAGTATGGCTGGCTCAAGTATGGCTGGCTTACAGTTTAATGGCTCAAGTATGGCTGGCTCAAGTATGGCTGGCTTGCAGTTTGATGGCTCAAGTATGGCTAGCTTGCAGTTTGATGGCTCAAGTATGGCTGGCTCAAGTATGGCTGGCTTGCAGTTTAATGGCTTAAGTATGGCTGGCTCAAGTATGGCTGGCTTGCTATTTGATGGCTCAAATATGGCTTGCTCAAGTATGGCTAGCTTGCAGTTTGATGGCTGGCTCAAGTATGGCTGGCTTACAGTTTGATGGCTCAAGTATTGCTGGCTCAAGTATGGCTGGCTCAAGTTTTGAGCTCTCGTTATATATCTGTATCTTGCCGCAGGCGACTTCGTTCACTCTTTCAGCTTTTCTGACACCTGCAAGCATATATTTGTCATTTACCTACTGTCGTACTCCCACGTAAAGAGCGTCCATAACCTTTAACCTCCCGTGGCAATATATTCCTGGATTTGGCCTTGGAGTACCCGAAAGCTACACATAACATTTATCTTAATATTTGTTCAAAATATGTCTCATGAATATATTTTATTTCTCATATAATTTGTATTTATTCATTTATTGAGATATCTTGTTCTTTTATCAACTCTTTTATGACTGCTATATTTTTACACACTCCGAACGGGTTATCTCGAAAACGCCACTATGTTACGTGATCCACGGGTTCCTTACTCGTTAATGGTTGTGTGACGAGATGGATATATACTAACAACCGATGTGTATTTATCTCTCTCTCTGTATATATATATATATATATATAAATATATATATATATATATATATATATATATATATATATATATATATATATGTTTGTAAGTTTTTGAAAGCTTACCAAAGCATTCCATTCAGGAGCCCAATCAACACCACAAAAGATTTTTCATTCAAAAATTATTTATTTATCATTTTTCAATTTAAAGAGTTTTTTTACCTACACGTGTTTCACTACCAAGCAGGTACTTGCTTGGCAGATCATCAGGGAAAATTAAGTACCTTGAATAAGAATTACAACAACCGGCAATACACATGTGGTGTTGCTTTCATTGATGTCACTTAAGAAGTGAAGAAAAAAATATAAAATAATATAAAATAAAATAAAATAGAAAATAAAAAGTAAAAAATAAAAAATAAAAAAATATATATAAAAGAAATACAAAATGAAAAATAAAAGGTAAACAGGAAAAAATAGAGAATGTCTTAGAAGAATATCTCGCACGATTTTCACAACATTGTTGCTTCTAGGCGAAACAGCAAAAAAATTAGTCCCAAACCATCAAAAACAGCAAAAGAGTTAGTCCCAAATGTACGCCAATGAAACAGTAATAATGAGCGACGGGCGGCAAAACTATGAAAAGTACCCCCCCAAATAGACAGTCAAAACTCCGTTCCCAAGTTACCATTCCAAGCCACTGATATTATTGGCACTCCAGATCTATTCCATCCAAAGGAAAGGCGACACAAAAGTCCGTTTGTAATGCATGCGGCCGTGCTGGCCTTATTTCCAGAGCTAACTCGCTCCTTTTCGAGATGGACATATAACGACGCGAATTTATAACGATCCCGCAGAGACTCCCTCTTTTCCCACACAGTTATGTCAGTTATTGTATGTTTTTTGGGCTTGTTTGCTGTATTCAAGTATTATGTGATTTACTGTTTCGTCTCTTTGTCTACACAGTCTGAATTGTAATTATTTAAAATCGCATTGTTCTGTGCAGCCGTCAGTAAAAATTTCATTTCTCTTTTCAAATGTCTTTTTCTTAGCCATGCCCAGCTATTTTCGTGGATCTCTCTTCTTGTCAGTCTTATAAAAGTACATGTAGTTGTTTTTCTTCCCAATTTTCTTTTCTTATCTTTTTGTTTATGGTTTTGCTGCTTCATTGGGACGATGTCTCTTGCTGCGCTGATCAACCTTTCTGTATTCTGATGTGTCTTCCACACAGTCTTCTATACTTACCAGTCCTCTTCTCCCTTCGTTTCTTTCCACGTCTTTTGGATTTAGTGCGTTGTGCATGGTCATTAATTTTCTAGTCCTCTGGTCAGCGTTCCTGGGTTCTTCTTTTGTCTAGCTTATGAATGGTCCAGAGTATCTTATTAGTGATACTGTACACGTGTTTATTCCTTTTACTAGATTTTTGCTACACAATATCGTTTCGTAATTATTATTATTATTATTGTTATTATTATTATTATTATTAATATTTCATAGTAGTGTCAACTTTTGGATGTTTTTAGTTGGAGCTTTCTTTTTTAAACATCAAGTCAATTATCTTGACCTTAGACATTCAAGCTGTACCTTAATACTTTCGCGGTTTTTCGCTGTTTTGAGCAGAATTGGAAAAAGAAATTGTCTCGTCAATCTGTTTAAGCCATTAAATCGTTATGATTCCAAGCGTTTCAATTACAACGGGAATCACCTTTACTTCTTTACATTTCCATAGTCTAACTAATTCTCATTTTAGATCTTGATATTTTTTTTATTTATGTTCTTTCTCTTGCACTTTGGTATCGAATGGGCAAGCTATATCAATGATTAAGCAAGTTCCCTTGTTTTTGTTTAGAAAGATTATGTCGGGTTTTGGATGTTCAAGAACCTTATCAGTTTGTATGCGATTGTCGTTCTCCTGTACTACTTCTGGCTCATGCTCATATATTCCAGTGTACTACCTGAACGACTTTGTCGTGTCTCCATTTTTTATACTGATCTTGTGCAAGCATCGGGTATTCAAATACAATATGCGCTAAGGTTTCTTCCCTTTCATTACACAATCGGCATATCGGTGATTCTGCATTTTTGTCAATGTAATGTTAGATGCATCTAGTGCGAGTGGCTTTCTCCTGGACTGGCATTAAGGTGCTCTCAGTAGATCTTTTGAGATCACCCCTGACCAACCCATTCCAGGAATCATTATATCTAAATGCAGTATTCTTAAACAATACAGTTTCTCTCCAAGTTATGTTAACCCTCTCTCTTGTAACCTATGATTCTGTTTCACCGCAGTTCTTAGTATTTCCTCTCTTTTCACTTCACGAAGAAGAATCTCATTACTTTCAGAAATATATTTATATAGACAAACTTCTACATTCACAACATCTTCAACACTAAGTAGACCTCGACCACCCTCCTTTCTAGGTAGATACAATCGATCTGTATCTTGTTTCTTTGCAAAAGCTCCATAAATTGTAAGCATTTTCGTGTTTTGGTATCCAAACATTCTAGTTCATCTACATTCCAGTCAAGTATACTGGCAGTATATGGAATGATAGGTACTGCTCTGGCATTGATAGCATAGATTGTATTTTGACTGTGGAGGTGTGATTTAAGAATAATCTTTTCCCTTCTGTTGTGACCTGGTTTTTCATTTCCTTGTTTTTAATCTTATCCGCCTCCACTATTCCCAAGTATTTGTAGCCCCTCTCACTGTCTACATTCTGTATTAGATCTGTTGTTTGGAGTTTAAGGCCATCTGAGTGGACAAGTTTACTCTTTTTTACAACAAGAATGGCACATTTAGTTATGCCAAATTTCATTCGTATGTCGTCACTAAATAATTTAACCGTGTTTAATAATTTAACCGTGTTAATTAGGGTATCAAGCTTGGTTTCATTCTTACCAAAAACATTAAGGTCATCCATGAATAGTAGGTGGTTGACTGTAGGAAGCCCTTTCCTAAGTCCATATCCTGCCTTCACATTACGTAAGAGAAGTGTCATTGGGATCAAACTAATGACAAAAAGCAAAGGGGAAATACTATCGCCCTGGAAAATTCCTCTCCGTATTTTCACTTTACATCCTGAAGTTGAATTGGTTTCCCAATTCTTCATGCTATTTATTAAAGCAGTTTGAATTTGGGGAGGAGGGGGGGCTATTCCGAAAATCTCCAAGCATTCGTATATCCATGTCAAATGCTTTCTTATAATCCACTCACCCAGTATCAGGTTTGAAAGAAATTAATGCCGTTTTTGTCCAACACATTTATTTCATCTGAAACAAACACATTAGGGCATTTTGAAATATTCACATTAGAGCATTTTTAATCTTTAAAATAATTTCCCTCATTTTCTATGACTTCTGTCCAACGATCAACTAGCTTCTTGATGCCTTCTTCAAAAAGTTTCTCTGATTTTTGAGAAAAAAAAAATTTAGGTCATTTTTGAGTTGATCGTCATTTTCATGAATTTTATTGTTTAAGTGATGCTGCAACGACCGAAAATGATGGTAGTCAGATAGAGCAATGTCAGGTGAATAAGGCGGATGAGGCAAAACTTCCCAATTGAAACTCATGACCTTTTTCTTGAGTGAGTTTTGCTGTGTAAGTTCTCACGCTATCATGCTGAAGCACTACGACCTTCCTATTGATTAATGCTGGTCGTTTGTTTGATAGAGCAATTCTTAGATAACCCAGCTGCGAACAATATCTTACTGCTGTGATTGTTTGATTAGGCTCTAGTTACTCACAATGAATTAGTCCTCTCATGCCCTTCCATAAAGAGAGCATAACTTTCTTTGGGAGTAGTCCTTGTTTCGGAACAGGATGTGGACTTTGGTTTCGGTCTAAACATTGTCTTTTGCGTTTGGTATTCTTGTAAAGAACCCATTTTTGATCTCCAGTCACAATTTTTTGCGAAAATAGTTCTCGATGATTCCTCGAAAGCAAAGATGTCAATATTTGATTTCGTTGATCGTCGGTCAAATCGTGGGGAACCCAGAGTCCAAGTTTTTAAACAATTCTTTAATTGTGAAGGCATGAAATAATTGTGGTATGGGTTGTATTGATAAGTTAAGCTAATTCTTTGCTGGTTAACTTTGGATTGGCCTCCACAGCGTATTTAATGGCGTCTTTATCAATTGATTTAGGTCTTCCCGAACGTCACCGATCTGATAGATTAAAGTCTCCAGAAGAAAATTTTGCAAACCACCGTTGACATTTTCGATCATTCAGAACATTTATCCCATAGACAGTTCCAATATTCCTTGTAGCTTCTACAGGTGAGTTTTCTTTTTTGAATTCATAGAGCATGCAATGCCTCAGAGGCTCCTCACTAATATCCATTTTCTGACGGCTGAGACCGTTAAACTTCATATTTTCCAACTAATTACTATATCTGAAAGGCAAAGCAAGATATTAAGACACCAATTCACAAAAAAATCTAGAACTATGTACAACTTAGGAGGCTACAAAGTGATGAAGTAAAAAAATACGACATTACTTTCTTTCTAACCTGATAGTTGTTCGTTTGCAGTTTCACAGGATCATTTTATCGATCAGAAGCTGATCTTTGGTGCCATGTGATCTTTTTCGCAGTCTTTCTGTTCCCCAGACAACAAACTGTTTTGGTCCAAATGACTGTAAATACGTTCAGACAATATAACTGGTGATTGGTCTAAAGTTTGTCACGTCACCCCCTCTTGTTTTATCTTTTATGATCAAGACTGTGGTTCCCTTTGTCAGCCATTTAAGGAAGCTAACTGTCGCCAAACAGCCATTTATCATTTCTGCAAGAATGAGTGAAGGGCCTGGAGGTTTTAAAAACAATATCTTTGGATCCGTCAAGTCCAGGTTATTTCCAATTTGAAAGCTTTTTAACCCTCTCCTTCAGCATCAAACGGTGACGGTTATATTCGTTTGTCCTTCTACTCTAGAGAACACCACTCTTTTAATATATTTGATCCATTCTGCATCAGCTTGATGCTTCACTTCCTTTTCCCAAATGCCTTTACATAATGCGCGTGATCGGTCAGCATCAGGTATAACATCATTCCCTCTTTCAATTCCTTATAGTTGTTCAAACAAGAGTTTCTGGTTGTGCTTAAACAGTCTGTTTTGTAGATACTGCTCAATTCTGAGCATTCAAAAGTGTTAGCTACGACCTGATGTTTCAGTTCTTCAATTACACACTTGAAACCTTTTCGGTATAAGTAAAACTTACGGATTAGTCTTTCACAAGCGCTTGTTTTACGTGATCATCTAAACTTCTCCTTCACCAGGGCTCTTTCTTTAATTTTTTCCGTTTTTCTACTCCGAGTATTGGCAGACGCTTTAATAACTTTATTACACTGATCAAGATTATCTATTAATAAAAAGGAAAGACATCATTAACTTTGGTTGTGACAGTTTTAAGTTTATTCCTATTGACAAATCTTAGGATCGGCGGCTGTTCTAAATTGCTTGCTCTTAGCTTCTCGTCTAACAATCTGAAAATATCAACATGGTCTTCTGTCATCTCATGTTCTATCATATGTTTTATGATTGCATTTGTGGAAACATCCTGATTACCATTAGTTACAATATTTTCGCTCTCGGAGTTTGTTGTTGTTTCTAACCTAGACATTTCTTCATCAAGTTTATTTATCTCCCCAAGCTCGTCTAAGTCTTCTCTCTCAATTTCTTTTTTTAGTTCTTCAATTTCAATAGCATATAGCCATTCATTAGTTCTAATCACCTGGGTTTGTCCTGCAAGTTTTTGTTCTGATAGTTCAAACAGGCCTAGCTCATTCCAGTTTTGGTCCATTCGCTGTCTATATCGTCTCTTTGGATCATCACTCTTCAAGTAACATTTCATCATAATTCTTTTTAAGGCTTTAGTTCAATTAGTTCTAGTTTTAGTGTTAGTGCTTTGAGGGTTTCGCTGGATGACAACTTGGGAAGCCTCGTTCGTTCACCCACCGGACGTGGGGCCTGTATTGGGAATTCTGGACCCACAAACGTCGTTATCGGTTTGATAATTTTGAACACTCATATTGAAATAATATGAGCAATTGTTTTTTAAAGTTGATCCTTCCCTAGTATTTTTATTGAGATTACCATCGCTAGAAGAGTTGCTATCCAAAGCTGACGACCTAATCCTGGCCATGAAATGCAGTTAAACGCCACCAGATGTCAACCTGGTATTTACACCTGCCGTTGCATTCCATCAGGTATTTGCTATCCTTAGAGATGTTGCGTTAGCTATAGCTTGCTGAAGATTCTAAACCCCCTATGCCAGTTGATCCGCGGCTTGGATCATTGTTATTATTATCATTATAATCATCACCATTAATTACTATGATTATCATGATTACTACAACTATTATTACAATTTTTAAAATTAATTAATTAATTTATTTTTATCAAACAAATACGCTTTTCAATTAAATCTACTAATTTATCAGCTGCAATAATTTCAATAGTGAGCGATCCACTATAAACAACAAGTCACCAAATAACTTAGTTTTATACAGAAACTCGCGTGGGAATTTGTAAGCATCTCACTGAAGTGTATTTTAAAAAAAAATATATTATTTATTTTTTGTTATTGTAATCGACATTCGCTTGTTCGTTCACACGTCGCCAAATAACTTGGTTTTATACAGAAATATGTGTGGGAATTATCATTATTATTTATACTCACTAGGAGTTCTCACACAGATCATCGTCAGTGATTGCTCGTTGACAACAACCAGTGGTATTTCCTGGAGTCTGAGTGACAACAATCCTCCCCAGATTTCCAGTATTTTTCACCTCTTTTCGATAACGATGCGGTATCGCAACAACTGCTTACCATAGATTATTATTATTATTATTATTATTATTATTATTATTATTATTATTATTATTATTATTATTATTATTATTATTGACACGAAACGAAGTCTCGAAGCAACAGTCGAGTGCATAACACAGATCAACTCAAATAAATCTCCTTAAAAACTATTGAAAAATTTGGCTGCACACCTGCTTTTCCTTAGAAGTTCAAGTAACCTAAATGTTGTATGAAATTGATTATAATGGAGTGAAGCCGGGTGATGTACTTGCACCAACATTGTTTTCACTTCATCTGAGAGCTGTTCTCGTGTTGAAGACCTGACCCTAAAAAGAATTGGGAAAACCAATGCCAACAACAGAATCGAGCGGGTCAGAAAAGTAATTTTTGAATCAATGTTTCATGTAATATGTACAAAGTTTTGACTGCCAATCTATCGAGTGATCTGTTCCCATTTCAGATGTCTAACTCACAATCTATGTTTCCGTCTGTTTTGCGGATACATCCACTCAGTTTCTGCGCTAGTCTTTCATGCAGGGTCGTGAATTTTAAAAAACCAGTATGCATGTATTCCATCGTGGCCTGGTGCTCTCCAGTTTGCCATTTTTCTTATGGTTTTCTTGATCGTTTCCTTGTTGATTTCTGTTTCGGTTCCTTCTTCGATTTCCTGCAGTTCATCTTTCATGTTTTTCAACAATTGGGCATTCTTGTGTTTTTTTGGTACTTCCCATATCTTGCTCCAGAATTGTTTTGTTTCTGTTGGGTTCGGTTGCTCTGTCGTTGTTTTTTCTCCATTTACGTTTTTATAAAACTGGCTTTCATTGTTTTCAAAGGTCCTGTTCTGTTTGCTCTGTTCTGATTTGTACCTGTATCGTCTCAGTCTTCCTTCTATTGCTGCTATCCTTTGTTTTATTTCTTCATGTTTCTGATTTAGTTTTTCCTTGCGTTTCTGATTTTTGCTTCTTAATCGTTTCATGTCCTCCTTCCTTCTGTTCACGGTTTTAGCTTCTTTCCGAAGTTTGGTGATCTGGGTTTCCAGTCTGATTTCCCATCCAGGTTTTGTCGGTCCTTTCTTTTGTCCATGCTCTTCGTTTCTTAGTTTCATACTTATCGATTTTGCCCCTGCATATATCAGGTTGTTTAGGTCTGTAATAGTTTCTGTTGGGATGTGTGTGAGGAGTCTGTTTACTCTTTCTGTTTCTGCTTGTAACTTCTTCGCTACTTCATTCCTGAGAGATGGGAGTTTTGTTTTGTTTTCTAACATGTATCGTCTAATGTTCTCCACTTCACTTGCTTCTTTTTCGTTGAGTTCTATCTCAGCAGGTTCTGTGGTTCCGCAGTCTTCGATCTCACCTGGTTCTGTGATTCCGTAGTCTTCAATCTCTTCAGTTTCAATGTGTATATTTTGCCCGTCCTCTTCCTGTGGTTTCTCTTTCTGTGGTGTTACTTGCTCCGTTTCGCCATTAACCTTCTGTCTGATTTCCGTCAGTTCCATCCCCGAGAACCATCCTCGCTTGAGGATCTGTCTTGCTTGATCTGCTATCCTTTGTTCCGTTGTATGGTAGTCACTAGCAATGCCCCAGAGATGTTTCATTCGTTTTCGGTAGCCTCTTTCTGTAGGGTAGCGGCTTTCGTAATAGCACTCCATCACCAGTCTGTTCTCTTTCATGGTCCATTTCTTTCTATATCTTTTCAGTTTGCTGTTTTCGCTTATTATTATTATTTACTCACTAGGAGTTATCACACTGGTCATCGTCAGTGGTCGCCCACTGCCGACAACCTGTGGTATTCCCTGGAGTCCGAGTGACAACAAGTCTTCTCAGGCCTCCAGTATGCTCCATCTCTTTTCGTTCATCACCGCTGATGACCTTGCGGTAATCGCAACAGCCACCTACCGACGATTTCCCGCTGATAAGGGCCATCGGTCCCCTCTGGGGCCCGAGTGGCAACAAGCCTTCCCAAGGTCCCAGAGCTGTCCGCGCTCTTCCAGTGGAGGTCTGGTTTGCGCTTTCCCTCCTCGACCCTCTGTCCATAATTTTTGTGGCGTCAGCCTATGCTTGCGCCTCATTCGTGTGGTTGTATTTTCCCCGGTTCTGTTGTTTTGTTCTCCATTCGTTGCTTATGTGGGTTGGTTTCCGCCTTCTGAGGACATTTCTCAGGATTGTAGCTGTTTTGATCATTACTGTCCTTTGTATGGTCTCAGTTATCCCTTTGATTCCTATTTCTCCTAGTCTTTTCTCCATGTTTTTGGGGACTGTTCCTAGTGCTCCTATGATTATTGGTGTTATACTGACTTTCTTCATGTTCCATATTCCTTTCAATTCTCTGGCAAGTTCAGTATATTTGCTTCTCTTTTCCGTCTCTTTGATCTTCACTCTGTGTCTGCTGGAACGGCAAAGTCCACGATTTTGCAGGATTTTTCTTTCTTGTTGATTATTATCATATCCGGTCTCCTTGCTGTTATGGGTTTGCCTGTTTGTACATTCATATCCCATATGATTTTGTGTTTTTCGTTTTCTAGTACAGTTTCTGGTTTGTGTTTGTACCGTTTTTTTGCATATTCGAAATTCAGTTGTTTGCACATTTCCCGGTGTACTTCTTTCCCCATGCTGTCATGTCTGTTCTTGTATTCCCTTTGTGATAGCTTGCTGCATGATTATTATTATTATTATTATTATTATTATTATTATTATTATTATTATTATTATTATTATTATTATTATTATTATTATTATCATTATTATTATTATTATGATGATTATTATTATTATTATTATTATTATTATTATTATCATTATCATTATTATTATTATTATTATTATTATTATTATTAATATCATTATTATTATTATTATTATTATTATTATCATTATTATTATTATTATTATTATTATTATCATCATTATTATTATTATTATTACTATTATTATTATTATTATTATTATAATTATTATTATTATTATTATTATTATTATTATTATTAAATAAAATTAAATTAATAATTTTACTCGTTCTTGTGCGGATATTCTGATAGTACTAGCGACCATGCGCGATTTAAGTTCAATTTAAAAGAGACATTTACACCTTTAAGTCCACACAACATCGGACGTCACTTCTAGAAGACCAGGAAGGATTATTACGTAAAAAATAAGGTTAATACCTTTTATTTGTCTAAAGCTCTGACGAAGCTTGTTATATAAAGCGAAATATTAGATAAAAAAGCCAAGATGAAAAAAATGTTTTTATTTTTTATGGTGATTTTAATACAAATATCTGCATCTAACACATTATATATATATATATATATATATATATATATATATATATATATATATATATATATATATATATATATAGTCTAAAGAAGCTTTGAGTCATTTTAACAAAAAAAAAGAGTAAAATGCAGTTTAAATTCCCAGAGAAACTAACTAAATCCAAGATATAGCAGACTTAACATTCGTTGGGAAATTCATAAATAAATAAAAAAAAACATATAAAAATAAGTAAATAAAAAAAAGAAGGGGGGGTAAGTATCTAACAGTTAAACAAAAACAGGAGACCTTACGCGTCTAATATTAACTCGGGGATCATCAGCTGTTTACCCTGTAACTGTTTCGGAGATTTAAAAACAGGACAGTTATAATATTCATGTATATATATATTTATATATGCTTAAAAACTTAAGCATCAACTCATTAATCTCTTGAGTTGTGCTTACTCAATTTTCCATCTTCAAATATTAGAGACTCTCCACGGACGTCTTAAACCGCCTTTCCTCTGTAAACAGAAGGAGTGTTGATTGGAGTTGAGTGTGATTAGTTTCTAAGGCACATCTTCCATTGTAAATAACATAACGCTCTTTTTGGTTTACAGTATATAATTTCCCCTTTTTACATTCTCCCCTTTAAAAATCCCACGATACAGATCTCGTTAAATGTGGGCCAAACCGGTCGACTGGCACTTTTTTCACCGTCTCGTGTCTTTAATCATGAAAGATAAAACTTGCGTTCCCTTCGTAAAATTCCGTATCCCAAAGAAAATCATGATATATATATATATATATATATATATATATATATATATATATATATATATATATATATGGAATGCAAATGTTTTTTTGAATCTGCTTTATTTACTTTCCTTTTTATGGCAGGATGAAGTTGAATAAGGTCGCAAGGTGGGAGCAACAATTGTTGGAAGCATTATTAATTGCTTCTACTCTGTTTCTTGGTGTATGTTAAAAGCCCTACAATTTCTTCTTTTTGTAAAGATAGTGTACCCTGAATCCATCATAGTAATGTTTTTTTTACCGTTTTTAATGTCAGTATGATGCCGATTATATCGGGTATACTTCCATGCATTTGCACACCCGCAAAACCCAGAACGTTTCATCTAAAACAAGTCAGGGAAGGTCAGAATTCCTTTGTCATCCTCCCTCTTCGATCTTGGACTCTGCTATTGGCCAGCATTTCGTTGAAAATCCATGCTGTACCAGTAACTATAAAATAAAGCGTTTTGAGGTTCTGCATTAAGCAGATTCCAAAAGCCATTTGAAAATGTTGGAATCTGTCTTTATTGCTATACGTAAACCTTCCAAAAGCCATTAGAATATGTTGGAATCTGTCTCTATTGCTATACGTAAACCTTCCAAAAGCCATGAGAATATGTTGAAATCTGTCTCTATTGCTATACGTAAACCTTCCAAAAGCCATTAGAAAATTTTGAAAGCTGTCTCTATTGCTATACGTAAACCTTCTAAAACCATTAGAAAATGTTGGAATCTGTCTCTATTGCTATACGTAAACCTTCCAAAAGCCATTAGAAAATGTTGAAAGCTGTCTCTATTGCTATACGTAAACCTTCCAAAAGCCATTAGAAAATGTTGGAATCTGTCTCTATTGCTATACGTAAACCTTCCAAAAGCCATTAGAAAATGTTGGAATCTGTCTCTATTGCTATACGTAAACCTTCCAAAAGCCATTAGAAAATGTTGGAATCTGTCTCTATTGCTATACGTAAACCTTCCAAAAGCCATGAGAATATGTTGAAATCTGTCTCTATTGCTATACGTAAACCTTCCAAAAGCCATTAGAAAATTTTGAAAGCTGTCTCTATTGCTATACGTAAACCTTCTAAAACCATTAGAAAATGTTTGAATCTGTCTCTATTGCTATACGTAAACCTTCCAAAAGCCATTAGAAAATGTTGAAAGCTGTCTCTATTGCTATACGTAAACCTTCCAAAAGCCATGAGAAAATGTTGGAATCTGTCTCTATTTCTATACGTAAACCTTCCAAAAGCCATTAGAAAATGTTGGAATCTCTCTATATTGCTATACGTAAACATTCCAAAAGCCATTAGAAAATGTTAGAATCTCTGTGGATTGCTATCTGTAAACCTTCTAAAAGCCATTAGAAAATGTTGGAATCTGTCTCTATTGATATATGTAAACCTTCCAAAAGCCATTAGAAAATGTTGGAATCTCTCTCTATTGCTATACGTAAACCTTCCAAAAGCCATTAGAATATGTTGGAATCTGTCTCTATTGCTATACGTAAACCTTTCAAAAGCCATTAGAAAATGTTGGAATCTGTATGGATTGCTATATGTAAACCTTCCAAAAGCCATTAGAAAATGTTGGAATCTGTCTCTATTGCTATACGTAAACCTTCCAAAAGCCATTAGAAAATGTTGGAATCTGTCTCTATTGCTATACGTAAACCTTCCAAAAGCCATCAGCAAATGTTGGAATCTGTATTGCTATACGTAAACCTTCCAAAACCATTAGAAAATGTTGGAATCTGTCTCTATTGCTATACGTAAACCTTCCAAAATCAATTAGAAAATGTTGGAATCTCTCTGGATTAATATATGTAAACCTTCCAAAAGCCATTAGAAAATGTTGGAATCTGTATGGATTGCTATATGTAAATCTTCCAAAAGCCATTAGAAAATGTTGGAATCTGTCTCCATTGCTATACGTAAACCTTCCAAAAGCCTTTAGAAAATTTATGAATCTCTCTGGATTGCTATATGTAAACCTTCCAAAAGCCATTAGAAAATGTTTGAATCTGTCTTTATTGCTATACGTAAACCTTCTAAATGCCATTAGAAAATGTTGGAATCTGTCTCTATTGCTATACGTAAACCTTCTAAAAGCCATTAGAAAATGTTGAAATCTGTCTCCATTGCTATACGTAAACCTTCCAAAAGCCATTAGAAAATGTTTGAATCTGTCTCTATTGCTATAAGTAAACCTTCCAAAATCTATTAGAAAATGTTGGAATCTGTCTCTATTGCTATACGTAAACCTTCCAAAAGCCATTAGAAAATGTTGGAATCTGTCTCTATTGCTATACGTAAACCTTCCAAAAGCCATGAGAATATGTTGAAATCTGTCTCTATTGCTATACGTAAACCTTCCAAAAGCCATTAGAAAATTTTGAAAGCTGTCTCTATTGCTATACGTAAACCTTCTAAAACCATTAGAAAATGTTTGAATCTGTCTCTATTGCTATACGTAAACCTTCCAAAAGCCATTAGAAAATGTTGAAAGCTGTCTCTATTGCTATACGTAAACCTTCCAAAAGCTATTAGAAAATGTTGGAATCTGTCTCTATTGCTATACGTAAACCTTCCAAAAGCCATTAGAAAATGTTGGAATCTCTCTATATTGCTATACGTAAACATTCCAAAAGCCATTAGAAAATGTTAGAATCTCTGTGGATTGATATCTGTAAACCTTCCAAAAGCCATTAGAAAATGTTGGAATCTGTCTCTATTGATATATGTAAACCTTCCAAAAGCCATTAGAAAATGTTGGAATCTCTCTCTATTGCTATACGTAAACCTTCCAAAAGCCATTAGAATATGTTGGAATCTGTCTCTATTGCTATACGTAAACCTTTCAAAAGCCATTAGAAAATGTTGGAATCTGTATGGATTGCTATATGTAAACCTTCCAAAAGCCATTAGAAAATGTTGGAATCTGTCTCTATTGCTATACGTAAACCTTCCAAAAGCCATTAGAAAATGTTGGAATCTGTCTCTATTGCTATACGTAAACCTTCCAAAAGCCATCAGCAAATGTTGGAATCTGTATTGCTATACGTAAACCTTCCAAAACCATTAGAAAATGTTGGAATCTGTCTCTATTGCTATACGTAAACCTTCCAAAATCAATTAGAAAATGTTGGAATCTCTCTGGATTGATATATGTAAACCTTCCAAAAGCCATTAGAAAATGTTGGAATCTGTATGGATTGCTATATGTAAATCTTCCAAAAGCCATTAGAAAATGTTGGAATCTGTCTCCATTGCTATACGTAAACCTTCCAAAAGCCTTTAGAAAATTTATGAATCTCTCTGGATTGCTATATGTAAACCTTCCAAAAGCCATTAGAAAATGTTTGAATCTGTCTTTATTGCTATACGTAAACCTTCTAAATGCCATTAGAAAATGTTGGAATCTGTCTCTATTGCTATACGTAAACCTTCCAAAAGCCATTAGAAAATGTTGAAATCTGTCTCCATTGCTATACGTAAACCTTCCAAAAGCCATTAGAAAATGTTTGAATCTGTCTCTATTGCTATAAGTAAACCTTCCAAAATCTATTAGAAAATGTTGGAATCTGTCTCTATTGGTATACGTAAACCTTCCAAAAGCCATTGAAAAATGTTGGAATCTCTCTTAATTGCTATACGTAAACCTTCCAAAAGCCATTAGAAAATGTTGGAATCTGTCTCTATTGCTATACGTAAACCTTTCTTGTGGCGGCAGAAGGAGGTTTTAAATAAGCGACTCAGGAAAAGTGGTCGTTCCTCTCTGAATCGAGAATAACAATGAAGTCCGGCAGCATTCCGAGTGACCGAGCAGCCCTCTTAAGGATCGTTCCGTTCAGCCTCTAGCATGGGACGGGGCTAGAAAAAGTGCCCTAAACATAGCCTGTCTCACACGACCCTGTGCAGCTTACCGCGGCTGACGGGGATCCTTTTCAAGCAGTCGATAAGTAAGAGAAAACACAAACAAAACAAGAAAACGTTGTCGTTGAAACCACTTGGTTATCTTAGCACTGAGACTAACAACATATATATATATATATATATATATATATTATGCTACATTCCAGTGAACAAGATTTTATTCACCTTACTGATCTTCTTTTAAAAACAAAACTTCGGTACATTTACGGACCGTTTCGTTCACAGAAAGACATCCGAAATTGTATGTCAATTCCGCATCTTTCCTGTATGGACTTTTCAGACCCCCCCCCCCGCCTCGAAAAAAACCCTCTCCTTCAGGAAAAGAATAGCGATGCAGTAAACAAACACCCCAAAACAAACAACTCACATTTTATTACACCTCCACTAATCCTTACCCTAACCACTGAAGGAGAGACTTAGAAACCGCTACACAGAAATAGCAGCTATCTTTTTTGACCAGTAAGGTGAATAAAATATTGGGCATATTGTTTATTTATATATGCTCTGTTGCTACAAAAAATATATTTTCTTACCTCACTCTATTTCTCTCTCATTCTCTCTCTCTCTCTCTCTATATATATATATATATCTATATCTCTATATCTCTCTCTCTTTCTCTCTCTCTCTCTCTCTCTCTCTCTCTATATATATATATATATATATCTCACTCTCTCTCCCTCTCTCTCTCTCTCTCTCTCTCTCTCTCTATATATATATATATATATATATGCAATTACAATTACATGCGCGGGCAGCCCCTGGCGGGGTACTCATACGTCGAAATCGACGGAAGAGTCCATCATATATATATAGTGGTTCTAGATGTCGGGATTTGAGTTGTAAAATACTCGTAGCACCGTGTTTTGAATCGCGCGACCAGTAGTGAATAGTTATATCTCTATGCTGATGAGTCCCGATTAAAAAGATCGAAGCGTATACGTCCATAGATAATAAACAATAACAAATATTTATTATATATATATATATATATATATATAATATTTTTAAAGTAAATATTAATTATGATTACCTGCATACATCGATGTTTCATGCTAACGCAATCTTCAGTGTAGGTATGTTGATTCACATCGGTCGGAGAGATCGAACCCGGTTTACAAATCGCCACTGATTTATAGTCGAGTCTCTTACCCCTCGGCCTCCGTCAATTAGCATGGACATTAGGAGAGATTTAAATCTATAAACGTTAAATCAGCGGGCGGTACAGCGAACAGAGGGACAATGATTCGACAACAATAACAACAAACGGGGTTGGAATCTCGCATTTTAGCCGTGGTAATTACTGCTCGTAATTACATTCTCTCATAGTGCACCGATCGTTTTAAAGGGGGTTATAATTATATTTTAAAAGTAAATGGAGTATTGTTGTCCCATCTGGGCTGGTGCATCATCTACTAGTCTCTCCCTCCTTGACAAGGTCCAAAAAAGAATCGCCAACCTAATAGGACCCTCACTGTCAACCAAGCTCCAGCCTCTGTCCCATCGCCGCAATGTAGCATCCTTGTGCTTGTTTTACAAATACTTCAATGGATTATGCTCCGATGAGTTGGCTACTCTGGTGCCCCCTCGACGTAAATTCACTAGACCAACTCGACAATCAACTACATCTCATTCATTCACTGTGGAGGTCCCCAGATGTCGGAGAGCCTTCTACTCAAGTAGCTTCTTTCCTCGTACTGCTGGCCTCTGGAACTCTCTCCCTGCCCCCTGTTTCCCCGACAGAACAGACATGCAGAAATGTAAAACTATTGTAAACAGATATCTCGCTGCGCAGATCCCAAGTTAGGTTGACCCCCCCTTCCTTCTCCCCTTTTCCTTTCTCAGTAGCCGCTTACGTCTACAGTGGCGGCCTGCCTTGTTTGGGGTGAACTATGTTAAAAAAATAATTATTATTACCTACAGACATCGATGTTTCATGCTTACACAATCTGCAGTGTAGGGGATGTTAATTGACGTCGGTCGGAATATATAGTTCGTTGTTTTCAACGTTGTTCTCACGTCTTTGAAGACTTGAAGAAGAGAATAGTTCCCGAAAATTTCCCACAAAAAATTTTAACTCAAAAGAAAAACACAGAAAGTAATCTAGATTTACTTTGCTTCTAAAATCGTCCCATAAACTCAGCAGGGAATTGTAAGTTTATTTGTTTATTCATTTTCAGTTTTTATTTTTGATTATTTTTTCACCAACTTGTGCACTTATGATTTTCCGTTGAAAATTACACACACACACATACACACACATACGCACACACACACACATACACACCCACACACACACAAACACACACATATATATATATATATATATATATATATATATATATATATATATATATATATATATATATATATATATATAAAGATAGATAAACGAGGAGTGATACACATGTACGAATGTCCAGATTTATTTCAAACTTCAGTTGTTCAATGCAAGGTATATTCTGTAATAAAATGATGTTTATTATTATTTCCTTAAGCCAAGGTTTTTCAAAGATCTAAATCTTATCATCAGAGGAATTATACAGATAGATAAGTTGGCAGTAGGAAAGCCAACATTCTATTTATTATATATATATATATATATATATATATATATATATATATATATATATGCTAAAAGAATGAGAAACTTTCTACTAAAACCGATCATTCGGACATAAATTCAGAAACTGAACAGAATCAATAAACTTCATTCGATAGAAAGTGCTCAATGCCGCTTTAAATATAGATTTATAACAATAAT
Organism: Sepiola atlantica; assembly: GCA_963556195.1. Lineage (NCBI taxonomy): Eukaryota > Metazoa > Mollusca > Cephalopoda > Sepiida > Sepiolidae > Sepiola > Sepiola atlantica. The sequence goes on along the minus strand of OY744539.1, from coordinate 89,416,354 downwards.
TAATTAATTGTTTGACCCATCTGAACATTTTATACACGTTTGATTACTTATTGATGCATCATAGTCGTTTCATGACTTATTGATGCTCACAGTCGTTTTATTATATTCCGCAATGTTGTGATGACATTAAAGTCAAAATATTTCAAAGTAGAATTGCATTATTCATTCGACCGTATAACGATCGTGAGAATATATGAACACATTCTGAAAAAATACAGGCAAAACATTTTTTTGTCAGTCTTATACAAAAAAACACAACATAACGTACAACGTTTGAAAATGTTTAGAAATACAAATACGAGCCTTTATTGAAATATAAATACCAATCTTAATTATGGAAAAACGGTAAGAAAACATCTTGTTGCTTGCTTAAAAATAGATAATTGTTGAAAACGTCTCATTAGGTGTAATACATTTATTTTATTAAATTGCAGTAGTTCAGTTACAAGTTAAAGTTTGTAATACCTTTATTTTATTTAATTTCAGTAGTTCAGTTACAAGTTTTAGTTTGTAATACATTTATTTTATTTAATTTCAGTAGTTCAGTTACAAGTTTTAGTTTGTAATACATTTATTTTATTTAATTTCAGTAGTTCAGTTACAAGTTTTAGTTTGTAATACATTTATTTTATTTAATTTCAGTAGTTTAGTTACAAGTTTAAGTTTGTAATAAATTTATTTAATGCAATTTCAGTAGTTTAGTTACAAGATTAAGTTTGTCATAAATTTATTTTATTTAATTTCAGTAGTTTAGTTACAAGTTTAAGTTTGTAACCAATGTATTTTATTCACTTTCAGTAGTTTAGTTACAAGTTTAAGTTTGTAATACATTTAATTAATTAAATTTAAGTAGTTTAGTTACAAGTCTAAGTTTGTAATAAATTTATTTTATTCAATTTCAGTAGTTTAGTTACAAGTTTAACTTTGTAATACCTTTAGTTTAGTTAATTTCAGTAGTTCAGTTACAAGTTTTAGTTTGTAATACATTTATTTAATTTAATTTCAGTAGTTCAGTTACAAGTTTTAGTTTGTAATACATTTATTTTATTTAATTTCAGTAGTTCAGTTACAAGTTTAAGTTTGTAATACATTTATTTTATTTAATTTCAGTAGTTCAGTTACAAGTTTTAGTTTGTAATACATTTATTTTATTTAATTTCAGTAGTTCAGTTACAAGTTTTAGTTTGTAATACATTTATTTTAATTAATTTCAGTAGTTTAGTTACAAGTTTAAGTTTGTAATAAATTTATTTAATGCAATTTCAGTAGTTTAGTTACAAGTTTAAGTTTGTAATACATTTATTTTATTTAATTTCAGTAGTTCAGTTACAAGTTTAAGTTTGTAAGAAATGTATTTTATTCACTTTCAGTAGTTTAGTTACAAGTTTAAGTTTGTAATACCTGTAGTTTATTTAATTTTCTTAGGTCAGTTACACATTTCAGTTTGTAATACCTAAATTTTATTTAATTTCAGTAGTTTGGTTACAAGTTTACGTTTGTAATACATTTATTTTATTTAATTTCAGTAGTTTAGTTACAAGATTAAGTTTGTAATACATTTATTTTATTTAATTTCAGTAGTTTAGTTACAAGATTAAGTTTGTCATCAATTTATTTTATTTAATTTCAGTAGTTTAGTTACAAGTTTAAGGTTGTAACCAATGTATTTTATTCAATATCAGTAGTTTAGTTACAAGTTTAAGTTTGTAATACATTTATTTAATTTAATTTTAGTAGTTTAGTTACAAGTCTAAGTTTGTAATAAATTTATTTTATTCAATTTCAGTAGTTTAGTTACAAGTTTAACTTTGTAATACCTTTAGTTTAGTTAATTTCAGTAGTTCAGTTACAAGTTTTAGTTTGTAATACATTTATTTTATTTAATTTCAGTAGTTCAGTTACAAGTTTTAGATTGCAATACATTTATTTTATTTAATTTCAGTAGTTCAGTTACAAGTTTTAGTTTGTAATACATTTATTTTATTTTATTTCAGTAGTTTAGTTACAAGTTTAAGTTTGTAATAAATTTATTTAATGCAATTTCAGTAGTTTAGTTGCAAGTTTAAGTTTGTAATACATTTATTTTATTTAATTTCAGTAGTTTAGTTACAAGTTTTAGTTTGTAATAGATTTATTTTATTTAATTTCAGTAGTTCAGTTACAAGTTTTAGTTTGTAATACATTTATTTTATTTAATTTCAGTAGTTCAGTTACAAGTTTTAGTTTGTAATACATTTATTTTATTTAATTTCAGTAGTTTAGTTACAAGTTTAAGTTTGTAATAAATTTATTTAATGCAATTTCAGTAGTTTAGTTACAAGTTTAAGTTTGTAATACATTTATTTTATTTAATTTCAGTAGTTCAGTTACAAGTTTAAGTTTGTAAGAAATGTATTTTATTCACTTTCAGTAGTTTAGTTACAAGTTTAAGTTTGTAATACCTGTAGTTTATTTAATTTCCGTAAATCAGTTACACATTTTAGTTTGTAATACCTAAATTTTATTTAATTTAAATAGTTCGGTGACAAGTTTACGTTTGTAATACATTTATTTTATTTATTTTCTGTAGTTCGGTAACAAGTTTAAGTTAGTAATACATTTAGGTTAATTAATTTCAGTAGTTCGGTTACAAGTTTAAGTTTGTAATACATTTATTTTATTAAATTTCAGTAGTTCGGTTACAAGTTTAAGTTTGTAATACATTTATTTTATTTTATTTCAGCAGTTCAGTTACAAGTTTAAGTTGTAATAAGTTTATTTTATTCAATTTCAGTTGTTTAGTTTCAAGTTTTAGATTTTTAATGAATTTATTTATTTGATTACAGTTTTCAGTTACAAGTTTCAGTTTGTAATACATATATTTTATTTTATTTCAGTAGTTTAGTTACAAGATTAAGTTTCTCATAAATTTATTTTATTTAATTTCAGTAGTTTAGTTACAAGTTTAAGTTTGTAACCAATGTATTTTATTCAATATCAGTAGTTTAGTTACAAGTTTAAGTTTGTAATACATTTATTTAATTTAATTTAAGTAGTTTAGTTACAAGTCTAAGTATGTAATAAATTTATTTTATTCAATTTCAGTAGTTTAGTTACAAGTTTAACTTTGTAATACTTTTAGTTTAGTTAATTTCAGTAGTTCAGTTACAAGTTTCAGTTTGTAACAAATGTATTTTATTTAATATCAGTAGTTTAGTAACAAGTTTAAGATTTTAATGAATTTATTTTATTTGATTAAGGTTTTTAGTTACAATTTTATTTTATTTAATTTCAGTAGTTCATTTACAAGTTTAAGTTTGTAATACATTTATTTTATTCAATTTCAGTAGTTCAGTTACAAGTTTTAGTTTGTAATACCTTTATTTTATTTAATTTCAGTCGTTTATTTACAAGATTAATTTTGTAATACATTTATTTCATTAAATTTCAGTAGTTTAGTTACAAGATTAATTTTGTAATACATTTATTTTATTAAATTTCAGTAGTTCATTTACAAGTTTAAGTTTGTAATACATTTATTTTATTTAATTTCAGTAGTTCAGTGACACGTTTAAGTTTGTAATAAATTTATTTTATTTAATTTAAGTAGTTCAGTCATAAGTTTAAGTTTGTAATACATTTATTTTATTTTATGTCAGTTGTTTAGTTACAAGTTTAGTTTGTAATAAATTTATTTTCTTTAATTTCAGTAGTTTAGTTACAAGTTTAAGTTTGTTATACATTTATTTTATTAAATTTCAGTAGTTTAGATACAAGTTTAAGTTTGTAATATATTTATTTAATTTCATTTCAGTAGTTTAGTTACAAGACTAAGTTTGTAATACATTTATTTTATTTAATTTCGGTAGTTAAGTTACAAGTTTAAGTTTGTAATTCATTGATTTTATTTAGTTTCAGTAGTTTAGTTACAAGTTTAAGTTTGTAATACATTTATTTTATTTAATTTCGGTAGTTAAGTTACAAGTTTAAGTTTGTAATTCATTTGTTTTTATTTAGTTTCAGTAGTTTAGTTACAAGATTAATGTTGTAATTCATTGATTTTATTTAGTTTCAGTAGTTTAGTTACAAGATTAAGTTTGTAATACATTTATTTTATTCAATTTCAGTAGTTCAGTTACAAGTTTAAGTTTGTAACAAATGTATTTTATTCAATATCAGTAGTTTAGTAACAAGTTTAAGATTTTAATGAATTTATTTTATTTGATTAAGGTTTTTAGTTACAATTTTATTTTATTTAATCTCAGTAGTTCAGTTACAAGTTTAAGTTTGTAATACATTTATTTTATTAAATTACAGTAGTTCGGTTACACGTTTAAGTTTGTAATACCTTTTTTATTGAATTTCAGCAGTTCACTTGATATAGTTAATACAGTTAATACCTTTATTTTATTCAATTTCAGTAGTTCAGTTAAAAGATTAATTTTGTAATACATTTATTTTATTAAATTTCAGTAGTTCATTTACAAGTTTAAGTTTGTAATACATTTAGTTTATTAAATTTCAGTAGTTAATTTACAAGTTTAAGTTTGTAATACATTTATTTTATTTAATCTCAGTAGTTAAGTTACAAGTTTAAGTTTGTAATACATTTATTTTATTTAATTTCAGTAGTTTTGTTACAAGATTAATTTTGTAATACATTTATTTTATTAAATTTCAGTAGTTCATTTACAAGTTTAAGTTTGTAATACATTTAGTTTATTAAATTTCAGTAGTTCATTTACAAGTTTAAGTTTGTAATACATTTATTTTATTTAATCTCAGTAGTTAAGTTACAAGTTTAAGTTTGTAATACATTTATTTTATTTAATTTCAGTAGTTTAGTTACAAGATTAATTTTGTAATACATTTATTTTATTTAATTTCAGTAGTTTAGTTACAAGTTTAAGTTTGTAATACATTTATTTTATTTAATTTCAGTAGTTCAGTGACACGTTTAATTTGTAATAAATTTATTTTATTTTATTTCAGTAGTTCAGTTATAAGTTTAAGTTTGTAATGAATTTATTTTATTTTATGTCAGTCGTTTAGTTACAAGTTTAAGTTTGTAATACATTTATTTTATTAAATTACAGTAGTTCAGTTACACGTTTAAGTTTGTAATACCTTTTTTTATTTAATTTCAGCAGTTCACTTGATATAGTTAATACAGTTAATACTTTTATGTTATTCAATTTCAGTAGTTCAGTTACAAGTTTTAGTTTGTAATACCTTTATTTTATTAAATTTCAGTAGTTTAGTTACAAGATTAATTTTGTAATACATTTATTTTATTAAATTTCAGTAGTTCATTTACAATTTTAAGTTTGTAATACATTTATTTTATTTAATCTCAGTAGTTAAGTTACAAGTTTAAGTTTGTAATACATTTATTTTATTTAATTTCAGTAGTTTAGTTACAAGATGAATTTTGTAATACATTTATTTTATTTAATTTCAGTAGTTTAGTTACAAGTTTAAGTTTGTAATACATTTATTTTATTTAATTTCAGTAGTTCAGTGACACGTTTAAGTTTGTAATACATTTAGTTTATTTTATTTCAGTAGTTCAGTTATAAGTTTAAGTTTGTAATAAATTTATTTTATTTTATGTCAGTTGTTTAGTTACAAGTTTAAGTTTGTAATACATTTATTTAATTTAATTTCAGTAGTTTACTTACAAGTATAAGTTTGTAATAAATTTATTTTATTAAATTTCAGTAATATTGTTACAAGTTTAAGTTTGTAATACATTTATTTTATTTAATTTCTGTAGTTAAGTGACACGTTTAAGTTTTGAATAAATGTTTTTTATTATATTTCAGTAGTGTAGTTACAAGCTTAAGTTTGTAATACATTTATTTTATTTAATTTCAGTAGTTTAGTTACAAGTTTAACTTTGTAATAAATATATTTTATTTAATTTCAGTAGTTTAGTTACAAGATTAAGTTTGTAATAAATTTTATTTTATTTAGTTTTAGTTGTTCAGTTACAAGATTAAGTTTGTAATAAATATATTTTATTTAATTTCAGTAGTTCAGTTACAAGTTTAAGTTTGTAATACCATAATTTTATTTAATTTCAGTAGTTCAGTTACACGTTTAAGTTTTGAATAAGGTTTTTTTAGTTAATTTCAGTAGTTTAGTTACTAGTTTAAGTTTGTAATACATTTAGGTTATTTAATTTCAGTAGTTCGGTTACAAGTTTTAGTTTGTAATAAATTTATTTTAATTAATTTCAGTAGTTCGGTTACAAGTTTTAGTTTGTAATACATTTATTTTATTAAATTTCAGTAGTTCATTTACAAGTTTAAGTTTGTAATACATTTAGTTTATTAAATTTCAGTAGTTCATTTACAAGTTTAAGTTTGTAATTCCTTTATTTTATTTAATCTCAGTAGTTAAGTTACAAGTTTTAGTTTGTAATACATTTATTTTATTTTATTTCAGTAGTTCAGTTAAATAGTTTAAGTTTGTAATGAATTTATTTTATTTTATGTCAGTCGTTTAGTTACAAGTTTAAGTTTGGAATACATTTATTTTATTAAATTACAGTAGTTCAGTTACACGTTTAAGTTTGTAATACCTTTTTTATTGAATTTCAGCAGTTCACTTGATATAGTTAATACAGTTAATACTTTTATTTTATTCAATTTCAGTAGTTCAGTTACAAGTTTTAGTTTGTAATACCTTTATTTTATTAAATTTCAGTAGTTTAGTTACAAGATTAATTTTGTAATACATTTATTTTATTAAATTTCAGTAGTTCATTTACAATTTTAAGTTTGTAATACATTTATTTTATTTAATCTCAGTAGTTAAGTTACAAGTTTAAGTTTGTAATACATTTATTTTATTTAATTTCAGTAGTTTAGTTACAAGATGAATTTTGTAATACATTTATTTTATTTAATTTCAGTAGTTTAGTTACAAGTTTAAGTTTGTAATACATTTATTTTATTTAATTTCAGTAGTTCAGTGACACGTTTAAGTTTGTAATACATTTAGTTTATTTTATTTCAGTAGTTCAGTTATAAGTTTAAGTTTGTAATAAATTTATTTTATTTTATGTCAGTTGTTTAGTTACAAGTTTAAGTTTGTAATACATTTATTTAATTTAATTTCAGTAGTTTACTTACAAGTATAAGTTTGTAATAAATTTATTTTATTAAATTTCAGTAATATTGTTACAAGTTTAAGTTTGTAATACATTTATTTTATTTAATTTCAGTAGTTCAGTGACACGTTTAAGTTTGTAATAAATTTATTTTATTTAATTTAAGTAGTTCAGTCATAAGTTTAAGTTTGTAATACATTTATTTTATTTTATGTCAGTTGTTTAGTTACAAGTTTAGTTTGTAATAAATTTATTTTCTTTAATTTCAGTAGTTTAGTTACAAGTTTAAGTTTGTTATACATTTATTTTATTAAATTTCAGTAGTTTAGATACAAGTTTAAGTTTGTAATATATTTATTTAATTTCATTTCAGTAGTTTAGTTACAAGACTAAGTTTGTAATACATTTATTTTATTTAATTTCGGTAGTTAAGTTACAAGTTTAAGTTTGTAATTCATTGATTTTATTTAGTTTCAGTAGTTTAGTTACAAGTTTAAGTTTGTAATACATTTATTTTATTTAATTTCGGTAGTTAAGTTACAAGTTTAAGTTTGTAATTCATTGATTTTATTTAGTTTCAGTAGTTTAGTTACAAGATTAATGTTGTAATTCATTGATTTTATTTAGTTTCAGTAGTTTAGTTACAAGATTAAGTTTGTAATACATTTATTTTATTCAATTTCAGTAGTTCAGTTACAAGTTTAAGTTTGTAACAAATGTATTTTATTCAATATCAGTAGTTTAGTAACAAGTTTAAGATTTTAATGAATTTATTTTATTTGATTAAGGTTTTTAGTTACAATTTTATTTTATTTAATCTCAGTAGTTCAGTTACAAGTTTAAGTTTGTAATACATTTATTTTATTAAATTACAGTAGTTCGGTTACACGTTTAAGTTTGTAATACCTTTTTTATTGAATTTCAGCAGTTCACTTGATATAGTTAATACAGTTAATACCTTTATTTTATTCAATTTCAGTAGTTCAGTTACAAGATTAATTTTGTAATACATTTATTTTATTAAATTTCAGTAGTTCATTTACAAGTTTAAGTTTGTAATACATTTAGTTTATTAAATTTCAGTAGTTCATTTACAAGTTTAAGTTTGTAATACATTTATTTTATTACATCTCAGTAGTTAAGTTACAAGTTTAAGTTTGTAATACATTTATTTTATTTAATTTCAGTAGTTTAGTTACAAGATTAATTTTGTAATACATTTATTTTATTTAATTTCAGTAGTTTAGTTACAAGTTTAAGTTTGTAATACATTTATTTTATTTAATTTCAGTAGTTCAGTGACACGTTTAATTTGTAATAAATTTATTTTATTTTATTTCAGTAGTTCAGTTATAAGTTTAAGTTTGTAATGAATTTATTTTATTTTATGTCAGTCGTTTAGTTACAAGTTTAAGTTTGTAATACATTTATTTTATTAAATTACAGTAGTTCAGTTACACGTTTAAGTTTGTAATACCTTTTTTTATTTAATTTCAGCAGTTCACTTGATATAGTTAATACAGTTAATACTTTTATGTTATTCAATTTCAGTAGTTCAGTTACAAGTTTTAGTTTGTAATACCTTTATTTTATTAAATTTCAGTAGTTTAGTTACAAGATTAATTTTGTAATACATTTATTTTATTAAATTTCAGTAGTTCATTTACAATTTTAAGTTTGTAATACATTTATTTTATTTAATCTCAGTAGTTAAGTTACAAGTTTAAGTTTGTAATACATTTATTTTATTTAATTTCAGTAGTTTAGTTACAAGATGAATTTTGTAATACATTTATTTTATTTAATTTCAGTAGTTTAGTTACAAGTTTAAGTTTGTAATACATTTATTTTATTTAATTTCAGTAGTTCAGTGACACGTTTAAGTTTGTAATACATTTAGTTTATTTTATTTCAGTAGTTCAGTTATAAGTTTAAGTTTGTAATAAATTTATTTTATTTTATGTCAGTTGTTTAGTTACAAGTTTAAGTTTGTAATACATTTATTTAATTTAATTTCAGTAGTTTACTTACAAGTATAAGTTTGTAATAAATTTATTTTATTAAATTTCAGTAATATTGTTACAAGTTTAAGTTTGTAATACATTTATTTTATTTAATTTCTGTAGTTAAGTGACACGTTTAAGTTTTGAATAAATGTTTTTTATTATATTTCAGTAGTGTAGTTACAAGCTTAAGTTTGTAATACATTTATTTTATTTAATTTCAGTAGTTTAGTTACAAGTTTAACTTTGTAATAAATATATTTTATTTAATTTCAGTAGTTTAGTTACAAGATTAAGTTTGTAATAAATTTTATTTTATTTAGTTTTAGTTGTTCAGTTACAAGATTAAGTTTGTAATAAATATATTTTATTTAATTTCAGTAGTTCAGTTACAAGTTTAAGTTTGTAATACCATAATTTTATTTAATTTCAGTAGTTCAGTTACACGTTTAAGTTTTGAATAAGGTTTTTTTTAGTTAATTTCAGTAGTTTAGTTACTAGTTTAAGTTTGTAATACATTTAGGTTATTTAATTTCAGTAGTTCGGTTATAAGTTTTAGTTTGTAATAAATTTATTTTAATTAATTTCAGTAGTTCGGTTACAAGTTTTAGTTTGTAATACATTTATTTTATTAAATTTCAGTAGTTCATTTACAAGTTTAAGTTTGTAATACATTTAGTTTATTAAATTTCAGTAGTTCATTTACAAGTTTAAGTTTGTAATTCCTTTATTTTATTTAATCTCAGTAGTTAAGTTACAAGTTTTAGTTTGTAATACATTTATTTTATTTTATTTCAGTAGTTCAGTTATAAGTTTAAGTTTGTAATGAATTTATTTTATTTTATGTCAGTCGTTTAGTTACAAGTTTAAGTTTGTAATACATTTATTTTATTAAATTACAGTAATTCAGTTACACGTTTAAGTTTGTAATACCTTTTTTATTGAATTTCAGCAGTTCACTTGATATAGTTAATACAGTTAATACTTTAATTTTATTCAATTTCAGTAGTTCAGTTACAAGTTTTAGTTTGTAATACCTTTATTTTATTAAATTTCAGTAGTTTAGTTACAAGATTAATTTTGTAATACATTTATTTTATTAAATTTCAGTAGTTCATTTACAATTTTAAGTTTGTAATACATTTATTTTATTTAATCTCAGTAGTTAAGTTACAAGTTTAAGTTTGTAATACATTTATTTTATTTAATTTCAGTAGTTTAGTTACAAGTTTAAGTTTGTAATACATTTATTTTATTTAATTTCAGTAGTTCAGTGACACGTTTAAGTTTGTAATACATTTAGTTTATTTTATTTCAGTAGTTCAGTTATAAGTTTAAGTTTGTAATAAATTTATTTTATTTTATGTCAGTTGTTTAGTTACAAGTTTAAGTTTGTAATACATTTATTTAATTTAATTTCAGTAGTTTACTTACAAGTATAAGTTTGTAATTCACTGATTTTATTTAGTTTCAGTAGTTTAGTTACAAGATTAAGTTTGTAATACATTTATTTTATTCAATTTCAGTAGTTCAGTTACAAGTTTAAGTTTGTAACAAATGTATTTTATTCAATATCAGTAGTTTAGTAACAAGTTTAAGATTTTAATGAATTTATTTTATTCGATTAAGGTTTTTAGTTACAATTTTATTTTATTTAATCTCAGTAGTTCAGTTACAAGTTTAAGTTTGTAATACATTTATTTTATTAAATTACAGTAGTTCGGTTACACGTTTAAGTTTGTAATACCTTTTTTATTGAATTTCAGCAGTTCACTTGATATAGTTAATACAGTTAATACCTTTATTTTATTCAATTTCAGTAGTTCAGTTACAAGATTAATTTTGTAATACATTTATTTTATTAAATTTCAGTAGTTCATTTACAATTTTAAGTTTGTAATACATTTATTTTATTTAATCTCAGTACTTAAGTTACAAGTTTAAGTTTGTAATACATTTATTTTATTTAATCTCAGTAGTTAAGTTACAAGTTTAAGTTTGTAATACATTTATTTTATTTAATTTCAGTAGTTTAGTTACAAGATTAATTTTGTAATACATTTATTTTATTTAATTTCAGTAGTTTAGTTACAAGTTTAAGTTTGTAATACATTTATTTTATTTAATTTCAGTAGTTCAGTGACACGTTTAATTTGTAATAAATTTATTTTATTTTATTTCAGTAGTTCAGTTATAAGTTTAAGTTTGTAATGAATTTATTTTATTTTATGTCAGTCGTTTAGTTACAAGTTTAAGTTTGTAATACATTTATTTTATTAAATTACAGTAGTTCAGTTACACGTTTAAGTTTGTAATACCTTTTTTTATTTAATTTCATCAGTTCACTTGATATAGTTAATACAGTTAATACTTTTATGTTATTCAATTTCAGTAGTTCAGTTACAAGTTTTAGTTTGTAATACCTTTATTTTATTAAATTTCAGTAGTTTAGTTACAAGATTAATTTTGTAATACATTTATTTTATTAAATTTCAGTAGTTCATTTCCAATTTTAAGTTTGTAATACATTTATTTTATTTAATCTCAGTAGTTAAGTTACAAGTTTAAGTTTGTAATACATTTATTTTATTTAATTTCAGTAGTTTAGTTACAAGATGAATTTTGTAATACATTTATTTTATTTAATTTCAGTAGTTTAGTTACAAGTTTAAGTTTGTAATACATTTATTTTATTTAATTTCAGTAGTTCAGTGACACGTTTAAGTTTGTAATACATTTAGTTTATTTTATTTCAGTAGTTCAGTTATAAGTTTAAGTTTGTAATAAATTTATTTTATTTTATGTCAGTTGTTTAGTTACAAGTTTAAGTTTGTAATACATTTATTTAATTTAATTTCAGTAGTTCAGTGACACGTTTAAGTTTGTAATAAATTTATTTTATTTAATTTAAGTAGTTCAGTCATAAGTTTAAGTTTGTAATACATTTATTTTATTTTATGTCAGTTGTTTAGTTACAAGTTTAGTTTGTAATAAATTTATTTTCTTTAATTTCAGTAGTTTAGTTACAAGTTTAAGTTTGTTATACATTTATTTTATTAAATTTCAGTAGTTTAGATACAAGTTTAAGTTTGTAATATATTTATTTAATTTCATTTCAGTAGTTTAGTTACAAGACTAAGTTTGTAATACATTTATTTTATTTAATTTCGGTAGTTAAGTTACAAGTTTAAGTTTGTAATTCATTGATTTTATTTAGTTTCAGTAGTTTAGTTACAAGATTAAGTTTGTAATACATTTATTTTATTCAATTTCAGTAGTTCAGTTACAAGTTTAAGTTTGTAACAAATGTATTTTATTCAATATCAGTAGTTTAGTAACAAGTTTAAGATTTTAATGAATTTATTTTATTTGATTAAGGTTTTTAGTTACAATTTTATTTTATTTAATCTCAGTAGTTCAGTTACAAGTTTAAGTTTGTAATACATTTATTTTATTAAATTACAGTAGTTCGGTTACACGTTTAAGTTTGTAATACCTTTTTTATTGAATTTCAGCAGTTCACTTGATATAGTTAATACAGTTAATACCTTTATTTTATTCAATTTCAGTAGTTCAGTTACTAGTTTTAGTTTGTAATACCTTTATTTTATTTAATTTCAGTCGTTTAGTTACAAGATTAATTTTGTAATACATTTATTTTATTAAATTTCAGTAGTTCATTTACAAGTTTAAGTTTGTAATACATTTAGTTTATTAAATTTCAGTAGTTCATTTACAAGTTTAAGTTTGTAATACATTTATTTATTTAATCTCAGTAGTTAAGTTACAAGTTTAAGTTTGTAATACATTTATTTTATTTAATTTCAGTAGTTTAGTTACAAGATTAATTTTGTAATACATTTATTTTATTTAATTTCAGTAGTTTAGTTACAAGTTTAAGTTTGTAATACATTTATTTTATTTAATTTCAGTAGTTCAGTGACACGTTTAATTTGTAATAAATTTATTTTATTTTATTTCAGTAGTTCAGTTATAAGTTTAAGTTTGTAATGAATTTATTTTATTTTATGTCAGTCGTTTAGTTACAAGTTTAAGTTTGTAATACATTTATTTTATTAAATTACAGTAGTTCAGTTACACGTTTAAGTTTGTAATACCTTTTTTTATTTAATTTCAGCAGTTCACTTGATATAGTTAATACAGTTAATACTTTTATTTTATTCAATTTCAGTAGTTCAGTTACAAGTTTTAGTTTGTAATACCTTTATTTTATTAAATTTCAGTAGTTTAGTTACAAGATTAATTTTGTAATACATTTATTTTATTAAATTTCAGTAGTTCATTTACAATTTTAAGTTTGTAATACATTTATTTTATTTAATCTCAGTAGTTAAGTTACAAGTTTAAGTTTGTAATACATTTATTTTATTTAATTTCAGTAGTTTAGTTACAAGATGAATTTTGTAATACATTTATTTTATTTAATTTCAGTAGTTTAGTTACGAGTTTAAGTTTGTAATACATTTATTTTATTTAATTTCAGTAGTTCAGTGACACGTTTAAGTTTGTAATACATTTAGTTTATTTTATTTCAGTAGTTCAGTTATAAGTTTAAGTTTGTAATAAATTTATTTTATTTTATGTCAGTTGTTTAGTTACAAGTTTAAGTTTGTAATACATTTATTTAATTTAATTTCAGTAGTTTACTTACAAGTATAAGTTTGTAATAAATTTATTTTATTAAATTTCAGTAATATTGTTACAAGTTTAAGTTTGTAATACATTTATTTTATTTAATTTCTGTAGTTAAGTGACACGTTTAAGCTTTGAATAAATGTTTTTTATTATATTTCAGTAGTTTAGTTACAAGCTTAAGTTTGTAATACATTTATTTTATTTAATTTCAGTAGTTTAGTTACAAGTTTAACTTTGTAATAAATATATTTTATTTAATTTCAGTAGTTTAGTTACAAGATTAAGTTTGTAATAAATTTAATTTTATTTAGTTTTAGTTGTTCAGTTACAAGATTAAGTTTGTAATAAATATATTTTATTTAATTTCAGTAGTTCAGTTACAAGTTTAAGTTTGTAATACCATAATTTTATTTAATTTCAGTAGTTCAGTTACACGTTTAAGTTTTGAATAAGGTTTTTTTAGTTAATTTCAGTAGTTTAGTTACTAGTTTAAGTTTGTAATACATTTAGGTTATTTAATTTCAGTAGTTCGGTTACAAGTTTTAGTTTGTAATAAATTTATTTTAATTAATTTCAGTAGTTCGGTTACAAGTTTTAGTTTGTAATACATTTATTTTATTAAATTTCAGTAGTTCATTTACAAGTTTAAGTTTGTAATACATTTAGTTTATTAAATTTCAGTAGTTCATTTACAAGTTTAAGTTTGTAATTCCTTTATTTTATTTAATCTCAGTAGTTAAGTTTCAAGTTTTAGTTTGTAATACATTTATTTTATTTTATTTCAGTAGTTCAGTTATAAGTTTAAGTTTGTAATGAATTTATTTTATTTTATGTCAGTCGTTTAGTTACAAGTTAAAGTTTGTAATACATTTATTTTATTAAATTACAGTAGTTCAGTTACACGTTTAAGTTTGTAATACCTTTTTTTATTGAATTTCAGCAGTTCACTTGATATAGTTAATACAGTTAATACTTTTATTTTATTCAATTTCAGTAGTTCAGTTACAAGTTTTAGTTTGTAATACCTTTATTTTATTAAATTTCAGTAGTTTAGTTACAAGATTAATTTTGTAATACATTTATTTTATTAAATTTCAGTAGTTAATTTACAATTTTAAGTTTGTAATACATTTATTTTATTTAATCTCAGTAGTTAAGTTACAAGTTTAAGTTTGTAATACATTTATTTTATTTAATTTCAGTAGTTTAGTTACAAGATGAATTTTGTAATACATTTATTTTATTTAATTTCAGTAGTTTAGTTACAAGTTTAAGTTTGTAATACATTTATTTTATTTAATTTCAGTAGTTCAGTGACACGTTTAAGTTTGTAATACATTTAGTTTATTTTATTTCAGTAGTTCAGTTATAAGTTTAAGTTTGTAATAAATTTATTTTATTTTATGTCAGTTGTTTAGTTACAAGTTTAAGTTTGTAATACATTTATTTAATTTAATTTCAGTAGTTTACTTACAAGTATAAGTTTGTAATAAATTTATTTTATTAAATTTCAGTAATATTGTTACAAGTTTAAGTTTGTAATACATTTATTTTATTTAATTTCTGTAGTTAAGTGACACGTTTAAGTTTTAAATAAATGTTTTTTATTATATTTCAGTAGTTTAGTTACAAGCTTAAGTTTGTAATACATTTATTTTATTTAATTTCAGTAGTTTAGTTACAAGTTTAACTTTGTAATAAATATATTTTATTTAATTTCAGTAGTTTAGTTACAAGATTAAGTTTGTAATAAATTTTATTTTATTTAGTTTTAGTTGTTCAGTTACAAGATTAAGTTTGTAATAAATATATTTTATTTAATTTCAGTAGTTCAGTTACAAGGTTAAGTTTGTAATACCATAATTTTATTTAATTTCAGTAGTTCAGTTACACGTTTAAGTTTTGAATAAGGTTTTTTTAGTTAATTTCAGTAGTTATGTTACTAGTTTAAGTTTGTAATACATTTAGGTTATTTAATTTCAGTAGTTCGGTTACAAGTTTTAGTTTGTAATAAATTTATTTTAATTAATTTCAGTAGTTCGGTTACAAGTTTTAGTTTGTAATACATTTATTTTATTAAATTTCAGTAGTTCATTTACAAGTTTAAGTTTGTAATACATTTAGTTTATGAAATTTCAGTAGTTCATTTACAAGTTTAAGTTTGTAATTCCTTTATTTTATTTAATCTCAGTAGTTAAGTTACAAGTTTCAGTTTGTAATACATTTATTTTATTTAATTTCAGTAGTTTAGTTACAAGATTAATTTTGTAATACATTTATTTTATTTAATTTCAGTAGTTTAGTTACAAGTTTAAGTTTGTAATACATTTATTTTATTTAATTTCAGTAGTTCAGTGACACGTTTAAGTTTGTAATAAATTTATTTTATTTTATTTCAGTAGTTCAGTTATAAGTTTAAGTTTGTAATGAATTTATTTTATTTTATGTCAGTCGTTTAGTTACAAGTTAAAGTTTGTAATACATTTATTTTATTAAATTACAGTAGTTCAGTTACACGTTTAAGTTTGTAATACCTTTTTTTATTGAATTACAGCAGTTCACTTGATATAGTTAATACAGTTAATACTTTTATTTTATTCAATTTCAGTAGTTCAGTTACAAGTTTTAGTTTGTAATACCTTTATTTTATTTAATTTCAGTAGTTTAGTTACAAGATTAATTTTGTAATACATTTATTTTATTAAATTTCAGTAGTTCATTTACAAGTTTAAGTTTGTAATACATTTATTTTATTTAATTTCTGTAGTTAAGTGACACGTTTAAGTTTTGAATAAATCTTTTTTATTTAATTTCAGTAGTTTAGTTACAAGCTTAAGTTTGTAATACATTTATTTGATTTAATTTCAGTAGTTTAGTTACAAGTTTAACTTTGTAATAAATATATTTTATTTAATTTTAGTAGTTTAGTTACAAGATTAAGTTTGTAATAAATTTATTTTATTTTATGTCAGTTGTTTAGTTACAAGTTTAAGTTTGTAATAAATTTATTTTCTTTAATTTCAGTAGTTTAGTTACAAGTTTAAGTTTGTTATACATTCATTTTATTAAATTTCAGTAGTTTAGATACAAGTTTAAGTTTGTAATATATTTATTTTATTTAATTTCAGTAGTTTAGTTACAAGACTAAGTTTGTAATACATTTATTTTATTTAATTTCGGTAGTTAAGTTACAAGTTTAAGCTTTTAATTCATTGATTTTATTTAATTTCAGTAGTTTAGTTACAAGATTAATTTTGTAATACATTTATTTTATTTAATTTCAGTAGTTTAGTTACAAGATTAAGTTTGTAATACATTTATTTTATTTAATTTCAGTAGTTTAGTTACAAGTTAACGTTTGTAATACATTTATTTAATTTAATTTCAGTAGTTTACTTACAAGTATAAGTTTGTAATAAATTTATTTTATTAAATTTCAGTAATTTTGTTACAAGTTTAAGTTTGTAATACATTTATTTTATTTTATTTCTGTAGTTAAGTGACACGTTTAAGTTTTGAATAAATGTTTTTTATTTAATTTCAGTAGTTTAGTTACAAGCTTAAGTTTGTAATACATTTATTTTATTTAATTTCAGTAGTTTAGTTACAAGTTTAACTTTGTAATAAATATATTTTATTTAATTTTAGTAGTTTAGTTACAAGATTAAGTTTGTAATAAATTTATTTTATTTAGTTTTAGTTGTTCAGTTACAAGATTAAGTTTGTAATAAATATATTTTATTTAGTTTCAGTAGTTCAGTTACAAGTTTAAGTTTGTAATACCATAATTTTATTTAATTTCAGTAGTTCAGTTACACGTTTAAGTTTTGAATAAGGTTTTTTTAGTTAATTTCCGTAGTTTAGTTACTAGTTTAAGTTTGTAATACATTTAGGTTATTTAATTTCAGTAGTTCGGTTACAAGTTTAACTTTGTAATAAATTTATTTAATTCAAGTTCAGTAGTTTAGTTACACGTTTAAGGTTGTAATACCTTTATTTTATATAATTTCAGTAGTGCAGTTACACGTTTAAGTTTGTAATTCCTTTATTTTATTTAATATCAGTAATTCAGTTACAGGTTTAAGTTTGTAATACCTTTATTTTATTAAATTTCAGTAATTTTGTTACAAGTTTAAGTTTGTAATACATTTATTTTATTTAATTTCTGTAGTTCAGTGACACGTTTAAGTTTTGAATAAATGTTTTTTTTTAAATTTCAATAGTTTAGTTACAAGCTTAAGTTTGTAATACATTTATATTATTTAATTTCAGTAGTTTAGTTACAAGTTTAACTTTGTAATACATTTTTTAAATTTAATTTCTGTAGTTTAGTTACAAGTATAATTTGTAATAAATATATTTTATTTAATTTCAGTAGTTTAGTTACAAGATTAAGTTTGTAATAAATTTAATTTATTGTTTTAGTAGTTCAGTTACAAGATAAAGTTTGTAATAAATATATTTTCTTTAATTTCAGTAGTTTAGTTACAAGTTTAAGTTTTTAATAAATTATTTCATGGAATATCATTAGTTTGGTTACACGTTGAAGTCAGTAATACCTTTATTTTAGTTAATTTCAGTAGTTCTGTTACACGTTTAAGTTTGTAATACCTTTATTTTATTCAATTTCCGTAGTTCAGTTACAAATTTAAGTTTTTAATACCTTTATTTTATTTAATTTCAGTAGTTTAGTTACAAGTTTAAGTTTGTAATACATTTATTTTATGTAATTTCAGTAGTTCAGTTACAAGTTTAAGTTTGTAAAACATTTATTTTATTTAATTTCAATAGTTCGGTTACACGTTTAAGTTTGTAATACATTTATTTTATTTTATTTCAGTAGTGCGGTTACAATTTTTAGTTTGTAATACATTTATTTTATTTAAATTCAGTAGTTCAGTTACAAGTTTAAGTTTGTAATACATTTATTTTATTTAATTTCAGTAGGTTAGTTACACGATTAAGTTCGTAATACATTTATTTAATTTAATTTCTGTGGTTCAGTTACAAGTTTAAGTTTGCAATACCTTTATTTTATTTAATTTCAGTAGTTCAGTTACACGTTTAAGTTTGGAATAAATTTGTTTTATTTAATTTCAGTAGTTTAGTTACAAGTTTAAGTTTGTAATACATTTATTTTATTAAATTTCAGTAGTTTAGTTACAAGCTTAAGTTGGTAATACATTTATTTTATTTAATTTCAGTAGTTTAGTTACAAGATAAAGTTTGTAATAAATTTATTTTTTTTAGTTTCAGTAGTTCAGTTACAAAATTAAATTTGTAATAAATATATTTCATTTTATTTCAGTAGTTTAGTTACAAATTTAAGTTTTTAATACATTTTTTTTAATGTCATTAGTTCGGTTACACGTTGAAGTTTGTAATACCTTTATTTTATTAAATTTCAGTAGTTGTGTTACACGTTTAAGTTTGTAATACCTTTATTTTATTCAATTTTCGTAGTTCAGTTACAAATTTAAGTTTTTAATACTTTTATTTTATTTAATTTCAGTAGTTTAGTTACAAGATTAAGTTTGTAATACATTTATTTTATGTAATTTCAGTAGTTCAGTTACAAGTTTAACTTTGTAATACATTTGTTTTATTTAATTTTAGTAGTTCAGTTACAAGTTTAAGTTCGTAATACATTTATTTAATTTAATTTCTGTGGTTCAGTTACAAGTTTAAGTTTGCAATACCTTTATTTTATTCAATTTCAGTAGTTCAGTTACACGTTTAAGTTTGGAATAAATTTGTTTTATTTAATTTCAGTAGTTTAGTTACAAGTTTAAGTTTGTAATACATGTATTTTATTAAATTTCAGTAGTTTAGTTACAAGCTTAAGTTGGTAATACATTTATTTTATTTAATTTCAGTAGTTTAGTTACAAGATTAAGTTTGTAATACATTTATTTAATTTAATTTAAGTAGTTTAGTTACAAGATTAAGTTTTTAATACATTTATTTTCTTTAATTTCAGTAGTTTAGTTACAAGATAAAGTTTGTAATAAATTTATTTTATTTAGTTTCAGTAGTTCAGTTACAAAATTAAATTTGTAATAAATATATTTCATTTTATTTCAGTAGTTTAGTTACAAATTTAAGTTTTTAATACATTTTTTTTAATGTCATTAGTTCGGTTACACGTTGAAGTTTGTAATACCTTTATTTTATTAAATTTCAGTAGTTGTGTTACACGTTTAAGTTTGTAATACCTTTATTTTATCAATTTTCGTAGTTCAGTTACAAATTTAAGTTTTTAATACTTTTATTTTATTTAATTTCAGTAGTTTAGTTACAAGATTAAGTTTGTAATACATTTATTTTATGTAATTTCAGTAGTTCAGTTACAAGTTTAAGTTTGTAATACATTTATTTTATTTAATTTTAGTAGTTTAGTTACAAGTTTAAGTTTGTAATACCTTTATTTTTTTTAATTTCAGTAGTTCAGTTAAAAGCTTAAGTTTGTAATACATTTATTTTATTTAATTTCAGTAGTTCGGTTACAAGTTTAAGTTTGTAATACATTTATTTAATTTAATTTCAGTAGTTCACTTACAAGTTTAAGTTTGTAATACATAGAATTTCTGGCGTCTATTCGTTGTGTGTCTTACACATAACAGAGAGATAGAACCATGATAGAAAATGCAACAACACGAAAATAAAACGGTTTTTAATGGCCCAAAGCAGAAAGTCTACAAGAGATTATTCTACAAAAAGGGGGGAGGGGGAGGATAAGAAGAAGAATGAGTGAAGGGAGATATAAGAATAAGGAAGGAAAAGAAGGAAAAGAAAAAAGAAGACAAATGATAATAAAAATAAGCAGAAGTAGAAAATCAGATTAATCTACAAACGAAAAGGACGGAAAAGAACTGCAAGTGTATGAAGTGAAGCAGAAATACTGAACCTAATGGGATTTGTAAAATAGACACAACATTAAGAATTTGAAGTTAAAAGTAACAACTAGGCATATATATATATACATACATACATACATATATATATATATATATACACTCATCCACATACAGACTGTTTGGCTGTTCCACAGCTCATCATTACGGCTAGACCAGTTAGCGTCTCAAGCCGTAATCGAAACGCAACTGTCGAGCTGACAGTCGGCGCTGCTAACCCCTACGCCATCATACGACACTGACTGAATGTAAGAAGTATGTCAATGTAAACATTGCAAATGCCGGGAGCTCGAAATAGTTTTACCTAATGAGCTATGCCTTAAAGCTAATGGCAGTTGGTTATACCCTTACAAATAAGCTCTACCCGGGGGGGGGGGCTTCATATTGTCATCCACATACAGACTGTTTCGCTGTTTCACAGCTCATCAGTGCGGCTAGACCAGTTAGTGCCTCAAGCCGGGATCGAAACGCAATCATCGAGCTGACATTATTTATATAGATAGATAGATAGATAGATAGATAGATAGATAGATAGATAGATAGATAGATAGATAGATAGAGAGGGTAATTATGTCCTTGATGCATCTAGAAAGGCGACCAGTCGGCGAACTTGTATCAGACTTGCACAGGTTCAAGAGTCACCCTTTTAAACAGAATACGAACATAAAGTTACAGAGTAAACGAGTAAAATAACGAACGAATAATATAATCAAGCGATCACTTTCAGACACATCGTCTACGTAAAACGTGAACGAAAATCGAATGACCTTATTTCCTCTCCGGTGTCAGACAGATTAGACTTCAACAAAGACGATTAGGCTTCAGTTTGAAATCGAGCAAATTTGAAAATGCAATAAAAAGATATCAATTTATTTTGTTAACGCAAAACTCCTGTGATTATTTCATCCTTCATAGAGTCCGGCATTTTGAGCAGAGAGAGAGAGAGAGAGAGAGAGAGAGAGAGAGAGAGAGAGAGAGAGAGAGAGAGAGAGAGACATATATATATATATATATATATATATATATATATATATATATAGATAGATAGATAGAGAGAGAGACATAGAGAGAGAGATAGAGAGAGGGATATATATATAGAGAGAGGTAGAGACAGAGAGACATATAGAGAGAGAACCATAGAGAGAGAGACGAATGAAGGGAGACAGATACATATATATATATATATATATATATATATATATAGAGAGAGAGAGAGAGAGAGAGAGAGAGAGACATAGAGTCATAGAGAGAGAGACATAGAGAGTAAGACATAGAGAGAGAGAGAGACGAAGAAAGGTAAAGAGAGCCATAGAGATAGAGAGAGAGACATATAGAGAGAAAGAGAGAGAGAGGGTTGAGCAATAAAGCAAAAATCATGTAACTAAAGACTCTAGCTTTACTTCTAAGGTAACAGATCGTTTCAATCGTTACCAATTTTTTGGTTGTGACTAATAAAAGCCAATAAGTGGAACATGAATTTTGCCAAGCGACATTTGGCACTGAGCAATTCAGCAGAAAAGAAAAAGTTATTGACGAAGGAAAAGACGCATTTCCGGTTTGCTTCACGATTCAGCCCAACTGGCATTAGATGAAAGAATTTGCGGAAGAGACATCAGAATGTATAGAGTTTTGATTACAATAATAGAGGAAAAAATGGAGGTGATGTATTAAATGGAGGTGAAGCAAGGGAAACGCCTAGAAGAGTATAGAAAGAAACAAGAAAAATGACAAAATGGAGAATTACTCGATGTGGTATGAAGAAAAAAAGAAAGAAAATGTGACTTTGGATATTGCGAGAAGACAGACAAATTAACGTAGAAAATGAAGGATAAAAATGAAGAGTGAATGAAAAGAGAAGACGTACAAGGTGACCAAATAATAGAGTAAAGAAGATGACGAGATACTAAATAAACAAATACAGAATGACAAAATGTTTAATGAAGAAAAAAGGAAAAAGTTACAATATTCCGAATGAAAGAGGGGAAAAATGGATAGATGCTGAATGAAAGAAGAAAATATGACAAGATGTCGAAAGTGTAAGAAGAAAAATACAAGATGGCGGATGAAGAAATTATAAAATGATGACTGAATGAAAGAAGAAATAAAATGAAAGAATAAAAGAAGTAATAAAATGACAAGATGTCGAATAGTGTAAGAAGAAAAATACAAGATGGCGGATGAAGAAATTATAAAATGATGACTGAATGAAAGAAGAAAAAATGAAAGAATGAAAGAAGAAAAAAATGACAAGATGTCGAATAGTGTAAGAAGAAAAATACGAGATGGCGGATGATGGAATTATAAAATGATAACTGAATGAAAGAAGAAAAAATGAAAGAATGAAAGAAGAAAAAAATGAGAAGATGTCGAATAGTGTAAAACGAAAAACTACAAGATGGCGGATGAAGAAATTATAAAAAATGACTGAATGAAAGAAGAAATAAAATAAAAGAATGAAAGAAGAAAAAAATGACAAGATGTCGAATAGTGTAAGAAGAAAATACAAGATGGCGGATGAAGAAATCATAAAATGATGACTGAATGAAAGAAGAAAAAATGAAAGAATGATAATAACAAGATGGCGAACGAGAGCAGTTAAAATGATGTCGAATTTAACAAAATGAGAAGATCGCACCGAAAAGAAAACTTACAAGATGGCGAATAAGGAACAATATACCACTAACAAGATATAGAATGGGGAAAAAGAGAAAATGAAAAACCTCTTCTATGTTATATATTGTTATTCTACTGTAGGAAAACAGACAGAGAATGAAAAAGCGAACAATTAAAAAAAAATGATTCTTAAATAAGACATAAAAGCGATAAAATAAAAATATAATTACAAAAGAAAATAAACTTTAGAAATTTACTATTAAACACGAGCATATTATCTTTTGCAAAATCGGACTTTTATGATCACGGATTTACAAAATGACCTATAATTTCCTCCATCTCTCTTGAATTCTAGCCTCCTATTTGAGCTTGGCACCCCGGGCTGATACATTTACTCGTACACCGACGTTTATCATTGGTGTTCGAGTGCATCTATAATGTTTTATTGTATTTATTAGAAGGTTTATTTAAAAAGACAGTCACAGAAAACATCACATAGACCACTTGTATAAGCGTGATAGAGAAAGAGCAGAGAGAGAGAGAGAGAGAGAGCGAGAGAGAGAGAGAGATAGAGACAGATAGATAGATAGACGGATAAGCACACTGTGCGGTTGGCCCCCATTGTGCACAGCGTCCTGGACACGTATTTCTACCTTGAAATCTCGTCAGATAAGAGACAGAAAAGGCCCGACCATAAAAGCACGCGGTTTCATTGACTTCCGCTTAGGTGACTCCTGACTCTTAAATATTTCAACTCAAACACGACCCTTGCTATGCAACACTTTGGGAAAACTCACAGTAGGTGTATAAGAATAAACTATACAAAATAAACTTAAATATAACAAACGAACGTCCGTCAATAACGCATTGACGGACGTTCGTTTGTTATATTTAAGTTTATTCTTATACACCTATATATAAAAACTAGAAAATTACGGCGAGTGACGATAAGAATCCAACCGAACGTAACGAAAACAAAACAGTGTTTTGAAAACAGAATTTTGTGTTATGATTTTTAAATGACGCCAGTCAACAGACACTGGTAAATAGTTCATTTGAATTTGGTAAATAAATGGAATTCGTAAAACTATCCAAATCGAAATAAGGTTTAGGCTGTAAACGCAGGAATAATTTTATTCCAGGACAAGAAATACAATTTCAAACCAACAATAAATAAACAATCATGTCTGCCATTGTAAAAAGACAAACCAAAACAAGTCCAATTATTTATAAAACAATAATGTGAGAGAAAAAAGAAGCAAAGAGACAGATACAGACATAGGTAGATAGAGAGGGGGAGAGAAAGAAAGAGAGAGTCAACAGATGACGATTAGAACGGAAGTGACGCCGCCGTTACTGACATGGCGTTGCCACGAACGATAGCCAGGGAGATGCGTTGGAACAACCAGGCTGACTCACGGGGCTCGTACCTAGACGTTGGATTCCTCTGTCCAATGTCCTGAAAAAATTTAACAGTCTCGGGGCTAAGTACACCCGACGTTTCCACTAAAATTGGTTGGAAGACGAAACGGTCAGTGAGCGAGCTATATTTTCCGCGCTTCCTTGTTTCGGCAATCCTTGCTGGTGAAAAGGAGTCAGAACAAGTGGCGTCCCAGATCAGCGGCTTTCTGGCTCGGAAAGGAAACACAGTCATCCCGTCAGGCCTGCAACTGTCACCCCGGTCCAGGCCGACTGGTTCAAGGACTGATGCAAAACCTGCCGAGACCTCGCCTGACTACGTCGTTAAGGGCAGAGTGGCGAGGCAGGGATAACTATCTAAAAAGAGATTTTATTCGATATTTCGCTCTAATACCAATTTTATAAAGAATATACGATGAATGAAAAGGATATTAATACATTGGTGCCAGGGTGAGAGTCACTCTCTTAATTGTATCATTCATGCATTCTCGATAAAGCCGCCTCGGAGCGAAATATTGAATCGAATTTTTGTTGTTATTGTTCAATTTAATCTGTCTTTTTGTATATTTCCTTTTTTCTATTCTGTTATCTATACAGTCTGTCAGATTATCATCGCCTGAATATACTTCACGCACACAATGAATTTCAGGGAAACATGAAACAAAATAAATCAAAATAGTTTATGATAGTTAAAATTAAATAGAAATCAAGGCAAAGAATGTGATTGAAAAAGTAAAATCACCCGCTGAATATAAATCTTTATGACTTGAAAGCAAACACATACTTCTCTTCGCTAAGCTGAGAAGATGATATCATGGTGAGCGAACATGTAATACACTGACCCCCAAAAGAGGGGGTAATTACTGAAAGGGTGATATCATGGTGAACGAACATGTAATACACTGACCCCCAAAAGAGGGGGTAATTACTGAAAGGGTGATATCATGGTGAACGAACATGTAATACACTGACCCCCAAAAGAGGGGGTAATTACTGAAAGGGTGATATCATGGTGAACGAACATGTAATACACTGACCCCCAAAAGAGGGGGTAATTACTGAAAGGGTGATATCATGGTGAACGAACATGTAATACACTGACCCCCAAAAGAGGGGGTAATTACTGAAAGGGTGATATCATGGTGAACGAACATGTAATACACTGACCCCCAAAAGAGGGGGTAATTACTGAAAGGGTGATATCATGGTGAACGAACATGTAATACACTGACCCCCAAAAGAGGGGGTAATTACTGAAAGGGTGATATCATGGTGAACGAACATGTAATACACTGACCCCCAAAAGAGGGGGTAATTACTGAAAGGGTGATATCATGGTGAACGAACATGTAATACACTGACCCCCAAAAGAGGGGGTAATTACTGAAAGGGTGATATCATGGTGAACGAACATGTAATACACTGACCCCCAAAAGAGGGGGTAATTACTGAAAGGGTGATATCATGACGAACAAACACTAAACCCTTCCTCAAAAGAAGGAATTAATACCTGGGAGAATGATATTTTGACGACAGAATAGATACTACATTATTACTCCCTCCTGCAAAGGAGTACGTAATATCTGGGAGGATTAGCCCCACTCTCTTAAAAAGGACATGGTAATTCCCGAGGGGATAATGTAATGACACCGGAACTGATACTAAACTACCCACCAACCCATTAAAAGATAATACAATAATAGATCAAATCAGAGTTTATTTCATTCATTTGAAAATGCCTAGTCATGAAAACATTATTTTTAATAGTTCATTGGCTTTTTGACTAAACTGAAAGTGTAGTATATTTTGTTAGCGACACCAGACGTTTTACTATTGACCAACATATTGCGTATATAAAAGAAAATATGAAAATTACAAATGTATATTACAGAATATTAATTTATTAGAAAATGTTTAAACATTATTATGCTAATTAGCAATACCTAAACTGTTTATGGGTGCTTGCACATTACTATATATACATAATTAAATAAGCATAACACGTTTTGATGTTAATAGATTTAGAATAGATGAAAAAACACGTTCGCATTTATTCATTTAGATAAATGTGTTTATTTATGGATGTGCAACGTAAAGCCAGACACGATCCAAGACATTAGGTGAGATGCTCTACTTGAGAAATTGGTCATCCCAAACATGTATGTCTTAATAAAGGTAAATCGTCTTCGCTCATTCTGGCATATTTACAAAGGCAAGGGGTAAATCAGTATCAGTATAACGGATACATGGAAAGAAATCATCGGGAAAGACCGTAAATAGTGGCAAATGGACAGAGCTAATCTCCACAATCGTGATCACTGGAGATAACTTAACATAAAGACAGACAGACAAGCAAAATGTATAATCAAACGAAATTAAAAAGTATTAAAAAAAAACAACAGAAAACATTTTAATAAAAAGATGCTGTGCAGAGATTGTGTCACACAATTTGAAAAAAGTATTTAAAAAGTATTGAATTTTATTAACAACTATCAGGACCCGTGCCCCGGCGTTGCCCTAGATGAATATAAATTAAATTTAAACAATAATAGTATTAGCGTAATTCGCCAAAAAGAAGTTTAAAACAACCCCGTAATTTAGGTGATTAAAGTAGGATTTATTGATGTTTTGAATCAAACAAAATAGATTTCTCTATGTTTTGCGTGACTATCATATATTCACCCAAGATGAATAGAAAACAATAACGGTTACGTTTTTCTAAAGTATACGTTGTTTATTACTTCCCGGTGATAACGTAGTATGAAAATATTAGAGGGAAATGTTTTTGCTACCATCTCTATGACGTATTTTGTGGGCAGAGTCTGTGAAGGTGTTCAAAAATTAGTATTTATTGTTAGATGGAGAAAATAATCATAAATGTCTTCAAACACGCTCGAGTGAATAAGCTGAGTAGAGTGGTGAGTTTAGTAGCCTATGATGCATGTGGTTATTTTCTTACTCTTGTCAAAGGTACAGGAGGTCAACGTATTCACGTTAGACATATAGATATTTCTTTTAACATCGGATATTTTACTATAAAATAATAAGTGATATAATCGGAAATGAAGGTCCAAAAACAGTCGCCAACCTAATAGGTCCCTCACTGTCAACCAAGCTCCAGTCCCTGTCCCATCGCCGCAATGTAGCAACCTTGTGCTTGTTTTACAAATACTTCAATGGATTATGCTCCTATGAATTGGCTACTCTGGTGCCCCCTCGACGTAAATTCACAAGACTAACTCGACAATCAACTAAATCCCATCCATTCAATGTGGAGGTCCCCAGATGCCGGAGAGCTTTCTACTCAAATAGCTTATTTCCTCGTGCTGCTGGCCTCTATAACTCCCTCCCTGCCCCCTGTTTCCCCGACAGTACTGACATGCAGAAATTTAAAATTAATGTAAACAGACATCTCGCTGCGCAGATCCCAGTTTAGGTTGACCCCCCAACCTTCTCCCCTTTTCTTTCTTCTCAGTAGCCCCTTACGTCTACAGTGGCGGCCTGCCTTGTTTGGGGTGAACTATGTTAAAAAAAATGTAAAAACTCGGTGTTAAGAGAAAATGTATCCTTTTTGTTGTTTTTCATTATGGAGTGCCTAACATCTATTTGATCCTAATTAATTATTGGCAATAGGTATCGAATACAACATAATCACGTTGGCACACCAGGTCTCCTTATATCACTTAAGTTAACGGACGTTGAGCGTTGTCAGTACCAGATGGGTGACAATTTGGGAATACCAGGCGCTGTAAACGTATACAGATGTGGCTATCCGTATAAATATCCAGCCATTAGAAAAAAAACATGAAGCTCGGAATTCATCAAAGTTTCACCTAGAATGACCCAAGTAAAAAAAGGCAAAGAAGTTTTTGCGGCATCAAACGACTAAAACGGGTTGAGTTGCCTTTAAAAGCAGACAGCCCAGACCAAACGCACCATTCTCAAAAATGGAGCTGTGGCATCTTTAGCATAAAGATACTTATTATAACAGAAGATGGAAATTCTACACTTTCTCTCTCTATTCCCCCTCCACTCTCTTACTTTATTTCCCTCTCTATTTTCTCTTTTTATTGTCTGGCTTAATTAGTTCCGACTGTCTGTCAAAACTCAATTTCCAACTGCTTGTAAATGTCTAGATGTCTCAAATGACGTCTATTTATTGAACTCCGCTGACGTGATATCACGTATCATATCCGGTTGATTACTTGGCTGATCGACATAATTAGATTCTGATATGAAAACCAAAAACAAACCTACACATATTCACATTGAAGAAATCGAGAGAAAATCGTACTTTGCATAAATATATATATATATATATATATATATATATATATATATATATATATATATACATATATATGCATTTCTTTTTTATTTAGTTCCCTCCAAACAAGGCAAGTTGCCACTGTAGACTGTAGGTTGAACGTTTAGGGGTGGCATCCTACATTTGGAGCGATCTGTGCATCGAGATGCTTGTTCACATTAGTTTTGAATTTCTTCATGTCGGTGCAGTCGGGGAAACAGAAAGCAGGGAGGGAGTTCCAAAGGCCGGCAGTTCGTGGATTGTAGTAGAACGCTCTCCGGCACCTGGGGACATCCACAGTGAAAGGATAGGATTTAGCTGATTGTCGGGTTGGTCGAGTGTATTTACATCGAGGAGTCATCAGAGCAGCAAGTTTATTGGAGCACATTCCATTGCAGTACTGGTAAAACAAGCACAAGAATGCAACATTGCAGAGACTTGAGCTTGGTTGATAGTGAGGGACCTATTAGATTGAATATACTTTTGGGGACCTTGTCTAAGAGGGAGAGACTAGTGGATGATGCACCAACCCAGATGTGACAACAATAGTCCATGCATGGGCAGATGGTGGCTTTGTAGCGATATAGCATACTGTCAGGTGTTATAAGTTTTCTAGCACGGTAGAGAGAGCCCACTTTCTTTGCAGTAGCCTTTGCAATGCTCCAATTCATGTTACCTTTGAAAGTTTGAACGTTGGACTCTCACGTAGGGTGTTGTTTGTCATGTCAATCGGTGCTTAAAGAGTTTTTTCTAGTTCTTGGAGGAAAGGAGCTTTGTCTTAGCAGCATTAAAAGTTACCATCCATTTATAACCCCATTCCACTACCGACTGGAGGACACTTTCTAAGGATTCAGCCATTGCCTCGGATATGTGCATGTCCGTTTTGCTCACATAACAAGAGTAGAGCGTTTGGGTTGGCAGCAAATATACCCATCTCAGACACAATGTGATCAGGGAGGTCGTTTATGAAAACCAAGAACAATAAAGTTCCAAGGATCGATCCTTGGGGTACACCTGCATTTATGTCATGTTGTTTGGATGAACGGCCATCGAGGACAACCTGGATCTTTTTTTTGATATGAAGGATCTAATTATATTAAATATTCGTCCAGTAATATAATATGAATTAATATTTAGGAGAGGACCTTTATACCAGACCTTGTCAAAGGCTTTGGATATATCAAGTGCTACCGCCCTAGCTGCACCTGCGTTGTCTAGTGTAGTGTATATGCGTTCAGAGATGACCGTTTGGATATCCACAGTAGACCGTACTAGCGTTAGTCTATACTGATGGTCAGAAAGAAGTTTAGCATTAACGAGGTGACGTACTATCGCTAGATTGATTAAGGATTGAAAGAATTTATAGAAAAGTGGGAGTATCCTCATGGAATGATAATACTGAGGGTCAGTTCTATCTGCAGAATTCTTGAAGACTGGTACAACAGGGGCAATTTTATCAGCTATCAGGAT
Organism: Sepiola atlantica; assembly: GCA_963556195.1. Classification (NCBI taxonomy): domain Eukaryota; kingdom Metazoa; phylum Mollusca; class Cephalopoda; order Sepiida; family Sepiolidae; genus Sepiola; species Sepiola atlantica. Next base: position 89,385,877 of record OY744539.1, on the reverse strand, counting down.
AGCACGATTCGGCAAGGCATTTGTTATAGAGTTTTTAGGGTAAAGGGGCCAGTTCAGCAGAGCATTTCTTTATTACTATTACTTGTATAAGATCAGACCACATGCTTTAGAGGTGTCAAGTTTTTTAATGATTTTTTAATGATTTTTAGAGGTGTCAAGTTTTTAAATGATTTTTTAATGATTTTTAGAGGTGTCAAGTTTTTAAATGATTTTTTAATGATTTTTAGAGGTGTCAAGTTTTTAAATGATTTTTTAATGATTTTTAGAGGTGTCAAGTTTTTAAATGATTTTTTTATGATTTTTAGAGGTGTCAAGTTTTTAAATGATTTTTAAATTATTTTTAGAGGTGTCAAGTTTTTAAATGATTTTTTTATGATTTTTAGAGGTGTCAAGTTTTTAAATGATTTTTTAATGATTTTTAGAGGTGTCAAGTTTTTAAATGATTTTTTAATGATTTTTAGAGGTGTCAAGTTTTTAAATGATTTTTTAATGATTTTTAGAGGTGTCAAGTTTTTAAATGATTTTTAAATTATTTTTAGAGGTGTCAAGTTTTTAAATGATTTTGTAATGATTTTTGGAGGTGTCAAGTTTTTAAATGATTTTTTAATGATTTTTAGAGGTGTCAAGTTTTTAAATGATTTTTTAATGATTTTTAGAGGTGTCAAGTTTTTAAATGATTTTTAAATTATTTTTAGAGGTGTCAAGTTTTTAAATGATTTTTTAATGATTTTTAGAGGTGTCAAGTTTTTAAATGATTTTTTAATGATTTTTAGAGGTGTCAAGTTTTTAAATGATTTTTTAATGATTTTTAGAGGTGTCAAGTTTTTAAATGATTTTTTAATGATTTTTAGAGGTGTCAAGTTTTTAAATGATTTTTTTATGATTTTTAGAGGTGTCAAGTTTTTAAATGATTTTTTTATGATTTTTAGAGGTGTCAAGTTTTTAAATGATTTTTTAATGATTTTTAGAGGTGTCAAGTTTTTAAATGATTTTTTTATGATTTTTAGAGGTGTCAAGTTTTTTAATGATTTTTTAAATTATTTTTAGAGGTGTCAAGTTTTTAAATGATTGTTTAATGATTTTTAGAGGTGTCAAGTTTTTAAATGATTTTTTAATGATTTTGAGAGGTGTCAAGTTTTTAAATGATTTTTTAATGATTTTTAGAGGTGTCAAGTTTTTAAATGATTTTTTAATGATTTTTAGAGGTGTCAAGTTTTTAAATGTCTTTTTTATGATTTTTAGAGGTGTCAAGTTTTTAAATGATTTTTTAATGATTTTTAGAGGTGTCAAGTTTTTAAATGATTTTTTAATGATTTTGAGAGGTGTCAAGTTTTTAAATGATTTTTTAATGATTTTTAGAGGTGTCAAGTTTTTAAATGATTTTTTAATGATTTTTAGAGGTGTCAAGTTTTTAAATGATTTTTTTATGATTTTTAGAGGTGTCAAGTTTTTTAATGATTTTTTAAATTATTTTTAGAGGTGTCAAGTTTTTAAATGATTTTTTAATGATTTTTAGAGGTGTCAAGTTTTTTAATGATTTTTTAATGATTTTTAGAGGTGTCAAGTTTTTAAATGATTTTTTTATGATTTTGAGAGGTGTCAAGTTTTTTAATGATTTTTTAAATTATTTTTAGAGGTGTCAAGTTTTTAAATGATTTTTTAATGATTTTTAGAGGTGTCAAGTTTTTAAATGATTTTTTAATGATTTTTAGAGGTGTCAAGTTTTTTAATGATTTTTTAAATTATTTTTAGAGGTGTCAAGTTTTTAAATGATTTTTTAATGATTTTTAGAGGTGTCAAGTTTTTTAATGATTTTTTAATGATTTTTAGAGGTGTCAAGTTTTTAAATGATTTTTTAATGATTTTGAGAGGTGTCAAGTTTTTAAATGATTTTTTAATGATTTTTAGAGGTGTCAAGTTTTTAAATGATTTTTTAATGATTTTTAGAGGTGTCAAGTTTTTAAATGATTTTTTTATGATTTTTAGAGGTGTCAAGTTTTTTAATGATTTTTTAAATTATTTTTAGAGGTGTCAAGTTTTTAAATGATTTTTTAATGATTTTTAGAGGTGTCAAGTTTTTTAATGATTTTTTAAATTATTTTTAGAGGTGTCAAGTTTTTAAATGATTTTTTTATGATTTTTAGAGGTGTCAAGTTTTTTAATGATTTTTTAAATTATTTTTAGAGGTGTCAAGTTTTTAAATGATTTTTTAATGATTTTGAGAGGTGTCAAGTTTTTAAATGAATTTTTAATGATTTTTAGAGGTGTCAAGTTTTTTAATGATTTTTTAATGATTTTTAGAGGTGTCAAGTTTTTTAATGATTTTTAATGATTTTTAGAGGTGTCAAGTTTTTTAATGATTTTTTAATGATTTTTAGAGGTGTCAAGTTTTTAAATGATTTTTTAATGATTTTTAGAGGTGTCAAGTTTTTTAATGATTTTTAATGATTTTTAGAGGTGTCAAGTTTTTTAATGATTTTTTAAATTATTTTTAGAGGTGTCAAGTTTTTAAATGATTTTTTAATGATTTTTAGAGGTGTCAAGACTTATAGAGAGAATCCTAACTGGCAAGTTGAGCAGCAAGACGTTTGTTCACATTACATTTAAATTTCTGCATGCTGGTTCAGTCGGAGAAAAAAGGGAGCAGGAAGGGAATTCCGAAGGCAAGCGGTTCAAGAAAAGAAGTTATTTAAGTAGAAATTCTTTCGCTAACTGAGGACCTTTGCTGCTAGTCTGTTTTTTCGGGGGTATTTACGTTGAGGGGGTCCAAGTGCAGTAAGTTCATCGGAGCACATTCCGTGGAAGTACTTGTCAAACAAGCACAAGGATGACACATTGCCGCAATTGGGACAGAGGCTGGTGGTTGGCCGGCAGTGCAGGACGTGTTAGACTGGAAACACTTTTGGTTTTTGAGGTGGTATTTCTTTTAATAGTTACTTTACGCTCACGTGGTTAAACCAGCCAATCGTTATGGTTGTATTATGTACATTCGACGTGTAGTCTACATGAACGAGAATATGTACCCATAGTTGTCAAATATTTCCCCCTGGTCGTATAAGGGTCATCCCACTAGTATTCACAGGATTATCTTTTCCTTTCATTTGTGTGCGTATGTAGGCGTGATCATATATTTCAAATTGACATTGTTTCAATACACACATTACACAGATTATGTGCTTATTATAAAAAGAAATCACGTGGTTAAATATTAAGCGGAAATAATATTAATTGGAAAATAAACAGAACGAGCCGGTGATTCAATCGGAAATATTTCAGCGGCTACATCTGTAGGCAATGAAATGTTCGTACAATTATTGATCGGAACATTGTTGGGCATAAAGATTTGTTGTGCGTATCGATTCGGTTTCTCGGTGGTCGTGACGAGAAAAGAAGTTAAAGAGCTTTCGTTGGCGCAAAAACGTGTTGAAAGATCGAATTGGTTCGTTGTTCCCAGGCGATCATTATTGACGCTGATAGATTGGCATATATTAACCCCATCTGTGGAGAGACAGCATATGCTCATATATTAACACACTGACCCCTGCCAGAAATGTACAATTACTCGCAAATACCGATACAAATGTACATATCACTAACAACTATATATATATATATATATATATATATATATATATATATATATATATATATATATATATATAATTAATTACGTACATAAAAGTAATCCATGGACACGTATTTCTGGCTATCAGATGTCATCAGCATGGCTAACTTTGACAAGGATTGAACTTACTTAATTACAGAAATGTAATACAACATATGTAATATTACATTTCTGTGACACAGACATACGCACACACAGACACACACACACACACACATATATATATATATATATATATATATATATATATATATATATATATATATAAAGAAATCCAACAAAATCTTGGCTAAAGACTTAAGGATACTTTGCTTGAACTTTGAATTCTAATAAAATTTAGTTGACACCTTATTTTATTACTTCATTTTATATTATATATATATATATATATATATATATATATATATATATAAAAACTAGCTTGCTTATCCAGCTCGTTATCGCTTCGCAAAGTTATTCACTTGAAATACTTGAAACCAAAACGTTAAATATTAAACATTTCATTCATAAGTTTGTTGTAAACACGAATTTATCCACATAAATACATATTAGCATATTGCTAATTTCGATCTTTCAAATAAAACCGCAAAGACATGAACAAAAAAAAGAAAATCAATTCGCTCTGTGCGTGCGCGTGTGTTCTTTATTTTTACTTAGTAAAAACAATTAAAAAAATGTGACGTCCGTCGCTTACGGGAGCAGTCAGACACTCGCCCTCCTACGGCGTTGCTAACAGGACAGAAAGAGAGAGCGAGCAAGAGAGATTAAGAGAGGGGAGAGAGGGGAGGAGAGAGAGATAGAAAGAGAGAGAGGGGGAGGAGAGAGATAGAAAGAGAGAGAGAGGATGTCAGTCAGTCATTCCTTTCCCCTGTCAAAACTCGTATGCTTCAATAATTTAAGAAAGGTTTAATAATTAATCCTTTAAGTGCTCTAATTAATTACTGTTTATATCAACGAAAATATTGCATATATATGGAATAAACACAAAAACAAAACGATAAAATTACGAATAAATAACAGCAAACATGAGAAGAAAATGAGAAGAATTAGAGAAGTTCAGCTAAGTAGACGTTATAAATGCTAAACTAAAAGTTAGCCACAATATAAACGTAGATTAAGACAACTAAGGTAAGAATGGCTTGAAGTTACAGGTCGGACAAGAACTGATATGCACAGTTCATTATTTAAAAGAGATGAAGAGAAGAAAAAAAGATGAAGAGAAGAAAAAAGGATTAAGAGAAGAAATGGTACAGAGAAAGGAGGCAAAATAGTGAGGTGGAGATCTAGCCAACTAGGCAACCGTATTTTAAGGATTTTCACGATATGTAAGTAACAAATCAAATCAAAGGTTGTTAAATAAAAATATTGCATCTTTAAACGTGGTCCCAAAGGCATTTTGTTTGTATGTTTTTCAAAGTTTCTAAATTTCTTCAAAAAACCTTCTTTGAGCTTTTGTCAAATTTTATTATACTATAAGCGACCACGCGCTCCAAAAAAGTTCAGATATAAAAAGAGACGTTGCTCATTTTTAATCACGCTGCAACGGAATCTACAGACATTTCAACAACATCGAAGTTGAGAACTGCTACCACAGAAAAATATTAACTTTGATTTGATTAAAACACACTTTTCTCTGAACAAAGATGTGTTATCATCCGAAATTAATAAGAAGGAAAGTCAAGAAAAAAGTAAATAATTTTTAATAAAAATATTGCATCTTAAAACGTGATCTCCGAAGGCATTTATTTGTCTGTTTTCAAAGTTTCTAAATTTCTTAAAAATGCTATCTAGAACTTTTGTCAAATTTTATTATATATATATATATATATAGGTCAATCTATAGAAAACAGAACAATAGAACAGGATATAGGAAATAACACTAACCACACCTTTGTTCGTGGAAAGCTCAACGATTAGCGAAGAGAACAAAAAGATCTGATTGGTCAACTAGCTAACCGGTTAACTAACTAGCATTAAGATTCCCCCGGGGATGAAACGCGGGAGCCTCTGTGTAGCTTAATTGCCATGAATATATATTCATAGCTTACTATATATATATATATAATATATATATATATATATATATATATATATATATATATATATATATATATATATATATATCAAGGGTTTTCTTTATAAAAATCTTTTCAAATAACGCTGATAGGTGGAAACACACCCGCTAGCAGCCACAAACAGCAATTCAATGCTAACTAAAAATGTGTAACATTAAAATTACAATTACCTCATCACCCGCTGCTCCTCTTCCCGCCCGAAGAGGACAACATTATAATATTTTATGATGCTCTATCCACTTAAGTTTTGAAAAACATCCATAGCATCACCCACGTTGATGACTTTTGTATATGTCAAAATTCAAGAGAAGGTCAGAGATATGTGCATAAATACCTAATAGCCACATATAAGCATTTCTTCATTTAATTAGCTGACACCACGACCCACCACGAACAAACACACATCATTATACCGATGAAAGTCATGCGTAGCGGTCGAAAATAAAAGTGAAAGCATCAAATAATAGAATAAAAGTGGAAGCATCAAATAATAGAATAAAAGTTGAAGCATCAAATAATAGAATAAAAGAGGAAGCATCAAATTATAGAATAAAAGTGGAAGCATCGAATTATAAAGAAAAGTTGACGCATCATATAATAGAATAAAAGTTGAGGCTTAAAATAATAGAATAATAGTGAAAGCATAAAATAATAGAATAAAAGTGGAAGCTTCAAATAATACAATAAAAGTTGAAGCATCAAAGAATTCAATAACAGTTAAATCATCAAATAATAGAATAAAAGTTGCAGCATCAAATGATAGAATAAAAGTTGAAGCATCAAATGATAGAATAAAAGTTGAAGCATCAAATGATAGAATAAAAATGGAAGCATCAAATGATAGAATAAAAGTTGAAGCATCAAATGATAGATTAAATGTGGAAGCATCAAATAATAAAATAAAAGTGGAAGCATCAAAATATAGAATAAAAGTTGAAGCATCAAATGATAGAATAAAAGTGGAAGAATCAAATAATAAAATAAAAGTTCAAGCATCAAATAATAGAATAAAAGTAAAAGCACAAAATTATAGAATAAAAGTGAAATCATCAAATTATAGAATAAAAGTGAAGCACAAAATAATAGAATAAAAGTGGAATCATCAATTTATAAAATAAAAGTGGAAGCATCAATAATAAAATAAAAGTGGAAGCATTAAATAATAGAATAAAAGTAGAAACATCAAATAATAGAATAAACGTGGAAGCATCAAATAATACAATAAATATTGAAGCATCTAATCACAGAATAAAAGTAAAAGCATGAAATAATTCAATAAAGGTTTCAGCATCAAATGATTGAATAAAAGTTGAAGCATCAAATAATTCAATAACAGTTGCAGCATCAAATTATAAAGAAAAGTAGAAGCATCAAATAATAGAATAAAAGTTGAAGCATCAAATAATAGAATAACAATTGAAGCATCAAATAATAGAATAAAAGTTGATGCTTAAAATAATAAGCTGATAGTGGAAGCATCAACTTATAAAGAAAAGTAGAAGCATCAAATAATAGAATAAAAGTTGAAGCATCAAATTATAGAATAAAAGTTGAAGCATCAAATAATAGAATAAAAGTTTAAGCATCAAATAATAGAATAAAAGTTGAAGCATCAAATAATAAAATAAAATTTGAAGCATCAAATAATAGAATAAAAGTGGAAGCATCAAATAATACAATAAAAGTTGAAGCATCAAATAATAGAATAAAAGTTGAAGCATCAAACAGTAGATTAAAAGTTGAAGCATCAAATAATAGAACTAACGTTGAAGCACCAAATTATAGATTAACAGTGGAAGCATCAAATAATGGAATAAAAGTGAAGCACAAAATAATAGAATAAAAGTGAGATCATCAAATTATAAAATAAAAGTGGAAGCATCAATAATAGAATAAAAGTGGAGGCATCAAATTATAGAATAACCGTTGAAGCATCAAATGATAGATTAAAAGTTAAAGCATCAAATAATAAAATAAAAATGGAAGCATCAAATAATAAAATAAAAGTTAAAGCCTCAAATAATAAAATAAAAGTTCAAGCATCAAATAATACAACAAAAGTTGAAGCATCAAATACCAGAATAAAAGTGGAAGACACCAAATAATAGAATAAAAGTGGACGAACAAAATTATAGAATAAAAGTGGAATCATACAATTATAGAATAAAAGTGGAAACATAAAATAATAGAATAAAAGTGGAAGCACAAAATAATAGAATAAAAGTGGAATCATCAAATTATAAAATAAAAGTGGAAGCATCAAATACTAGAATAATAGTGGAAGCATCAAATCATAGAATAAAAGCTGAAGCATCAAATAATACAATAAAAGTCGAAGCATCAAATAATAGAATGAAAGTTGAAGCATAAAATAATAGAATAAAAGATGTAGCATAAAATAATAGAATAAAAGTTAAAGCATAAAATAATAGAATAAATGTCGAAGCATCAAAAAAAAGAATACAAGTTTAAGCATCAAATAATAGAATAAAAGTGGTAGAATCAAATAATACAATAACAGTTGAAGCATCAAATAATAGAATAACCGTGGAAGCATCAAATGATCGAATAAAAGTTGAAACATCAATGAATAGAATAAAAGTGGAAGCATCAAATAAGAGAATAACAGTGGAAGAATCAAATAATAGATAAGTTGAAGCATACAAAGCATAGAATATAAGTTGAAGCATCAAATAATAGAATAAAAGTGGAAGCATCAAATAATAGAATACAAGTGGAAGCATCAAATAATACAATAAAAGTGGAAGCATCACATTATAAAGAAAAGGTGAAGCATCATATAATAGAATAAAAGTTGAAGCATCAAATAATTGAATAAAAGTTGATGCTTAAAATAATAGAATAAAAGTGGAAGCATAAAATAATGGAATAAAAGTGGAAGCATCAAATAATACAATAAAAGTTGAAGCATCAAATAATTGTATAAAAATAGAAGCATCAAATAATAGAATAAAAGTAGAAGCATCAAATAATAGAATAATAGTGGAAGCATCAAATAATAGAATAAAAGCTGAAGCATCAAATAATACAATAAAAGTGGAAGCATCAATAAATACAATAAAAGTTGAAGCATCAAATAATAGAATAAGCATCAAATAATACAATAAAAGTTGAAGCACAAAATAATAGAATAAAAGTTAAAGCATTAAATAATAGAATAAATGTCGAAGCATCAAATAAAAGAACACAAGTTTAAGCATAAAATAATAGAATAAAAGTGGTAGAATAAAATAATACAATAACAGTTGAAGCATCAAATAATATAATAAAAGTGGAAGCATCAAATGATAGAATAAAAGTTGAAGCATCAAATAATAGAATAACAGTGGAAGCATCAAATAATAGAATAAAAGTGGAAGAAGCAAATAATAGAATAAAATTTTAAGCATCAAATGATAGAATAAAGTGGAAGCATCAAATAATAGAATAAAAGTGGAAGCATCTAATAATATAATAAAAGGGGAAGCATCAAATTATAGAATAACATTTTAAGCATCAAATGATAGAATAAAAGTGGAAGCATCAAATAATAGAATAAAAGTTGAAGCATCAAATAATAGAATAAAAGGGGAAGCATGAAATAATAGAATAAAAGTGGAAGCATCAAATAATATAATAAAAGTGGAAGCATCAAATAATAGAATAAAAGTTGAAGCATCAAGTAACAGAATAAAAGTGGAAGCATCAAATAATAGAATAAAAGTGGAAGCATCAAATAATAGAATAAAAGTGGAAGCATCAAATAATAGAATAAAAGTGGAAGCATCAAATAATATAATAAAAGTTGAAGCATCAAATAATAGAATAAAAGTTGATGCATCAAATAATAGAATAAAAGTGGAAGCATCAAATAATAGAATAAAAGTGGAAGCATCAAATAATATAATAAAAGTGGAAGCATCAAATAATAGAATAAAAGTTGAAGCATCAAGTAACAGAACAAAAGTGGAAGCATCAAATAATAGAATAAAAGTTAAAGCATCAAATAATAGAATAAAAGTGGAAGCTTAAAATAATAGAATAACAGTTTAAGCATCAAATAATAGAATAAAAGTTGAAGCATAAAATAATAGAATAAAAGTTGAAGCATCAAATAATAGAATAAAAGTTGAAGCATTAAAAAATAGAATAAAAGTTGAAGCATCAAATAATAAAATAAAAGTTGAAGCATCAAATAATACAATAAAAGTGGAAGCATCAAATAATACAATAAAAGTTCAAGCATCAAATAATAGAATAAGCATCAAATAATATAATAAAAGTGGAAGCATCAAATAATAGAATAAAATTTTAAGCAACAAATAATAGAATAAAGGTGAAAGCATCAAATAATACAATAAAATTTGAAGCATCAAATAATAGAATAAAAGTGGAAGCATCAAATAATACAATAAAAGTTGTAGCATCAAATAATAGAATAAAAGTTGAAGCATCAAACAGTAGATTAAAAGTTGAAGCATCAAATAATAGAACTAACGTTGAAGCACCAAATTATAGATTAACAGTAGAAGCATCAAATAATGGAATAAAAGTGAAGCACAAAATAATAGAATAAAAGTGGAATCATCAAATTATAAAATAAAAGTGGAAGCATCAATAATAGAATAAAAGTGGAGGAATCAAATTATAGAATAACCGTTGAAGCATCAAATGATAGATTAAAAGTGAAAGCATCAAATAATAAAATAAAAGTGGAAACATCAAATAATAAAATAAATTTTAAGCATCAAATAATAGAATAAAAGTTGAAGCATCAAATAACAAAATAAAAGTTCCAGCATCAAATAATACAACTAAAGTTGAAGCATCAAATACCAGAATAAAAGTGGAAGACATCAATAAATAGAACAAATGTGGACGCAAAAAATTATAGAATAAAAGTGGAATCATCAAATTATAGAATAAAAGTGGAAACATAAAATAATAGAATACAAGTGGAAGCACAAAATAATAGAATAAAAGTGGAATCATCAAATTATAAAATAAAAGTGGAAGCATCAAATAATAGATTAAAAGTGTAAGCATCAAATTATAGAATAAAAGTGGAAGCATCAAATGATACAATAAAAGTGGAAGCACCAAATAATAGAAGCAAAGTGGAGGTATCAAATAATAGAATAAAAGTGGAAGCATCAATTTATAACGAAAAGTTGAAGCCTCATATAATAGAATAAAAGTTGACGCTTAAAATAATAGAATAAAAGTAATAGTATAAAATAATGGAATAAAAGTGGAAGCATCAACTAATACAATAAAAGTTGAAGCATCAAATAATAGAATAAAAGTTGAAGCATCAAATAATAGAATAAAAGGTGAAGCATAAATAATAAAATAAAAGTGGAAGCATCAAATAACAGAATAAAATTTGATGCATCAAATAACAGAATAAAAGTGGAAGCATCACATAATAGAATAAAAGTAGAAGCATCAAATAATAGAATAAAAGTGGAAGCATCAAATAATAGATAAGTTGAAGTATAAAAATAATAGAATATAAGTTGAAGCATCAAATAATAGAATTAAAGTTGAAGCATCAAATAATAGAATAAAAGAAGAAGCATCAAATAATACAATAAAAGTGGAAGCATCAAATAATAGAATACAAGTGGAAGCATAAAATAATAGAATAAAAGTAGAAGCATCACATTGTAAAGAAAAGGTGAAGCCTCAAATAATAGAATAAAAGTTGATGTTTAAAATAATAGAATAAAAGTGGAAGCATAAAATAATGGATTAAAAGTGAAGCATCAAATAATACAATAACAATTGATACATACAATAATAGTATAAAAGTTGAAGCATCAATTAATAGAATAAAAGTGGAAGCATCAAATAATAGAATAATAGTGGAAGCATCAAATAATAGAATAAAAGCTGAAGCATCAAATAATACAATAAAAGTCGAAGCATCAAATAATAGAATGAAAGTTGAAGCATAAAATAATAGAATAAAAGATGTAGCATAAAATAATAGAATAAATGTCGAAGCATAAAATAATAGAATAAATGTCGAAGCATCAAATAAAAGAACACAAGTTTAAGCATCAAATAATAGAATAAAAGTGGAAGCATCAAATGATAGAATAACAGTGGAAGCATAAAATAATAGAATAAAAGTGGAAGAAGCAAATAATAGAATTAAAGGTGAAGCATCAAATAATTAAATAAAAGTGGAAGCATCAAATAATAGAATAAAATTTTAAGCATCAAATGATAGAATAGAAGTGGAAGCATCAAATAATAGAATAAAAGTGGAAGCATCTAATAATATAATAAAAGGGGAAGCATCAAATAATAGAATAACATTTTAAACATCAAATGATAGAATAAAAGTGGAAGCATCAAATAATAGAATAAAAGTCGAAGCACAAAATAATAGAATAAAAGTGGAAGCATCAAATAATAGAATAAAAGTTGAAGCATCAAATAATAGAATAAAAGTGGAAGCATCAAATAATAGAATAAAAGTTGAAGCATCAAGTAACAGAATAAAAGTGGAAGCATCAAATAATAGAATAAAAGTGGAAGCATCAAATAATAGAATAAAAGTGGAAGCATCAAATAATAGAATAACAGTTTAAGCATCAAATAATAGAATAAAAGGTGAAGCATAAAATAATAGAATAAAAGTTGAAGCATCAAATAATAGAATAAAAGTTGAAGCATCAAAAAATAGAATAAAAGTTGAAGCATCAAATAATAAAATAAAAGTTGAAGCATCAAATAATACAATAAAAGTGGAAGCATCAAATAATAGAATAAAAGTGGAAGCAACAAATAATACAATAAAAGTGGAAGAATCAAATAATAGAATAAAAGTGGAAGCATCAAATAATAGAATAAAAGTAGAAGCATCAAATAATAGAATAATAGTGGAAGCATCAAATAATAGAATAAAAGCTGAAGCATCAAATAATACAATAAAAGTCGAAGCACAAAATAATAGAATAAAAGTGGAAGCATCAAATAATAGAATAAAAGTTGAAGCATCAAATAATAGAATAAAAGTGGAAGCATCAAATAATAGAATAAAAGTTGAAGCATCAAGTAACAGAATAAAAGTGGAAGCATCAAATAATAGAATAAAAGTGAAAGCATCAAATAATAGAATAAAAGTGGAAGCATCAAATAATAGAATAACAGTTTAAGCATCAAATAATAGAATAAAAGGTGAAGCATAAAATAATAGAATAAAAGTTGAAGCATCAAATAATAGAATAAAAGTTGAAGCATCAAAAAATAGAATAAAAGTTGAAGCATCAAATAATAAAATAAAAGTTGAAGCATCAAATAATACAATAAAAGTGGAAGCATCAAATAATAGAATAAAAGTGGAAGCAACAAATAATACAATAAAAGTGGAAGAATCAAATAATAGAATAAAAGTGGAAGCATCAAATAATAGAATAAAAGTAGAAGCATCAAATAATAGAATAATAGTGGAAGCATCAAATAATAGAATAAAAGCTGAAGCATCAAATAATACAATAAAAGTCGAAGCACAAAATAATAGAATAAAAGTGGAAGCATCAAATAATAGAATAAAAGTTGAAGCATCAAATAATAGAATAAAAGTGGAAGCATCAAATAATAGAATAAAAGTTGAAGCATCAAGTAACAGAATAAAAGTGGAAGCATCAAATAATAGAATAAAAGTCGAAGCATCAAATAATAGAATAAAAGTGGAAGCATCAAATAATAGAATAACAGTTTAAGCATCAAATAATAGAATAAAAGGTGAAGCATAAAATAATAGAATAAAAGTTGAAGCATCAAATAATAGAATAAAAGTTGAAGCATCAAAAAATAGAATAAAAGTTGAAGCATCAAATAATAAAATAAAAGTTGAAGCATCAAATAATACAATAAAAGTGGAAGCATCAAATAATAGAATAAAAGTGGAAGCAACAAATAATACAATAAAAGTGGAAGAATCAAATAATAGAATAAAAGTGGAAGCATCAAATAATAGAATAAAAGTAGAAGCATCAAATAATAGAATAATAGTGGAAGCATCAAATAATAGAATAAAAGCTGAAGCATCAAATAATACAATAAAAGTCGAAGCATCAAATAATACAATAAAAGTTGAAGCACAAAATAATAGAATAAAAGTTAAAGCATAAAATAATAGAATAAATGTCGAAGCATAAAATAATAGAATAAATGTCGAAGCATCAAATAAAAGAACACAAGTTTAAGCATCAAATAATAGAATAAAAGTGGAAGCATCAAATAATAGAATAAAAGTGGAAGAAGCAAATACTAGAATTAAAGGTAGAACATCAGATAATTAAATAAAAGTGGAAGCATCAAATAATAGAATAAAATTTTAAGCATCAAATGATAGAATAAAAGTGGAAGCATCAAATAATAGAATAAAAGTCGAAGCATCAAATAATAGAATAAAAGTGGAAGCATCAAATAATAGAATAAAATTGGAAGCATCAAATAATAGAATAAAAGTGGAAGCATCAAATAATAGAATAAAAGTTGAAGCATCAAGTAACAGAATAAAAGTGGAAGCATCAAATAATAGAATAAAAGTGGAAGCATCAAATAATAGAATAAAAGTGGAAGCATCAAATAATAGAATAACAGTTTAAGCATCAAATAATAGAATAAAAGGTGAAGCATAAAATAATAGAATAAAAGTTGAAGCATCAAATAATAGAATAAAAGTTGAAGCATCAAAAAATAGAATAAAAGTTTAAGCATCAAATAATAAAATAAAAGTTGAAGCATCAAATAATACAATAAAAGTGGAAGCATCAAATAATAGAATAAAAGTGGAAGCAACAAATAATACAATAAAAGTGGAAGAATCAAATAATAGAATAAAAGTGGAAGCATCAAATAATAGAATAAAAGTTGAAGCATCAAATAAAATGCAAAAGTTGTACTCAATTTTTAGGGACATTTGCCAACTTTGTAAACGCCGTTGATATTTCATTTAAAAGAAATTTTTGATCAAATAATTTTAATTTTGATAAATAAATTAAAGTGGGAGGAGATGCGAGTACTTTCTCTGCTCAAGTATATGTGTAAGTCATTTTATTATTTGAATTGCCTCCATTAGAAATTAACATGTAACAGAAAAATATTTTTAAAAGCTTGCTATTCATCTTATTTCACTATTTCATTGATAATAAAAATGAAAACTGTTGGTCGGATTAAATATAAAGAGAAAGTCGTCAATTGCGATCAAACATATTTTTTGTTCAAGAAACGAATTAATAGGTACAATATCTTATGTTATATAACGAAAGCCGTTATTTTAATGGAGAACTTTGAACTACCCATAGGGGTCAAATGTAATTTCAGTAAAACGTAAGTCAGTGAAATCACGTGATTTCCGATGAAAATAAATTCTCTCTCTTCCTGGCGCTTTTCCCTTATTTTTTTAAATTCATTTAGGTTGAAGTGGTGGTTATTGTAAGATATGAGTCGAATATAACAATTAATCACAACTCTTCTATATAGATTAATAATAATATTTTTTCTATCTATTTACAACGGAAAGAAGAATTATTTCTTAGTTTAGACGGATTACTTAAAAAGAGCAGTGCGACATGTTTAATCTAAAATGTCTGCTCTCTGGAATATGCAAGAGACAGAAATCACTCTTACAATCTTTGTGATGCAAAACAGATAACTCTTGGGAAAAGAGTGTCCTGTCTTTTAAATACTAACATGTTCTTCATATTTTAATCTAACAAAAGGCAAGAGTGAAGGGAACACCATAACTTCATGAGTGTACGACACATATGTCTGATATATATATATATATATATATATATATATATATTATTGTAATGAGCAAACCATATTTATTCTTTCTAAGCGTGATGAATTAAAATGTTAATAGAATGAAAAGGTTAGCTAACCGGTTCTGAACCTCGCTCAACAGAGCTAAATCGAGTTTAAGGTAAGAGAAGAAAAAATAATGCTATGCGAATTACAGCGAGGAAAGGGGGAAAACAAATAGAAACTACATTAAGTCCGAGAAGATTTTCTCTTTGCTTACAAAGAGAAGATTGCAAAGAATTAATATAAATTGTTTTTAGAAGCTTAAGATGAGAAAGAAGGTTGTGACGTATTTAGAATGGAGAATAAGTCAACACTAAAATTGGAGGTACAGGTACAGCTATTTATGAAATGCTTAGCGATTGAAGACCCGTATATATTGTTCAGAAGATCCGACGGTAAATCATTCGCCTGACAGACTTTTATGGGTAGGGGAAGGTAAATGGAACGTCTGTTCACAGAAGCTGGTTTACTTTTATAGAAATTACCTGCCTTGGCTAGAAATATTATTAGTAGATTCGCCAAACAAAACTCTTTGTCTATACAACAACATTATTTTGCCTCGAATACACGAGTTATCTTTCCACTGGTCCGATCTTGACTTCTATTCGAAAAGATTTTCTTCCTTCTTAAATGGAGTTGCAGTTTGCACTACGGTGGAAGTACGACGCAACGAATAGACATCCGAGTCAAACAACACGTGCCCAGAAAAACTAGTGAGATCAATTATTTCATCCGATCATTTACAGACAGCTGTATCGCCTTATAACGTCTCTTCGGCGTGGCTAGCAACAAGCTGGTGCTTTCCGAGTGTTTTATCAGCAGTTGAGAACCAGAGTGCCGTCAGCCAAATCTAAAAATGCTTATATATTGGTACTTATCGGCTACCTTGAGATCTCTATTCTTTTACGAAGAGTTATGCATACACGCTAGTTGGGAGCCACTGATCTCCTTTATCAGAGAGCATAATCGACGAGTGAGAGGAGCAAATGTATTTATTCAATTGCAGGCAGTTGTTTCGCCGTATCACGGCTCTTCATTGTGGGTAGGCCTGCGTGTTTCTGTATGTATTAAAGTGTTTTATTTCTTTTATCGTCTTCACTACATATACATGAACAAGGAAGAATGCTAACATAACTGTTAATTCGTCGGTTACTTTTCGCAGAGGCATTTTTGAATGATTCCATAAGAATGTTCGCTTAGTGTGCAGTGAGTCGTGTTTTTGGTGCCAACCGTTTCTCGATCTTCCGATATTTCGGCGTTTTTATGTCAGGTGCACAAGAATTCTGAAAGCCGAGATAACACCCGGTCAGTGGAGCCAATAACTTTTGATCAATGCAAAATGCGAACGTAATCTATTGGACTGACCATTCAGCTAGCGATATTGGCTGAGAGCACATATATCGGTTATTTATCGGACGTTGGCTTCAAAATCAATCGTTGAAACTATTAAGAGTCAGTGAGTGAGTGAGTGAGTGGGAGCACGCGCACAAGTGAGAGAGAGAGAGAGTGAGCGTGGAGGGAGTAAGAGATATAGAAAGAGAGAAAGAGAAAAAGGGAAGCTGAGAGAGCGTAGGGGGGAGAGAAAGAGATATAGAAAGAGAGAAAGAGAAAATGGGAGGCAGAGAGAGAAAGAGAGAGAAAGAGAGAGAGAATAAGAGAGATAGAGAGAGAAAGAAAGAGAGATAGAAAAAGAGAGATAGAGAGAGATAGAGAAAGAGCGAGAGTAAAAGGGAGAAAGAGAGAGAAAGAGATGGAGAAAAAAGAGAAAGGATAAGAAAGAGCGAGAGAGAGAGAGAGAAAGAGAAAGAGAAAGAGCGAGAGAGAGAGAGAAAGAGAGAGAGAAAGATAGAGAGAGAAAGAGAGAGAAAGAGATAAAGAGAAAGAAAGAAAGCGATAGAGAGAGGGAGAAAGGGAGAGAAAGAGAGAGAAAGAGAGAGAAAGAGAGAAAGAGACAGAGAGAGAAAGCGAGAGAGAGAGAGAAAGAGAGAGAGAAAAAGAGAGGGAAAGAGAGAGAGAGAGAGAGAAAGAGAAAGAGAGAAAGCGAGAGAGAGAAAGAGGGAGAGAGAAAGAGAGAAAGAGAAATAGAAAGAGAAATAGAGAGAGAGAGAGAGCAATAAGAAAAGAGGGGATGAAAGTGAGAAATATTCAAAAGGTGGAAGAAAACGTAACTTTTATTCACCCCAAACAATGTATATTGCCACGGAGACATAAGAGGCTACTATGATTTGGGGCCAAATTTATAACGAGCATAATAAGTGGGGAGTTGTGTAGCAAGATGTTTACATTTAATTTTTCGCATATTCATACATTTGGAGTAACAGGGAGCAGGGAGATACTTCCAAATGCAAGCGGCCCAAGCTATAAGAGTAGAAAGTGCTCCGACATCTGGTTACCTCTAAAGTGAAGAGGTGGGACTTTGCTGCTTGTCTAATTGATCGGGTGTATTGACGTTGACGAGGTACAAGTTCAGTAACTTCATTTAGGCATATTCTGTGGAAGTACTTGTACAACAAGCAGAGGATTGCAATATTGCGACGAATGGACAGAGGCTGGAGCGGGACCTATTAGGTTATATGCTCTTTTTTGTACCCTGTGCAAAAGGGAGACACTAGTAGTTTGTGCACCAGCCCAGATGTGGCAACACTCCTCCATGCACGAGCGAATGGTGGCTTTATAGAGATATAGGATACTGGCAGGTGTAAGAAATTTACAAACCCGGTCGAGTGAGGCCCTTCTTTGCAGCTGACTTTGCGGTATCTTCTACGTATTTATTCCAACTCATGTTGCTTGGGGATATACGGAAATAGAAAATATATATAAAATTCGAAAGAAAATACAAAATAATAAAACTTCTTTAACTTTCTGACTAAAGATCAAAGGTTAGAATATTATATCCTTCAAGATGCTCACTCCCGACTTTTGTTTTGCCCTCTGGCCGACCCAAATTATCTTTCTTTTATCTTGGAAGGACACCATTTATTCCCAAACTCAACCCCTACTTTTTTAGTCTCACTTAAATCCAAACCACACCACTTAACTCTAACCCTACCTCTAACCCTAACCCAACCTTAACCCTAACCCTACCTCTAACCCTAACCCCAACCCTAACCGAAACCCAACCCTAACCATTACCCTAACCCAACCTTAACCCTAACTCTAACCCTAATCCATACAAAACGCTAACCCTAACCAACCCCTAACCCCAACCCCTAACGCTAACCTAACCCTAACCCTAACCCTAACCCTTACTCTAACCCTAACCCTAACCCTAACCCCAACCCTAACTCTTACCCTTACCCAACCCTAACCCTAACTCTAACTCTAACCCTAACCCTAACCCTAACCCTAACCCTAACCCATACAAAACGCTAACCCTAACCTTAACTTTAACCCTAACCTACACCCTAACCCTAACCCTAACCCTAACCTTAACCCTAACCCTAACAAAACCCTAACCCTAACCCTAACAAAACCCTAACCCTGATCTTAACCTTAAACCTAACCCTAAACCCTAACTCTAACCCTAACCCTAACCTAACCCTAACCCTAACCCTAATCCTAACACAACCCTAACCCTAACATTAAGCCTAACCCATACCCTAACCCTAACCCAACCCTTACCCAATCCTAACCCTTACCCTAATCCTAACCCTAACCATAATCATAACTCAACCCTAACCCAAACCCCAACCGTAACCCCTACTTTTTTATTCTCACTTAAATCCCAACCACCCCACTTATAGATTTACGTGCTTGTTCTCGGTTCTAACCCCTCCCCCCGCCCCGAAAACAAACAGTAGGCGATCTATTTTATTTTAGTTTCTTGTCTTTTCTTTCTTTTAGAGTTCTTTTGTTTTCCTACAACACATTATTTTCCCAATAAAATTGCCAATATTCTTTGAGTTAACCAACCAACGTCTTCTTACTGAGTATTGATTTACCTCCTCTCCAGGAGTTAGGCACAAGGCCAGCTTTTATCTTACTCCCACAAGTAAGATGTGACCCAAGGTCGGGTCGGAAAAGTGGGGGTTGAAAAGCCAGCGCCCGAGAAGGTGAGCACTCTTTACTTATATATGCTTTGCTGTTAAATATTAACACTCATCGAGCTTCTGCCTTCAAAAGCTTTGGTCAATTAAAAAATATACGCGAATATATATTTTCATACACAATCTATGTATGATGGCCTTCGCTCAGTCACGTAAGACAACGGATACCCGATATAAGTGTGCCTGCGCATGTAATAGTGGGGTCAGGGTTGCGTAATCCTAATCATTGCTCTTCTGAGTCGACACTGCCTGATTCCAATGGTAAGAAGTCCAGGACAACTGGAAACAATGCCAAGATAAGTGGAGAGCACATACAACACCTAGTATTTCCAATTTTAGTATTGACTAAGATTAACTTAGTTGATCTAACGGGAATTGGTGTGTTATTGTGATTATGCCGTATATATATATATATATATATATATATATATATATATATATATATATATATATATATATATATATATATATATATATATATATGACAAATACAGTGATACAATAAATCCGACGGTATGAGTTAAAATGAAAAAGCCGAAGACATAAAACTCAAGTTTTCGCTCATCTGCGGGGCGTGGACTTTATCAGCTAAACGTGGCAAAATACGTTTTTAACACTTTTAGCTGTTGCGCTCTTGATAAAGCCTTCGTAACAGCTGGGCAAAACGTTGAGTTTTAGGTCTTCCGCTTTTCATTTTCAACTCACACACACACACACACACACACACATATATATATATATATATATATATATATATATATATAAATTTGGGAAAGTTCATTTTTTCTAAGCATCTTTAAAATTTTAGAATTCAAGAGGCAAAATGCCTTCAAAAACACGTGTTAGATGCAGATATTTTTATTACAATCAAAATAAAAAATCTTGACTTTTTTATCCAATAGTTACGCTTGATACAAAAAGCTTCGTCAGAGCTTTAGACAAATCAAAGGTATTAACCTTATTTTTTTTCGTAACAATCCTTCCTGGTCTTGTAGAAGTGACGTGCAATGTTGTGTTGACTTAACGGTGTAAATGTCTCTTTTAATTTGAACTTAAATCACGCAAGGTCGCTGGTAGGTATACATTTGGGAAAGTTCATTTTCAAGCATCTTTAAAATTTTAAAATTCAAGAAAGAGGTAAAATGCCTTACTTCTACAAGACCAGGAAGGATTGTTACGAAAACAAAAAGTTAATACCTGACGAGGCTTGTTGTATCAAGCGAAATTATTAGATAAAAGAAGTCAAAATGAAAAAAAAAACTAAATATTGTTTTGATTTTTTATTTTGATCTTAATAAAAATATCTGCATCTAACACATGTTTTTTTAAAGCATTTTGCCTATTTCTTGAATCATATATATGTATATATATATATATATATATATATATATATATATATATTGAGAGAGATAAAGAGACTAGCAGAACCCCAAATATATGCATATAGGATAAAGCCAAATAATTTTTTAGATAGATAGAAGAGATATTAATTCTGTGGTGCTAATTATATTTACAAAGAATGCTGTGAGTACGTCTATTAATATATAGAAGACTTTTACCAAATATAAAATTATTACTTTTAAACAAACACTGTATGAAATGCATTCATACAAAATCAGTATGATTACATTTTCCATTTCAAAAATTCCTTAAACATGTTCAAAAGATTGCAACTCATGGACATTCCAGGGTTTGATTAGAATTACCTCACAACAAACACACACGTATACACAAACGTAGACACACGCATACACATACACACACACACACATATATATATATATATATATATATATATATATGTATAATTGTAAACCACATTTTCTAGATACATCAAGGGTGGTCTTCAGTGATGCACTGTCTTCTCTGCAAATTTCGTATTCCGCATCATATCGACTCAGAAAACAAGCTCGACCTGACCCAGGACGCGTCAGGTTGCCTCCGTGAAAGCTTTTAGCTACGCACCTTAGCATTGCAAAAACTTCTTTGTTTTAAAGTAACAATCTTTGATCGTTATTATAGAGATACGTCATTAGGCCTCAGCCAATTAGAATAGTTCTTACCCTCACCCATAAACCTTAACTTTCTTTAACTATTCCTTATTTCAGATTCCGTTTTCCCGTGGTTCGCATTTGAGTAAGTTGATTTTTACTTTTGTCAAATTTTTTTCTCAGCTATCAAATTAATGATATTGCTACTTTTAAAGCAAACCAATCGAACAACTGATTCTATGTAATTTATTTTTTTCTATTTACGAAATAAATAAACTTCATAATTAAGCTGCCCAACCTATTCTTCGAACAAATATATTTACTATTCGTACCGGAACTAGAAAAATAAAACGTTACATATAAGACTAACTAATCCTACTCACATTTATACTAGTATCAAAAATCAACAAATTAATTACTAACTATTCATACACAACATGCCAAATTCCGGCATTGTGTAGAATCTTAACGTTAATTATTAGTTTCATCAATCCCACTATTTAATGAAATTATCCCACAATGTTTAACTAATTATTTAATGAAATTTAATGAAATTATCCCACGATGTTTAACTAATTATTTAATGAAATTTAATGAAATTATCCCACAATATTTAACTAATTATTTAATGAAATTTAATGAAATTATCCCACGATGTTTAACTTGTTAGGACTGTGTGATACTATGGACTGCCCCCCCCCCAGAGTGTGATACTATGGACTGCCCCCACCCATGATTTACTAAGTCGCATAATAGACTGGCCCCTTCATCCAGAACACAGACCTCAGACAATGATAGGAAATGACAATCTCTCTCTCTCTCTCTCTCTCTCTCTCTCTCTCTCTATATATATATATATATATATATATATATATATTAAGGAATGAGAGCTGTTTGCGACTACTTTTGCGACAGTCTGAGTTTTATGACGAGTTTCTGTTAGCTTTGAGTTTAATACAGTTGACGGAGTTGACGTCTCGGAGAGGAGACGATCAGATGGGATTATATCGGGTAGAGCCTTAGCAGATGATAATGGGGACCTCGACACATCCGCGACGGTTTTACATACTCCCAGAGCACAACTGATCTATGCATAATGTATCTGGGTTTGTGTTTTTCTTGTTGATTTCGGAAGCCATTCTAATCTCTAAACATAGTCGCGCTCTTAATAACAGATTTGAACTTTCTTCTCCATTCATTCTCTGATCCCTCCATGCTTACACTCCTTGCCTCTCCTTCCTTCCCAGCACGACCCTACTACGCTTAGCATCTACCTGCCCAGAACCAATCCACCCACACCTCGATGCCTTCTTTTTTGTGCTTAAATATCACTTATAATTACATGAAAATTAATTTTACATGAAATAAATAAAAAATAAAATAAATTAATTGTAGGAATAATTATACCCTATACCATTACATATTAATAAAGTCAATAGAATTAAGAAATCTACACTATATATATATATATATATATATATATATATTTATAATCTCTAAATTCCCCCTCTCCCACCATCCCTTTTCATTCAACTGAGTCTTGATCTTCTTTAGATTTCATAATTCATATTACTATAAATCTACCTTTTATTTCACAATTGATTTCAGTTTTGAATTTAAATTAATTCTAACCAGATTTTTTATTGCCTCCCCTTGACCGTTCATTTTCTAGTAACGTCTTAACGACTTTCGCTAACAATTTTTTTTCAAATTTCAAATTAAAATTGAATTAAAATAAAAATAATAAAAAATAATAATAAATAATAAAGTATATAAATAAATAAATATTAATAAGATGACAAGCTTAAAGCTGAATAATTATACAATAAATTAAAGAGAAAAAATTATGATAGGAATAATTAATATTGATATCCAATTAGCTTATCTAAACTCATTCTCAGCGAATCTCCCACCAATTCTCTGCGGCATTTCGTCAATAGTTGTGTCCGTCTAGCCTATTCGACTACTCGGTCATATTTTTGATCTGTTTCTTTTGATAATGAGAGGTTCCACTCTCGAAAATTAAAGTTTAAAGTTTACCCCTTTTCCGGACCTTTTAAATTGTTTGACGGTAAACTTTTTTCTATTTACTGTTCTGGTATTTAAACCGTGAAATATTAATAAATTGATTTGAGATACCATTCATATTTTCTCTTCTCATTCATTTTTGTTCATCTGTTCCACCTTACGGTACCTATATTGCATTGCTCCTGCCTCGGATTGCGAACTTACACCTCTCTCTCTCTCTCTCTCCATCTCTCTCTCTATCTATCTATCCCTCTATCTCTCTCTCTCTCTCTCTCTCTCTCTCTCTCTCTCTCTCTCTCTCTCTCTATATATATATATATATATATATATATATATAGAACTGGTGCCTCTTAGAGAATTTAGTAGTAAAAAGTCAAACCATGGCTTAAATGCAATGTTCCGACCGTTTATTATTGTTGTTAAACACTGTTCGACTGTTTATTATGTGCGTTCGCTAATTTAGCGTATGTAGGGTTAAATTACTCTAATTTTCGTGCTAATTGGTGGTGGCCAAGGAGTAGAATACCAGACTACGAGTCAGTGATGACTTTGAAACCGATTCTTGTCTTCCTACCGGCAGGAATTAGCATTTCCTACACTGAAGATTGCATAAGCATGAAACATCGATGTCTGTAGGTAATAATAATAATATTTATTTCAAAATGTTATATATATATATATATATGTGTATATATATATATATATATATATATATATATATATATATATATATATATATATATATATATATATATATATATATATGCAATATAAAATGGAATTAAGGATAAGCGAATCAGCAAACTAACAAAAATATAAACACAAACACATATAAAAGCTCTACCAAGATATTTCAGTTGCAAGAAGGCAACCATCCTCGGTTGGAAGTAAGAACTTTTATTAACAGGAATTCAAATTGTACAAGACGCGTTGAAAACAAAACAAAAAGAAAACAAAACAAACGTAAACAAACAAGTCAGGAACAGCAGAAAGAAGAAAAAAGATATGCATCAGCATTTGACGTAACTGTCAAAAACAGGGAAAGGAGCAAGATTTAAATACAAGGAATGAAGAAAGGAAGGAAAGAAAGAGAAATAAACGTGAACACAAACAATGGGAGAAGGAGAGAAGAAGGGAAAGGTGGAGGAGGAAGTCAAAGGAATGGCTTATTGACCATCGACGTATCGAGCTAAGTTCTGTTCAAATAAAATGTATTTTGCATTGACCGTATTAATATTACTTGACCTCATATTCCAAATGGTATTTCTATTTAAAATTATTTGTTTCTAAGAAGTTTGCCGACTAGCAATATATCTCCACACAGGAAACGCCGGATAAATATCGTTAGTATTTAGATAATAATAAAAAAAATATAGAATCAACACGCCATACACATATTTATTATTCGGACGACTATTCTCATCTTTCTTGTTATTTTCACAACGTTTCGGCCGACGTCATCTCCGACCTCTTTCAGGTGTGTTTTTTTGAACTTCGGAATCTTTCTGCCAAACTCGGCAACCTATACGGAATTTCGAATTGAAGGTTTGACTTAATCCACGGGGGTAGATTGGTCTCATTCTGTCACCCATGATAACTAGAAGTGTTCATTCTTATGTTATTCTTACTTATTATCGCCTGTAGTGAGGATTGAACCTTTAATCCCCGGAGGACTGTCAATTAGAACTGGTTGTTAATAAACGTATTTAACTATTCCGCCACGAGTCCCTAATAACTTTCCGTACCACGAAGACAGAGTTAGACATAAGGTCAGTTTGTTATGTGGAGATGTGAATCCAGCTCCCCCAAAAGGAGAACTCTGTATTAGGATAAATTGTCTTAGTCTAGAAGTATTTCGTATTTACTGACGGAGGACAAAACAAATGAAGTGTAGTATCAGAACAGATACTATGCTTTGCTTCTACGAGTCGATTCGACGAAATAGTTCCTCAGTTCGAAAAGATGCGCCTGAAGAAAGTCTAAATCTGGTGAAAATTACAACTAAGAAGTGGATGTCTGTCCATACAAATAATACGGTACTTATATCGATCTTGACCCAGTTTCCGTGAGTTTCTTGTCGGAAGCGTTCGGCTATCCTACGCAAATGCCCGAGAGATGACGAGCCGATTTGTACCAGACGACAATTTTGATATGGTGCTACGTCCTATGATTATATCGTTTTGCTTGTTTTCTTTGTTAGGGTTAGGGTTTAGGCTTAGGGTTAGGGTTAAAAATATTTATTTGATAACAGTAATTTCGCTCTGTTTTTCTTATTTTATTTGTTTTGTTGTTTAAAAAAGTTGTTGCAAATATAACTAAATAATAGGACGCAGCACCGTATCAAAATTGTCGTCTGGTACAAATCGGCTCGTCATCTCTCGGGCGTTTGCGTAGGATAGCCGAACGCTTCCGACAAGAAACTCGCGAAAACTGGGTCAAGATCGATATAAGTACCAATAATACAAATAACACAAATTATCAACCATTCTCTGAAAATTTCGAAACGGAAACTCTAAACATTTTCAATAGATGGCATTGGCACTTATTCAGAATCGTACGCTATCATTAGATAGCGTACCGCTTCAGTCTGATTCGGTTATTAGAATCTAGTAATAGATAATGTACGCTGCTCCTCTTGTTACTCCTGAAGAAACAAAAGATCTTCAAAGAAGAGTAGAATCATGTCTAGGAGACAATTGGCTTTCCTGAACACTGAACATTTCCATTTTCGACTCGATTGAATGAAATAAATTCAATTATTTTCTCTTTAGAAAAAATAAGTTCCTCTTACCAATGTTCTTATTCGAAGTAGCAAACATTTTTTTTAAACTTGAGACAAAAAAGTACTGCAGGGAAAATAAATTCCTGTCGATTCTCGCGAGAGAAGTACAGGAAGACAAAGAATTATTTGCTGGCTTTTGTTATTTCATACAAAAGACATCTGTCAAAATAATAGGAAATGTTTAACACCGACTAGAGCACAATTTAGCCATAATTGAGATCTATTTTCCCGGCAAAACGAACGATCTGAATCTATCTTTTCACAACGAAACACCTCATAGAACTTTATAACATGCCAAAGAGGTCCATAACTTTTATTGAATGACTTGGAGTTGAGTGAAAATTCGTAAAAGATTCGCTGGAAAACTTAGGAACATTTATACACTATTTGAAAGAGACATCTATGCTTTTTTGAATTTTGGCTAGTAACAAAGTGTATTGATTTACTCCTCTCCAGGAGTTAGGCACAAGGCCAGTTTTTATCTTACTCCCACAAGTAAGATGTGACCCAAGGTCGGGTCGGGAAAGTGGGGTTTAAAAATTGCCTGGGCAGCCCGTCGGCATTCCCCGGTAGGGGCGCCTCAGACAGTAAGTCAATAAACTTACTCCTCCCCAAAGAGGGGAGGCAAATCCTGGGAGGGTGGACCTCCTAGAACTGCACAGGACATACCCATTGACCGGCGTAAGTCAAGACAATACCAGTCTATGGGGTGCAGTATCCATTGGAACAGATACTACACTTTGATCTTAGCTATCTGTCCTGATACAACACGTGATGATTTCTGTCTTTTAAAAAACAAAATTTTGTTTAAATCCAGAGTGCCCCTTTTTGGGGAACTGGATTTCCCCTACATTAAAAACCGTCCTCGTGGGGAGGCGAGTAAAAGTAAAGTACATTCGCATGATGCTATTTTTGGCCATATCGAAGTTGTCCAAATCCTTAGTGGAAGTGTTGCTATGGTACCAACTGAATTCGAACTCGGAACACCCGTCGAGAATTTTTACCGTTATTCATTTGACCACCTAAACCTCCTGCCTATTCTGAGCAATTATATTCTAACAATAATCGGATCAAATGAATTTGAAGCACCCTAGAATTGACAACGACAAAAAAGAACATAGTTTGCCTTGTTTTCTTTAAGGTTCGGTTTAATTATGACCAAAACAATACGACATTTGTCATTTTTTCATCACATATATGTTTTTTATGAGAAAACATTTTATTTACAAAAGTTTCACTAATAGCATTAAACTACATTGTTTTAAAACAAAATGTATAAACAAACGAAAGAAACAAAAATATAAAAAAACATTTTAAAAAAACATTTAAATAAAAAAGATGTTGTGCAATGAAAGTGTCATGAGATTAAATTTAATGTTTCACATCAAATAACATTTAATAGGTTTCCAGATATTAAATGTCGCTAAATGTAATGTTTTATTATATTATTTTTCGAATATTAAAAAATATTGTGTTGTATTTTGGGTTTTCTCTCTAAAAATCTTTAATTTATAATCTACCTCTCTCTATATAACAGTCAATGCTTGTTTGTGTGTTATAGAACTATATATATATATATATATATATATATATATATATATATATATATATATATATATATATATATATATATATATATATATTTATATATATATATATATACAAATATATATATATATATATATATAGATTTAGATTTTTCACTTATAAAATAGATCATTCAGTGAAGACCGGGGTTGTTCCAATAAAAAATAAGCTCGATGATACTCGATTACAGAGTACAGAGCATTTATATGTGATTTTATGAAGGCTTACCAAAGCATTCCTTTCAAGACACCAATGATCACCATTAAAGATATTTTTTCTTACAAATACTAACATTTAATTTGAATAAATAGTATTTGTAAGAAAAAATATCTTTAATGGTGATCATTGGTGTCTTGAAAGGAATGCTTTGGTAAGCCTTCATAAAATCACACACACATATATATATATATATATATATATATATATATATATATATATATATATATATATATATAGTAAGCTATGCAAATATATGTATGGCAATTAAGCTACACAGAGACTCCCGCGTTTCATCCCCGGGGGGAATCTTCAGGCTAAAGTGCATGGAGTTATTTTTGCCGGGTGTTTTTATATACACGGCTTAGCTAGTTAACTAATCAGATTCATTGTTGTTCTCTTAGCCAATCGTTGGGCTTCCCGTGAACAAAAGTGTGGTTAGTGTTACTTCCTTCCTATATCATGTTCTATTGTTCTGTTTTCTATAGATTTGCCTATATCCCGTTTTCTTTGTTGTGTCAATATAATGGGTGAATTTATTTTAACACGTGGTTCCTAGTATTTCTATTTTAGATTTTTATTTTTAAATTGTTAAGTTTTTTTTAGTTTAGTTTTTGTTTATTTATTTAGCTGTTTGCTATCTCACTTCTACAGTTTAATAGATTTCTAGGGTCTTTAAAGTTTAGGATTTCTACATGTACTGGCCTGTCCTATTATTTTCCATTCAATTATTGGTGAGCGTCCATTTTCTTTGGGCTCCCAATAGTTGTTTGATCGTGTTGTTTTAATTTGACGTTCTCTGTTTTTAGATGTTCTTCTGTTGTCATAATATCTAGTTTTAAAATCGAGGGAAGTCATACCCACGTAGTATTTCTTGTTATTCGGCCTTTCCTTGGCAAATATTGTGGCTTGGTATAAAGATAATAAAAAATTATAAATTATATATCCCTATAAAATGTTATGTGGATACATGAAATACTAATATATATATATATATATATATATATATATATATATATATATATATATATATATATATATATATATATATATATATAAACTGTTAGAACGTTCAAATGAGTTTCAATAAAGGTAAATAAAATCTTACAAGGAATCTCTCTCTCTTTTTCTCTCCCTCTCTCTATATATATACTGAAAGAATACTATATATATATATATATATATATATATATGATGGACTCTCCCGTCGATTTCGACGTATGAGTGCCCCACCTGGGGCTGCCCGCGCGTGAATTTGTAATTGCAAGAGTTCTTCTATCTCTTATATATATATATATATCTATATATATCTATCTATATATATATATATATATATATATATATATATATATATATATATATATATATATATATATATATATATCTTCAGGGTATGTGCAAAAGAAATCAATAAAGTGCTCGATCGCAGAAATGTTAGAGCTAAAATACAATATATTTATTTAAAAACTTTACGTTACATATTTTAGAAACCTTACCATGGTTTCATTAACATGGATTGACCATTACTGTTTGGAAAAGGCTGTTACAATCCATCCCAATTCCTCAGTACTCTCCCCAAAAGGGACACTTTAGCGAATTCACCGGATGATGATACCGATGATCGTTGAACTTTATTCTTCGGTTTGTTTTCATTTCGTGAATCGCTAAAGAATTGGAATGGATTGTAACGGCAATCGATGTCAATGAAACCATGACACATCTTTGAAATATGTAACGTATACTTTTTAATAAATAATTTGTTTATATATACACAAATTATTTATTTAAACACTATATATCTAATATATAAAGTTTAGACGATTTTCCCTATACTTTTTTAATAATAGGAATTTAACCACATGCATCACAGTCTACTAAACTCCCCACTATATTACGCTTATTCACTCGAGCGTGTTTTAATAGATTTTACATAATATATCTCCAGCTAACACTAAATGTTACTTTTGACCCACCATCTTCGACTCTCCTCAAAACATACTCCATATAGTTGGTAGCCACAATTTCCCTTCTAATATTTTTTCTACTAACATTCTGCCCACTACACCGGAAATTAATATAACCACGGATACTTTTTATAAACGTACACTTTATTATTTGCTCTTCATATGCCATTAATTTAATACATAATAAAATACGTTCCGCACAAATTTGATAGACGCTCCCTTACTTTCCACTGGTTGTCGAGAATATCGGTTTACATCATTTCTGCCTATTACGAAAAGAGTTATTCTCAATCCAGTTTCTATGGACTAAATTAAACGAACATATTAACTCATACTTTTGCCCGATTCAAAATGGCTGCTACAATCTCTTCAGCTAATCGACTTCACCCATTTTCCTTATCACTCTTCGTTTGATTCAAGTAATTCAACATTTGTGTTTTCCTTTTAAAGTTAGGTATTCATCTTTTTTATATTTTTACATTGGGGGCGGGGGTTAACGTAAGACGTTTCCATAAAAAGATTTTACATTTTCACATTCAATAAACATTACAAAGATTACAAAGACACATAAACAGAAACATTTCCGAGTACAGATTTCGCGATTACAATTCCGTTATTCCGTATTCATAACATTATTATGTTACGGATTAACGGACTACATTAAAAACAAACGCAATAAGAAAATCACTTAGTAAGTACATTTCTTAATTATATAACATTAAAAATAAACATAATATTATGAGAATATTTTTTTATTTAAAACAAGTAATACATGTTTAATTGTTACATTAAACATACATCTAACATAATAAGAATATGTTAATTTAAACAATCTCAATTATTTTCATTGTTTTATTTATTACACAATATACATTTGTTTTACGTGCCTATGTAGTTTCGTTACACGTGGCCCAATTTTTTTCAATTAATACACTAACAGAACATTGTAATTGGTTTTACTTAATGTTCCTACGTAAATACGTTACTATTTTGAAACCCATTCTTAACATGGCAGGGGAGCTTAGTTAACTATTCTGTACTTTCACCTCTCAATTTAATAAACTATTGTAACAATTTATTTTTACTTGCACACCCTCTTCAATGCTCAGTCAGTGATATAGAAATCCTTCTGGACTGCAGCAATCTTTCATTGGGGGACTGGACTTTTATCGATTAGTTTTTTCTTGTAAATAATATTACAATATGCTTAACGATAAACAATCATAAGACAATATCACATATGAATTTGTAAACATCGATAATTAAAAATTAAATACATTTTTTAAACGAAATTCTTTCACCTACAAGTAAATTTGTAAAAATCGATAATTAAAAATTAAATACATTTTTTAAACGAAATTCTTTCAGCTACAAGTAAATTTGCTCTCTAGCTAGTTGCCCCATCCCCAACTCTGGCCTCTGCCTCCGCACCTATACAGTATACAACCTACAATGCGCTAAGTGTCAAAAGTTCTACATCGGTAGTACCGTTAGGCCTCTACACCAACGCATTAAAGAGCATCTAAACACCCACATTTCTTCCTTCCATAAACACTTAATATCATGTGGCAACACACATCGCTCCATTAGTGTCCGCATCCTCAACTCCGTCCGCAATATAGGTCAGCTTCGAATTTCGGAAGCTATTCTAATCTCTAAATTTCGTCCAACCTTGAATAACAGATTGCCTTTGTCTCCTCTTCATTTGCCAACGCCACCCACCCCACATTTTGCTTGCCTTTGTCTCCTCGGTATGTGCTAGCGCCACTCACCCCACATTTTTACACTTTACGTATTATAATTGTGGAATGGATTGATATGCACTTTATTTACACGTATTTAGACCTAGTGATTATGTGTATGCATATATACATGTATGTGAATATGGGTGTATTCTCATGTGTGTGTATGTGTATGCTCAATAAATAAAATAATAGTAGAAAAAATTAAAATAAAGGAAATTAAAGATTGAAATTAGAATGAATAAAAATAAAAAAAAAAATGAAAAAAAAAAATATAGTAATAAAAGCATAAATTAAATATATTAATAGATCATAATAACAAGGGAGAATTGAGGAAGGAAAAAAAATAGTAAATGTAAAATAAGTGAATCTATGAGTCAATGGATAGAATAAATTTATACAAATTTACTTCTAAGGGTATTTTCCTCTTAAATTAACTATAAAAAAGAAAGAAAGAAGAAAGGAAAGAATGAATGAATGAATAAGTAAATTAATATGTATTTAGATATTTACACTTTATGTATGCATGTATATTTTATTTTTTATTTCAATTTTATTTTTGTTTGTTTATCTTTATTTTTGCTTGTTTATTTATTTGTTTATTTTTTCTTATTTATTTATTTTTTCCATAGTTCCCCCCCCCCTTCCCCAAAATCTCTTCTTATTCCCCCCCCTTCCCATGTTACAACGGTTCCCTCCTTGGCTTTGATCCATTCCACAATTCAAATTCCTTCTCAAATTTCAAATCTCATTTCTAGATATATTTTTAAATAAGTTATCCCCCTTTGACAATAACAGCCCACACGTAAATTTAAATTTGAATTGAATCAAGAGAAAAAAGAGGAGATAAAAAATAATAAAAATAAAATTAATTAATGAATCATATAAAATAAAACATAATAAAATTATAATAATTAGTATATTATTAAACAAATGTTTATAACATTTTAACTTTAGTTATATAATTGCTTAATAGAATTTTGACATTTTCTGCGTTCCCAGTTCCAATTGTCTCCTGCCGTATTTCGATGTTCTGACACCGGTTTTTCCCGTTTTTTTCTATCCACTCGGTCTTTTATTTTTGTCTTCTGATAATGAAAGTTTTTCTTTCGAAAATTTAAGATTACCCTTTGCCGAACTGTTACTTACCGGACAGTATTTACTATTTTGGTATTTAATCAGTTTTCGTGAAATTATTAATAAATCGTTTTGAGTTTCACTTTCTCCCTGCGTTTATTTCTTTTCACTTTTCCATCTTACGGCAACCACATCGCATTGCTATAGCCTCGGACGACTAATTTGCACTTACATTTACCAGCAATGCTTCAAGCAAACTACAATCTCTTTATATATATATATATATATATATATATATATATATATATATATATATATTACACGAACATCGGAATATATATGGACACGTTTTGAGAAAGTATTCGAGTCAGTGACTAGGTGGAAGAATGTAGAAGAAGGCACAAACCCTAACTCGACTGTGAGACAATTTGATAGTCTTTTATATGCAAATTTAGACGCGTTTGTAGGATTGAAGTCGCCATTTAGACATAAATACCACCTGTCCATCGACGTTTAGTATCAAATAATTGAGATCACCTTCGTCTGTGAAACAGGAAGTTTAGTTTATTTCTATATCAATATATCTCCAACCAACCGCTATCTATCTATCTATCTATCTATCTTGTTTTTTATCTATCTATCTATCTATCTATCTATCTATCTATCTATCTATCTATCTATCTATCTATCTATCTATCTATCTATCTATCTATCTATCTATATCTTTTAATCTATCTATCTATCTATCTATCTATATAATTATTTTAATCTATCTATCTATCTATCTATCTATCTATCTTCTTTAATCTATCTATCTATCTATCTTGTTTTTTATCTATCTATCAACCAACCAATCTATCTATCTATCTATCTATCTATCTATCTATCTATCTATCTATCTATCTATCTATCTATCTATCTATCTATCTATCTATATCTATCTATCTATCTATCTATCAACCAACTACTATCTATCTATCTATCTATCTATCTATCTATCTATCTATCTATCTATCTATCATCTATCATCTATCTATCTATCTATCTATTTATCTATCTATCTATCTATCAATTTATCAACCAACCAATCAATCTATCTATCATCTATCTATCTATGTATCTATCTATCTATTTATCTATCTATCTATCTATCTATCTATCTATCTGACTCGAGGTTATTGTTCTATGCAGTGAGGTTAAAGGAATTTTATTTCATCAAGTCCATTGTAAACATGGAAATGAATTGATTCTGCAAATGTCAAATTAGACAAAAAAAATACTCGTATACTTTCTTAGAACAATGTTCTGGTAATTCTAATCGATATTTCGGTGCGGTCTTGGAATCTTAGCGTTGGATTACAATAAATCACACACAGCAAAAGGGCAAACGTGCAGCCTACACGAGAGAGTGAACTGGAACCGTCTGTTTCAGCATTCTCCTCATCTTACGACACACTTGAACATATAAGTACATTTCCTCAGTAAATTTTAATTACAAGGATTAAAAAAGAATAGAAACAAAGATGTTATTCTTCCTAATTTTATTTATTAATAGAGATAAATATATACTTCCCCCCAAATAATCTAATTTAAAATTCTTAAACAAGCTTATTCATTCATCGTTCTTTTTGATTTCTCTCGATGATAATTCATTTAAGGATATTCGCAAATTTAGACAAACTCAAATATTCTAGTTTGGAAGATGTTCTAAAAGAGATTATTCTATTAAAGTTATAGTAAAGCTTATTTCCAGTTGGATAGTTATTTGAGATTGAAAGACAACAAACATATCTTTGGAGATAAAATTCTTTTTAGAATGAAATACATTTCCGAATCTAAATGAAATTCTTAATAAATAATAATATCTAAATTATAAATAATGAATAAATAATAAATAATATTAATTATACTGAAAAAATGATAATAAAAAATAATTAATAAATTATTACAAAATGTTGAAATAAATTTAAAAATCTAAAACTAATTAATAATAATAATAATAATAATAATAATAATAATAATAATAATAATAATAATAATAATAATAATAATAATAATAATAATAATAATAATAATAGTACATCAATAAATGATAAATAAATAACAAAAATGATACGAAAAGATAATAAAAATAAATACATTAAAAAATAAATGATTACCTTTTTGGAAATAAATAAATGTCTCGATCTAGAAGGAATTATTAATAAATGATAATAGTAAATAAATAAATAACTAATAAAAATAATACAGAACAAATAATAAACAAATAAATGAATGAAAATATAAATTAAAAATAATAAACACATTTTTGGAAATAAATTAATTTCCAAATTTAAACGAAATTATTAACATTAAATCAACAGTAGAGTTGAACCAAGTTCTCGAAATAAGTTTTAGGGCAACAACATCACTGTGCAATTGACACCTCTGTATCAAAGAAACATAATAGAAATTGTTATTTTTTAAAGATTTTATATTGAAATTAGATGCTGTCTAAGGGATCTTGAAGTCACATCAGACCCCTACAGCCTTCTTTTCTCACAGTCTGTCTCTTCTGCGTTATTTCGATCAAGGGTGCTCGACCAGTCTTGGGCCCCTCCTTGTCAGACATTCACAGCAAGAAACCATCTATTGTTACAAGTGTCGAATTAGTTTTCTTTACACCTTCGTGTGCTTAACATGAAACGGAATTTCCATAAACAGTCTTTCTTTGCAACAAATTCCCGTCTGTGGAACACATTACTGTGGAACTGCGTCCCTGCTGATGACAACTTGATCGTCTTCAAATCCAATGTAAACAAATGGTTGTCCTATACCGCCCCATAAAAAATAAAACACAGCTCATACAATTAATCGATGTTTGTACACCAATAGTATTTCTCATCTTTCAGCTGGTATTTCTATCTCATTAACCTGTATCCTCGAGTGTCTTTTGGTTTTAATAACTGGTGACCCTACATGTAAAAGAAAAAAATCAATCTAAAGCATGATTAATGACGAACATTCTATTTCAAGCTTAAGCATGCTAAATGACGAACATCCTAGTTCAATCTGAAGCATGCTCAATGACGAATCTCCTATTAAAATCTTAAGCATTATAAATGATGAACATCTTATTTCAATCGCAAGCATGATAAATGACAACATCGTATTTCCATCGTTAGCATTATAAATGACGATAATCCTATTTTAATCATAAGCATTATATATGACAGAACATCTTATTTCAATCATAAGCATTATAAATGACGAACATCCTATTTTCATCGTAAGCATTATAAATGACGAATATCCTATTTCAATCGTAATTATGATAAATGACGAACATCCTATTTCAATCATAAGCATTATAAATGACGAACATCCTATTTAAATCATAAGCATTGTAAATAGCGAACATCCTGTTTTCATCGTAAGCATTATAAATGACGAATATCCTATTTCAATCGTAAGTATGATAAATGACGAACATCCTATTTCAATCATAAGCATTATAAATGACGAACATCCTATTTAAATCATAAGCATTGTAAATAGCGAACATCCTGTTTTCATCGTAAGCATTATAAATGACGAATATCCTATTTCAATCGTAAGTATGATAAATGACGAACATCCTATTTCAATCATAAGCATTATAAATGACGAACATCCTATTTCAATCATAAGCATTATAAATGACGAACATCCTATTTAAATCATAAGCATTGTAAATAGCGAACATCCTGTTTTCATCGTAAGCATTATAAATGACGAATATCCTATTTCAATCGTAAGTATGATAAATGACGAACATCCTATTTCAATCATAAGCATTATAAATGACGAACATCCTATTTCAATCATAAGCATTATAAATGACGAACATCCTATTTCAATCATAAGCATTGTAAATAGCGAACATCCTGTTTTCATCGTAAGCATTATAAATGACGAATATCCTATTTCAATCGTAAGTATGATAAATGACGAACATCCTATTTCAATCATAAGCATTATAAATGACGAACCTCTTATTTCCATCGTAATCATTTACATATTAAATATGATAAATGACGAACATCCTTTTTCAATCTTAGGCATGGTAAATGGCGAACATCGTATCTACATCGTAAGCATGATAAATGACGACTATATTATTTGAATATTAAGCATGAAAAATGACGAAAATCTCATTTCAGTTGTAAGCATGGTAAATGACGAACATCCTATTCACATCTTTAGCATGATCAATTACGAACAAACAATTTCAATCTTAAGCATGATCAATGACGAACAAACAATTTCAATCTTAAGCATGATCAATGACGAACATCCAATTTCAATCTTAAGCATGATAAATAACGAACATCCAATTTCAATCTTACGCATGATAAATGACGAACAAACAATTTCAATCTTAAGCATGATAAATGACGAACATCCAATTTCAATCTTAAGCATGATAAATGACGAACATCCAATTTCAATCTTAAGCATGATAAATGACGAACATCCAATTTCAATCTTACGCATGATGAATTCTGTAAAGAATAAATAAGAAAGAGTGTCACAAATAGGAAACAAAAACCTTCTTGTAACTGGCACATTCGGCACTAGGGACTGGTTAGTTGTAAGACCCGATCTTTGAAGTCGAACTTCGCTATAGTTCATCTCGGTCAAAGGCGTCTATCTTTCCAAGCCTTACCACTTCATTCGGAATTGGCATTTGTTTTATTTTCGGTAACCTGAGACGCTCCTACCGGGGAATGCTGACGGGTTAGATTACAGTTATTTTTATAAACTTCTAGAGTGCCATCTTGAGGGAGTTAGATCAGTAAACAGATGTATGTCTAATTGTGCTGCAGTGTGAGGCGAGTGAACATCCCTCTCCAAAAATGATCGAGTAATGTCATAACTGAAATATATAGTTCATATTAATATCAATGAGAGTTTAGATACACTTGAAAAAGGAGTATGTCCCCGAAATATTGTGATATTTCGGCGTCACACATATCAACCGACATAGTGACCGAAGAGAAATTTGGAACTAAATAAGATATCGTATAGTAATAAAAATAAACGCCTTGTCATTCAGTATTTAGTTTTCCTTATTATAAGCCGGTACATTTACCTTTTGTAAAACTCCACTTTACAAATGAAACAAAAATGAATACATACTTTAATGACACAAATCAGCGCGTATTGCGATTGTGGCGACCATGAAGGCTTCTTAGATGTTATATTGATTAACCTCGTTAGAGAATGGAGACAGGAATCTTCCTCATTTTCGTGTCGTAATAAAGCAGTGATTATTAGCATCGTATGGATGTTATTGTCGTAGGTGTTGTGAAACCAACCATTATTACCTTCCAGCTACTAATATTACTTAATTTCATAACGTTCGAGCGTAGGAAAAAAAACTTACGCTATTAACAAAAAAAAATCTATTGCTGATTAGGTTTTTATTAGATCTTTATTATTGTAGAATCAGCTATAAAATATTCTGTTATATTGCAATCTCGCTGTGAAAATAGATTAAAAAAGACAGTATGGAAAGTAGTTCTCAGTCGTGATTCGTGATTATCCGAAATGTATACCATAAACAATTATCATAATACAGTGGGCCGAAAATGCCACTGAAGGAATCATTAACAAATGTCACAATCTTTTATGAAATCCAAGCATATATAGTAGGAAGAAACTGCAGCTTATACCTGACTTGTCCGCCAAAATTCAGTCAAAAATGCCCAACAGTCTTGGTTTTATCACCGTTTATTGATATAGGATCAACGTTGGCAGTCGTCTATCAAAAGGAGGTGTATCCTGAATGCGTTTCACACTCATCGGATCTTAATTCCCACACACATGTTTTTATCTCTGGGTCTTTCTCTAAAAAATAATGGCTAACAAAACAATCCGCAGATTTATCCCGAACACGAGGATTACAGACCATTACAGACCATTACAGACCATTACAGACCAAAACAGGACAATATCAAGAGAATAGTGTGTGAGAGTAATTGCCAATTTTGCACGTTATCTATCATTTCACGGCGATTGTTGGAGAATGGCACTATGGGAATGGACGTATCTGTTGGAAATCGTTGGTTTGACTTGCGCGAATTAACACGGGGTGGACCGGCAGTCGAGTGCAGAATAGGGCCTGTTCTCACAGTCAGAAATCACAGACGTGACAGGTTCACCGTGTGACGAGACCCCGGATAAGGGTCAGTGTGCACCTGCGATAGGCTGTGACGTCACTGGCCCTTGCGTGGGAAACAGAGGGATCTATGACGTCACTCGTTCTTCGGAGAAGCGAGTTTCGTCTGGGGTTTGGAGGCGAACCTATCAGACATGATTTTGATGTAGTCAGCAATTTGATTCAAGAGAAATATTTCCCTGAGAAAATACAAGCGAGAGAAATCCTTTCCCCTCTCTAGGAATGGTTAAGAAAATAATTGTTAAGTACTACAATAAAGTAGTTATTTGCTTTCCCCCCTCTCCCCCCTCTCTCTCTCTCTCTCTCTCTCGACGTAGTGAATGGCCTAGGCCGATAAATAACAACGCTTGTAATAAAAGGAATTGAACGTTAAGAGGATTGTTTGTCTTCGGAGTGCGTCATGGGTTTTTTGTTGCAGACAACGGACGGCGTGGTTCACGACAGGAAGAAAGGAAGAAAGAATTCATGCACTAGACGACACGACCCTCTACACGGCGAGGGAGAAAACTAAAGGTATGCAAACAATATATGAACTATGTGATTTATGATGATTTAAAAATGACGAGTATTAAATGTGAACTGCCACGGTCCTTTCAGGGACGAGTATAACAAACGAGTAAAGCCACGGCCCGTATCGGGAAGAGTATACAGAACGAGAACCGTCGCGGCCCAAGAGTAGAACTATGCAACACGATAAGATGACTGCATTTTTGGTAGGCAAACCTAAGTTTGGCTTTGTAGCAAATATGGTTGGATTGAAGAAAGGATTGTGACTTTCATTATATGTTAATTTCATAGGTAGCATATTGGGGGGTGAGGGAACCTGCACCTATATACAATAAACAATCTAATGTCACTGGTTAGTATATACAATTATCTTGACATATTGTAGATATATCGCATTTCTCATACATATTATTATAGCACTAATTTTACAGTTGTACCCCATTAGACTTGCAGTTAATACAAAGCATATTCTTCATCATTCAACTGACAACCCATCCATTAACCCTTACCCTCGAGTGGCTTTTAGTCATGATAATTGGTGACTTAGTTAAAGAAAAAAATCCTACCGTATAGGAGATATTCAGGTTAGCAACTATCGCTTATTTTTACTTGTCCCCCTTTACAATATTCGACGGGATATACGTCGAAATATGACAGAGAAAGAGAGAGATAGAAGGAGAGAGAGAAAGAATAAAAATAATAAAACATAATAGAAATTGTTATTTTTTAAAGATTTTATATTGAAATTAGATGCTGTTTAAGGGATCTTGAAGTCACATCAGACCCCTACAGCCTTCTTTTCTCACTGTCTGTCTCTTCTGCATTATTTCGATCAAGGGTGCTCGACCAGTCTAGGGCCCCTCCTTGTCAGACATTCACAGCAAGAAACCATCTATTGTTACAAGTGTCGAATTAGTTTTCTTTACACCTTCGTGTGCTTAACATGAAACGGAATTTTCATAAACAGTCTTTCTTTGCAACAAATTCACGTCTGTGGAACACATTACTGTGGAACTGCCTCCCTGCTGATGACAATTCGGTCGTCTTCAAATCCAATGTAAACAAATTGTTGTCCTATACCGCCCCATAAAAAATAAAACACAGCTCACACAATTAACCGATGTTTGTACTCCAATAGTATTTCTCATCTTTCGGCTGGTATTTCTAGGAGATATTCAGGTTAGCAAATGATCGCTTATTTTTACCTGCCCCCTTTACAATATTCGAGCGGATATACGTCGAATGTGGGAGAGAGAGAGAGAGAGAGAGAGAGAGAGAGCGAGAAGGAGAGAGATAGAAAGAGAGAGAGATATACATAGCGAGATCATGTATTTTCCTTCAATTTCGATTTTTATCACGTTTATCTTTGTTCAATTTTATCGTCTTAATTTTTCTTGGATTGTTTATATTTTTCTTCCGTTTCATTGTAGCGTTGCCAATTGTTGCTTACTGGTCCATAAATGCGAAAGGTGTTGCGGCAAAAACTATGAATTGAAACAAGAAAGGATTTTTGTAGTTTACGACTAATCGCAAGTAGAATGTCGACATCCTCTTAGCATAATCCGCTTTACCAATACATTCAACTCCTCAGCTGAAGGGAGCAAAGGGCGGAACATCAGCTCACTTCGGTTGTCAATCTTTCGCTGGTTTTCCGACAATTCTCTGCCGATCAGTTACGTAATTCTGCAATTGTTTTAAATACATTTCCCAAATCGGCATATCTTAAAATAAAAGCAATGATATGTTTATGTTTTCACTCTCCTCTCAAGCTTGAAATTATCAAAACAATCGAAGTCGCATTCTAAACAGGGCGTCTACCCAAACCGTTGACCAACATCGCGTTACCATTTGGATGAGGATACTAATTTACTGTCTTTTCGATCAGCGTTGTTACATCTTCTCTTTCATTTTTTTTATTTTTTCCTATTTTTCTTTCTTCTTCTCTTTCTTTTTTCATTTCGTGGGTACATTTTTTCTTTCTTTAATTTTTCGAATATTTCTACTATTTTTCACTTTTATTTATTTTGCATTTTTCGCCGTTCTTTTATTTTGAAGGTAAATGGGGTTGCAGAGAAGTCATAACACCCCCCCTCCCCAGTTGACCTCTAGGCGTGTCGTCGAATGGCTTTCATGCTCCTAGCCCGATGCGACACGCAAAATATAGTCTATTCATAATGAATGACTATCTGTGCCTGTTTTGCCATATCCTTCTTGAGGTTACCCTGTTAATATGTATGCACATAAACAGAACAGGGCAGATCTAGAGGAATAAATCTTGACCACAAATCCTGTTATTTCACATGTAGTGAAATACTTCGAGTTTCACTCATCAACAAACAGCTGATGAGTTTGTTCTGCTAACAACATGACTTCACCGATGGTCATATATATTTAACAATTTAATAACAGTTAGTTAAACACGATTGGTTCACCGTCAAATGATGTATGACTCAAGTCGAGAAATCTTTTAGAATAAAGTTGTTCATGATTTTCTTCGACTTTATTTTATTTATGCCCTGTTTAATTAAGATCACTATTTATTTCTTAGTCTTTTTCTCTGCGAGAAATGAGCGATGAAAAAGGCAACATCTTCTTCCTTTTGGATATACTATCTAACTAAACAACAAAACGGTTAAAAAAAAACCCGAACATTTTGTGTTTCTTGACTCAGTGATTCCAGGATTCTCATGTGACATTAACATAAAACTAGAAATAGCAACTTCTGAATGTGGACGTTTAAAAGAAAAGATATGGAACTCGAAGATCACATCAACGTCTGTGAAGATTTTAGAATGTACTGATAGTTCTTATTGCTGAACCCCACACTCTCTTTGAAATGAAACGTTTAAGAACTAT
The DNA here is from genome assembly GCA_963556195.1 of Sepiola atlantica. NCBI lineage: Eukaryota > Metazoa > Mollusca > Cephalopoda > Sepiida > Sepiolidae > Sepiola > Sepiola atlantica. The sequence goes on along the minus strand of OY744539.1, from coordinate 89,343,348 downwards.
TCTTGGAGTAATTTTGAGAGATAGACTAAAAGATGCAGATATCAAAAAAGGTTTAATATTAACAGATCTATAATCGATGTTATTCGAAAATCAACGATTAACTTGCTTGGACATGTTTCCTGGCAACCACACTCCAGCTATGTAAACAAATCATACCAAGAAGATTCAATTGAAGAAAGATCAAGAGGACGACCACCAAAAGAGGCGACCGGATAAAAGTTGAGAGTGGCATGACTCTCTTAACAGCTGAAAGACTGGCTCAAGTCGGTGACAAGTGGATGACTATTGCTTTCAAGCAGGTGGCGAAGCTCTCTCAAGTATGAATAAAAGTTATGTAAGTAAGTGTTGTAAAGGTCATGATTTTGCATAAATACGAAACTAACATAAAGGGAAGTAATCAGGTATTGACGAAAGTACGTATATAAAACGGGCAGTGATATCTGGACGGCAGTTAAGAGTCAACGTCTCTACTTCCTACCGGATCCCTGTTAAACGCAAACCACTCGGCGTATTCTTAATTTAGTATGTCCTATGTAATTTAGGATATAACAGTAAAGTCAATTTTCTTAGACATGATATCTTGTTTGCGTCGTTTATGTTAAATGAACGAATTCTTTCTTTTTGACTATAATTTTAAAATGTATTTTTTGTTATTTTGCTCTTTAATTATTCAGTTTTTGATTTTGTTTTTTGTATTTGAGTAATTTAATGTTTCGTTTTTTAGTTTTTTTTCATTTTACTATTCTTTCATTTGCAGCAAAAATAAGGGAACACAAAGAAAAAAGTTTAAAGAAACAAACGTAGTAGTTTTCCATTCTTGTTTTTGTTAAATTCCTTACATTTTTCTTTCTTTCTATTCGTCTTTCTTTGAAAACTCATTCTTTATTTTTCTTTTGTTTTGACTTCGAAATTTTATTGTTTCATTCTTTCGTTATTTTCTTCAGCTCTTTCATATCTGGGTGTCTTCTTTCTTTCTTTTCTTTTTGTCTTTCGTTTCATTTTATTGCTTTCTTTTTTGTTCTTTGTATCTACATGTGTCTTTTATTTTTTCTTTATTTTCCTTTTTTCCTACTTTCTTAATCATTATATTTCTTTGTTTGTTCTATTCTATTCTATTTATCTTCTTTCTTTTGCTCTCTTTTCATTGTTTTGCTCTCTTTTTTCTTTTTCTTTAATTGTTTACTTTCTTTTAAAATATTTTCTCTTTTTTCTCTTTGAATAATTCTTTCCTTTTTGTTCGTTTTTTATATATTCATTATATGTATATTTTCTTCTTTCTTCAATTGTTTCCTTTCCTTTTAAACTATTTTCTCTTTTTTTAAAATTCTTTCTTTTTCATTCTTTTTGCTCTCTTTTTTCTTTTTCTTTAATTGTTTACTTTCTTTTAAAAATATTTTCTCTTTTTTCTCTTTGAATAATTCTTTCCTTTTTGTTCGTTTTTTATATATTCATTATATGTATATTTTCTTCTTTCTTCAATTGTTTCCTTTCCTTTTAAACTATTTTCTCTTTTTTTTAAATTCTTTCTTTTTCATTCTTTTTGCTCTCTTTTTTCTTTTTCTTTAATTGTTTACTTTCTTTTAAAAATATTTTCTCTTTTTTCTCTTTGAATAATTCTTTCCTTTTTGTTCGTTTTTATATATTCATTATATGTATATTTTCTTCTTTCTTTAATTGTTTCCTTTCCTTTTAAACTATTTTCTCTTTTTTTAAAATTCTTTCTTTTTCATTCTTTTTGCTCTCTTTTTTCTTTTTTCTCTTTGAATAATTCTTTCTTTTTTGTTCGTTTTGATATATTCATTATATGTATATTTTCTTCTTTCTTTAATTGTTTCCTTTCCTTTTAAACTATTTTCTCTTTTTTAAAAATTCTTTCTTTTTCATTCTTTTTGCTCTCTTTTTTCTTTTTTCTCTTTGAATAATTCTTTCCTTTTTGTTCGTTTTGATATATTCATTATATGTATATTTTCTTCTTTCTTTAATTGTGTCCTTTCCTTTTAAACTATTTTCTCTTTTTTTTAAATTCTTTCTTTTTCATTCTTTTTGCTCTCTTTTTTCTTTTTTCTCTTTGAATAATTCTTTCCTTTTTGTTCGTTTTGATATATTCATTATATGTATATTTTCTTCTTTCTTTAATTGTTTCCTTTCCTTTTAAACTATTTTCTCTTTTTTTTAAATTCTTTCTTTTTCATTCTTTTTGCTCTTTTTTTTCTTTTTCTTTAATTGTTTACTTTCTTTTAAAATATTTTCTCTTTTTTCTCTTTGAATAATTCTTTCCTTTTTGTTCGTTTTGATATATTCATTATATGTATATTTTCTTCTTTCTTTAATTGTGTCCTTTCCTTTTAAACTATTTTCTCTTTTTTTAAAATTCTTTCTTTTTCATTCTTTTTGCTCTCTTTTTTCTTTTTTCTCTTTGAATAATTCTTTCCTTTTTGTTCGTTTTTATATATTCATTATATGTATATTTTCTTCTTTCTTTAATTGTTTCCTTTCCTTTTAAACTATTTTCTCTTTTTTTTAAATTCTTTCTTTTTCATTCTTTTTGCTCTCTTTTCTCTTTTTTCTCTTTGAATAATTCTTTCCTTTTTGTTCGTTTTGATATATTCATTATATGTATATTTGTTCCGACATATTTTTAGTCTTATTTCCTGTCTTTTCTGTCTTTTCTTTTTCTTCCCAGCTCATTATATGTTTGTTTCACACATCTTCTTTTCTATTTCCTTTCATTTCTTCCTTCCTTTCTTGTTTTTCACTTCCTTTCATTTTCATTATATGCATTTGTACCGACATATTTTCTTTCTCTTGTTTTCTTTATTTCCTATTTTCTTTTTTCTTTTCTTTCGTTCTATTTTTCCCCTGTCATCCCGACCAGCCAATTCAAATGAGGCTGATTAAAAACGAATAAACTTGGCTTTGGCCTCAGCTGGCTGATCCGTTTAAATGGTGATCATAAAATCTCTGTTCTTTCTTTCAACTTCCAAAACAACCGGAAAGACAACCAGCATCAAACTCTCTGACACCTTCCAGGCCCAAACTTGGCCAGAAAACTCACGGAGGGACAGCTAAGATTACGTCATAATCCCCTGACATACATTATTGTATTCATCCCAAGGCGATCCATAATACAGACCTGGCAAACATGCGACTGCGATCCACGACTGGGAGCGGAATGTGAAGACCAAAATTACTACTAAATAATAATTATCGATAAAAGTTTTAGTAAGAAATTTCTTAGTAATGTCCAGTAATTAGCAACTATACATATTATTAGGAAGCAGTATACAATAATTGATTTATTTCCATCAAATCAAATGTAAAAAGTACAAAAATAAAAAATAACTAAATTCACAAAAAAAAACTTTATTCACAACGAATTAGACACATTTTTACCTCATGAGTCAATTTGTTTATGTTGACTAATTGATTACAGAAAATATTATCACATAATACAATCAGAAAGCAAATTCCACATTTTACAAAATCAAATACTTTATTATTTATAAAGTATTTGATTTTGTAAAATGTGGAATTTGCTTTCCGATTGTATTAATAATGTTCGGCGAATAAATTTTGATGAAATTAATTTAATTTGTTTTTACAGAAGATGAAGAATATGCTTACTTCTTCATGATACACAGTCTTAATAATAAAATCAACCAACATTAACATACAAATAACACCAATAAAATATATGTAAGTTTGTCCTGACATAAAAAAATATTTTTTAGCAACAATAACGGTGCTTCTTGCTTAAAAGTCCGAAAAAAAGATTTCTTTGTCTTTTAATGTTTAAGAGGTAAATAAGGGGCAGTAACTCTTATCAACTGTTGTTATTACATCTAACGTAATTTACTGCCACATTCAATTAATTAGTAATAAATGAACAACAAAGTATACGTAAATGGAAAATTTAAGATTTTGAAAATTAATTAGTAATAAATGAACAACAAAGTATACATAAATGGAAAATTTAAGATTTTATTGAAAATTTACGCATTTATTTTGTTTATACTTGGGTTTTTTACTCGTGATGGCACAAGTCGCATGTTATGCCCACAATTACAGGTCTCTTCTCCAGAAATAATTCCATGCGCTTGCAAAAAATCTATCTGTTTTGCTTTTTCTGAAGTAAAATATAGTACGTCTTCAAACTGGAACAATTTCAAATCCATGATTCCAGTTGAAGAGAATATCAGGCTTGATAGAAATTAACGATAAAGTCTGGCTCAAAATTACAATTAAGAGTTACTGCCCCTTATTTACCTCTTAAACATTAAAAGACAAAGAAATCTTTTTTTCGGACTTTTAAGCAAGAAGCACCACAATAACTCTTGTTTGACGATTTAATAATGAGAGATTCGTGGTCTGTTCTGTTACTTAAATCTGAAAAAATACAACATATTCTACTTTGTTTAGGCGATTACGTGTGAACACCCTGAAAATATCTGGTGGAAAGAAGAAAAAACAAGTCAACAATTATTTAATAATTTAGAGTGGGGATAAGTTTCGTATATAAAATTAACGTAAAATGGTCCCCTATTTCCGGGTCATACTAATTGTTTTAAAGCAGTTTACTAAAAGAGTTTAACCAATAACCCTAAGTCCGAGTGGCAAAGTCGTAAAACCACACATAATCGCCTAAAAATGTAGAAACACTACTCGCCCCCTACTCCTAAAAAAACCGCACAGGATTTCTCTCTCATAGCAAAAAAAAAGAATCGGTTGCTCTAAAACGCTAAAATGGTCCGGAAATGGGTGATCATTTGACATTAAATTTATATGCGAAACTGATCCGTCACTCTAAATTATAGTTTAATTGTTTCTTTTTCTTTCTGCTAAGTTTTTCAGAGTGTTCACATGTAATCGGCTAAAATAGTAGAATCTCATTTTTGTTTTTATACATAATTTTCCAAGCAGTTATTAGATATGTTTTACATTTCCACCCTTTTTACCTATATTTTATTGGTTTTATGTTCTTGTTAATGTTAGTTGATTTTATTATTACGACTGTGTATCATGAATAAATAAGCATTTGTCTTCGTCTCCCGTAAAAACAAATTGTATATGTAACAAACATAACAAATGTTGTAAAACTTATCAAAATTGTTTCTTATCAAAATTGTTTCTTATCAAAATTGTTTCTCAAAAAAACATTTTGTTCATAAAGTATTTGACTTTGTAAAATGTTGAATTTGCTTTCTGATTGCAATTCCGTTTCCGTCAGAAAATGTTGTTGCACCAAAAATAGTTTATTATTTCCACAAACGTAGATATATATATATATATATATATATAATTTATTTTATACGTACATAAAGCAATCCATAGACACGTGTTTCTGGCTCACAGCCGTCATCAGCATAGCTGACTTAGACAGAGATCGAACCTTCGATATTTATGTATATAGTCCACGTTCTACCACTGGACCAAGACGCTCTGTCTAGAAATATGTACGATTTTTATCACCCAAATATTTAATGTATTTTTTTATGTAATTATTTTTATTGGTGATTGTAGCGTTCGTTGTTATTTTGCGAACCATTATTTCAATTGTCTCACTTTCCTAAGTGATTAAGATGCAGAAAATTGCATTATTAGTCGCCCTTAACTTTATAGGACGTATTTTTCGTTAACATATATTTTTATTTATTTTATACGTACATAAAAGTAATCCATGGACACATGTTTCTGGCTCACAGAATATTTTTCTTTTTAGATATTTCTTGCAAACAGTGGGAGCGCCTAAAGGGTTCAATCTGTAGACAATTTAAATATCATAAACTAGTAGGAATACCCGGTGTTGTCTGGGAAACCATTAGGAACATATTGTCCTGTGTCTTATTCTTATATTTTATTTTTTAGAATTTACCATTTCGGTGGGGTGGTCAGAAATGTACTCAGCATTTATTGGCTTATAGTTGTTGTACATACAGCGATAAATGTGGAAAACATTTTCGGTAAATTTATACTCTTTAAACCTCTCGAGTTCGCCTTAAGAACAAATCTTTTTTTTTAGTTTTTAGATGAGGGTTCACTTTACTATTTAAATTTACCATCGATGATCACTCATTAAAATGATCATTCATTTTCGGACCAGCGAGTGCCAATAATAACCGAGTTTTCAAGCAAACTAGTATTGGGAGAAACAACCAATTTTTTAACATATCTTTAGGATTTCCATGACTGTCTATTTTTTTAAATTGTACTACTACTACTACTACTACTACTACTACTACTACTACGGCTACTACTACGGCTACTACTACGGCTACTACTACGGCTACTACTACTATTTTTTTTATTCACCACTGAAGTGTAAGGATCAACTGTGATAGGAGTCATATTTTTTGAGGGAGCAGTCTGTGTGGTGAGATGGATAACAAGATGTTCTGTGTGGTGAGATGGATAACAAGATGTTCGTTCACATTACATTTAAATAGGTCAAGGAAACCGGGATCAGGGATGGAATTCCAAAGGCGAGCGGTTTAACGGGAGAAGTTACTTTAGTAGAAAGTCTTCCGGCATCTAGGTACCTCTACAATGAAGGGGTGAGATTTTGCCGCTAGCCTGTCTGACCGCCAGCTGAATAGGAATTTTGGGTATTGACCCTGACTTCGTACCCCCCCCCACACCATATTTTTCACGTTGTATTAACATCTCTGCATGTTGGTCCGGTCGAGGGAACAGGGAGGACATTTCAAAGGCAAGTGAACCGAAGAAAGAAGCTAATAGAGTAGATAGTCTGCCGGTAGATATGGATCTCTACAGTGAAGGTGTGTGATTTTGCTGTTAGACGCGTTGTTCAGGGTGTTTTCATTGGGGAGGTACAGGTGCATTTAGTTCAATGAGACGCATTCCGTGGGAAGTACTTGCAAAACAGGTACAGCGATGCAACACTGCGGCGATGCGACAGGGCCTAGAGCTTGGCAGACAGTGCAGGGCGTTTTAGGTTTGGAATTGTTTTATACACTCTGTCCAAGACGGAGCGATTTGTGGTTGGTGCACCAGCCGAGATGCGGAAACTCATTGCACCGGCGATTGGTCGCTTTATAGAGCTATAGGATATTGAGGGTTAGGGTTAGAATTTTTCAAGCGGTAGAAGGAACCTATCTTCTTTGCTGCACACTTGGCAGTATCTTCTATGTAAACGCCACTTTCTGAAACAATCAGCATATAAATACACGCCTCGCGTGGAATTGTTAATTGAAACGAAACAAGCGAACTCTTCATTCTTCAAGTGAAAGATATCTTTACTCACAAAGTATACCTATTATTATATTTCATGTACAGTTGGGTAAGCCCAGTTTTCATACACTTTTCATCATAAATTATTTCTATTCCATTTCAGTTTGTTCGTACTGATTCTTATTCTCCTTATTAAAACAATTAATAATAATATCTCCGTATCATGAACGGGTTAAAACGGGAATTTCAACCTCATAAACGTGTATAGTCTACAACTAAACTGAATACTTTGTTTTATTTGGATAATTCGGACTACTGCTCCCATCTTGGATGTTATTCGCACAACGTTTCGGCCGATGTAACCCCAACCTTGTTTAGATGTGTCGGGAATTTGAACAGAACCCTTTATTTAATCCACGGGGTTGTATTCGTTCCGTCAGTCATGATCGGCTAGAATTCTTAAGTAATTCGTAATTGTATTCTTAGTATCGCCCGTACCGAGGATTGAACCTTCAACCTCCAGAAGAAGCCTCTTAGATCGGATTACCTAGGACTTTTATCCGTTATGCCACGTCTTTTTTGATGCTTAACCTTTTGAATTTAGTTAAAGCGATTTTGCTTTGTAAACATATTTATCGATAAACTAAAAGAATACTCGTTTTAGGGCGGATTAAATTACTTCCCAGAACAAGACAGGCTTGCACCAATTTTGTGTCTCCTTACGAAGATTAAAAATGATACCAAACCTTATGGCCAGTATCCCTATTAAGATTTTGAACCAAATCTATTACACGATTTTGATTATAGAAAATGTCTAAAATAAAAGGTTTACGCTTAAGGGGTTTTAAGATCTTGCTTCATTGGTGTCTAATTATTATTGATCAAATTTAATGTAAATCAGAAATATTTGGATTTTCAAAAGGGATGTTGTGCCCATATTATACCCCCTAAAACCTCTTTAAAACTGAATTTTGGGGAATCTTTATTAACTAATGTTGAATCTTTATTGTTAACATTTCACAAAAATCGGAGGTATCTGTAGTTTCACGAAGTGCTACCACCACATTTTTACTCCCTTTGCACAAGAACAAAATTAAAATAAATATAACTAACATTACCACCTGTTACGTCTATCAGCTGTTTTCGAAAACTCATAATGATCGGTTAATTAGTTCAGGAATGAATTCTATGCATACAAATATATAAATATATACACACACCTATCTTTATAGAGATAAAGATCAAACCGATAACAAATTCAACTGTCTGTTATGGTTCTTTGAAAAAAAAAAACCCAAAACATACGAACACTTTTTGACAGAAGTATATGACTGTGGTGTGTGTGACTTCTGTGTCAGTTATTTTTCATTTTCTATCCTAACAATGTCCTATATCTTCCATCTGACGAGCTGCATGAGAAAACGTCCCAATAAAGATATGTTCAGCTTGCATCGCTTTTTATTCCATCGTTGCTATTCTATCTGCTATAAAATGCAGGATGGTGCGCGTCTATAAATATATCCGCATTTACATAAATACAATGGAATTAAAGTAGTAAAGTAAATGCTATTATCGTGGATTATATATTTATTGATCTATCTCTATATAACAGTGTAATCAGCTGAATGGAAGTAGAAATCCGAACGAACGTAAAAAAGTTACTAGTTCTCATAAGCTACTTTCTTTCTTTCTCCGTTTGTTAAGCTTACTCTTTCCTTTTATGTAGCTTTTCTTGCTCTAACGACGGGGGCAAACGCCGATAGTAAATCATATCTACAATGCTCATACATTGACCGCCACTCTCGAACAGCATTTAACTTCGCCGAACAGACTTTCTTCTTAATTGGCTTTTGAACGGACTTTCCATCGTACAGATCTTGGTCTAGCTGACCTTCTATCGAAGAGACTTGTTACCGAATGGTCTTTTCGGCGAGCGAACCTTCTACCAAACGAACTTTACACCAAACACACTTTTCGCCTAACAGACTTTCTTTCTAACAAACTTTTCGTCGCACATAATTTTCGACGAACAGACTATCTACCTTACGTAATTTTCATTGAATGAACCTTTTATCGGACGGACTTTCCCCCGAACGGACTTTTCGCGCACCGAACGGAACGTTTGCTAAACAGACCTTAAATCAAACAGACATTTCGGCGAACAATGTTTTCCCTTTTTACATTGAAAGTTCAAACTATGTAATTTAATTGGTAACGTTGTTTAGATCTGCAAACATATTTATATATAAATCAGATATATGAGAAAATCGTGTCTTTTGTATTAAAAAAAATACAACACAAAAACTTCATGCCAACAGAAGTTTACGGCTTCAATGGAATTATGTCAGGTATTTTTCTTTCGCGATCCGAGAAATGTTCTATGTCTTCCATCGTACAAGCTGCATGGGAAAATTTCCCAAGAAAGATATGCTAGCCTTAAGCGTTTGCTATTCGACCGTTGATATTCAAGTAGGAAATGCTCTACGAGGTACGTGTAAAAATAAATGCACATTTATATAAGAACAATGGAACACACGCACTGAAATAGATGCTATTATATAAATGTATATCTGTTGGATAATGGCCCTATGGGAATGGACGTATCTGTTGGGAATCGTTGGTTTGACTTGCGCGAATTAACGCGGGTGCAGTCGAGTGCAGATTAGGGCCTGCTCTCACAGTCAGAGCTAACAGACGTGACAAGGTTACCGTGTGACGAGACCCCAGATCAAGGGTCAGTCTGCACCTGCGAGAGGCTCTGTGACGTCACGGGTCTTGCGTGGGAAACAGAGGATCCGTGACGTCACTCGTTCTCGTGAGAAGCGAGTTTTCGCCAGTCTGGGTTTTTGGAAGCAAACCGATGAGACTTGATTGTTAAAATGTAATTTACAACAGATAAGGGAAATATTTCCCTTAAGGGAATACAAGCGAGAGAAATCCTTCCCCCTCTCTATGAATAGTTAAGAAAATAATTGTTAACTAACTACGATAAAGTAGTGATTTGCTCTCTCTCTCTCTCTCTCGACGTAGTGAATGACTCCCAGTTGAAATAACAACGCTTGTAATAAAATGAATTACATTTAAAGAAGAGTTTGCCTTCGGAGTGCGTCATGCTATTTTTGTTGCAGACAACGGACGACGTGGTTCACGACAGGAAGGAAAGAAGAAAGAATTCATCCACTAGACGACACGACCAACCCTCTACAGGCGAAGGAGAAATCTAATGTATGCAACATATCATTCTATCTCTGTCACCTCCCACACACACTCTCTCCCATTCTCCCTTTGTATATATGTACATCACTCTATCAATATATCTGTCAATCTGTATTACTTTGTAACTGTTCATGTCTTGTTGTCTGTCGCGCCATCTATGTATCTCTACTTTCTTCGTCGACGGAGATCAACGGCAGTAAACGTTTTAGACATCGTTATTTTATTGACGTTTAACTATTTATATATCTATTATATATCTATTATATATCTATTATATATCTATTATATATCTATTATATATCTATTATATACCTATTATATATCTATTTATATATCTATTATATATCTATTATATATTTATTATATATCTATTATATATCTATTATATATCTATTATATATCTATTATATATCTATTATATATCTATTATATATCTATTAATATATCTATTATATATCTATTATATATCTATTATATATCTATTATATATCTATTATATATCTATTATATATCTATTATATATCTATTATATATCTATTATATACCTATTATATATCTATTATATATCTATTATATATCTATTAATATATCTATTATATATCTATTATATATCTATTATATATCTATTATATATCTATTATATACCTATTATATATCTATTATATATCTATTATATATCTATTAATATATCTATTATATATCTATTATATATCTATTATATATCTATTATATATCTATTATATACCTATTATATATCTATTATATATCTATTATATATCTATTATATATCTATTATATATCTATTATATATCTATTATAAATCTATTAATATATCTATTATATATCTATTATATATCTATTATATATCTATTATATATCTATTATATATCTATTATATATCTATTATATATCTATTATATATCATCAATTTAGTATGACACGAATCAATGGAGCATCATACTTGTTAAAAAGTTTCAGAGAAGCCATTTTATGGCTCAATTGTAAGGTGGAATTAATCAGCATCAAATCGCCGCAAACCTCGGGATTCCACTTGCCACTGTTAACCGATTAATTGTCCGATTAACAATACACACATTAGAATTTCTTACACTGTTATAAAGAAATATTCTAAGAACTTGATATTGTAACAATTATATATATATATATATATATATATATATATATATATATATATATATATATATATATAAAGAGAATAGTTGAAGCATTGATGTTAAATAATATGTGGGTATTTATGAAGTCTGATAGCAATACAGAATACCGGAATGGAGTATAAACAAAAAATAATCAGAGACATTTCGGGTTTATATATTAATATAGATGCAAATGCAAGTATCTATTTTTTATTAATATAGATGCAAATGCAAGTATCTATTTTTTATTAGTATAGATGCAAATGCAAGTATCTATTTTTTTTATTAATATAGATGCAAATGCAAGTATCTATTTTTTTTATTAATATAGATGCAAATGCAAGTATCTATTTTTTTTATTAATATAGATGCAAATGCACGTATCTATTTTTTATTAATATAGATGCAAATGCAAGTATCTATTTTTTTTATTAATATAGATGCAAATGCAAGTATCTATTTTTTTTATTAATATAGATGCAAATGCACGTATCTATTTTTTTTATTAATATAGATGCAAATGCAAGTATCTATTTTTTTTATTAATATAGATGCAAATGCAAGTATCTATTTTTTTTATTAATATAGATGCAAATGCACGTATCTATTTTTTATTAATATAGATGCAAATGCAAGTATCTATTTTTTTTATTAATATAGATGCAAATGCAAGTATCTATTTTTTTTATTAATATAGATGCAAATGCAAGTATCTTTTTTTTTATTAATATAGATGCAAATGCAAGTATCTTTTTTTTTATTAATATAGATGCAAATGCACGTATCTATTTTTTTTATTAATATAGATGCAAATGCAAGTATCTTTTTTTTTATTAATATAGATGCAAATGCACGTATCTTTTTTTTATTAATATAGATGCAAATGCAAGTATCTATTTTTTTTATTAATATAGATGCAAATGCAAGTATCTATTTTTTTTATTAATATAGATGCAAATGCACGTATCTATTTTTTATTAATATAGATGCAAATGCAAGTATCTTTTTTTTTATTAATATAGATGCAAATGCAAGTATCTTTTTTTTTATTAATATAGATGCAAATGCAAGTATCTTTTTTTTTATTAATATAGATGCAAATGCAAGTATCTATTTTTTTTATTAATATAGATGCAAATGCAAGTATCTTTTTTTTTATTAATATAGATGCAAATGCACGTATCTTTTTTTTATTAATATAGATGCAAATGCAAGTATCTATTTTTTTTATTAATATAGATGCAAATGCAAGTATCTATTTTTTTTATTAATATAGATGCAAATGCAAGTATCTATTTTTTTTATTAATATAGATGCAAATGCAAGTATCTATTTTTTTTATTAATATAGATGCAAATGCACGTATCTTTTTTTTATTAATATAGATGCAAATGCAAGTATCTATTTTTTATTAATATAGATGCAAATGCAAGTATCTATTTTTTTTATTAATATAGATGCAAATGCAAGTATCTATTTTTTTTATTAATATAGATGCAAATGCACGTATCTATTTTTTATTAATATAGATGCAAATGCAAGTATCTATTTTTTATTAATATAGATGCAAATGCAAGTATCTATTTTTTATTAATATAGATGCAAATGCAAGTATCTATTTTTTATTAATATAGATGCAAATGCAAGTATCTATTTTTTTTATTAATATAGATGCAAATGCAAGTATCTATTTTTTATTAATATAGATGCAAATGCACGTATCTATTTTTTATTAATATAGATGCAAATGCAAGTATCTATTTTTTATTAATATAGATGCAAATGCACGTATCTATTTTTTATTAATATAGATGCAAATGCAAGTATCTATTTTTTATTAATATAGATGCAAATGCAAGTATCTATTTTTTATTAATATAGATGCAAATGCAAGTATCTATTTTTTATTAATATAGATGCAAATGCAAGTATCTATTTTTTTATTATTAATATAGATTCAAATGCAAGTATCTATTTTTTTATTATTAATATAGATTCAAATGCAAGTATCTATTTTTTTATTATTAATATAGATTCAAATGCAAGTATCTATTTTTTATTAATATAGATGCAAATGCAAGTATCTATTTTTTTATTATTAATATAGATTCAAATGCAAGTATCTATTTTTTTATTATTAATATAGATTCAAATGCAAGTATCTATTTTTTATTAATATAGATGCAAATGCAAGTATCTATTTTTTTATTATTAATATAGATGCAAATGCAAGTATCTATTTTTTTATTATTAATATAGATTCAAATGCACGTATCTATTTTTTATTAATATAGATGCAAATGCAAGTATCTATTTTTTTATTATTAATATAGATTCAAATGCAAGTATCTATTTTTTATTAATATAGATGCAAATGCAAGTATCTATTTTTTTATTATTAATATAGATTCAAATGCAAGTATCTATTTTTTTATTATTAATATAGATTCAAATGCAAGTATCTATTTTTTATTAATATAGATGCAAATGCAAGTATCTATTTTTTTATTATTAATATAGATGCAAATGCAAGTATCTATTTTTTTATTATTAATATAGATTCAAATGCACGTATCTATTTTTTATTAATATAGATGCAAATGCAAGTATCTATTTTTTATTAATATAGATGCAAATGCACGTATCTATTTTTTATTAATATAGATGCAAATGCACGTATCTTTTTTTTATTAATATAGATGCAAATGCAAGTATCTATTTTTTTATTATTAATATAGATGCAAATGCAAGTATCTATTTTTTTATTATTAATATAGATTCAAATGCACGTATCTATTTTTTATTAATATAGATGCAAATGCAAGTATCTATTTTTTTATTATTAATATAGATGCAAATGCAAGTATCTATTTTTTATTAATATAGATGCAAATGCACGTATCTATTTTTTATTAATATAGATGCAAATGCAAGTATCTATTTTTTTTATTAATATAGATGCAAATGCAAGTATCTATTTTTTTTATTAATATAGATGCAAATGCACGTATCTATTTTTTTATTATTAATATAGATGCAAATGCAAGTATCTATTTTTTATTAATATAGATGCAAATGCACGTATCTATTTTTTATTAATATAGATGCAAATGCAAGTATCTATTTTTTATTAATATAGATGCAAATGCACGTATCTATTTTTTATTAATATAGATGCAAATGCAAGTATCTATTTTTTATTAATATAGATGCAAATGCAAGTATCTATTTTTTTATTATTAATATAGATTCAAATGCAAGTATCTATTTTTTTATTATTAATATAGATTCAAATGCAAGTATCTATTTTTTATTAATATAGATGCAAATGCAAGTATCTATTTTTTTTATTAATATAGATGCAAATGCACGTATCTATTTTTTATTAATATAGATGCAAATGCAAGTATCTATTTTTTATTAATATAGATGCAAATGCAAGTATCTATTTTTTATTAATATAGATGCAAATGCAAGTATCTATTTTTTATTAATATAGATGCAAATGCAAGTATCTATTTTTTTTATTAATATAGATGCAAATGCAAGTATCTATTTTTTATTAATATAGATGCAAATGCAAGTATCTATTTTTTATTAATATAGATGCAAATGCAAGTATCTATTTTTTATTAATATAGATGCAAATGCAAGTATCTATTTTTTTTATTAATATAGATGCAAATGCAAGTATCTATTTTTTATTAATATAGATTCAAATGCAAGTATCTATTTTTTTATTATTAATATAGATTCAAATGCAAGTATCTATTTTTTTTATTAATATAGATGCAAATGCAAGTATCTATTTTTTATTAATATAGATGCAAATGCAAGTATCTATTTTTTTATTATTAATATAGATTCAAATGCAAGTATCTATTTTTTTATTATTAATATAGATTCAAATGCAAGTATCTATTTTTTATTAATATAGATGCAAATGCAAGTATCTATTTTTTTTATTAATATAGATGCAAATGCAAGTATCTATTTTTTTTATTAATATAGATGCAAATGCACGTATCTATTTTTTATTAATATAGATGCAAATGCAAGTATCTATTTTTTATTAATATAGATGCAAATGCAAGTATCTATTTTTTATTAATATAGATGCAAATGCAAGTATCTATTTTTTTTATTAATATAGATGCAAATGCAAGTATCTATTTTTTTTATTAATATAGATGCAAATGCAAGTATCTATTTTTTTTATTAATATAGATGCAAATGCAAGTATCTATTTTTTTTATTAATATAGATGCAAATGCAAGTATCTATTTTTTATTAATATAGATGCAAATGCACGTATCTATTTTTTATTAATATAGATGCAAATGCAAGTATCTATTTTTTATTAATATAGATGCAAATGCACGTATCTATTTTTTATTAATATAGATGCAAATGCAAGTATCTATTTTTTATTAATATAGATGCAAATGCAAGTATCTATTTTTTTTATTAATATAGATGCAAATGCAAGTATCTATTTTTTTTATTAATATAGATGCAAATGCAAGTATCTATTTTTTTTATTAATATAGATGCAAATGCAAGTATCTATTTTTTTTATTAATATAGATGCAAATGCAAGTATCTATTTTTTTTATTAATATAGATGCAAATGCAAGTATCTATTTTTTATTAATATAGATGCAAATGCACGTATCTATTTTTTATTAATATAGATGCAAATGCAAGTATCTATTTTTTATTAATATAGATGCAAATGCACGTATCTATTTTTTATTAATATAGATGCAAATGCAAGTATCTATTTTTTATTAATATAGATGCAAATGCAAGTATCTATTTTTTATTAATATAGATGCAAATGCAAGTATCTATTTTTTTTATTAATATAGATGCAAATGCACGTATCTATTTTTTATTAATATAGATGCAAATGCAAGTATCTATTTTTTATTAATATAGATGCAAATGCAAGTATCTATTTTTTATTAATATAGATGCAAATGCAAGTATCTATTTTTTATTAATATAGATGCAAATGCAAGTATCTATTTTTTTTATTAATATAGATGCAAATGCAAGTATCTATTTTTTTTATTAATATAGATGCAAATGCAAGTATCTATTTTTTTTATTAATATAGATGCAAATGCAAGTATCTATTTTTTTTATTAATATAGATGCAAATGCAAGTATCTATTTTTTATTAATATAGATGCAAATGCACGTATCTATTTTTTATTAATATAGATGCAAATGCAAGTATCTATTTTTTATTAATATAGATGCAAATGCACGTATCTATTTTTTATTAATATAGATGCAAATGCAAGTATCTATTTTTTATTAATATAGATGCAAATGCAAGTATCTATTTTTTATTAATATAGATGCAAATGCAAGTATCTATTTTTTATTAATATAGATGCAAATGCAAGTATCTATTTTTTTTATTAATATAGATGCAAATGCAAGTATCTATTTTTTTTATTAATATAGATGCAAATGCAAGTATCTATTTTTTTTATTAATATAGATGCAAATGCAAGTATCTATTTTTTTATTAATATAGATGCAAATGCAAGTATCTATTTTTTATTAATATAGATGCAAATGCAAGTATCTATTTTTTATTAATATAGATGCAAATGCACGTATCTATTTTTTATTAATATAGATGCAAATGCAAGTATCTATTTTTTTTATTAATATAGATGCAAATGCAAGTATCTATTTTTTTTATTAATATAGATGCAAATGCAAGTATCTATTTTTTATTAGTATAGATGCAAATGCAAGTATCTATTTTTTTTATTAATATAGATGCAAATGCAAGTATCTATTTTTTTTATTAATATAGATGCAAATGCAAGTATCTATTTTTTATTAATATAGATGCAAATGCACGTATCTATTTTTTATTAATATAGATGCAAATGCAAGTATCTATTTTTTATTAATATAGATGCAAATGCAAGTATCTATTTTTTATTAATATAGATGCAAATGCAAGTATCTATTTTTTATTAATATAGATGCAAATGCAAGTATCTATTTTTTTTATTAATATAGATGCAAATGCAAGTATCTATTTTTTTTATTAATATAGATGCAAATGCAAGTATCTATTTTTTTTATTAATATAGATGCAAATGCAAGTATCTATTTTTTTATTAATATAGATGCAAATGCAAGTATCTATTTTTTATTAATATAGATGCAAATGCAAGTATCTATTTTTTATTAATATAGATGCAAATGCACGTATCTATTTTTTATTAATATAGATGCAAATGCAAGTATCTATTTTTTTTATTAATATAGATGCAAATGCAAGTATCTATTTTTTATTAATATAGATGCAAATGCACGTATCTATTTTTTATTAATATAGATGCAAATGCAAGTATCTATTTTTTATTAATATAGATGCAAATGCACGTATCTATTTTTTATTAATATAGATGCAAATGCAAGTATCTATTTTTTATTAATATAGATGCAAATGCACGTATCTATTTTTTATTAATATAGATGCAAATGCAAGTATCTATTTTTTATTAATATAGATGCAAATGCAAGTATCTATTTTTTATTAATATAGATGCAAATGCAAGTATCTATTTTTTATTAATATAGATGCAAATGCAAGTATCTATTTTTTTTATTAATATAGATGCAAATGCAAGTATCTATTTTTTTTATTAATATAGATGCAAATGCAAGTATCTATTTTTTTATTAATATAGATGCAAATGCAAGTATCTATTTTTTATTAATATAGATGCAAATGCAAGTATCTATTTTTTATTAATATAGATGCAAATGCACGTATCTATTTTTTATTAATATAGATGCAAATGCAAGTATCTATTTTTTTTATTAATATAGATGCAAATGCAAGTATCTATTTTTTATTAATATAGATGCAAATGCACGTATCTATTTTTTATTAATATAGATGCAAATGCAAGTATCTATTTTTTATTAATATAGATGCAAATGCACGTATCTATTTTTTATTAATATAGATGCAAATGCAAGTATCTATTTTTTATTAATATAGATGCAAATGCAAGTATCTATTTTTTATTAATATAGATGCAAATGCAAGTATCTATTTTTTATTAATATAGATGCAAATGCAAGTATCTATTTTTTTTATTAATATAGATGCAAATGCAAGTATCTATTTTTTTTATTAATATAGATGCAAATGCAAGTATCTATTTTTATTAATATAGATGCAAATGCACGTATCTATTTTTTATTAATATAGATGCAAATGCAAGTATCTATTTTTTATTAATATAGATGCAAATGCACGTATCTATTTTTTATTAATATAGATGCAAATGCAAGTATCTATTTTTTATTAATATAGATGCAAATGCAAGTATCTATTTTTTATTAATATAGATGCAAATGCAAGTATCTATTTTTTATTAATATAGATGCAAATGCAAGTATCTATTTTTTATTAGTATAGATGCAAATGCAAGTATCTATTTTTTATTAATATAGATGCAAATGCAAGTATCTATTTTTTTTATTAATATAGATGCAAATGCACGTATCTATTTTTTATTAATATAGATGCAAATGCAAGTATCTATTTTTTATTAATATAGATGCAAATGCAAGTATCTATTTTTTATTAATATAGATGCAAATGCAAGTATCTATTTTTTATTAATATAGATGCAAATGCAAGTATCTATTTTTTTTATTAATATAGATGCAAATGCAAGTATCTATTTTTTATTAATATAGATGCAAATGCAAGTATCTATTTTTTATTAATATAGATGCAAATGCAAGTATCTATTTTTTATTAGTATAGATGCAAATGCAAGTATCTATTTTTTTTATTAATATAGATGCAAATGCAAGTATCTATTTTTTTTATTAATATAGATGCAAATGCAAGTATCTATTTTTTTTATTAATATAGATGCAAATGCACGTATCTATTTTTTATTAATATAGATGCAAATGCAAGTATCTATTTTTTATTAATATAGATGCAAATGCAAGTATCTATTTTTTATTAATATAGATGCAAATGCAAGTATCTATTTTTTTTATTAATATAGATGCAAATGCACGTATCTATTTTGTTATTAATATAGATGCAAATGCAAGTATCTTTGAACCTATATACTTTTAAAAATAAATAAAATGAATGTTTTATTATATTAGTGCATTTCCTATTTGATAATGCTGTAATTTTGCGGTATATGAATGGAACGATTGCAATTGTTTTCTTTAATGGTTGCGAACAAAAATTGCCTGAATGTTTATTTGCAGAGGAATGTGGCTTTGAAGGATCTTGTTATTGACAATTATCGATGTTCCGTTTAATGTTTGGACATTATATTTGTGTATTTTTCTGTATAAAGCGTAAT
The DNA here is from genome assembly GCA_963556195.1 of Sepiola atlantica. Lineage (NCBI taxonomy): Eukaryota > Metazoa > Mollusca > Cephalopoda > Sepiida > Sepiolidae > Sepiola > Sepiola atlantica. The sequence continues at coordinate 89,323,403 of OY744539.1, read as the reverse complement.
GTTTTGTGTGATTGTATTCCTTAAAGAATCTGTCTTGTAAACATATGACTGCCGGACATATTCTCAAAAGAGAAATAAGTTCATTGTTATTTATCTTTGAACTTCTAATATTCCATTGTATTATTTTAGTTTTATTTGCGTTCGTTGTGTAGATTTATCACTAACGGCCATTTCAAATCTCTAATTGGATGTTCTTCTTTCAACGTCCAAGTCTTTTTTTCGCTGTTTTGGATTTGATATCAGCAATTGGTGATCTTTTGTATTTGCTATTTTTTGGATTCATTATCAGTTTCAGCATTTTAAATTGATTTATTCGTCCCCCGATTTATAAAATCGAGGGACCTATGTTTTAGGCATTTCCGTCCGTCCGGATTTTTCTCCCCAACCATCCATTGAATTTCTCTGAAATGTTGCATGAAGTTGTAACTTTGGTCAGGTTAGAAAGTGACATTCTCTGATTTTTGAAAAAACAATCTGGTTAGCCCCCCCCCCCTGAAATGGCAAAAAAATGACCATTTTCTCGCATAACGTTTGATCCATCCATTCAATTTTTCTGAAACTTGGCCAAAATATGAAGGCAATTGTTCCTAATAGAAAATAAGTATCGCTGACCTTGGTAAAAATCTGGTCAAAAGCCCCCAAAATGGCAAAAAATGACCCTTTTCTCCCATAACGTTTGATCCATCCATTCAATTTTTCCGAAACTTGGCCAAAATGTAGAGGCAATTGTTCTGGATATAAAATGAGCATACTTGACCTCAGAAAAATTCTGGTTCGCGCCTCCAGGGGGTATAATGGGGGTAAAAAATGCCCCAAATTGCCCAAATTTATTGCATTGTACACTCGCCACATCGAGTCACATACAAAGGGGGGACCACGCATGCGCGGCTTATTTATTTTGTTGTGATTCATAAAAGATGTTCTAAGAAAGTTGCCCATTCGCGGATTTTCTTATTTGAGTTCTTGTTTTATTTTTGGTCGGTTAGACTGATCTGTATTTTGAGTTTTACTAGAATATGATTCCGTTCTCGTATAGCAATCTCTAATTTTTCCTAGCTTCTGGGACAGATGCGTCTTTTGTGTCTCACCTGCACAATTCACTTTTCTTGTAAAAATTACGCATTCCTAGAATTTGAATAACTGCACGGAAATCAGTACCTTTTCTAATTATAAACCCGATTTTTACTTTTCAGGGTTAGGGTTAGGGTTAGGGTTAGGGTTAGGGTTAGGGTAACGGGTTTAATATGAACACGGTCTCAGTATAGTCTCATCAGTGATTCTTTTGCTGATTTTTTTCAGCGTCAGTGAGAAGTTGAGGAAAATCTGAGAACCTTCTTAACACCTACATTTTGCAGTTTCTTTGAATGACCTGCATATAAGTATTTATAGATATGTATGTAGCTATATTCATGCGGATATACTAAATGTGCATATATATATATATATATATATATATATATATATATATATATATATATATATATATAATTTATATATATATATATATATAATATGCATATATATGTGCATATGAATATATGTACGTTTATGTATACATATATGTATACGTGAAATAAAAATGAAAATTAAGATGAAGCATGTGCAATCGAAATAGAATACAATCAAGTCATCTAGGGATACCATCAAGGCATCTAGGGATCGATATTTCGCTTGCAACAATTAGTCAGGCTGTTTCAAGATAGTGATCACGTGATAAATGAAGTAGTCGTAGCAAAAGTTATATGCCTAAATGTTGATAGTGTAAGAAGAAAGCATGGAAGTAGCGGGTCATTCGTGATATGAAAGTGCTCTGCGTACGTTCACTATACAGGCCGTGATCGTACACTCGTTGTGCTTGTCCAAATTCGTTGTAGTGAGTGTCAATTGGGCAATCAATGCTGCAACAAAAGAATCCTCCCTCCAAATTAGAATCGTTTTATTCTTTTGGAAGTTACAATGATGCTCGTTTTCTTATTTTGAAGAACAGACTTGCAAATGAGAAATCTTAACCCGGCCAAATCAAAACACAAGTAAAATAACTTAGGACCCAAGATCCTCTCTATTTCTTTCTCTCTCTGTTTCCCTCTCTTTCTTTCTCTCTTTCTTTCTCTCTTTCTTTCTCTCTCTCTCTCTCTCTGTTTCTCTCTCTTTCTTTCTCTCTTTCTTTCTCTCTTTCTTTATCTTTCTCTCTCTGTTTCTCTCTCTCTGTTTCTCTTTCTTTTTCTCTATCTATTTCGCTCTCTCTTACTCTCTCTCTCTCTTTCTCTCTATTTCTCTCTCTCTTTCTCTCCCGTTTAAAACAAGTAACAAAGTTTAATTCTTTTGCAACTTACAATGATGCTCGTTTTCTTTTTTTGAATAACAGACTTGCAAATAAAAATCTTCACCAAATCAAAACAAGTCCGAAAGGCCCCCCCCTCCCGAAGCACATACACCCAACTGACTGTCAGACCCAAGAAAACTAAACTCACACAAAGATGTCCAGAAGACTAACTGGCCTCCTTTGTCCATTTGCTGGAGTATATGTAGATATTACCGGGATCACCAGAAAGACTTTTAATGATCAATTATGGTTACTACCGTCTGAAATGATGGTATCATGGCGAGCGAACAGATACTGCTCCAAAACAAGGACGTAATGCCTGATAGAATTGTATCATAACGACAAGCAGATATATAACACTTGTCTCCACCGCAAAGAGGAGGTAATTCCTGGAAGAATACGATCGTGACGAACAGACCGATACTACACTACGCTCTCTCAAAGCATATTGAGATTAATATAGTCGATTTTATTTTCGTATATTTATTAGAGCGAATATAGTATAGAGAAGTACCCCCTTATACTATTTCAGACTATAGTACACCGCCCTCCTCCTATACTATTTCGTACATTATCTCCATTTTTAATATATATACTATTTCAGACTATACTACACTGCCCTCCTCCTATACTATTTCGTACATTATCTCCATTTTAAATATATATACTATTTAAGACAATACCACACTGCCCTCTTACTTTACTATTTTATACATTATCTCCATTTTAATATATATACTATTTCAGACTATACTACACTGCCTATACTAGTTAATACATTATCTCTATTTTTAATATATATACTATTTCAGACTATACTACACTGCCCTCCTCCTATACTATTTAATACATTATCTCCATTTTTAATATATATACTATTTTAGACTATACTACACTGCCCTCCTCCTATACTATTTCATACATTATCTCTATTTTTAATATATATACTATTTCAGACTTTACTACACTGCCATCCTCCTATACTATTTCATACAGTATCTCTATTTTTAATATATATACTATTTCAGACTATACTACACTGCCCTCGTTCTATACTATTTCATACAGTATCTCTATTTTAAATATATATACTATTTAAGACTATACTACACTGCCCTCCTCCTATACTATTTCATACATTATCTTTATTTTTAATATATATACTATTTCAGACTATACTACACTGCCCTGCTCCTATACAATTTCATACATTATCTTTATTTTTAATATATATACTATTTCAGACTATACTACACTGCCCTCCTCCTATACTATTTAATACATTATCTTTATTTTTAATATATATATATATACTATTTCTGACTATACTACACTGCCCTCCTCCAATACTATTTCATACATTTGCTTCATTTTTAATATATATATATATACTATTTCAGACTATACTAAGCTTCCCCCTATACTATTTCCTACTAAATACAATAGACTTACATAGTATAATTTCGTCTTTAGACAGACATATCCATTCTCTATTATTAATATATATATATATGTATATATATATATATATATATTATACCCAAATTTCTGACTTCCTAAGAATGCCTAAACAAAGTGGCGATTATAATAAAATATTTAGACAATTAAATAAGGCAATTACTCGCCATTTTGACGCTTTTAAGTCATATCAAATTAATCAAAGCAAATTGATAGAGCAAATCTAAAACTATCTAAATAAAAATAATGTAGAATATGTATAAATGTATATATATATACATATATAACACATATAACAACAACAATAATAAAATAATAATAATAATAATAATAATGATGAATTAAAAAATAAATTAATTAAAAAAATACATATATATATATATATTTTTATTTTTAATATAAAACTAAATATAATAAAATCATAAAAATAAAAATACATAAAACTATAAATCACCTAAAAAGTAGTATAATGGATTCATCCGAACACTTTAAAAGACAGCAACATAACGGATACATTTTCTTAGACACAGACGAACAACACAGGTAAGGAGGACATTTTTTAATAACTAAATAAGTTAGCAAAACATTTATATGGAACAAAACTTAGATCAACTATACAGAACTTTTATGTTCTTGTCTTTTAAGGGAAGTGAAGTCTGATCAACTCTGCTGGGAAGCCATACCATTAAATACTGTTTTGTTTTTAAATTCCCGAAACAGTTTTTCATGATAAACAACTGATGATCCCTTAAATAATGTTAAGACTAGCGTAAACAGTAATTTATTAAAATGAATTCTTTAAAACGTAAAAAATCATTAACAGTAATTGATTAAAATTAATTGTTGAAAAAGTAAAAAATAATTAACACTAATTAATTAAAATTAATTGCTAAAAACGTAAAAAATAATTAACAGTAATTGATTAAAATGAATTGTTAAAAACGTAAAAAATAATTAAAACTAATTGATAAAATGAATTGTTAAAAACGGAAAAATAATTAACAGTAATTGATTAAAATGAATTGTTAAAAACGTAAACAATAAAAAAAAGTAATTGATTAAAATGAATTGTTAAACACATAAAAATAATTAACAGTAATTGATTGAAATGAATTGTTAAAAACGTAAAAAATAATTAACACTAATTGATTAAAATGAATTGTTAAAAACGTAAAAAATAATTAACAGTAATTGATTAAAATGAATTGTTAAAAACATAGAAATAATTAACAGTAATTGATTAAAATGAATTCTTAAAAACGTAAAAATCATTAACAGTAATTGATTAAAATGAATTGTTGAAAAAGTAAAAAAGTATTAACACTAATTAATTAAAATGAATTCTTAAAAACGTAAAAAATAATTAACAGTTATTGATTAAAATGAATTGTTAAAAACGTAACAATAATTAACAGTATTTAATTGAAATGAATAGTTAAAACATAAAAAATAATTAACAGTAATTGATTGAAATGAATTGTTAAAAACGTAAAAAATAATTAACAGTAATTGATTGAAATGAATTCTTAAAAACGTAAAAAATTGTTAACAGTAATTGATTAAAATGAATTTATAAAAACGTAAAAATAATTAACGGTAATTGATAAAAATGAATTCTTAAAAACGTAAAAAATAATTTAAAGAATTGATTGAAATTAATTGTTGAAAAAGTAAAAAATAATTAACTCTAATTTATTAAAATTAATTGTTAAAAACGTAAAAAATAATTAACAGTAATTGATTAAAATGAATTGTTAAAAACTTAAAAAATAATTAACAGTAATTGATTAAAATGAATTGTTAAAAAAGTAAAAAATAATTAACAGTAATTGATTAAAATTAAGTGTTGAAAAAGTAAAAAATAATTAACACTAATTAATTAAAATGAATTCTTAAAAACGTAAAAAATAATTAACAGTAATTGATTAAAATGAATTGCTAAAAACGTAAAAAATAATTAACTGTAATTGATTAAAATGAATTGCTAAAAAGGTAAAAAATAATTAACAGTAATTGATTAAAATTAATTGTTAAAAAAGTATAAATTAGTAAAACCTTTCTTTAAATATTTGTTTATTACTTTTAAATGATGGTAATTTTAATTAAACTAACATTGCTGGCTATAAAGAAAGATATACCGACGAGACATAAGCAAGAAAAGTTCTTATAAAGGGGAGGAGGGGGATTGCTTGCTGCTTCTTCCCCTCCTGTTAGTGACGCTATATTGTATTTAAATTCAATTATGTTCATCCCTTGGACAAACGTTTCTAATTTGTGTTTAAATATTCCTGTTCGGTCTCTACATGGATTGGCTGGATTTTCAACAAGCTGCAATCCGGTTCTAAATTGTACGTTAAAAAGATCACCTCCCCTACACAATCGCTCAGGCGAATCGATTTTATCTTTCTTTTTATTCCATTACGGTCTAATTTAAAACAAATAAATTTGTATCATTATTGTCAAAATATCGATATTTATCTATTTATATGAATAAATATTACTGTTCATCTATTTATATGAATAAATGTGAAACCTTTGTGTCGTGTTTACAAGAAACTTATGAGTAAAATGTTTATTATTTAAATTTTGGTTGCAAGTGTTTCAATTAGCGAATTTTGCGAAGCGAAAGCGAGCTGGCAAAACCTGCTAGTATTGTATGTTGTGGAGCATATGTATTGTTGATACCGTCGCACATTTCTTTAATGGATGAGAATTGACGACCACAGAAAAGTCAATATATTTATATCCTGATATGTACTTTGCTTCTATTCTCAATGTTAATGAGTTTGCAGATAAGGACGAGGACGTGGTTGCGGCGGTGGAAAGCTGAGATAAATCAACCAGCAAAGGAGGTCAATTCAAAACACCGCTGTCTCCCATTACATATCCTCCGGCATTTGGTAATCGCAGATTCTATGCTGGAAAAAGCATTTCGCGTCATCTTCATATTTCTTCCAGATAATTACTTGACGTCATACTAAATTGCAGGCTACGATGAAGACAGAGGGAGAGAGAGAGAGAGAGAGAGAGAGAGAGAGAGAGAGAGAGGGGGGGAAAGAGAGAACGAGAGAGAGAGGGGATGAGAGGGGGGTCTGCGTGATTAATCGTCATCCAAGACGAATCAATGAGATCGAATTCCAATCGGCTATTTTTAGAGGCTATGCTTTAGTGTTTTGTTAGCCGGGTTGGCGGTTTATGTTCGGTTTGGTCTAATAATCGGAAATGTCTCGCATTTCGCATTTAAAGCAGCAAGTCGGATTGGTCGCTAACCGCTTTAGTTTGGTCCTTCGTCTGTTTTCCAGCATATCGACGCTTTATGTCTTTTTTCTTGTATATTAACCCTTGTTTTACTAACACTTGTATGTTTTCCGGCATCTAAACCCTTGTCGTTTGTTTAAAGACATATAACCCCTGTTATCTGTTTTCCGGCCTATATACCACTGCTGTTTTTTTATGACAAATAAACATCTGTTGTCTGTTTTACGACATATCAACCCTTGCTGTCTGTTGTACGACATATACACCCACGTTGTCTGTTTTACGACATATCAACAGTGTTTTACGACGTATCAACACCTGTTGTCTGTTTTACGACATATAAACCCACGTTGTCTGTTTTACGACATATCAACACCTGTTGTCTGTTTTACGACATATCAACCCTTGTTGTCTGTTTTACGACACATCAACACCTGTTGTCTGTTTTACGACATATCAACACCTGTTGTCTGTTTTACGACATATCAACATCTGCTGTCTGTTTTACGACATATCAACTTCTGTTGTCTGTTTTACGACATATCAACCCTTGTTGTCTGCTTTACGACATATCACCCTGGTTGTCTGTTTTACGACATATCACCCTTGTTGCCTGTTTTACGACATATCACCCTTGTTGTCTGTTTTACGACATATCAACGCTTGTTGTCTGTTTTACGACATATCAATGCTTGTTGTCTGCTATAAACCCTTGTCTGTTTTACGAGATATTACTCCTTGTTTTACAGCCTATCAACAACTGTTGTTTTTTACGACAAATACACTATTGTTGTCTGTTTTACGACATATCAACCCTTGTTGTCTGTTTTACGACATATAAACCCTTGTTGTCTGTTTTACGACATATCAACCCGTGTTGTCTGTTTTACGACATATACACCCTTGTTGTCTGTTTTACGACATATCAACACCTGTTGTCTGCTATAAACTCTTGTCTGTTTTGTCAGAAATTTCTCTTCTTCTTTTTCTTCTTCTTTTCTTTTCTTCTTCTTCTAAAATCCCCCTTTATAAGAACTTGTAATGAATGACTGCTGCTGATGGCACGCGTCGGGTGTCTGAAGCGTGGGCGTTTGACGCCGGAAGCTGTTGAAATAACCGCGAAATTCAATCAGTTGCTGAAACAATCTCGAGGTGAAGAGGTCGGTCGACACAACTCGGACATGAGAAAGTCCTAAAAACAAGAATGTTAAAACAGGAACATGTAGAGAGCATGCCTGTAAAAATCTTCAAAGAAGTTGGAGTTTCAACTAGTGTTCGAGGTTGAATATTTACGTTGGACGGAGAAGTCCACTGAATTCTAAAAACAGAAACAAGGAAGATATTAATTTGAAAGGCAAATGTGCCTTTAGAAAAGACAAAACGAAGTGTGTTTCGAAAGATGTCTCCAAATGAAGAGTTGACGTGAAAGAGTGCCACTATTCTCAAAAGGAGTCGATCGAAGAAAAGATGCGATGTTAATGGAAAAAAATGAACAATCAAAGGGAAACAAATCAGCGCGAACTAAAAGGACTTTTCTATATTCTTCTGGTATTTTTTTATTTTACTAACAAAATTCTTACAAGTAAGTCTTTCTCTTTTTCTGACATGTCTTTCCTAGCAAAGTTAATAAGCCTTCGGGCAGCATAATTAGGACTTTATTTATGCAGCCTTTCCGTGTGTCCATCGGAACTTAAATTCAGTCTATGAAGTGAACTTTGAGCCATGAACTTTCTGCCGAACTCATTTTGCCTTTTTTTTTCTTTCTTCAATAAATTATTTGTTGTTTAAAATAGCTTGTTCTTTTCTCTTACTGTTTGCTTTATTGTCTAGTTATTGCCCGAGGTCTTTTACGTGTATCGGTTTTGGCCTGTACGTGGTTAAAATTGCGATATTCTGCATAAATAAAACTCTAGGTCTCTGTGTTCTATTCTGTATCTATGTTTAAACACAGAGGTGTTCGGCCTAATGGTTCTCTACGCTCTGTCTTACTAAGAATAGTGAGCGAGACCATTTCTTTCTGTCTATCGTTTGGGAGTGGTTCTATAAACGCTATTTTATTGTACTGTAAAGGTAGTCGTTTGTGCCCAAACTGTATATAGACTTATCAAGGTTCACTGGACTGAAGAAGCTGCTTTTATAGTCAATTAATGATTTTCTGTTTTATCTTCGTCGCTGCTTTGAGTTCATTGTGTAATTTATCTTGCGCGCGTGCGTGTCGCCATTTTATTGTCTCCACGTGGTGAGTCAGCCATCTTGTCTTGTTCAGTTTAAGTTGGCGGGAAAATTTGGCGCCAAGTGTAGGTGTCACTGTCTGTAGTAACCCCCCCTCTCTTAGTACATGTAGAAAGGAGTCGGTGGGGAGGGATTTGAAAAATGGCGAGTTTAACAGCAGATGTCTTGTTGAAAAAAATAAAATACGCTAAAGATAAAATATTAGTCGTATTTGAAGTGTTAAAATCTTCTAGTAGGATAGAAGAATCTAAATATATTTTGTGTAAAGAACAGATTGATGAATATCTGAAAGACGTAGTACGGTTGGAGGAACAAGTTATGGATGCTTATCTCTCTGATGGTGCAGACGTTGAGTTAGTGGAAAGTTTTAATAAGGGAGCTGCCTTATTTAAAATACAAGTGATAGAAAAATTAACTACGTTTAAGCCTTGTAAAAAAGACGCTGACGAGAATTCCAGAATTAGTAAGGGGATAAAAGGCATCGATTTAACCCCTAAAATAGTTTGTCCCAAGTTTAGCGATAGGGATCTGGAAACGGATAAGTTAGCTTATCTAAACTTCCATAGAGAATTTTTGAATTGTGTAGCTAATCTTGATAGTGACGCATTAAGATTAGTGATATTGAAAAACCATCTTTCTGGTTATGCCTTTCATGTGATAAAACATCTGTCTGTATCAGATGAAAATTATCGAGTAGCTTTGGACTTGCTATCGAAAGAGTTCTTAGACGAAAAGTGTATCGTCGACTCTATATTTTCGTCCATGTTGAATGAACATCGCATGTATAATAATAATGTCGTAAAGAAATTCCTGACTAAGATGAAAACCCAATTGTACGAGTTAAAGAACTCGTTCGGTTTGGATTTCTTTGAAAGTAATTCTCCAGGAAATCGTTTGTTAAGTCACATTGTATTCAATAAACTGACAACTTCCTTTAAGTCAGAATTAATACATAAGGTGAACGGAAATTATCCTTCTTTGAACCAAATGCTGGAGAATAGTGTTGAGATATTTAAAACACTGGAATTTTGTGAACACGATTCGAGATATCGTAAAGTTGATTCCTTTAAGGAAAAGAGTAAATTCAGGCCTTTCGAACCTGAAAAGAAACCTTCCACGTTGAAAAATTTTCATGTTAAAACATATAAGGTTAAGTTTAAGTGTTGTTTTTGTAGAAACGATTATCATCTGTCTCGTGACTGTAATAAGTTTCCCTCTTACGAAGAAAGACTTAAAAGATGTAGCGAATTAAAGTTATGTGCTAGGTGTACTAGCTCTTATCATCTGAAGAATTTGTGTCCTTATGAAAAAAACGATAAGATTACGTGTTGGTCGTGCGATCAGACGGGACACTTGTCCACCTTGTGTCCGAGTTTTCTCAAACCTGTGGTGAAGTCAAATATTTGCAGGTTGAAGAGTAGTTCTTCATTGTTGCCTGTGATAGGTATCACAGTTGAAGTAGGTGGCGAATTTCACACCGTAAATTGTCTGCTAGACACTGGTAGTGAACGGTCTTATATGGGTAAAAGATTTTCTGATAGATTTATGAAAGAAGAGATGTCTCCCTTGCATCGTCGAAAATACGTAATAAAGACCTTTATTGGTAGCCAAGAGAAAGACTTGAATGAAGTAACATTGAAGGTGTCCTTTCCCGATGTTGCGAGAAGTATCAATTTTCTGATGGATGAACAGTTGGATTTGTCCTTCAAAATGAAAGGGTTGGAGGAGGTGATCAGTAATTTGAAGAAAAGCGACGTTAAACTTGCTGCTGATTTCTCCGAATTGAGAAGTGATGTTCTTGAAATATACGGTCTGATAGGGATTGATGTGATTAGATTTCTGGGACATGTCTTTCCTAGCAAAGTTAATAAGCCTTCGGGCAGCATAATTAGGACTTTATTTATGCAGCCTTTCCGTGTGTCCATCGGAACTTAAATTCAGTCTATGAAGTGAACTTTGAGCCATGAACTTTCTGCCGAACTCATTTTGCCTTTTTTTTCTTTCTTCAATAAATTATTTGTTGTTTAAAATAGCTTGTTCTTTTCTCTTACTGTTTGCTTTATTGTCTAGTTATTGCCCGAGGTCTTTTACGTGTATCGGTTTTGGCCTGTACGTGGTTAAAATTGCGATAGTTTTACGAGATATTACTCTTTATTGTCTGTTTTCCAGCCTATCAACAACTGTTATTTTTTACGACAAATCAACTATTGTTGTCTGTTTTACAGAATACCACCCCTTGTTTATCTATTTTGCATATTATCAACCCCTGCAGATCTGTTTTACGGAACATCAATGCCCGTAAATATTCTTTGTTTAATGGGTCACTACTTAGCAAACACTAAAGGGCACCAAAAAATAAGTGTGGATAAGATGAACAACACTTGAGAGGGTTGAAAACAAAATTTGGATTATTTAAAAGGACGGTTCGACAAGTATCTGTTGAAATTGGACTTGAAGAAGACCATGTAGCAGTCAGCTGGAGAGAAACTCTGTTCATGGAAATTCCATTTGGTTTTAGGCAGAAAGAAAGAAACGTTCTGTTATCATCCATCAATTAAAAGATGGAAAATAATAAATATCATCTCGTCTTCCTTATCTCTATTTATAGAAAGTTGGGTATAGGTATATGTGTATATATATTTGTATGTACCGGATTCACGCCTAAACCGATTAACAGATCATTATGAATTTTGGAACACATCTGCGAGCAGTAAAGAGCCATATTTAGTTTAATTTAGTTTCATGAAAAGGTGGTGGTAGTCCTTCGTGAAAATATAGATCTATCCGATTTTTGTGAAATTTCAATACTGCGTATTTAACATCAATTAGCAATTACCAAAATTTGAGTTTCTTTGGAGTATTTTAAATAGTTTTTAGACGGCATAATACGGAGACGACCCCCCTCCCCATCGAAATTGGCATTGAATTTGCTCCATAGATATTAGGCACAAACTAGGCAAGATTCCCTGAATGTCTATTTCTTCTTAAGACTCCATAAATTTTAACCTTACAATTTAGACATTTAATGGATTTTTACTAAATTTGGAATAAGGATTCTAGACATATGGTTTATTAGTATTATATTATTATTTTATTCTTTTTAAGGGGACATAAACGTGGTAACACAACTGTTCCGTAACGTACATTTATTTTAACCGTCGGGTACCTTTCTAGTACCCCCCCCCCAATATATATATATATATATATATATATATATATATATATATATAAAGGATTTCTACAAGGAATAATTTCAGTCACGGCCACTCATCCCAATGAATCAGTCTTACCAAAAAGATACATTGACACGTTAAAACGCCTAGCAGATAACAAACAGATCATCATATCATTAACAGATAAACGGGGGTGACATAATCATTATGAAGACAAACACTTAGCTAAAGTATAATTATTATTACCTGACACAAATACACCTAAGACAGACCTAAACATGATAAGAACAGCATTGACACTTTCACCAAACGTTTCAAAAACTTCATCAAATAGTATAAAAAACGGACATCATACATCGAATATCATCCTATCATTCCCACATAATATGGTCTCCGCAAAACCCATAAACCGGACATCCCTATACGCCCCATAATATCTGGCATCGGCAGTACAACGCATAATATCACACCAGCCATTACCAACATTATAACCCCACTAATGGGCCCCAACAGCAATTCCCATTTAAAAAACTCAGGGGACCTATTAAACAAAATAAAAAATATAAACCCACACAACAAAACTATGCATAGTTTAGACATAACATCTCTAGACACCAATGTCCCATCAAGAAATGTTTACATTTACTTCTCTTGCACCTAAAAACGATCAAACTATACTTACCGTTTCCCCCTAAACTCTAATAGAAACGATCAAACATATTTTCAGTTCGATAACAAGTTCTACAAGTGTTTCATTGCCCCTCTCCTGCCTGGACCGCGGCAGTACGCGTTTCGTATACTCGTCGAGGGTTGGTCGTGTTATCCAGTGAGTGGTCGTCCAGTGGATGCATTCTTTCTTCTTTGCCGTCGTCTGATTCTGCAATAAAAGCCATGTTCTGCACTCCGAAGACAAACACTTCTGTTGAATTAATTTATTCAAGCATTGTTATTTCATCTGGGGGAAATTCACCTCGCCGAGAGAGACTAAGAGAGCAAATCCTACTTTATCGTAGTTAGGTATTAATGTTTTCTTAACTATTCATAGAGAGGGGGAAGGATTCTCGCGCTTGTCTTCCCTGATAGGAAATATTCCGTACCTTTACATTGTGAATCGCACGTCCTCTCAGTTCGCTTTCCGAAACAGACTGACCAAAAAACTCGCTTCTCACGAGAACGAGTGACGTCACAGAGGCCCGCAAAGTCAAAGAGCCTCTCGCAGGTGTAGACTGACCCTTGATCTGGGGTCGCGTCACACTTAACCTTGTCATATCTGCCAGCTCCGACTGTGAGAAAACACGCCTGTTCTGCACACGACTGCCCCGCGTTAATTCGCCCAAGTCAAACCCGATCTCCAACAGATACGGCCATTCCCATAGGGCCATTAGCTAACACAATCAAAAATTCAGGCTCCCTATGGGAAACCCCTTCAGTGGGGTTCTAGCTTGCCTATTCTTAGAATTTCTTGAATTCGGACCTTTCAAATATAGATTACCTCCGAACACATTATATTATAGATACATCGACGATATTCTCATTTTTCTCCTTGATGGCACACAAATAGAAGATCTCAAAAACAAATTAAATACTGTAAAACCATCCATCAATTTCACCCATGAAACAGAGAAACACTACTCAATACCATTTCTGGACATACTAATTATAAAATCTAATCATAATGTTTTTGTTCATAAAAATGATTACATACATTTTTAATTATAAAATCTAATCATTATCATTTGTTCATTAAAATGATTACATACATTTTTAATAATAAACTCTAATCATTATCTTTTGTTCATAAAATGATTACATACATTTTTAATAATAAACTCTAATAATAATCTTTTGTTCATAAAATGATTACATACATTTTTAATAATAAAATCTAATCATTACCTTTTGTTCATAAAAATGATTACATACATTTTTAATAATAAAATCCAATCATTATCTTTTGTTCATAAAAATGATTACATACATTTTTAATAATAAAATCTAATCATTACCTTTTGTTCATAAAAATGATTACATACATTTTTAATAATAAAATCTAATCATTACCTTTTGTTCATAAAAATGATTACATAGATTTTTAATAATAAAATCCAATCATTATCTTTTGTTCATAAAAATTATTACATACATTTTTAATAATAAAATCTAATCATTATCTTTTGTTCATAAAATGATTACATAGATTTTTAATAATAAAATCTAATCATTACCTTTTGTTCATAAAAATGATTACATACATTTTTAATAATAAAATCTAATCATTATCTTTTGTTCATAAAAATGATTACATAGATTTTTAATAATAAAATCCAATCATTACCTTTTGTTCATAAAAATGATTACATACATTTTTAATAATAATATCAAATCATTATCTTTTGTTCATAAAATGATTACATACATTTTTAATAATAAAATCTAATAATTACCTTTTGTTCATAAAAATGATTACATACATTTTTAATAAAAAAATCTAATCATTACCTTTTGTTCATAAAAATGATTACATACATTTTTAATAATAAAATCTAATCATTATCTTTTGTTCATAAAAATGATTACATAGATTTTTAATAATAAAATCCAATCATTATCTTTTGTTCATAAAAATTATTACATACATTTTTAATAATAAAATCTAATCATTACTTTTTGTTCATAAAAATGATTACATACATTTTTAATAATAAAATCTAATCATTATCTTTTGTTCATAAAATGATTACATACATTTTTAATAATAAAATCTAATCATTACCTTTTGTTCATAAAAATGATTACATACATTTTTAATAATAAAATCTAATCATTACCTTTTGTTCATAAAAATGATTACATACATTTTTAATAATAATATCTAATCATTATCTTTTGTTCATAAAATGATTACATACATTTTTAATAATAAAATCCAATCATTATCTTTTGTTCATAAAAATGATTACATACATTTTTAATAATAAAATATAATAATCATATTTTGTTCATTAAAATGATTACATACATTTTTAATAATAAAATCTAATAATAATCTTTTGTTCATAAAATGATTACATACATTTTAATAATAAACTCTAATCATTATCTTTTGTTCATAAAATGATTACATACATTTTTAATAATTACATCTAATCATTATCTTTTGTTCATAAAAATGTTTACATACATTTTTAATAATAAAATATAATAATTATCTTTTGTTTATAAAAATGATTACATACATTTTTAATAATAAAATCTAATCATTACCTTTTGTTCGTAAAAATGATTACATACATTTTCAATAATAAAATCTAATCATTATCGTTTGTTCATAAAATGATTACATACATTTTTAATAATAAAATTTTATAATAATCTTTTGTTCATAAAAATGATTACATACATTTTTAATAATAAAATCTTATCATTATCTTTTGTTCATAAAAATGATTACATACATTTTTAATAATAAAATATAATAATCATATTTTGTTCATTAAAATGATTACATACATTTTTAATAATAAACTCTAATCATTATCTTTTGTTCATAAAATGATTACATACATTTTTAATAATAAAATCTTATCATTATCTTTTGTTCATAAAAATGATTACATACATTTTTAATAATAAAATCTAATAATAATCTTTTGTTCATAAAATGATTACATACATTTTTAATAATAAACTCTAATAATTATCTTTTGTTCATAAAATGATTACATACATTTTTAATAATTACATCTAATCATTATCTTTTGTTCATAAAAATGTTTACATACATTTTTAATAATAAAATATAATAATAATCTTTTGTTCATAAAATGATTACATACATTTTTAATAATAAAATCTAATAATTATCTTTTGTTTATAAAAATAATTACATACATTTTTAATAATAAAATCTAATCATTACCTTTTGTTCGTAAAAATGATTACATACATTTTCAATAATAAAATCTAATCATTATCGTTTGTTCATAAAATGATTACATACATTTTTAATAATAAAATCTTATAATAATCTTTTGTTCATAAAAATGATTACATACATTTTTAATAATTAAATCTTATAATAATCTTTTGTTCATAAAAATGATTACATACATTTTTAATAATAAAATCTTATAATAATCTTTTGTTCATAAAAATTATTACATACATTTTTAATAATAAAATCTAATAATAATCTTTTGTTCATAAAAATGATTACATACATTTTTAATAATAAAATCTAATAATTATCTTTTGTTCATGAAAATGATTACATACATTTTTAATAATAAACTCTAATCATTATCTTTTTTTCATAAAATGATTACATACATTTTTAATAATAAAATCTAATCATTATCTTTTGTTCATAAAAATGATTACATACATTTTTAATAATAACATCTAATAATCATATTTTGTTCATAAAATGATTACATACATTTTTAATAATAAAATCTAATCATTATCTTTTGTTCATAAAAATGATTACATACATTTTTAATAATAAACTCTAATCATTATCTTTTGTTCATAAAATGATTACATACATTTTTAATAATAAAATCCAATCATTATCTTTTGTTCATAAAAAATATTACATACATTTTTAATAATAAACTCTAATAATAATCTTTTTTTCATAAAAATGATTACATACATTTTTAATAATAAAATTTAATGATTATCTTTTGTTCGTAAAATGATTACATACATTTTTAATAATAAAATCTAATCATTATCTTTTGTTCGTAAAATGATTACATACATTTTTAATAATAAACTCTAATAATAATCTTTTGTTCATAAAATGATTACATACATTTTTAATAATAAAATTTAATCATTACCTTTTGTTCATAAAAATGATTACATACATTTTTAATAATAAAATCTAATCATTATCTTTTGTTCATAAAAATGATTACATACATTTTTAATAATAAAATCCAATCATTATCTTTTGTTCATAAAATGATTACATAAATTTTTAATTATAATATCTAATAATTATATTTTGTTCATAAAAATGATTACATACATTTTAATAATAACATCTAATCATTATCTTTTGTTCATAAAAATGATTACATAAATTTATTATAATAAAATCTAATCATTATCTTTTGTTCATAAACATGATTACATACATTTTTAATAATAAAATCTAATCATTATCTTTTGTTCATAAAAATGATTACATACATTTTTAATAATAAAATCTAATCATTATATTTTGTTCATAAAAATGATTACATACATTTTTAATAATAACATCTAATCATTATCTTTTGTACATAAAAATGATTACATACATTTTTTATAATAAAATCTAATAATAATATTTTGTTAATACAATGATTACATACATTTTTAAGAATAAAATCTAATCATTATCTTTTGTTCATAAAATTATTACATACATTTTTAATAATAACATCTAATAATTATCTTTATTCATAAAAAGGATTACATACATTTTTAATAATAAAATCTAATCATTATCTTTTGTTCATAAAAATGATTACATACATTTTTAATAATAAAATCTAATCATTATCTTTTGTTCATAAAAATGATTACATACATTTTTAATAATAACATCTAATCATTATCTTTTGTTCATAAACATGATTACATACATTTTTAATAATAAAATCTAATCATTATCTTTTGTTCATAAAAATGATTACATACATTTTTAATAATAAAATCTAATCATTATATTTTGTTCATAAAAATGATTACATACATTTTTAATAATAACATTAAATAATTATATTTTGTTCATAAAATTATTACATACATTTTTAATAATAACATCTAATCATTATCTTTTTTTCATAAAATGATTACATACATTTTTATAATAAAATCTAATCATTATCTTTTGTTCATAAAAATGATTACATACATTTTTAAT
>OY744539.1:89035039-89300039 GCA_963556195.1 Sepiola atlantica | reverse complement strand
TAATTAATTTTAACTTTTTATGCTAGTAAACGTGTTTTTCCTTTGATTAAATGTGTAAACATAAAAGTTACCCCTCTACCGTCCTTATTCTTACTAGGACAGAGGTACATCTCCTAATTTTTGTAATATCTCTGACAGGTGACTTGTAAACGTATTCTATTTACATATATATATATATTATATATATATATATATATATATATATATATATATATATATATATATATATATATATATATAAATTAGGAAAGTTCATTTTATAAAGCATCTTTTGTAAGTTAATATAAATATAGAGGCAAAAATGCCTTCAAAAACCATGTATTAGATGCGAGTAATTAAATCAAAATCAAAATAAAAATATTTCGAAACATTTAATAAAATATTTCAAAATACCTTCCGTTTTTTTTTCTTCATCTTGATTTTTTTTTTAGCTAATATTTCGCTTGACAAAAACAAGCTTCGACAGAGCCAAGACAAATAAAGGTATAACCTTTTTTTTTCCATAATTTACTTCCTGGTGTTGGTGAAGTGTCACGTCCGGTGTTGTGGACTATTGTTGAAAATGTCTGTTTTAAATAGAATAGAACTTGATTGCGCATGGTCGCTGCGAGTTATGAATTAGGAAAGTTCATTTTATAAAGCATCTTTTGTAAGTTAATATAAATATAGAGGCAAAAATGCCCTAAAAAAAAACGGAAGCTATTTTGAAATATTTAATTAAATGTTTCGAAATATTTTTCTTTTTCTTTTGATTTAATTACTCGCATCTAATACATGGTTTTTGAAGGCATTTTTGCCTCTATATTTATATATATATATATATATATATATATATATATATATATATATATATATATATATTTATATATATATATATATATATATATATATAATGTATGGAAGACGCCATTTATGTCCCGTATTTAATCATTTTTATTTTTTTCCTGCGAGGGACCTGAAATACCTGACTAGTACACGGGGTCTCGAACAAAATATCCGGTTTGCAAACCTTAAATTGCTTAAGGATTAGATAGGCTCTGCCTATCACCCGGCTTTTGCACTCTTTTTGCATTGTCTATTAGCCATGCACAGAGGTACTAACGCTGGGACGCCTTAAAGACACATGCTGCTTGGCCTTGTTTCCTGACTAGGGCAATGAACGCCGTCTCTCTCTGTATCCGGGCAACTTCAGGATAGTTTTTTCGTCACAAAGTCTCACATGACTAGTCTGGGTCGTTCTTGTTCCGACAGGTTGAGGGTACACGTCATACAGCTTGTCTGGCTGCTGTTTCCGATTGTCAGCACAGGAGCCCAAACTCTTAGGTAGCGCTTAGAACGGCTGCTCAATCAACAGTTGTATAATACCGTGGTAACTGTACGTGTCATGTCGCGCATTGAAAGGGACCCTACAGTTATCCCCATTGGGCTTTCCCGAGGTCATAACCCCCATAGACCAAGTCACCACTGATGGACTGGTTGTGTGAGCTTATTGGCATCAAACTAGCAACCACTTTGCTCTCTCCACTCTATCCTAAAACAAACATGTCATTATAAATTTAACAAAATCAAACCGTAACAAGACATGCACCAAAAAGCATCTTCGCCTCTGCCCTTGAGGCTAGCATTCACAACTATCTGGCCTCTGCCCTTGAGGCTAGCATTCACAACTATCTGGCCTCTGCCCTTGAGGCTAGCATTCACAACTATCTGGCCTCTGCCCTTGAGACTAGCATTCACAACTATCTGGCCTCTGCCCTTGAGGCTAGCATTCACAACTATCTGGCCTCTGCTCTTGAGACTAGCATTCACAACTATCTGGCCTCTGCCCTTGAGGCTAGCATTCACAACCAAAATCAACAACGTTGAAACCTTTATCCTGACAAACTCTTCAGATATCATAGCACTAAGTAAAACACACTTTCACTCATCAATCTCCTCTCACTACTTGGACGTGACTGATTACGTCATACTCTACCGTAAAGACTCTGACAAACATATGAACAGGAGTTTATGTTGACTAGAGAACTTAGGCCAGAATCAGATGACCAAGCCTACAGGTGCTTTAGATTGACACTGCAGTACAGTGTTTGTGACTTATATTTCTTATGCCGTTCTTCTTCAAACCAAGACTGCACCCTAATTAACTCTGTGTCTGAAAGCATAGATACAGCATTTGCTTGACTCGAATTCACAAATTTATGTATTTGGAGATTTTAATGCACACCATCGTGACTGGCTGGAGTTCTTTACTTTTTCTGACGCAACTTGTAACTCTACGTTTGATTTCTCTGTATCTCACTCCCTCTCACATACGATTACCTTCCCAATCCGCCTCCCTGATCGTGTGGACTAGCAAACCTCAATCCTCGACCTTTTTTTGACCTCACTGCCCGAGGTTTTTGAGACGAATGCCCATAGCTCGCTCGGGAACACTAATCACATTGTTGTAATAATTAATATCACTCTAAAAACTTACCCCAAAGCTGATGAATTGTTACTCGAAACGACGAGATACTACAAAAAGGCTTATTTTAGATGCCGCAGACATCACATCAGGACACCCCATAGAGCGAAACATTCTCAGTCCCTGCTGATCAGTGCGCAAATGAGTTAACCGAACGGGTCAAAGCTGGCATTGAAACATATGTCTCCATGCGAAAATTCTTCAGCAAACCCATTCACCTCAATGGTTCACATCAGAATGTGCAGCTGCCATTGATGAGAGGCAACACGCATTCCGTAAATTCGGCCGCCATAAGTCAGTTACTAATAGACAGAAATTTATAGAGTCAAGAAATGATTGTAAAGTAGTGATAGGTAAAGCAAAGAGAAGGTATACAGAGATAACCAAAAAACGCGTTCAGTCACAGAAACTAGGTATTCGCGATTTCTTGAAAATCTACGATAATGTGGTGAACGATAGACAATCAACAATTCCCCCGCAATCAAACCATAATGATGTCGTTTGCACATCAATTGATAAGACTGAACTACTTGCCCAGCGTTTCGCCGTAAACCCCACTTTGGACTCAGCAAACTACCCTCTCCCTAAATTCCTATTGCCGACCGAAGCCACACTTAAAAACCTGGTCATCAGCTTATCTCAGGTCAGGGACCTCATAAAATACCTTGACACTTCCAAAGTGTGTTGGCCTGATCTTATACCAGTAATAATAATTAAGAAATGCTCTGTTGAACTGTCCCCTGTCCTCTCCAAACTCTACAACAAATGCCTCGCAAAATATTTCTTCCCTGATAGCTGGAAAATTGCCTCTGTGGTACCAGTCTACAGAAATTCTGAATATAGAACTAATCCTCAGAACTGTCGCGCTATGAGTTTACTCCCAATCTTGGCAAAAATATTTGAATCCTTAATGAATCTAGCGATAGTCCGTCACCTCGTTAATGCTAAACTTCTTTCTGACCGTCAGTATGGATTTAGACATGTGGATATCTTAACGGTCATCTCTGAACGCATATGCGCTACACAAGACAAAACAGGTAGAAACTAGGGCAGTAACGCTTGATATATCCAAAACCTTTTACAAGGTTTGGAATAAAAGTATTTTCATAAAAATTCACTCATATAGTATTACTAGACGAATATTAAATAGAATTAGATCTTTCCTAACCAAAAGAAAGATCCAGGTTGTCCCCGATGGCCGTTCATCCAAACAACATGACATAAATGCAGGTCTCCCCATGAATCGATCCTTGGAACTTTATTGTTCCTGATTTTCATAAACGACCTCCCTGACTAGATTGTGTCTAAGATGGGTATATTTGCTGACGACACCACGATCTACTCTCGTCATATCGGCAAAACGAACGCATTAGCTGAATCCTGAGAAAATGAGTTCCAGTGTGTTAACTAACTGTGCCAGAAAAATAAAAGAATTAAAAAAAGTTATGACTGTAATTCAATTTCCAAAAGAATTTCGTGCAATCTACTTTCTCTCTGCCTTTCTTTCAAAGGGTTTTGACTGTAATTACATTTCCAAAAGAATTTCGTGCAATCTACTTTCTCTCTGCTTTTCTTTCAAAGGGTTTTGACTGTAATTCAATTTCCAATCAAATTTCGTGCAACCCACTTTCTCTCTGCCTTTCTCTCTCCAATCCAAATCGCTTTTCCTCCTCCCCAGCTGCACTCTTCATTTATATCAGCTGATATCCACATATGCAAATCAGAGACCACCATAAACACCTGCACCTAAGAAGAGAAGCCCTTTTTTAATCTGCAGACACGACATGTGAAGCACCTTATTCTTTTTCCTGACGGTGAGTGCTCCTTTTTATTGCCACATAGTAGAAGTGGATTAATAATGGATAATAACATTGTATGCCGATAAGAAAAAGTTTCTTTCCTTCAACAACTACCAGAAACCTCTTCAACCACCGATTGTCATAGCAAATAACACCTTACCTGACAGTCCAACGTTCAAATTCCTCGGACTAACATTCACAGGTAACATGAATTGTAACACATACATTTAAGACATTGCCAATACTGCTGCAAAGAAGATGGCCCCTCTCTACTGGGCTAGTAAACTTCTCACACCTGACATCATCATATATTTCTACAAAGCCACCATCCGCCAATGCATGGAATATTATTGCTACATCTGTGCTGGTGCACCATCCACTAGTCTCTCCCTCTTAAACAAAGTCCAAAAAGGAGTCGCCCACTTAATACCTTACTAACCATCAACCAATCTCCAGCCTCAATCCAATCGCCGCAATGTTGCATCGTTGATCTTGTTTTACAAATACTTCAATGAATTGTGCTCCGATTAACTAGTTGCTCTTGTGCCCTCCTCAACACAAATACACTAGAACAACCCGACATTCAACTAGGTCCCATCCATTCACTGTGGAGGTCCGCAGATACCGGAGAGCCTTCTACTCCCGCAGCTTCTTTCCTCGTGCTGACCGCCTCTGAAACTCCCTCTCTGCCCCCTGCTTCGCCGACTGTACTGATATGCAGAAGTTTAAAACTAATGTAAACAGACATCTCGCTGCACAGCTCCCAACTTGGGATGACACCTAAAACCTACTCCATAATTCTCAGTAGCGTCTTAGGTCTACAGTGGCGACCTGCCTTGTTTAGGGTGAAATATCTTAAAAAAATTATAGGTCAGGTTTGGAAAGAACTAATGTGGTGACCGTAAACACATATTTGGCGTCACACGAGGATACGCTGAGGGTTATCTCAAGTTCGTAATAAAAGATATAAAAGGATTTGAAAGCGGTCGTGTTAAACGTATAAGATAAACTATAATGATTAAAACTAAAAGAAAGTGAGACACGCAAATGTGTAATTCAATATGAATCTTACCCGTTTAATTATGAACCCATCCCATCCCACCTGAGGTAATACACCATATCAGAAAGCTTGTTGTTTCTCATTTCATTTTCTCGAAATGCCTGAGGATGTTGGCTCTCGAAAGAGAATGCAGCTGTAACATGTATGCACATATGTAACCAAAATGTATGTATAAATACAATTATTATACTAAAACAGATCTACTTGTTATAAGGCACTTTTTATAACCACTGGGATTTCATTGGATTAACATCTATAGATGCAAATATAATATATGTACTATATATATATACATATATATATATATGTATATATATACATATATATGTGTGTGTGTGTGTTTGTACGTATATGTATTTTCTTTTACATCTTATCAACAGCGTATCGTCATTTAATGCTAAATCCAATACTTAGTCTCACCGATTAATTGTATATGATTTGTTGGGCACAGATCACTATTTTCCTTATAGTTTTGGCAAATTCCGGGTTCATGCCTTACCAGTGTGTACTTTAATACAATGGATGAATAGTAATATTTAGATCCGTATAAATTAAGCAGAGGAACGGACAATCTTTAGAAATCAAACAGTAAAGTTAAAACTAGTTCTCAGGATATGACGTCACTAGGATAAGGTCTGAAATGAAACGTAGCGAAAAAGAGAAATTTGTCTTTTTGGTGCGTGAGCCGATTGTATTTGAACGCTCGTTTGTGTCGTGCTCTCTTTGTTTTCTCCTTTCGAGAGCAAGCGAGGGGGAAGTTGACGCAATTATGTAAAAGAATAAAGCAACGAAGACATGTGTCATTGAGTGAAAATATTTCGTTAAATTATTACAGCGACAAAAAGAAAGGTAGAAACAGACACTTCGACCGCTATATCAAAACTTTTTTTACTAAATGGTCACCACTATTTTATTAACTAGTTACCACTATTTTTACGAAATGATCACCACATTTTTTACGAAATGATCACCACTTTTTTTACGAAATGATCACCACTTTTTTTACGAAATGATCACCACTTTTTTTACGAAATGATCACCACGTTTTTTACGAAATGATCACCACTTTTTTGACTAAATAATCACCACTGTTTTACTAAATGGTCCCTAATTTTTGACTAAATGGTCACCATTTTTATGACTAAATGGTCACCATTTTGTTTACTAAATGGTCACCATTTTTTTATTAACTGGTCATGACATTTTTACTATATAGTAACTACTTTTTCTTTACTAAATAGTCACAATATTTTTTACTAAATTGTCAACATTTTCATATTAAATAGTCACCACGTTTTTACGAAATAGTCACAACTTTCTTACTAAATGGTCACCATATTTTTTACTAAATGGTCACCATATTTTTTACTAAATGATCACCACTTGTTTACTAAATGATCAGTACATATTTACTAAAATAGTCACAACTTTTTTACTAAATGATCACAAATTTTTACTAAATGGTCACCATTAATCGATGCCTGATGCAACTAGAAGACAAGACATTATGAGGTGAAATAATTGCAAGGAGCAAGTAAGACTACTTGTAGGGATGGCTTTAGGTAGGAATCTGTTGACATTGCCTTTGAAGGCGACCAAGTTTTAAACTACGGAGAAGCAGTCCCGTAAGAATATATTTCACCAATTGGAAGCACATCTAACCAACGTGTATAACGAAATCTCACTATTAAACTCCAACGAACGATTTATGCTTCATGGAGGCGAACAGCTGTTTTTGTCAACGGAGAAGACGACAGATAACCCGTGGGGATCGAAGAATTTCCAATGCGAATCGATAACACGATAATAAGTTAACTCTGCATAGACCATCCGACAGTCTGAGACAGAATCCATTAGGCCACTCGTGAAGTCATATATGCATTGGTGTAGAGTAAGTTGATGCCAAAATATATTTAATCAACCTCATAATTCTAATGCACATGTGAGAATTATTTTCTAATGTCCTTTCAATAAGGGCGTAAGGTATTAAGATTTGATTCATTGCCTTTTACGAGGCTTTTTCAACGCATAATCATATGCACGATATTGCGTCGAATGCTGTCAGACCAGTCAGATGGCTTCTGCCTTTAATCTGATTATCAACTTCTCTTATAGCCGACACACTGAAAAGAAAAAAAGTCACATGCAGGCGCTTACACACACACACACACGTTAAAAACACTCATTCAGGTATACAATAGGATAGCATATTATTTAACCGAATCAATCAATTTAGGTCTAAGCTGATAAAATGAACTTTTCAAAAAGTACAACATATATGATTGTGTATGATTTAAATTATTCAAACTACTGGTCTCATCTTGGTAGTAATTCCTACAGCGTTTCGGTCTATGTAACCGCCGACTCTCTGCTAAATATTGGTCGATAAGAACCACTAGTATATAAAATAGTTAGTTGTGAATAACGGAAAATGAAAAGTCAGCCAGAATCCACTGGATGATTCGCGGTGAGGATTGCTATACTTTGGGAATATAATAGAAACAGATATGACGTCACATGGCTAAAAGAGAGTGTGAAAGAGAAGAGTTCAGTACGTTTGGGAGCACACAGCGTGTGGACGTGTAAAATGATAGTGTCTGACAAGATATAATTAATTAAGGATTTCAATCGTTTTATTTCTATGTATCTTCACCGCTAGTTAGTGATTTTGAATAAAGATCAAGTTGAATAAATGTCCACTGTCTACACTCAGTCCTTGTCTAAAGTAAGAAGAACTTATTTTCAGGTGGCGTTTCCTTTGGTAAAAGATGATCACACATAAGAACGTACACGTAAAACAAGCAGCGAACAAGCTAGGAATGACAGCTTTTTGTAATAATTAATGCAACTTTGTTGCTGTGTGTGTGACATAAGGATGAAACATAACACTTCTTCAAATAGTACAAATCATCAATCCTCATGTAAAAAAACCTGAAACATATATTTATTGTATTTGCACAAGTTGGTATAGAAAAAAACATTGATACATTTAAGAACATTATTCAATACAGATACAAGATACATACGGATACAAGAGGAACACACTGATAAAATACCTACTCATCGCACATTGCATAGATTTGCTTATGATACATTGAACAAATGTTTTCGTAATCTAATAGCCCCTCTAAACAATCAATTTGAATCTGAAAATGTTGATAATGTCTTAAATAGGCCTGGACTTTTAATTCATGCTGAAATTATTCTCTTGGACTCAGAAGTGAAGAAAGTCTTCGTCAAATTACCACCAATTTATTGACCCGTTTAGGAAAATCTGTACGCTATTAAACAGCTGTAAACATATATCTAGATTATAAATCTAATATATTATAGATATGTATGCATACATTCATAGGAAATATCATAGTTCGTAATTGATACACACATAATAAAATAATACACCGCAGATGGCAATATTGTTGGTTTAAGCAACGATTTAATATCAATATGAGCGTAGAAGCGCTATTAAACATGTATAGTTGATAACTGCGTCTACACCGATCGTGCAAATATATATATATATATATTTATATATATATATAAATATATATTTATATATATATATAAATATATATAGCATAATATAAAATGAAGTAATAAAATAAGGTGCAAATCAAATTTTACCAGAATTCAATGTTCAAGCAAAGTACCTTACAGTCCCCAACTCATGAGTTCCCAAAGAAAATTCTTCTCCCCAGAGGGCAACTACATGTATAAAATAGATACGTTTATATATATGAATATATATATATATATATATATATATATATATATATATATATATATATATATATATATATATATATATAAACGTGTCTATTTTATACATATACATACATATACCTGTATCTTTATGAAGTTAGACATGTTTGTATGTTACTATATTTCTTTGAACAGGATTCACTCCTAAAATAACAAACAGATCATTATGAATTATGAAACATAGCCACTAAGGGTTTACCATCAAACTTTGGGCTATATTTAATTTTATTAAGTGTGATGAAAAAAGTTTAAAAAAAGGATTGGGAGCCCTTTCGTGAAAATTCATACCTCCGATTATTGTCAAAAATATCAAAAACAATCAATATTAGTAATAAATTAATAAATATTAGTAATAAATTTATAAATATTAGTAATAAATTAATAAATATTAGTAATAAATTTATAAATATTAGTAATAAATTAATAAATATAAGTAATCAATCAATAAATGTTAGTAATAATTTAATACATTTTAGTAATAAATCAATACATATTAGTAATAAATCAATAAATATTAGTAATGAATTAATAAATATTAGTAATAAATTAATAAATATTAGTAATGAATTAATAAATATTAGTAATAAATTAATAAATATTAGTAATAAATCAATACATATTAGTAATGAATTAATAAATATTAGTAATAAATCAATAAATATTAGTAATGAATTAATAAATATTAGTAATAAATCAATAAATATTAGTAATGAATTAATAAATATTAGTAATGAATTAATAAATATTAGTAATAAATTAATAAATATTAGTAATGAATTAATAAATATTAGTAATAAATCAATACATATTAGTAATGAATTAATAAATATTAGTAATGAATTAATAAATATTAGTAATGAATTAATAAATATTAGTAATAAATCAATAAATATTAGTAATAAATCAATAAATATTAGTAATGAATTAATAAATATTAGTAATAAATCAATAAATATTAGTAATAAATTAATAAATATTAGTAATAAATCAATACATATTAGTAATGAATTAATAAATATTAGTAATGAATTAATAAATATTAGTAATGAATTAATAAATATTAGTAATAAATCAATAAATATTAGTAATGAATTAATAAATATTAGTAATAAATCAATAAATATTAGTAATGAATTAATAAATATTAGTAATGAATTAATAAATATTAGTAATAAATTAATAAATATTAGTAATAAATCAATACATATTAGTAATGAATTAATAAATATTAGTAATGAATTAATAAATATTAGTAATGAATTAATAAATATTAGTAATAAATCAATAAATATTAGTAATGAATTAATAAATATTAGTAATAAATCAATAAATATTAGTAATGAATTAATAAATATTAGTAATGAATTAATAAATATTAGTAATAAATTAATAAATATTAGTAATAAATCAATACATATTAGTAATGAATTAATAAATATTAGTAATGAATTAATAAATATTAGTAATAAATCAATAAATATTAGTAATAAATCAATAAATATTAGTAATGAATTAATAAATATTAGTAATAAATCAATAAATATTAGTAATGAATTAATAAATATTAGTAATGAATCAATAAATATTAGTAATAAATTAATAAATATTAGTAATAAATCAATACATAATAGTAATGAATTAATAAATATTAGTAATGAATTAATAAATATTAGTAATAAATCAATAAATATTAGTAATAAATCAATAAATATTAGTAATGAATTAATAAATATTAGTAATGAATTAATAAATATTAGTAATGAATTAATAAATATTAGTAATGAATTAATAAATATTAGTAATAAATTAATAAATATTAGTAATAAATCAATAAATATTAGTAATAAATCAATAAATATTAGTAATGAATTAATAAATATTAGTAATGAATTAATAAATATTAGTAATGAATTAATAAATATTAGTAATGAATTAATAAATATTAGTAATAAATTAATAAATATTAGTAATAAATCAATAAATATTAGTAATAAATTAATAAATATTAGTAATGAATTAATAAATATTTGTAATAAATTAATAAATGTTAGTAATAAATTAATAAATATTAGTAATAAATCAATAAATATTAGTAATAAATCAATAAATATTAGTAATAAATTAATAAATATTAGTGATAAATTAATAAATATTAATAATAAATCAATGAATATTAATAATAAATCAATGAATATTAATAATAAATTAATAAATATTAGTAATAAATCAATAAATATTAGTAGTAAATTGATAAATATTAGTAATAAATCAATATATATTAGTAATAAATCAATAAATATTAGACATAAATAAACCACCTTGAGAAGTTAAATATATTACATTTGCATTGAATTTGATCTATGTTCAAATAACTAAGCAAGATTCCCTGAATTTTAATTTAGCTTAAGGCTTAAATTTAGAACATTTTCGAGAATCACAATCATGTAATCGATTATGATCAAAATTCGAAAAAGGATTCTAGACAAAAAGTTTAGTATTATGAGCATCATGATATCTTGATTTTAATCGCTGTAAGTGAGCAAAGCATTTGTAAAAAACTGTTGCGTTCAAGGAATTCATTTTACTCCTCCTAGGACGGGTATTCTTCTAGTATATATATATATATATATATATATATATATATATATGTATATATGTATATATATATATATATATATATGTATATATGTATATATATATATATATATATATATATATGTATATATGTATATATATATATATATATATATTCGGGGTTCGCGCCCGCCGACCGTTGGGAATTAGCTTCCTGCACTGAAGATTGCGTTAGCATAAAACATCGATGTCTTTAGTTAATAAATAATTAATATTTATTTATAAATATTATTATAAGCCCCCTCCACCAAAGTCCGGGCACTCTGAGTGACTTTAATAACAAGCAGTACTAATAGCGAAATGCACGAAATGAATACATTCGTTGATCACTCTAAACTGCTTGGGTAAATTTAGCCGCCGATTCGCTATTTACAAAGTTAAATTCCTCCCTAATTAATAACTAGTTCACTATGGCCGAGGGTTAAGAGTCTTGACTACAGATCAGTGGCGATTTGTGTTCGGGGTTCGCGCCCGCCGACCGTTGGGAATTAGCTTCCTGCACTGAAGATTGCGTTAGCATGAAACATCGATGTCTGTAGGTAATAAATAATTAATATTTATTTATAAATATTATTAATATATAAATATTATTAATATAAATATACTAATGTTGTATATATACTAATGTTGTTACTATGTTAGTTTCCACTTAGTGTAGTGCAATAAAGAATTGCTTTCTATGTATTACCATTATCGAATGAAAAAATCATTTGAAAGATATTATTTCCTTCACATTAACCGAGGATACATTAGTTCCGATGCAAAAATATAAAACACCTGTTATGGTAAGATATGATCGATTTGATACACTTGCTACGTCCAGCGATGGCTGTCTATGGATGATCATATGTGTGTGTGTGTGTGTATTAAAAATAGCATTTCAATCAAGTACTAGCAATAAGAGTACGTAGCTGGTCACGCACGTATCGAAGCCTTATTCACTATTTAAAGTATCGTTCAAGATAAACAGGAAATCAAATTATATTTTTCTTTGGATCGCTTATAAACGCACACACACACATATAAGTAGGGGAGGACTTGAATGCCTACTAGCCACCACCCTCGGGTGTCTTCGGTCTCTCTGTACAGGGGTTTGTCAGAGACTCTGACATGAGGATACTTTTTACTTGAAGTAAACCCTGACCAAATATTCAAAACAAATGGTGTGCTGTCTCCTCACGTCATCCAGCACGTCTCCCGAATTGTGGACGGGGGCACCCCCTCTACTCATAGAGGGCAGCTTCGAAGATACAATTAGAAGCCGTTGACAATGAGGAAATGAATAATACATAATATGAATAAAAACAAAAATAAATACTGGCAAGTCGGCACCCAGGATAAAAAAGAACCCATCAACCCGTTCATACACCAGGCGGGAAGATGTAAGCAATGGTGTAAACCTTCCTGCCTCTGGAAATGGTGCTCCAGCCAATACAGAGGCCAACCAGGGTCAGCCATCAGGCCTTGAGACAAAAGGTCCTGGCCCCCTATCTCCATCAAATGCAGCAACAACAAAAAGAAACATAAGAGGCTTAAAAGCCCAACCATGGACTGTTGCACAAAAGAAGGTGCTATTGTTTTGCTACAACTACTCAAAGTTTGAAAAGTGGAGCAAAACATCCAATGAAATTCTAGCTGATAAGATCCAAGAATCTACCCTCCCGAAGAAAAACAAATACACCGGTTGCCCGCCTACGATCGCTTGTTTCCCAGATAGGAATATATATAACAGAAGAAGAGAGCACCCTTATAGAAAATGCAGCTATAAGAGAGGCTGAAGAAGACTACCTTCCTATCAGGGAAGAAGAAACTAGACGGAGACAAGAGTCTAGATGGGAGAGGGAAGAAAAGATGACACTATTATGGGTTATGAAATATGCGCAAGAAAAATATACCAAACAAAAAAAGAGAACAGAGACCTAGAGGGAAATATTCTTCCACTTCTGTCACACCAAGAAAAATGTTCCACCACAAAAAATAACTTGCCAAAGATATAACAGCATGAGCCTGTTCAATGAAGCTGAGCTGGACTATATGGCATCAGAGATAGCAGCCCTCATAAGAACCAAAAAGTGTCTACTTGAAAGCCCCATCAAAATTCCCAAAATCCCATCATCGTCCAAAACACCACACCACAGATACAGCAGAAACCACATTACCATTCACCCATGAATGAAGCTGTCAAACTATCTGTGTCCATGATAACCCAGCATAAAGCCACATCAACACCAGAATCTCCTTTAGCAAGGGGCTCCCCGACAAGTATACCACCACCATCAAATTACTATTTAGAATCAGAAGATAGCCCTTCATTGAACCTAAGTTCTTCTTCACCACTATCACCGAGGCCACTGGTAACACCTGAACTCTCATCATAACCTCAGAAAGTACTGGAACCAGATGATGAGCAATTGGCCCTGGAAGAAGAGATTGGGAATACAATTTAGGAAGTACAGATAATGAGGCTGGAGGAAAGACCTCAACTGGCCAAAACCCAAGCCTCAACAGCTATCACGGCAGTAATACAAAACATAAACATTGCTCTCCAAAGACTTGTTCCATCCAACATATCCCTCACGGAGCTAAATCAAATAACATACGCTGCAGGACTTTACATCGTTAGGAAAACACTCCCTCAATTCCAAAAGCAATGGGAGTCGAAGGCACGAGTCACAACACCACCGTGGAAACTGAAGCTCCAGTAACAACTTAACCTTTGCAGAAAGGAAGTCTCTCAAATTAAACAATTCCTTGCTGCTCCTATAGTGCGGGGACGGCTGAGGAACACCATCTGCAAACTCAGTTTTAAATTAAAAAAATGTAGAAGAAATTGAAAACGTTGCAAGGGAACTTGAAGGCAAAATTCCAGCACTTGCCAAAAGAATTCAAGAAAAGGATAACAAGCACAGGGCGAAAGTTGGTTGGAGAGAATATAACGGTGGAAAAGCCACCAGAAGAGAAGGAGCTAGAAAACTACTGGAGGCCTTTGTTTGAAAATGAGGGATCATGCAACCAAGAGGCCAAGTGGATGTCAGATATAGCCCGAAGTAATACAAGCAAGCCAAAAATGCCAGAGCCAGAGATAACGTTTGGAATGATAAAACGAAAGTTGAATCAATTTCAGAGTCACAAAAAACCTGGCATAGACAATATATCCAATTTCTGGCTGAAAAAACTAACAGCACTTCATAGCCATTATAGTAGCTGCTTCACGAGACTTTTGAAGAGTGATGAGGTCATACCAGCATGGCTAGTAAAAGGTGATACGACCCTCATACCCAAAACGAGTGAGACACAAAACTCTACAAAATATAGACCGATCTGCTGCCTCACTACAACCTACAAACTGTTCACTGGTTGCAGACAGCATCTACTTCTGTCAAAAGAACAAGCAGGATGAAGTAGGAGGAGGAAGGGTTTAGCCACCAACGACATATTGTTGATCAATACGACCATCTTTGACGACTGTAGGAACAGGCAGATAAATCTAAGCATGACTTAGATTGATTACCAAAAGGCATACGATAGTGTACCTCACGCATGGCTCCTGCGCTGCCTTGATGTATATGATATCCATCCAGTCATCAAGAAAACCATGGCAGTACAAATAAATATGTGGAAAACAACTATGGCATTAAGACACACTGTGTTTTTATTAAAGGCGGCAAGCAATCCATCCTGTTTAAGCCCGCTTGATGGACTCTACGAAGAAAGCAATATACAACCCCGCAATCCACCCCGCCAAGATTGGATGCTACCTATCTGGGTCGAGTGAGAATATTCTATGTCAAAGGGGAAGGGGTTAAGAAGTTAAAAGAAAAAGAAAAGGGAGTTAGGAAATATAGGTCAGATCGTGTAATCATGTACACATCCAAAATTATTACTTAAAATTTAGCTTCCAGTAAAAACCGATTTCACAAATATCGCCCTATCAAATAATCTAGAATATTTATGAAATTAAAAATTACGAAGTTATTAAATTCCAATAATTTTATAGTTTAATTTAAGATTTAATTTTATCAGGTTAGAAATTATTAAAGTGTTTAATAGTTTAATAGTTGAATCTTAAATCAGAC
Source organism: Sepiola atlantica (assembly GCA_963556195.1). Classification (NCBI taxonomy): domain Eukaryota; kingdom Metazoa; phylum Mollusca; class Cephalopoda; order Sepiida; family Sepiolidae; genus Sepiola; species Sepiola atlantica. The sequence goes on along the minus strand of OY744539.1, from coordinate 89,284,244 downwards.
AGGTAGCATCCAATCTTGGCGGGGTGGATGACGGGGTTGTATATTGCTTTTTTCGTAGAGTTCATCAAGCGGGCTTAAACAGGATGGATTGCTTGCCGCCTTTAATAAAAACACAGACATAACTTCCGATCTATTAAAGTCATTCAGAGATGTAGACAATTTAATATCGCCTTCTGTTCGTTAGGGATTTGTCATGTCTGGTTGAATCGCTGGGGAGAGAAGATTACTTATTTTTTTCGCTCTGCTGGCAAGATGCGACCGGGATTCAGTCTTATTTTGCTCAATTCGGATTTAACGGGTTTTCTAATTGAACAACGACATTTGATTTGATTTGGGTTGCCCATATCGGGATTTTGGAATTTTAATTGAACTTTCTATATTATTTGATTTATTTATCATTAACATTGAATATTGACACATTTCGCGACTGGATAACTTTGTCAGCTCTATCAATTTCACGTATATGGACTGCTGTTTATAACGTGGAGTAATGTCTTTCCTGATTATGTTTCTCAATTTGTATGACCTGGATGGACTGCATGGATTCAACAAAAAGTATGTTTTGGGTTGATATGTTTGATGTTATGTATTTTTATGTATTTGTATATAATTTTATATATTTTCAAAGCGTAATTTTATTACCTGTAGTAGTATAACTGCGGTAATGGTCCTCTGAAGAGAAGAATTTGAAAACTCACGAGCTAAGGACTTAAGGATACTTTGCTTGAACTTTGAATTCTAATAAAATTTGATTGACACCTTATTTTATTACTTCATTTTATATTATAATATATATATATATATATATATATATATATATATATATATATATATATACTGAAGAGTTTAAATTACTTTCTAGACACCATTTTTAAGTGTCTTCGGTCTATTTGTACTAATTTCGTCAGGACAACCTGGTACGAAGATACTTCACTCTCAAAATAGACCCTGAGAAAATATTTTAAATAACATAGTATTCCAAGCCCAAATAAAATCTTTTCGACCCGGCCATATACGGGATCATACGAATAATGGTGCACTTTCTCCAAGGTATGTTGCGTCTAGTAACAGCACTGAACTGGATATTCCACCAGACTAGACGAATTCTTGTCCTCGAATCTGAGAAGACCAAGCGACAACAAGAAATAAATACTATAACATAGTAAAATGTTCAATTGGATAGAGGAACATTAATGTTCTTCAATTCTTTACTAACTCAACGTTTAAGAAGTAAAGGAAAATTTTAATCGAACACTCGGATATCTATGTATCTCATATCAAGATCAAGTGTAAGCCTTGATTTCTGAGAACATTGAAGTAAAATAAAAAACATATATCTATGTATGAATGGATGTATATAATAATTAATTTAAAGCGACTATTACCAAGTTTGTCTCCGTTGAATAAATGTCATTTTGTCGTATATTATCCATCGATTTGTTCAGTTATTGATTAAACAATCAATGGAAATCATCAACTTCGTCTTACACCTTTAAACACGCATATGCCTAAAAATAATTCATTCACTAAACAGTCAGACGTTAATCAATTTCCATTGATAAGAACGTGAACATGAAATCAAACCACTAGAAATTGATTCGTATCGATCCGCCACCCATCCCCGCATCTTTGAAACGTAAACGATCCCAGGGATTAAAAACAGCAAGAAGAAAGGGGCATTACAAATGAGGTTAATTAGATCAATTGACATGTGTCATTCATCAACTTAATTGTGCGTAGACAGCTTCCTCATCGATTTGCTTCTAAATGATTTAGGGTAAAACAAATTACGAAAACAAACGAAATCTATTTTCACACTCTTTGACAATCAATCAGCATTTTTCTAATAGACACTGTACATTATTATGCTCATCCATCGGTACCCTCGGTTTCATGGAAATACTGGAAACTCAACACACAAGGTTCAATATACTAAATGTTATGGTTCAATCAGTATCAGTCACTATTTCGCTCGCTCGTCGCATGGAAAGGATGGAAGAGCTACGCCAACACGTTGGTTTCCTGCAGACCAAAAAAACAAGAGGAAGACTTTACCAGCTTACTTGCGCGTCTCACTTTCAACTTCCTGTTTCTTAGGTCATTTTTGGGGAAGATTCAGATACATCCAGTCTTTAAAACATTTAACAATACGTAGTAGCCATCAATTATATAAAACAGTAACACATATATCTTGCTACATTTCTATTTGTATTTATCAAAGGAATAACATTTTCATTATGAATTTTAGAATTATGAATTTTGGAATTATGAATTTTAGAATTATGAATTTTAGAATTATGAATTTTAGAATTATGAATTTTAGAATTATGAATTTTGGAATTATAAATTTTGGAATTATAAATTTTAGAATTATTAATTTTAGAATTATTAATTTTAGAATTATTAATTTTAGAATTATGAATTTTAGAATTATGAATTTTAGAATTATGAATTTTAGAATTATGAATTTTGGAATTATAAATTTTGGAATTATAAATTTTAGAATTATTAATTTTAGAATTATGAATTTTAGAATTATGAATTTTAGAATTATGAATTTTAGAATTATTAATTTTAGAATTATGAATTTTAGAATTATGAATTTTAAAATCATAAATTTTAGAATTATGAATTTAAGAATTATGAATTTTGGAATTATAAATTTTAGAATGCATCTGATAGGTGTAAGTGTGGATAATGTGAGCTATATTCAGTTTAATTTACTATTATACAAATGGAATGAAATGGGATCGAATCTTTTGTGAAGATAAGGATACATCCAATGTTTGTTCTTATCTTAGAATGAGTATTAGAAATTAATTATGTTTTTGGCACATCAACAAGTACTGATTGTGGTTTTACAACGTTTTCAGAGTAACTACTATATTTCACTATATATACTCCCCACCCATATGTATATATATATATATATATATATATATATATATATATATATATAGAGAGAGAGAGAGAGAGAGAGAGAGAGAGATTGTGTGTATTTAGGCAGCATTTTCTCATTTATGCAAATATTGTTAAAAGGAATTCGTTATATCTTTTTTTATTTTTTTAATTTTTCTGATGATCTATTTTGTATTTAAATAAAAAAATAATGAATAAAAAAATAATAAATAAAAAAAAATAAATTAAAAAAAAATAATAAATAAAAAAAATAATAAATAAAAAAAATAATAAATAAAAAAATAATAAATAAAAAAAAATAATAAATAAAAAAAATAATAACGGTTCACATGTTCTACGAACTTTTTCGATTTTTCGTCTAATCATCCTCAGGTGTCAAAAGCAAATGAACAAAATAGCTGGACAAAGAGAATTTTTAAAAGACGGCGGAGAACGTTTTTAGCATTGTTCCAGGAAGTCGTTGACGATTTAAATTCATCAACACTGGATGACATCACATAACAAAATCGCATTACGTTAAGCATTTTAAAATGTTGCCACTAAGTTTCATATGTGATGTTGTTAATTTTGGATTGTTGTGGTTTTATGTCGATAGCTTCCAGTATTTTTAAATTTTTTAAATTGGTTTCGGAATGCATAATTTTAGTGTTATTTACTAGAATTTGACTTAAATCAGAGGGAGGGCAGTTATGTATTTGTAGATGTTGGTAAATTGAGCTAGACAAATTCTAGTTAATAACACTAAAATTATACATTCCGAAACTAAAAAAAAGTACTGGAAGCTATCTATATAAAAACACAATAACATCACATATGAAATTAGTGGTGAGATTTTAAAATGCTTATAGTCATGCGATTTTATTCTGTGATGCCACTGCAGCGGCGCTGAAATAAAATCGTCAACGACTTCCTGGAACAATGCGAAAAACGTTCTATGGGCGTTTCTCCGCCGTCTTTAAAAAATTATTTTCTTTCTCAAGCTTTTTTGTTCATTTGCTTTTGACACCTGAGGATGATTCGACGACAAATCGAAAACCTTTGTGAAACATGTGAAACATTTATACAAGTAATACAAATGGATATGGAGCAAAATATATGTGTTACTGTTATATATATATATATATATATATATATATATATATATACATATATATATTGAGCAAAATATATGTGTTACTGTTTATATATATATATATATATATATGTATATTTCGGCAGCGAGTCATTTATTATACATGCGTCGTTAAAGACCATGGAGTTTTCTTTCTTTGCTATCCTTCTGGTTAATTTCTCGACGCGGCGAGCGATTCGCCGGTTTTCCGGTGTTAATTGGTAGAGTATGGCACCTAACGTGGTATCGTGGACCATTCCTCGGGCGATTTCGGTCTCGCGACCGTCTCCAGAAGGCTGTGTCTTATTATTAGTAAAAAGCCGTATTTAAGGTTTTATTATTAGTTATATATCTATAAATTTATATATATATATATATATATATATATATATATATATATATATATATATATATATATATCTTTATTCGTTTATTTATTTATTTTTTAAATATCTATTATTATTATTATTATTATTATTATTATTATTGTGTATATGATATAGCAGGGTTTTGATCACTGTTGGATGAAGAACCCCTCACTGGTTTCCATCAACCTTGTTGATGACTGTCATTCAGAGGTTTTTGCCATAGTCGCTACGCTAGGCACTGCTGGTTAGCGACGCTATTTAACCATAACCGTGTGTCGATATACAAAGCCTGGTATTTTCCAAATGGTCACCCATCTAGTACTGACCAGGCTCAAGGTCGCTTAACTTCGGAGATCTAGCGGGAACCAGTGTGACAACGTGATTATGCCGTCGATTATGGAATCGATAATCCGAGTTAGAGTTGTCGCCGATAAAAAATAAAATTGTCTTCTAAAGCGATTCGTTCGTTAGAAACATTGCAATCACAGTCGTATTTGAAACTGTTTAAATGACACATGCACGGTCGTATTTGAAACTGTTGAAATGACACATGCACGGTCGTATTTGAAACTGTTGAAATGACACATGCACGGTCGTATTTGAAACTGTTGAAATGACACATGCACGGTCGTATTTGAAACTGTTGAAATGACACATGCACAGTCGTATTGGAACCTTTTAAAATGACACATGCACGGTCGAATTTAACACCGTTGAAATGACACATGCACGGTCGTATTTAAAACTGTTGAAATGACACATGCACGGTCGTATTTGAAACTGTTGAAATGACACATGCGCGATCGTATTTGAAACCTTTTAAATGACACATGCACGGTCGTATTTGAAACTGTTGAAATGACACATGCACGGTCGTATTTGAAACTGTTGAAATGACACATGCACGGTCGTATTTGAAACTGTTGAAATGACACATGCACGGTCGTATTTGAAACTGTTGAAATGACACATGCACAGTCGTATTGGAACCTTTTAAAATGACACATGCACGGTCGAATTTAACACCGTTGAAATGACACATGCACGGTCGTATTTGAAACTGTTGAAATGACACATGCACGGTCGTATTTGAAACTATTGAAATGACACATGCGCGATCGTATTTGAAACCTTTTAAATGACACATGCACGGTCGTATTTGAAACTGTTGAAATGACACATGCACGGTCGTATTTGAAACTGTTGAAATGACACATGCACGGTCGTATTTGAAACTGTTGAAATGACACATGCACGGTCGTATTTGAAACTGTTGAAATGACACATGCACGATCGTATTTGAAACTGTTGAAATGACACATGCACGGTCGTATTTGAAACTGTTGAAATGACACATGCACGGTCGTATTTGAAACTGTTGAAATGACACATGCACGGTCGTATTTGAAACTGTTGAAATGACACATGCACGGTCGTATTTGAAACTGTTGAAATGACACATGCACGATCGTATTTGAAACTGTTGAAATGACACATGCACGGTCGTATTTGAAACTGTTGAAATGACACATGCACGGTCGTATTTGAAACTGTTGAAATGACACATGCACGGTCGTATTTAACACTGTTGAAATGACACATGCACAGTCGTATTGGAACCTTTTAAAATGACACATGCACGGTCGAATTTAACACCGTTGAAATGACACATGCACGGTCGTATTTGAAACTGTTGAAATGACACATGCACGGTCGTATTTGAAACTGTTGAAATGACACATGCGCGATCGTATTTGAAACCTTTTAAATGACACATGCACGGTCGTATTTGAAACTGTTGAAATGACACATGCACGGTCGTATTTGAAACTGTTGAAATGACACATGCACGGTCGTATTTGAAACTGTTGAAATGACACATGCACGGTCGTATTTGAAACTGTTGAAATGACACATGCACGGTCGTATTTGAAACTGTTGAAATGACACATGCACGGTCGTATTTGAAACTGTTGAAATGACACATGCACGGTCGTATTTGAAACTGTTGAAATGACACATGCACGATCGTATTTGAAACTGTTGAAATGACACATGCACGGTCGTATTTGAAACTGTTTAAATTACACATGCACGGTCGTATTTGAAACTGTTGAAATGACACATGCACGGTCGTATTTGAAACTGTTGAAATGACACATATACGGTCGTATTTGAAACTGTTGGAATGACACATGCACAGTCGTATTGGAACCTTTTAAAATGACACATGCACGGTCGTATTTAACACAGTTGAAATGACACATGCACGGTCGTATTTGAAACTGTTGAAATGACACATGCACGGTCGTATTTGAAACTGTTGAAATGACACATGCACGGTCGTATTTGAAACTGTTGAAATGACACATGCACAGTCGTATTGGAACCTTTTAAAATGACACATGCACGGTCGAATTTAACACCGTTGAAATGACACATGCACGGTCGTATTTGAAACTGTTGAAATGACACATGCACGGTCGTATTTGAAACTGTTGAAATGACACATGCGCGATCGTATTTGAAACCTTTTAAATGACACATGCACGGTCGTATTTGAAACTGTTGAAATGACACATGCACGGTCGTATTTGAAACTGTTGAAATGACACATGCACGGTCGTATTTGAAACTGTTGAAATGACACATGCACGGTCGTATTTGAAACTGTTGAAATGACACATGCACAGTCGTATTGGAACCTTTTAAAATGACACATGCACGGTCGAATTTAACACCGTTGAAATGACACATGCACGGTCGTATTTGAAACTGTTGAAATGACACATGCACGGTCGTATTTGAAACTGTTGAAATGACACATGCGCGATCGTATTTGAAACCTTTTAAATGACACATGCACGGTCGTATTTGAAACTGTTGAAATGACACATGCACGGTCGTATTTGAAACTGTTGAAATGACACATGCACGGTCGTATTTGAAACTGTTGAAATGACACATGCACGGTCGTATTTGAAACTGTTGAAATGACACATGCACGATCGTATTTGAAACTGTTGAAATGACACATGCACGGTCGTATTTGAAACTGTTGAAATGACACATGCACGGTCGTATTTGAAACTGTTGAAATGACACATGCACGGTCGTATTTGAAACTGTTGAAATGACACATGCACGGTCGTATTTGAAACTGTTGAAATGACACATGCACGGTCGTATTTGAAACTGTTGAAATGACACATGCACGGTCGTATTTAACACTGTTGAAATGACACATGCACAGTCGTATTGGAACCTTTTAAAATGACACATGCACGGTCGAATTTAACACCGTTGAAATGACACATGCACGGTCGTATTTGAAACTGTTGAAATGACACATGCACGGTCGTATTTGAAACTGTTGAAATGACACATGCGCGATCGTATTTGAAACCTTTTAAATGACACATGCACGGTCGTATTTGAAACTGTTGAAATGACACATGCACGGTCGTATTTGAAACTGTTGAAATGACACATGCACGGTCGTATTTGAAACTGTTGAAATGACACATGCACGGTCGTATTTGAAACTGTTGAAATGACACATGCACGGTCGTATTTGAAACTGTTGAAATGACACATGCACGGTCGTATTTGAAACTGTTGAAATGACACATGCACGGTCGTATTTGAAACTGTTGAAATGACACATGCACGATCGTATTTGAAACTGTTGAAATGACACATGCACGGTCGTATTTGAAACTGTTTAAATTACACATGCACGGTCGTATTTGAAACTGTTGAAATGACACATGCACGGTCGTATTTGAAACTGTTGAAATGACACATATACGGTCGTATTTGAAACTGTTGAAATGACACATGCACAGTCGTATTGGAACCTTTTAAAATGACACATGCACGGTCGTATTTAACACAGTTGAAATGACACATGCACGGTCGTATTTGAAACTGTTGAAATGACACATGCACGGTCGTATTTGAAACTGTTGAAATGACACATGCGCGATCGTATTTGAAACCTTTTAAATGACACATGCACGGTCGTATTTGAAACTGTTGAAATGACACATGCACGGTCGTATTTGAAACTGTTGAAATGACACATGTACGGTCGTATTTGAAACTGTTTAAATGACACATGCACGGTCGTATTTGAAACTGTTGAAATGACACATGCACAGTCGTATTGGTACCTTTTAAAATGACACATGCACGGTCGTATTTAACACCGTTGAAATGACACATGCACGGTCGTATTTGAAACTTTTTGAAATTACACATGCACGGTCGTATTTTAAACCTTTGAAATTACACATGCACGGTCGTATTGGAAACTGTTTAAATGACACATGCACGGTCGTATTTGAAACTTTTTGAAATGACACATGCACGATCGTATTTCAAACTGTTGAAATGACACATGCACGATCGTATTTCAAACTGTTGAAATGACACATGCACGGTCGTATTTGAAACCTTTGAAATGACACATGCATGGTCGTATTTGAAACCTTTGAAATGACACATGCACGGTCGTATTTGAAACTGTTTAAATGACACATGCACGGTCGTATTTGAAACTGTTTAAATGACACATGCATAGTTGTATTTGAAACTGTTTTAATGACACATGCATGGTCGTATTTGAAACCTTTGAAATTACACATGCGCGGTCGTATTTGAAACTGTTGAAATGACACATGCACGGTCGTATTTGAAACTGTTGAAATGACACATGCACGGTCGTATTGGAAACTGTTTAAATGACACATGCACGGTCGTAGTTGAAACTTTTTGAAATGACACATGCACGATCGTATTTCAAACTGTTGAAATGACACATGCACGGTCGTATTTGAAACCTTTGAAATGACACATGCACGGTCGTATTTGAAACCTTTGAAATGACACATGCATGGTCGTATTTGAAACCTTTGAAATGACACATGCACGGTCGTATTTGAAACTGTTTAAATGACACATGCACGGTCGTATTTGAAACTGTTTAAATGACACATGCACGGTCGTATTTGAAACCTTAGAAATGACACATGCACGGTCGTATTGGAAACTGTTTAAATGACACATGCACGGTCGTAGTTGAAACTTTTTGAAATGACACATGCACGATCGTATTTCAAACTGTTGAAATGACACATGCATGGTCGTATTTGAAACCTTTGAAATGACACATGCACGATCGTATTTCAAACTGTTGAAATGACACATGCATGGTCGTATTTGAAACCTTTGAAATGACACATGCACGGTCGTATTTGAAACTGTTTAAATGACACATGCACGGTCGTATTTGAAACTGTTTAAATGACACATGCACGGTCGTATTTGAAACTGTTGAAATGACACATGCATAGTTGTATTTGAAACTGTTTAAATGACACATGCATGGTCGTATTTGAAACCTTTGAAATTACACATGCACGATCGTATTTCAAACTGTTGAAATTACACATGCACGATCGTATTTCAAACTGTTGAAATGACACATGCACGGTCGTATTTGAAACTTTTTGAAATGACACATGCACAGTCGTATTTGAAACCTTTGAAATGACACATGCACGATCGTATTTCAAACTGTTCAAATGACACATGCACGGTCGTATTTGAAACTGTTGAAATGACACATGCACGGTCGTATTTGAAACCTTAGAAATGACACATGCACGGTCGTATTTGACAATGTTGAAATGACACATGCACGGTCGTATTTGAAACCTTACAACTGACACATGCACGGTCGTATTTGAAACTGTTTAAATGACACATGCACGGTCGTATTTGAAACTGTTGAAATGATACATGTACGGTCGTATTTGAAACTGTTTAAATGACACATGCACGGTCGTATTTGAAACCTTTGAAATTACACATGCATGGTCGTATTTGAAACTTTTTGAAATGACACATGCACAGTCGTATTTGAAACTTTTTGAAATTACACATGCACGGTCGTATTTGAAACTTTTTGAAATTACACATGCACGGTCGTATTTTAAACCTTTGAAATTACACATGCACGGTCGTATTGGAAACTGTTTAAATGACACATGCACGGTCGTATTTGAAACTTTTTGAAATGACACATGCACGATCGTATTTCAAACTGTTGAAATGACACATGCACGATCGTATTTCAAACTGTTGAAATGACACATGCACGGTCGTATTTGAAACCTTTGAAATGACACATGCATGGTCGTATTTGAAACCTTTGAAATGACACATGCACGGTCGTATTTGAAACTGTTTAAATGACACATGCACGGTCGTATTTGAAACTGGTTAAATGACACATGCATAGTTGTATTTGAAACTGTTTAAATGACACATGCATGGTCGTATTTGAAACCTTTGAAATTACACATGCGCGGTCGTGTTTGAAACTGTTTAAATGACACATGCATAGTTGTATTTGAAACTGTTGAAATGACACATGCACGGTCGTATTTGAAACTGTTGAAATGACACATGCACGGTCGTATTGGAAACTGTTTAAATGACACATGCACGGTCGTAGTTGAAACTTTTTGAAATGACACATGCACGATCGTATTTCAAACTGTTGAAATGACACATGCACGGTCGTATTTGAAACCTTTGAAATGACACATGCACGGTCGTATTTGAAACCTTTGAAATGACACATGCATGGTCGTATTTGAAACCTTTGAAATGACACATGCACGGTCGTATTTGAAACTGTTTAAATGACACATGCACGGTCGTATTTGAAACTGTTTAAATGACACATGCACGGTCGTATTTGAAACCTTAGAAATGACACATGCACGGTCGTATTGGAAACTGTTTAAATGACACATGCACGGTCGTAGTTGAAACTTTTTGAAATGACACATGCACGATCGTATTTCAAACTGTTGAAATGACACATGCATGGTCGTATTTGAAACCTTTTAAATGACATATGCACGATCGTATTTCAAACTGTTGAAATGACACATGCATGGTCGTATTTGAAACCTTTGAAATGACACATGCACGGTCGTATTTGAAACTGTTTAAATGACACATGCACGGTCGTATTTGAAACTGTTTAAATGACACATGCACGGTCGTATTTGAAACTGTTTAAATGACACATGCATAGTTGTATTTGAAACTGTTTAAATGACACATGCATGGTCGTATTTGAAACCTTTGAAATTACACATGCACGATCGTATTTCAAACTGTTGAAATTACACATGCACGATCGTATTTCAAACTGTTGAAATGACACATGCACGGTCGTATTTGAAACTTTTTGAAATGACACATGCACGGTCGTATTTGAAACCTTTGAAATGACACATGCACGATCGTATTTCAAACTGTTGAAATGACACATGCACGGTCGTATTTGAAACTGTTGAAATGACACATGCACGGTCGTATTTGAAACCTTAGAAATGACACATGCACGGTCGTATTTGACAATGTTGAAATGACACATGCACGGTCGTATTTGAAACCTTAGAACTGACACATGCACGGTCGTATTTGAAACTGTTGAAATGACACATGCACGATCGTATTTGAAACTGTTGAAATGACACATGTACGGTCGTATTTGAAACTGTTTAAATGACACATGCACGGTCGTATTTGAAACTGTTGAAATGACACATGCACGGTCGTATTTGAAACTGTTGAAATGACACATGCACGGTCGTATTTGAAACTGTTGAAATGACACATGCACGATCGTATTTGAAACTGTTGAAATGACACATGCACGGTCGTATTTGAAACTGTTTAAATGACACATGCATGGTCGTATTTGAAACTGTTGAAATGACACATGCACGATCGTATTTGAAACTGTTGAAATGACACATGTACGGTCGTATTTGAAACTGTTTAAATGACACATGCACGGTCGTATTTGAAACTTTTTGAAATGACACATGTACGGTCGTATTTGAAACTGTTGAAATGACACATGCACGGTCGTATTTGAAACCTTAGAAATTACACATGCACGATCGTATTTCAAACTGTTGAAATGACACATGTACGGTCGTATTTGAAACTGTTGAAATGACACATGCATGGTCGTATTTGAAACCTTTGAAATTACACATGCACGATCGTATTTCAAACTGTTGAAATTACACATGCACGATCGTATTTGAAACTGTTGAAATGACACATGTACGGTCGTATTTGAAACTGTTGAAATGACACATGCATGGTCGTATTTGAAACCTTTGAAATTACACATGCACGATCGTATTTCAAACTGTTGCAATTACACATGCACGATCGTATTTCAAACTGTTGAAATGACACATGCACGGTCGTATTTGAAACTGTTGAAATGACACATGCACGGTCGTATTTGAAACCTTAGAAATGACACATGCACGGTCGTATTTGAAACTGTTGAAATGACACATGCACGGTCGTATTTGAAACCTTAGAACTGACACATGCACGGTCGTATTTGAAACTGTTTAAATGACACATGCACGGTCGTATTTGAAACTGTTGAAATGACACATGCACGGTCGTATTTGAAACTGTTGAAATGACACATGCACGATCGTATTTGAAACTGTTGAAATGACACATGCACGGTCGTATTTGAAACTGTTTAAATGACACATGCATAGTTGTATTTGAAACTGTTTAAATGACACATGCGCGGTCGTATTTGAAACTGTTTAAATGACACATGCATAGTTGTATTTGAAACTGTTGAAATGACACATGCACGGTCGTATTTGAAACTGTTTAAATGACACATGCATAGTTGTATTTGAAACTGTTTAAATGACACATGCGCGGTCGTATTTGAAACTGTTTAAATGACACATGCATAGTTGTATTTGAAACTGTTGAAATGACACATGCACGGTCGTATTTGAAACTGTTGAAATGACACATGCATGGTCGTATTTGAAACCTTTGAAATTACACATGCATGGTCGTATTTGAAACTTTTTGAAATGACACATGCACGGTCGTATTTGAAACTTTTTGAAATTACACATGCACGGTCGTATTTGAAACTTTTTGAAATTACACATGCACGGTCGTATTTGAAACCTTTGAAATTACACATGCACGGTCGTATTTGAAACTGTTGAAATGACACATGTACGGTCGTATTTGAAACTGTTTAAATGACACATGCACGGTCGTATTTGAAACTGTTGAAATGACACATGCACGGTCGTATTTGAAACTGTTGAAATGACACATGCACGGTCGTATTTGAAACTGTTGAAATGACACATGCACGATCGTATTTGAAACTGTTGAAATGACACATGCACGGTCGTATTTGAAACTGTTTAAATGACACATGCATGGTCGTATTTGAAACTGTTGAAATGACACATGCACGATCGTATTTGAAACTGTTGAAATGACACATGTACGGTCGTATTTGAAACTGTTTAAATGACACATGCACGGTCGTATTTGAAACTGTTGAAATGACACATGTACGGTCGTATTTGAAACTGTTGAAATGACACACGCACGGTCGTATTTGAAACCTTAGAAATTACACATGCACGATCGTATTTCAAACTGTTGAAATGACACATGTACAGTCGTATTTGAAACTGTTGAAATGACACATGCATGGTCGTATTTGAAACCTTTGAAATTACACATGCACGATCGTATTTCAAACTGTTGAAATTACACATGCACGATCGTATTTGAAACTGTTGAAATGACACATGTACGGTCGTATTTGAAACTGTTGAAATGACACATGCATGGTCGTATTTGAAACCTTTGAAATTACACATGCACGATCGTATTTCAAACTGTTGAAATTACACATGCACGATCGTATTTCAAACTGTTGAAATGACACATGCACGGTCGTATTTGAAACTTTTTGAAATGACACATGCACGGTCGTATTTGAAACCTTTGAAATGACACATGCACGATCGTATTTCAAACTGTTGAAATGACACATGCACGGTCGTATTTTAAACTGTTGAAATGACACATGCACGGTCGTATTTGAAACCTTAGAAATGACACATGCACGGTCGTATTTGACAATGTTGAAATGACACATGCACGGTCGTATTTGAAACTGTTGAAATGACACATGCACGATCGTATTTGAAACTGTTGAAATGACACATGTACGGTCGTATTTGAAACTGTTTAAATGACACATGCACGGTCGTATTTGAAACCTTAGAACTGACACATGCACGGTCGTATTTGAAACTGTTGAAATGACACATGCACGGTCGTATTTGAAACTGTTGAAATGACACATGCACGATCGTATTTGAAACTGTTGAAATGACACATGTACGGTCGTATTTGAAACTGTTTAAATGACACATGCACGGTCGTATTTGAAACCTTAGAACTGACACATGCACGGTCGTATTTGAAACTGTTTAAATGACACATGCACGGTCGTATTTGAAACTGTTGAAATGACACATGCACGGTCGTATTTGAAACTGTTGAAATGACACATGCACGATCGTATTTGAAACTGTTGAAATGACACATGTACGGTCGTATTTGAAACTGTTTATATTACACATGCACGGTCGTATTTGAAACTGTTTAAATGACACATGCACGGTCGTATTTGAAACTGTTGAAATGACACATGCACGATCGTATTTGAAACTGTTGAAATGACACATGCACGATCGTATTTGAAACTGTTTAAATGACACATGCACGGTCGTATTTGAAACTGTTTAAATTACACATGCACGGTCGTATTTGAAACTGTTGAAATGACACATGCACGATCGTATTTGAAACTGTTTAAATTACACATGCACGGTCGTATTTGAAACTGTTTCAATTACACATGCACGGTCGTATTTGAAACTGTTGAAATGACACATGTACGATCGTATTTGAAACTGTTGAAATGACACATGCACGATCGTATTTGAAACTGTTTAAATGACACATGCACGGTCGTATTTGAAACCTTAGAACTGACACATGCACGGTCGTATTTGAAACTGTTTAAATGACACATGCACGGTCGTATTTGAAACTTTTTGAAATTACACATGCACGGTCGTATTTGAAACTTTTTGAAATGACACATGCACGGTCGTATTTGAAACTGTTTAAATGACACATGCACGGTCGTATTTGAAACCTTAGAACTGACACATGCACGGTCGTATTTGAAACTGTTGAAATGACACATGCACGGTCGTATTTGAAACTGTTGAAATGACACATGCACGGTCGTATTTTAAACTGTTGAAATGACACATGTACGGTCGTATTTGAAACTGTTTAAATGACACATGCACGGTCGTATTTGAAACCTTAGAACTGACACATGCACGGTCGTATTTGAAACTGTTTAAATGACACATGCACGGTCGTATTTGAAACTGTTGAAATGACACATGCACGGTCGTATTTGAAACTGTTGAAATGACACATGCACGGTCGTATTTGAAACTGTTGAAATGACACATGCACGATCGTATTTGAAACTGTTGAAATGACACATGTACGGTCGTATTTGAAACTGTTTAAATGACACATGCACGGTCGTATTTGAAACTGTTGAAATGACACATGCACGGTCGTATTTGAAACTGTTGAAATGACACATGCACGGTCGTATTTGAAACTGTTGAAATGACACATGCACGATCGTATTTGAAACTGTTGAAATGACACATGTACGGTCGTATTTGAAACTGTTTAAATGACACATGCACGGTCGTATTTGAAACCTTAGAACTGACACATGCACGGTCGTATTTGAAACTGTTTAAATGACACATGCACGGTCGTATTTGAAACTGTTGAAATGACACATGCACGGTCGTATTTGAAACTGTTGAAATGACACATGCACGGTCGTATTTGAAACTGTTGAAATGACACATGCACGGTCGTATTTGAAACTGTTGAAATGACACATGCACGATCGTATTTGAAACTGTTGAAATGACACATGTACGGTCGTATTTGAAACTGTTTAAATTACACATGCACGGTCGTATTTGAAACTGTTTAAATGACACATGCACGGTCGTATTTGAAACCTTTGAAATGACACATGCACGGTCGTATTTGAAACTGTTTAAATGACACATGCACGGTCGTATTTGAAACTGTTGAAATGACACATGCACGGTCGTATTTGAAACTGTTGAAATGACACATGCACGATCGTATTTGAATATGTTGAAATGACACATGTACGGTCGTATTTGAAACTGTTTAAATGACACATGCACGGTCGTATTTGAAACTGTTTAAATGACACATGCGCGGTCGTATTTGAAACTGTTTAAATGACACATGCATAGTTGTATTTGAAACTGTTGAAATGACACATGCACGGTCGTATTTGAAACTGTTGAAATGACACATGCATGGTCGTATTTGAAACCTTTGAAATTACACATGCATGGTCGTATTTGAAACTATTTGAAATGACACATGCACGGTCGTATTTGAAACTTTTTGAAATGACACATGCACGGTCGTATTTGAAACTTTTTGAAATTACACATGCACGGTCGTATTTGAAACCTTTGAAATTACACATGCACGGTCGTATTGGAAACTGTTTAAATGACACATGCACGGTCGTATTTGAAACTTTTTGAAATGACACATGCACGATCGTATTTCAAACTGTTGAAATGACACATGCACGGTCGTATTTGAAACTGTTGAAATGACACATGCACGGTCGTATTTGAAACCTTTGAAATGACACATGCACGGTCGTATTTGAAACTGTTGAAATGACACATGCACGGTCGTATTTTAAACCTTTGAAATGACACATGCACTTGTTGATATGTCTTAAAACAGACAAACGCATACATTCAAAATTTTATCCGATGTAGGCATATGGTATTAACCCTAGCTTACTACAAGAATATATGATATAAGACCGGAACGTCGGGATAGATATGTCAACGCACCTGAAGTACTGCACTCTAAACAAACTACAAAAACTACCTGTGCAACGCCGTCGGCATTTCTAAGTAAGGGCGCTCAGGTGATTAGCGAAAGCCATCCCCTTCTCAAAGAAAGAAGGTAAAGCGTGGGAGGGTTGATACTTTAGAACTGATCAGAACAATACCTCACCGCGATAGAGCAGGTTCTATCTTGTCGAACTGATTGCCGAGGACGTATCCTCGACCGCAATAAAGTGTCCAAAAGAATTTTTGACACACTTTCGATGTGGACATATACTTCAGCTAGTATAAAAAAATCAGAGTGAAAATCAACACTTTTGTCCGAATTAGTCGTTTCATTTGTTGTAGGTCACTTTGATTCTTTCGTGTTTGTCTCCCTCTCATCCGATTTCAAAATCCTGTTTTGAACATCTGGACGATGATCAAAACTGACATATCTAATTAGTCTCGGCTATAACTAAGACTTGTTGTGGCAAGCGCCTCGTCTGGAGTCTGACAAGAAAGAAAATGTGAGTCTCTTCGTGAATTCACCATTTGCCTTATGCTCGTATTTCGCCATGAAAAAAAAAACACGCACGTTTGAGACAATATTGCCGACCAAATTTGTCTATATTAGATATGAGCCAACTAACTGCGCACCGAGAAGATGACTTCCGCAAAAACGTTATCTCCATTAAAAAATATTTCTCAAATATCAGGTTGAAACTAAATCTTTTGTGCACTATTTTTATATTATCAATCTCTATTTATATACAGTTTGGTGTGTGTATATGATTATATGTGTATATGATTATATGTGTATATGATTATATGCACAGGATTCACTCCTATAATAATGAACCGATCATTATGAATTTTGAAATATAGCTGATAGTTGTATGTAATTTAATTTAATTTTCTGAAAATATGGTAAAAATGGGGTGGAAGCCCTTCGTCATTTATTTCGAATGAGTTAGATGGTTATATTGTTGGCATGGGTTTCCCCGATATATTTCTAGATATAATTATTTCTAGAAAGATATCAGGTACTTACGTGAAGTGGATTCGAACTTGGCACACCCAGGTCTTCACTCCGTGTCGTTAACCACTTAACCACCGTCACCTCCCAAGCCCTTCGTGAAAATTCGTATACCTCCGATGTTTGTTCAGTTTTAACAATAAGTATTATACTTAAATTAATAACTATACCCTCAATTTCGGTTGTGTTTGTATAGTGTAAAGGATTTTAGGGCACAATATGGGTACGACCTCCCATTTAAAACTTGAAATATGTCAGATTAGCATTGAATTGTATCCATATACATAAGACACCAATGAAGCAGGATTTCTTCACTTGTAATTTCTTCTATTAACACTCAAGCTTAATCCCTACATTTCTAGAATATCATGTAATAGAAGAATAAGAAAATAGGCAACCTTCTAAAGCATATTTTAGATGCGATATTAATTTAAAAGAAAACTCGTAACTGATTTTCTCTTTTTTTTTCTTATAAACTTTCATTTTAGTTTTTAATAATTACAAATATTTCGCCAAGTATAATTGGCTTCATCAGTGTATCTGGAAATTCTGATCTTATTGGATTACTTCGTCTTTGTTGATGTAATATGCACATGTAATAAATAATTAAAAACTATTAATTATACTTGTATTGTTAATAAATAATTAAAAACTATTAATTATACTTGTATTGTTAATAAATAATTAAAAACTATTAATTATACTTGTATTGTTAATAAATAATTAAAAACTATTAATTATACTTGTATTGTTAATAAATAATTAAAAACTATTAATTATACTTGTATTGTCAATAAATAATTAAAAACTATTAATTATACTTGTATTGTTAATAAATAATTAAAAACTATTAATTATACTTGTATTCTTAATAAATAATTAAAAACTATTAATTATACTTGTATTGTTAATAAATAATTAAAAACTATTAATTATACTTCTATTGTTAATAAATAATTAAAAACTATTAATTATACTTGTATTGTTAATAAATCATTAAAAACTATTAATTATACTTGTATTGTTAATAAATAATTAAAAACTATTAATTATACTTGTATTCTTAATAAATAATTAAAAACTATTAATTATACTTGTATTCTTAATAAATAATTAAAAACTATTAATTATACTTGTATTGTTAATAAATAATTAACAACTATTAATTATACTTGTATTGTTAATAAATAATTAAAAACTATTAATTATACTTGTATTGTTAATAAATAATTAAAAACTATTAATTATACTTGTATTGTTAATAAATAATTAAAAACTATTAATTATACTTCTATTGTTAATAAATAATTAAAAACTATTAATTATACTTGTATTCTTAATAAATAATTAAAAACTATTAATTATACTTGTATTGTTAATAAATAATTAAAAACTATTAATTATACTTGTATTCTTAATAAATAATTAAAAACTATTAATTATACTTGTATTGTTAATAAATAATTAAAAACTATTAATTATACTTGTATTGTTAATAAATAATTAAAAACTATTAATTATACTTGTATTGTTAATAACTAATTAAAAACTATTAATTATACTTGTATTGTTAATAAATAATTAAAAACTATTAATTATACTTGTATTGTTAATAAATAATTAAAAACTATTAATTATACTTGTATTGTTAATAAATAATTAAAAACTATTAATTATACTTGTATTCTTAATAAATAATTAAAAACTATTAATTATACTTGTATTCTTAATAAATAATTAAAAACTATTAATTATACTTGTATTGTTAATAAATAATTAAAAACTATTAATTATACTTGTATTGTTAATAAATAATTAAAAACTATTAATTATACTTGTATTCTTAATAAATAATTAAAAACTATTAATTATACTTCTATTGTTAATAAATAATTAAAAACTATTAATTATACTTGTATTGTTAATAAATAATTAAAAACTATTAATTATACTTGTATTGTTAATAAATAATTAAACACTATTAATTATACTTGTATTGTTAATAAATAATTAAAAACTTTTAATTATACTTGTATTGTTAATAAATAATTAAAAACTATTAATTATACTTGTATTGTTAATAAATAATTAAACACTTTTAATTATACTTGTATTGTTAATAAATAATTAAAAACTATTAATTATACTTGTATTGTTAATAAATAATTAAAAACTATTAATTATACTTGTATTCTTAATAAATAATTAAAAACTATTAATTATACTTCTATTGTTAATAAATAATTGAAAACTATTAATTATACTTGTATTCTTAATAAATAATTAAAAACTATTAATTATACTTCTATTGTTAATAAATAATTAAAAACTATTAATTATACTTCTATTGTTAATAAATAATTAAAAACTATTAATTATACTTGTATTGTTAATAAATAATTAAAAACTATTAATTATACTTGTATTGTTAATAAATAATTAAAAACTATTAATTATACTTCTATTGTTAATAAATAATTAAAAACTATTAATTATACTTCTATTGTTAATAAATAATTAAAAACTATTAATTATACTTCTATTGTTAATAAATAATTAAAAACTATTAATTATACTTGTATTGTTAATAAATAATTAAAAACTTTTAATTATACTTGTATTGTTAATAAATAATTAAAAACTATTAATTATACTTGTATTGTTAATAAATAATTAAACACTTTTAATTATACTTGTATTATTAATAAATAATTAAAAACTATTAATTATACTTGTATTGTTAATAAATAATTAAAAACTATTAATTATACTTGTATTGTTAATAAATAATTAAAAACTATTAATTTCATTGCAAAATGACATTCCGAATAATTAGTTATTATGTAAAACATAATTTGTTTTAAAGCAAATTTTTGTTGGATGTTTGTATATTTAGTCAACAATAATTAACTGTTTCAATGACTCACATAGTCGTTGGCGATTTAAATATTACACGTTTATAAAGGTTTTATTAATAAACACTAATGAATCGATGATTGTCAAGAAGAATACAAAATAGTTCTGATAATTAAGTGTAAACGACACAATAACTACCAGAATATGAAAATGATGTTTCACTTCGTAAAACTAATGAAAGAAAAGCCGGTTATGAAATGCACGCGTCGAAGAGAGCGTAGTGAACCGTTGTCAAACTGGCGTAGATGCGAAAGAAAAATTAAAACAATATGGGATAAAACAGGATGCAGACTTGCAGGTAGAACATATACGGACACGAAAATATTTAACACATCAAATGATTACACGTTGGCATGCGTGTGAAACTACCGTGACTCAAGGGGCGAATCTATGTGGAATCTTCGTTTGAGACATCATTGTGACTCTATCCGGGATCGGTTTGGTGTTATCTGTTCTGAACAGTTACTTGTTGCCTGTCCGGGTAACCGTCTGCAGGGGTTTGGGACGGTCGCTCTAATCCCCCTGTGAGGATGTTAATGTTATTATGTGTGGATACTGTATATTGAATAATAATAATAATAATAATAATAATAATAATAATAATAATAATAATAATAATAATAAGAATAATAATAAGAAGAAGACAGTCAGTATAATACCAATAATCGTAGGAGCACTAGGAACAATCCCCAAAAAACTGGAAAAAAGACGGGGAGAAATTGGAATCAAAGGGATCATTGGAACTATACAAAGGACAGCAATGATCAAACCAGCTACAATCTTAAGAAAAATTATTGAATGCGGAAACCAACCAGCATAAGCTACGAAGGGTCACACGGAATCTACTACAGGAAGAAAACAAAACCACCGAAAGAACACATCACAAACAAAGAAACAGAAAATGCAAGAAACATCACTTTATAAGCTCCCACCTCCCCACCAATAAATTACACCGGCCTCAACTGACACGACACGAAAATTAACATATTAACTAGCAAGAAACACCATCAGCTCCCCCCCAATAAATAAATACAAATAATTAGCCCCCCCCAAATAAATACAAATAATTAGCCCCCCCCCCAAAATAAATACAAATAATTAGCCCCCCCCAAAATAAATACAAATAATTAGCCCCCCCCCAAAATAAATACAAATAATTAGCCCCCCCCCCAAAATAAATACAAATAATTAGCCCCCCCCCCAAAATAAATACAAATAATTAGCCCCCCCCCCAAATAAATACAAATAATTAGCCCCCCCCCCAAATAAATACAAATAATTAGCCCCCCCCCCAAAAATACATACAAATAATTAGCCCCCCCTCCAAATAAATACAAATAATTAGCCCCCCCCCCCAAAAAAAAATAAAATAAAAAATATTTAAAAAAAAATTTAAATTAAAAAAAATAATACCAGCCTAGGCTGACACCACACAAAATATTTGCATAGGGTCAAGGAGGATGAGAAGACCGAGGAGGAACAGCACAAACCAGACCTCCACTGGAAGTGCAGAGACTGCTGGGACCTTGGGGAGGCTTATTGCCACCCAGATCCTGGAAAGGACCAATGGTCCTTGCCGGGGAGAAATCAATGGTAAACGGTTGTTGTGATACTGCAAGTTTATTTGCAGTGGCTGTCAAAAAGAGGTGGAGAATACTGGAAATCAGGGGAGACTTATTGTCACTCAGACTCCAGGGAATACCACCGGTTGTCGGTGAGCAATTACTGATGACCTGTTTGAGAACTCCTAGTGTGTAAATAATAATAATAATAATAATAATAATAATAATAATAATAATAATAATAATAATAATAATAATAATAATAATAATAATAAACGAAAGCATTTTAAAGCGAAATGATTGTGTACTGACTTAATTAATATATTTTACAACCGCTGTTATAAAAAAATAGAAGACAGCGAAAACGAAAAGGAAGAGGAGGGAACGAATTACTCCTACGTGTTATCTACACAACACAACTCCAACTGCCGCCCTCCTAGTAATCTGCTGGAATGGACGAATGAGTTCCGATTTTTTACGATATCCGATCTGTCTTCCATCACAGAAAAATATATTAGTTAACTTTTGGTTACTTCTACTTCTTTCGCGCATGTGGCACAAGATTA
This sequence comes from Sepiola atlantica, assembly GCA_963556195.1. Lineage (NCBI taxonomy): Eukaryota > Metazoa > Mollusca > Cephalopoda > Sepiida > Sepiolidae > Sepiola > Sepiola atlantica. The sequence continues at coordinate 89,260,858 of OY744539.1, read as the reverse complement.
CCGTGGGCCCTTTTTCGCGAAACCCTAAGACAAACTTGACTAAAAGATATAGCAAGATTTTTCTGAATATCAAAAATCGCACTAATATCTCTAAACCAACTGAAGGAACATATATTATGAGAGTTGGTTTTTCGAAAGCACTGGCTTTGTTTTGAAAAAATCGTACCTTTTATAATTTGATCAACTTTCATATGTTTCTTTGTTAGTATTTGAAGTATTTAAACATTTGACAAGTATGAAGATGATATATTTATCCAATCATTTCTAATCATACAGCATAATTTTCGCTAAGTTATGTTCACCAAATTGAAATAAATGTTCATTTAACGTCGTTTATGGCATTACTGCTCCCAATTCAATTTGTTGTTGAAAATGATTGAATAAACGTCGTGTGATGCTTTCTGTTTGTATTTGCTTATTTAATGGACGATTGTGTCTCTTTAACGATAGATCACCTGTCTTCCGTGCTCCCCGAAACAAACTAATGACTTTGAAGGATTCAAGGGAGATAACTCTGCCTTATGCTTTATGCTTACCCTTTATGGCTTCGTTAGGGTTCGATCTAACACTCTATTTAATATGTTTAGATTTCCCCTATCATTTTGTTCTACTAACTCTGATACGAAGGATGCAACGAACTCTAATTTTATTGTGCTAGTGCTAAGACGGGGGCGGCAACCTTTTCAGAGTGAGGGCCAGATGAGACTTTTGGAAGAAGATCGCGGGCCGGAGTAAAAAACGAAATCTCAGAATTACTATCTTTTGTTTACATGAATAAATTGTACAAAACTTGCATTGAACACTCTACAAATCTGATATTTTTTCTCAAGAGACTTCTGTATGTGATGTTATAAAAGGCGCTGACGAAGAACCATTTTGGAAGCATAACAAATGGAAGGAAGTAGCAAGTTGACCCAGCATTCGTTTTTACACACCTCACATAAGTTCTATGTTTTATGCCTTTTCCTCGTCTCACGTTTCATTTTTGCCTCTCTCTTTCTCTTTGTCTATTTTTATCTCAGGCCAAGGATTTGAAATTAATAGTTAAAGAAAAATGAAATATACATCCATCATCGCTCGCTGATATTTATACATTTATAACCCACTGTAAATCTTAATTGAAACATACATTTACGTCTATGTCACAAAATGATATGAGTTTTACTGGGAGGTCCGCGGGCCGGATTGCAATAATAAAGCATAACAGTGGGGGTCGGACGCTAAGCCTTCGTTGTTGCCCGCTCCTGTGCTAGTGGGTCACCATTATCAAGCCTCGGGGGTCACTCGAGGATAAATGTTAAATAGATTGTCAGTCGGACAGTGATCGTAACGACTATAGGATTAAAAACAATGGGTTGAATGAACAGAGGATTACATAATAGGACTTGAGTGTCCAAGAGAACGGCTCAACAAGTATCTGATTTAGATTTTGTTGTCAGCTGGGAAGCAGCCTCTCAGTATTTCTTCCACAGATGGTATCTTCTGGAAAGAAACTTTGTTCATGGAAGTTCCGTATGGTTTTGTGTATATATATATATATATAGAGAGAGAGAGAGAGATGGGGAAAGTTGGTTGTTATTGTTATAGCTATGCGAGTTCTATCTGTGGATGTTTTACAAGGAGGGCCCATGGATTAGAGCTCAGTCGAGCACCTACCATAAATATAAGGATATAGTTGAGAGAGGCTATAAACATCACTTCTATGTGAAAGAGACCGCATAGTAGAAAAGAGATCATCCCTCGCTAGGTTGCGAAGTAGGTTCTGTACTTGCCTAATATACAAAGTAAAGTCAGTCTCTTTCTGGATTTATTTCATCGATAGATTTCTTCCTACATATTTCCTCACGATCCGAAGAAGATGAGGATTGGCGACCGTGTAATGCTACAAAATTATGAACACTTTTCATGCGAAATTATGGGTCGTAAAAAAAGTTGAAGTATTGCGACTAGACATGATATAGTGCCGAAATAAATGTAATAAAACATCTGGTTTTCTTATAAAAAGAACGTGAACTAACGACATCTTACGTGACTTGCTAGCTCAATTAAGTGACTTGCTAGCTCATTTAAGTGACTTGCTAGCTCATTTAAGTGACTTGCTAGCTCAATTAAGTGACTTGCTAGCTCATTTAAGTGACTTGCTAGTTCAATTAAGTGACTTGCTAGCTCAATTAAGTGACTTGCTAGCTCAATTAAGTGACTTGCTAACTCATTTAAGCGACTTGCTAGCTCAATTTAGTGACTTGCTAGCTCAATTAAGTGACTTGCTAGCTCATTTATGTGACTTGCTAGCTCAATTTAGTGACTTGCTAGCTAATTTAAGTGACTTGCTAGCTCATTTAAGTGACTTGCTAGCTCAATTAAGGGACTTGCTAGCTCATTTAAGTGACTTGCTAGCTCAATTAAGTGACTTGCTAGCTCAATTAAGTGACTTGCTAGCACATTTAAGTGACTTGCTAGCTCAATTAAGTGACTTGCTAGCACATTTAAGTGACTTGCTAGCTCAATTAAGGGACTTGCTAGCTCAATTAAGGGACTTGCTAGCTCAATTAAGTGACTTGCTAGCACATTTAAGTGACTTGCTAGCTCAATTAAGTGACTTGCTAGCACATTTAAGTGACTTGCTAGCTCAATTAAGGGACTTGCTAGCTCAATTAAGGGACTTGCTAGCTCAATTAAGTGACTTGCTAGCACATTTAAGTGACTTGCTAGCTCAATTAAGTGACTTGCTAGCACATTTAAGTGACTTGCTAGCTCAATTAAGTGACTTGCTAGCTCAATTAAGGGACTTGCTAGCTCATTTAAGTGACTTGCTAGCTCAATTTAGCGATTGCTAAATAACTCTGTAAACCTTGTATCTTTTGTTTAATAACCCCTTTATATATCTGTTCTTTCCCATATTTTGTTTTTTAAAAACCTTTTTACATATGTTATGTTTCTCAGTCTTTGTTCATTAAAACTTTGTATCGAGAGAGGCGCGAGAGCGCTCTATCCGTTAATAGACCTCAAGAATGGCCTATGCTGGAAATCTCATTTCTTTGATCAATCATAACTCAAAAACTAATAAACCAAAATTAGTTTAAACTTTGCACAACATTTTTATTTTATAGGTTCTATAAGTGTGTAGAATTTCAGCATCATTAGTCAAGGCAACCCAGAGATTCAGAAAGTTCAGTCATGAAATCATGTTATCTGTGTGTACGTACGTACGTATGTACGTACGTATGTGCCACCCTGTATCCCATCAACTATTTGATAGATTCAGCTGATTTTTGGCAGAGATAGAGGTTCTAGGGTCTAGTTGATGGCATTTTAATTTCAGTTTACCATATACCTTAGTTTTCTAGAAAATCCCCAAAAAACCTTATGAGAAAGCATTGTATTGAGGCATAGCCTTTACAAAAGTAGTGACATTCCATGAAAAATGCCAGTATACTGAAATCATATGCCCTTAATAGGGTTAAGATGAAAATTCATATCCACTAAATGTACAAAAGCAAGGAAATTCAAAAATTTTTACACTTTTATTGTCATTAAGGGTATGACTACATATCAACCAAACCATTTCATTATAACATCACTACAGTATAAATCTCTATGCATGAGTAGATGAAGTGTGTGAGGTGCGCTGAAGAAAAATTCCTACCAGTAAAATACATAGCCCTGTTGTGCTCGCATACCCTTAATGACAATAAAAGTGTACAAATTTGGGAATTTACTTGCTTTTGTACATTTAGTGTATATGAATTTTCATCTCAACCCTATTAAGATGATTTCAGTATACTGGCATTTTTAATGGAATATATTTTATGCTTCCATGTACGTTCTGTAAAAGAAAAAAGTTCATAGGAGGAAATAGAAACGATTAGCAATGCGTTCTTACTCAAGGTACAGGGTGGACGGTAACTGAAGACGCGTGATGATAAACTTCTCGATACTAGAGTTTGTCTCCTGCTGCTCGCAATACTCGTTGACCTCTTGTCGCTCCGTAATGCAATTCTACCAAAGAGCAATTACTATTTCCCTTAGACTCTGAAGTATTAAAGGGAGACAACTATGTCTTATTGCTGATCTTTTGTGGCTTCGTTAGGTTTCGACCTAACCCTCTCTTTAATATTTGTTCCCTCCGAGTTAAAACGGGATTCATCATGATTAACTGTCAAAGGTTGCAATGTATAATAATGAACGAATGTGTGTAATATATCGCCAATAAAAGGACAGTGATCAACCATCGTATATTTTTGCATAAGTATTCAGAGATTACACATGTGCGTCTCCTGAGACTCGTCCGCTTGAAATTATCAACATCAACATGGCCGTGTTTGAAATGGGATGGCGCCTCTTATCATTACGCCACGATTGATCGGAATTAGCCGAATAAAATGTTCCTAATTCAGTAAACTGAAAGCATAGTAAATATTTTTTAGCAACAATCTGACATAAAGTTACCAACACTACTAGAAGCCTGGAAACTAGTGCATTAATACGAGACTTGGACAAATTATCGCAACTATATCCAATAACATGTTCAAAGTATTAATATTGTATTTATGTATCGACTCTTGATTCAACAGCATCACCAATCAGCAGTTTATTTCAGCCTATTACAGAAACGATAATATTCATTCCAAATCCCAGCGCGTACTCTAACCACCACACATATTTCTTCCTGTTTTTTTTATCTGTAAGCTTTCAGATAACACACCTTCTTACGTCACACTCTTTCCTAGCCGTTTGAGGAGGGGCGAAGAGACCCTCGTCAAGCAGCATACATATTACGAGAGACTTTCACGGGCTAATAAACACAAAGCCAGCATGTACAGACCGTCACTCTCGCACACACCCATACACTATCTCACTAATATGAAACAGGTACACAATGTTGGCAAAACAGACGCGATCATATCCAAGGCAATGGCTGAATCCTTAGAAAATGACCTCCAGGCTGTAGTGGATTGGGGTCATAAATGGATGGTAACTTTTTATGCCACAAAGACAAAGCTCTTTTCCTTCAATAACTACAAGAAACCTCTCCAACCACTGATTGTCACGGCAAATAACACCCTAGCTGAGAGTTCATCTTTCAAACTCCTCGACCTAACCTTCACAGGTAACATGAATTGGAACAAATACATTGAAGACATTGCCAAGGCTGCCGCAAAGAATGTTGGCTATTGAACTATGTTAAAAAAAAATATCTACACATACTGATACGCATCAGTTCACAAAGTTCTTTAAAGCACATTCCATGGAATTATTTTTAAAATAAGAACATGAATGCAACGTTGCGGCGATGGGACAGGAGCTGCAGCTTTGTAGACAGTGCGGGATTTTTTAAGCTATAAACGTTTAGCAAACCCCTCACTTTCTCCAGAACGTTCTCGGACTCTTTTATAAACAATTTATTTTGCATTGCCTTGAGTTGTCAATAAAAAAAAATAATTTTGTATGGATAGATTTTGTCATTTTTTTATTTGATAATGTCCTGCCCTTTTTTTAACCAACGTTACTTGCATTTTCCGCTGAAAGTTTCAAGACGATCTAATGTACAAAGAAAAACCAGATTACGGTTAATATAATGATACTCATCGAATTCATGTGGATCAAATATTTACTTAGATGGAATGTTTATTTAGTTGATTTCACATTTCATAGCTCCTCTTGTATAATGAACGGATCCAGTGTAAGTAGCCGTGTTTACAGCCGTGAAACACAGTATGTGGAATGTATAAAATACACAGTCAGCGAGTTCTGTAACTTGCATTCGATCGGGTTCGTGTAGAGAAGTATAAAAACAATTCACAATGATAGATAATGAGCGAAGAAGGCGAATGATAGAAATATTAAAGGCTGAAAATATAAAGACTGAAAACATAAAGGCTGAAAATATAAAGGCTGAAAATATAAAGACTGAAAATATAAAGGCTGAACATATAAAGACTGAAAATATAAAGACTGAAAATATAAAGGCTGAAAATATAAAGACTGAACATATAAAGGCTGAAAATATAAAGACTGAAAATATAAAGGCTGAAAATATAAAGGCTGAAAATATAAAGGCTGAAAATATAAAGATTGAAAATATAAAGGCTGAAAATATAAAGGCTGAAAATATAAAGGCTGAACATATAAAGGCTGAAAATATAAAGACTGAAAATATAAAGGCTGAAAATATAAAGACTAAAACTATAAAGGCTGAAAATATAAAGACTGAAAATATAAATGCTGAAACTATAAAGGCTGAAAATATAAAGACTGAAAATATAAAGGCTGAAAATATAAAGACTGAAAATATAAAGATTGAAAATATAAAGACTGAAAATATAAAGGCTGAACATATAAAGGCTGAAAATATAAAGGCTGAAAATATAAAGGCTGAAAATATAAAGACTAAAACTATAAAGGCTGAAAATATAAAGACTAAAAATATAAAGGCTGAACATATAAAGGCTGAAAATATAAGGGCTGAAAATATAAAGACTAAAACTATAAAGGCTGAAAATATAAAGACTGAAAATATAAAGGCTGAAAATATAAAGGCTGAAAATATAAAGACTGAAAATATAAAGGCTGAAAATATAAAGACTGAAAATATAAAGGCTGAAAATATAAAGGTTGAAAATATAGGAGAAATATAAAAAGACGTGCGTTTTGCACCCCTTTGTTGTTGAGACTAACAAAACGGCGTATTACGTGCCAAATCAACACATGGGACTTCAACAAAAAAAAATATTGAGGTCGCTCAAGACAAGGTATGAAGTCATTTGATATTAGAAAATAAAAAAAGAATACTAGTTAAAGGTAAAAAACTAGCCAACGATAAGTGTAAGATAGATAGATTTCGACCCAGAAAACAGCAATTATTCCCTCTTTGTCAGAAACATCGCCATTAAATGTGAGAACTAAAAGAAAAAATAAGGGAAGCGATAATTACGAGGAATTATTTGCATACTGCACGTAATCAAATATGTCGCGTTCGCGTGCACATCTCGTAGTGATGTGCATTACAATTCTAACAGCATGGTTATTACTTTTCTATTTTAGTTTATCATTCAATAACAGCATGGTTATTACTTTTCTATTTTAATTGATCATTCAATAACAGAATGGTTATTACTTTTCTATTTCAATTGATCATTCAATAACAGCATGGTTATTACTTTTCTATTTCAGTTGATCATTTAATAATAGCATGGTTATTACTTTTCTATTTTAGTTGATCATTCAATAACAGCATGGTTATTACTTTTCTATTTTAGTTGATCATTCAATAACAGCATGGTTATTACTTTTCTATTTTAGTCGATCATTCAATAACAGCATGGTTATTACTTTTCTATTTTAGTCGATCATTCAATAACAGCATGGTTATTAGTTTTCTATTTTAGTTGATCATTCAATAACAGCATGGTTATTACTTTTCTATTTCAGTTGATCATTTAATAATAGCATGGTTATTACTTTTCTATTTTAGTTGATCATTCAATAACAGCATGGTTATTACTTTTCTATTTCAATTGATCATTCAATAACAGCATGGTTATTACTTTTCTATTTCAGTTGATCATTTAATAATAGCATGGTTATTACTTTTCTATTTTAGTTGATCGTTCAATAACAGCATGGTTATTACTTTTCTATTTTAGTTGATCATTCAATAACAGCATGGTCATTACTTTTCTATTTTAGTTGATCATTCAATAACAGCATGGTTATTACTTTTCTATTTTAATTGATCATTCAATAACAGCATGGTTATTACTTTTCTATTTTAGTTTATCATTCAATAACAGCATGGTCATTACTTTTCTATTTTAGTTGATCATTCAATAACAGCATGGTTATTACTTTTCTATTTTAGTTGATCATTCAATAACAGCATGGTCATTACTTTTCTATTTTAGTTGATCATTCAATAACAGCATGGTTATTACTTTTCTATTTTAATTGATCATTCAATAACAGCATGGTCATTACTTTTCTATTTTAGTTGATCATTCAATAACAGCATGGTCATTACTTTTCTATTTTAGTTGATCATTCAATAACAGCATGGTTATTACTTTTCTATTTTAGTTGATCATTCAATAACAGCATGGTCATTACTTTCAATTTTAGTTGATCATTCAATAACAGCATGGTTATTACTTTTCTATTTCAGTTGATCATTCAATAACAGCATGGTTATTACTTTTCTATTTTAGTTGATCATTCAATAACAGCATGGTCATTACTTTTCTATTTTAGTTGATCATTCAATAACAGCATGGTTATTACTTTTCTATTTCAGTTGATCATTCAATAACAGCATGGTCATTACTTTTCTATTTTAGTTGATCATTCAATAACAGCATGGTTATTACTTTTCTATTTTAGTTGATCATTCAATAACAGCATGGTCATTACTTTCAATTTTAGTTGATCATTCAATAACAGCATGGTTATTACTTTTCTATTTCAGTTGATCATTCAATAACAGCATGGTCATTACTTTTCTATTTTAGTTGATCATTCAATAACAGCATGGTTATTACTTTTCTATTTTAGTTGATCATTCAATAACAGCATGGTCATTACTTTTCTATTTTAGTTGATCATTCAATAACAGCATGGTCATTACTTTTCTATTTTAGTTGATCATTCAATAACAGCATGGTTATTACTTTTCTATTTTAGTTGATCATTCAAAAACAGCATGGTTATTACTTTTCTATTTTAGTTGATCATTCAATAACAGCATGGTTATTACTTTTCTATTTTAGTTGCTCATTCAATAACAACAGCTTTACGTTTTCATTCGATGTTTCAACATTGATAAATTACAATATAATAGAGAAGATGCACTTCGCTGAACACAACTCTCCACTTATAATGCCCTTATAAATATGGACCCTAATTAACAATAGATTCTTACGTTTCAGTGTCAGTGTGCCGTATTTTTGGGTAAATTGAAATTAAAAAAACTAATTGCAACCAGTGCTGAAAATAAAATAAAAACTATGCATATGCTGAGCTGAATCAACTGGCAATAAAATATAGAAGACGTCAACAATCTCCCCGAGAATGGTACGAATTAATCGCTACCGTGTGATTAGCGGAACTATGTGTTGCGTTTGAATTACAGCCCGTGTAACTTGCAGAAACGATCGTCATATAAACGGCGCTGTCAACTCGTATCAAGTTTCACCTCTCTTGCAGCCCGTGTAACAAGGTGTGTAACAAGGTGTGTAACAAGGTGTGTAACAAGGTGTGTAAGAAGGTGTGTAACAAGGTGTGTAACAAGGTGTGTAGGTTAGCAAGTCGATTCAATTGACATAACATCTAGCGAACATCGAACGGAAAACTAACATCTAATCAATGTGGTCTAATAAGTCACGTGATATGTGACCAGCGACAGGAAACTAAAAACAAAACATATGAAGTGGTCGAACTCGGTCACGATTTGACGTCCACAACGTATATATATATATATATATATATATATATATATATATATATATATATATATATATATATATATATATATATAAAAGATAATATAAATCTTATATATATAAGATCATACATAAAAACAACTGCACAAACAGACTAAAAATCTTCGAAGGCCTACACATAAAATAATTACAACCCACAATTAATAAAATAGCATTCACCACCGGTACTAACGCCTTATCAGTCTTCAACAATTAATACACAATAATAATAATAATAATAATAATAGATAATAATAAAATAAATAAAACAAATTAATAAATAAATAAATTAATAAGTAAATAAAAGAAAAAAGATATATATATGTATATATACATATGCAAATAATTAGATATACCAAAAATAAAACCATAAATACGGCTCTTTACAAAAAACAACAACAACACACAACCTTCTGAAGACGGTCGCGAGACCGAAAGCGCTCGAGAAATGGCCCAAGGCACAACATTAGGCGCCATGATCCATCAATTGATACCAGAAAACCGACGAATCGCTCGCAGAGTTGAGAAACTGACCAGAAAAATCATAAAGAGGGAGAACTCCGTGGTCTAATAAACGACTTGCTGCCGAAATTATATATATATATATATATATATATATATATATTGTGTGTATTTAGGCAGCATATTTTCATTTAGGCAAACACTATTAAATAACACGGAGTGGTTTTGTTTGATGCGACTTTTTTTATTGTTTCATTTTTCCGAATTGTCCATCGAATGTTTCGGTCAAATTGATGTAAATATGATCCATGGCTTTCTTGTTCCATTCTTTTTTCTTTTTTGCAAGTACTTTCGATTTGAATCGTCAAATCATCTTCAGGCGGTATTAGTTTTAGTGTCTTTACACATTATACTTTACTGTTGTGCTCATTTTTGAATTATAACGGCAAGTAGTTTATAACTTGAAAAAGCGTCCGTAAAGTTGAAATATACATGAGAGCGTGATGGCGTTCTACACATAGTGTCTAGCATAATAATTAGCCATTTGGTAGTTATGCGTTTGAATTGTATGCACTTTCTTTAACGTCATCAATTTCTTAACGGTTTAAACAGTCGAACTTTTAAATCTCTCGTATGTGTAGAACGCCATCACGCTCTCATGTATATTTCAACTTTACGGACGCTTTTTCAAGTTATAAACTACTTGCCGTTATAATTCAAAAATGAGCACAACAGCAAAGTCATAATTTGTAAAGACACTAAAACTAATACTGCCTGAAGATGATTTGACGATTCAAATCGAAAGTACTTGCGACCGGGATTCAGTCTTAGGATGAAATTACGATGAAAATTTAGGGGTCACCCCCTAAATTGGAAGCTATGCAGCGATATGCTTGTCTACATTAGTTTTACATTTCTGCATGTCCAGGTTCCAAAGGCCGGCACCTCGAGGAAAGAAACTATTTGAGTAGAAAGCTCTCCGGCCTCTGGCGACCTCCACAGTGAAGGAATGGGATCTAGCTCATTGTCGAGTTGGTCAAGTGTATTTACGTCGAGGGGAAATCAGAGGAGCAAGCTCATTGGAGGACATTGTATTGAAGTACTCGTAAAACAAGCAAAAGGATGCTACATCGCGGCGATGGGACAGGGGTAGGAGTTTGGTGGATATTGAGAGACCTTTTAGATTAGATACTGTTTTTTGGACCTTGTCTAACAGGGAGAGAGAGTTTGGTGGATAGTGAGGGACCTTTTAGATTAGATACTGTTTTGTGGACCTTGTCTAACAAGGAGAGAGAGATTGGTGGATAGTGAGGGACCTTTTAGATTAGATACTGTTTTTGGACCTTGTCTAACAGGGAGAGAGAGATTGGTAGATATTGAGGGACCTTTTAAATTAGATACTGTTTTTTGGGCCTTGTCTAACAGGGAGAGAGAGATTGGTGGATATTGAGGGACCTTTTAGATTAGATACTGTTTTTGTGACCTTGTCTAACAAGAAGAGAGCGATTGGTGGATAGTGAGGGACCTTTTAGATTAGATGCTGTATTTTGGACCTTGTCTAACAGGGAGAGAAAGAGAGATGGTGGAAATTAAGGGACCTTTTAGATTAGATACTGTTTTTTGGACCTTGTCTTACAAAGAGAGAGAGAGAGATTGGTGGATATTGAGAGACCTTTTAGATTAGATACTGTTTTTTGGACCTTGTCTAACAGGGACAGAGAGATTGGTGGATATTGAGGGACCTTTTAGATTAGATACTGTTTTTGTGACCTTGTCTAACAAGAAGAGAGCGATTGGTGGATAGTGAGGGACCTTTTAGATTAGATGCTGTATTTTGGACCTTGTCTAACAGGGAGAGAGAGAGAGATGGTGGAAATTAAGGGACCTTTTAGATTAGATACTGTTTTTTGGACCTTGTCTTACAAAGAGAAGGAGAGAAAGAGATTGGTGGATATTGAGAGACCTTTTAGATTAGATACTGTTTTTTGGACCTTGTCAAACAGGGACAGAGAGATTGGTGGATATTGAGGAACCTTTTAGATTAGATACTGTTTTTTGGACCTTGTCTTACAGGGAGAGAGAGGTTGGTGGATATTGAGGGACCTTTTAGATTAGATACTGTTTTTTGGACCTTGTCTAACAAGGAGGGAGAGATTGGTAGTTAGTGATGGACCTTTTTTATTAGATACTGTTTTTTGGACCTTGTCTAACAGGGAGAGAGAGATTGGTAGATAGTGAAGGACCTTTTAGATTAGATACTGTTTTTTCAACCTTGTCTAACAGGGAGAGAGAGATTTGTGGATATTGAGTGACCTTTTAGAGTAGATACTGTTTTTTGGACCTTGTCTTACAGGGAGAGAGAGATTGGTGGATAGTGAGGGACCTATTAGATTAGATACTGTTTTTTGGACCTTGTCTAACAGGGAGAGAGAGATTGGTGGATAGTGAGGGAGCTTTTAGATTAGATAGTGTTTTTTGGACCTTGTCAACGAGTGTGAGAGAGATTGGTGTATATTGAGTGACTTTTTAGAGTAGATACTGTTTTTTTGACCTTGTCAAACAGGGAAAGAGAGATTGATGGATAGTGAGGGACCTATTAGATTAGATACTGTTTTTTAGACCGTGTCTAACAAGGAGAGAGAGATTGATGGATAGTGAGGGACCTATTAGATTAGATACTGTTTTTTGGACCTTGGCTACCAGGGAGAGAGAGATTGGTGGATATTGAGGAACCTTTTAGATTAGATACTGTTTTTTGGACCTTGTCTAACAGGGAGAGAGACATTAGTGGATAGTGAGGGACCTTTTAGATTATATACTGTTTTTTGGACCTTGTCTAACAGGGAGAGAGAGATTGATGGATAGTGAGGAACCTTTTAGATTAGATACTGTTTTTTGGACCTTGGCTAACAGGGAGAGAGAGATTGGTGGATATTGATGGACCTTTTAGATTAGATACTGTTTTTTAGACCTTGTCTTACAGGGAGAGAGAGATTGGTGGATAGTGATGGACCTTTTACATTAGATAGTGTTTTTTGGACCTTGTCAACGAGTGTGAGAGAGATTGGTGTATATTAGGTGACTTTTAGAGTAGATACTGTTTTTTTGACCTTGTCAAACAGGAAAAGAGAGATTGATGGATAGTGAGGGACCTATTAGATTAGATACTGTTTTTTGGACCTTGTCTAACAGGGAGAGAGAGATTGGTGGATAGTGAGGGACCTTTTAGATTAGATACTGTTTTTTGGACCTTGGCTAACAGGGAACGAGAGATTGGTGGATATTGAGGGACCTTTTAGATTAGATACTGTTTTTTGGACCTTGTCTAACAGTGGGAGAGAGAGATTGGTGGATAGTGAGGAACCTTTTAGATTAGATACTGTTTTTAGACCTTGGCTAACAGGGAGAGAGAGAGATTGGTGGATAGTGATAGACCTTTTAGATTAGATACTGTTTTTTGGACCTTGTCTAACAGGGAGAGAGAGATTGGTGGATAGTGAGGAACCTTTTAGATTAGATACTGTTTTTTGGACCTTGGCTAACAGGGAGAGAGATTGGTGGATAGTGAGGGACCTTTTAGATTAGATACTGTTTTTTGGACCTTGTCTAACAGGGAGAGAGACATTGGTGGATAGTGAGGGACCTCTTAGATTAGATACTATTTTTTGGACCTTGTCTAAAAGGGAGAGAGAGATTGGTGGATAGTGAGGGACCTTTTAGATTAGATACTGTTTTATGGACCTTGTCTAACAGGGACAGAGAGATTGGTGGATATTGAGGGACCTATTAGATTAGATACTGTTTTTGGACCTTGTCTAACAGGGAGAGAGAGATTAATGGATAGTGAGTTACCTTTTAGATTAGATACTGTTTTTTGACCTTGTCAAACAGGGAAAGAGAGATTGGTGGATATTGAGGGACCTTTGAGATTAGATACTGTTTTTTGGACCTTGTCTAACAGTGGGAGAGAGAGATTGGTGGATAGTGATGGACCTTTAGATTAGATACTGTATTTTGGACCTTGTCTAACAGGGAGAGAGATATTGGTGGATAGTGAGGAACCTTTTAGATTAGATACTGTTTTTTGGACCTTGGCTAACAGGGAGAGAGATTGCTGGATAGTGAGGGACCTTTTAGATTAGATACTGTTTTTTGGACCTTGTCTAACAGGGAGAGAGACATTGGTGGATAGTGAGGGAGCTTTTAGATTAGATACTGTTTTTTGGACCTTGTCTAAAAGGGAGAGAGAGATTGGTGGATAGTGAGGGACCTTTTAGATTAGATACTGTTTTTTGGACCTTGTCTAACAGGGAGAGAGATTGGTGGATAGTGAGGGACCTATTAGATTAGATACTGTTTTTTGGACCTTATCTTACAGGGAGAGAGATATTGGTGGATAGTGATGGACCTTTTAGATTAGATACTGTTTTTTGGACCTTGTCTAACAGGGAGAGAGACATTGGTGGATAGTGAGGGACCTTTTAGATTAGATACTATTTTTTGGACCTTGTCTAAAAGGGAGAGAGAGATTAGTGGATAGTGAGGGACTTTTTAGATTAGATACTGTTTTATGGACCTTGTCTAAAAGGAAGAGAGAGATTGGTGGATATTGAGGGACCTATTAGATTAGATACTGTTTTTGGACCTTGTCTAACAGGGAGAGAGAGATTGGTGGATAGTGAGTTACCTTTTAGATTAGATACTGTTTTTTGACCTTGTCAAACAGGGAAAGAGAGATTGGTGGATATTGAGGGACCTTTGAGATTAGATACTGTTTTTTGGACCTTGTCTAACAGTGGGAGAGAGAGATTGGTGGATAGTGATGGACCTTTAGATTAGATACTGTATTTTGGACCTTGTCTAACAGGGAGAGAGACATTGGTGGATAGTGAGGAACCTTTTAGATTAGATACTGTTTTTTGGACCTTGTCTAACAGGGAGAGAGATTGGTGGATAGTGAGTCACCTTTTAGATTAGATACTGTTTTTTGGACCTTGTCTAACAGGGAGAGAGATTGGTGGATAGTGAGGGACCTATTAGATTAGATACTGTTTTTTGGACCTTGTCTAACAGGGAGAGAGATTGGTGGATAGTGAGGGACCTATTAGATTAGATACTGTTTTTTGGACCTTGTCTAACAGGGAGAGAGATTGGTGGATAGTGAGGGACCTATTAGATTAGATACTGTTTTTTGGACCTTGTCTAACAGGGAGAGAGAGATTGGTGGATATTGAGGGACCTTTTAGATTAGATACTGTTTTTTGGACCTTGTCTAACAGGGAGAGAGATTGGTGGATAGTGAGGGACCTTTTAGATTAGATACTGTTTTTTGGACCTTGTCTAACAGGGAGAGAGACATTGGTGGATAGTGAGGGACCTTTTAGATTAGATACTGTTTTTTGGACCTTGTCTAACAGGGAGAGAGATTGGTGGATAGTGAGTCACCTTTTAGATTAGATACTGTTTTTTGGACCTTGTCTAACAGGGAGAGAGATTGGTGGATAGTGAGGGACCTATTAGATTAGATACTGTTTTTTGGACCTTGTCTAACAGGGAGAGAGACATTGGTGGATAGTGAGGGACCTTTTAGATTAGATACTGTTTTTGGACCTTGTCTAACAGGGAGAGAGATTGGTGGATAGTGAGGGACCTATTAGATTAGATACTGTTTTTTGGACCTTGTCTAACAGGGAGAGAGAGATTGGTGGATATTGAGGGACCTTTTAGATTAGATACTGTTTTTTGGACCTTGTCTAACAGGGAGAGAGATTGGTGGATAGTGAGGAACCTTTTAGATTAGATACTGTTTTTTGGACCTTGTCTAACAGGGAGAGAGATTGGTGGATAGTGAGGGACCTTTTAGATTAGATACTGTTTTTTGGACCTTGTCTAACAGAGAGAGAGAGAGATTGGTGGATATTGAGGGACCTTTTAGATTAGATGCTGTATTTTGGACCTTGTCTAACAGGGAGAGAGATTGGTGGATATTGAGGGACCTTTTAGATTAGATACTGTTTTTTTGGACCTTGTCTAACAGAGAGAGAGAGATTGGTGGATATTGAGGGACCTTTTAGATTAGATGCTGGATTTTGGACCTTGTCTAACAGGGAGAGAGATTGCTGGATAGTGAGGGACCTTTGAGATTACATACTGGACGTTGTCTAACAGAGATTGGGTGATGGTGCACTTTTATTATTCTCATGCAAAATTCCATTTAGTTGTGTGTGTGCTTCTTTTTCTCCTTCGAATACACAATATTACCTAATAAAGAATATTTTCAATGCTTGATTGATTTGCTCGTCAACTGAACCATTTCTCTGTCATTTTGACAGTATATGTCGTACACTCATGCATATTTTATCCAGCTTCTATTTATCATATTGAAAGGTATGTACAGGTGTTGGACAAACTAATGTTAAAACACTTGAAATTTGAAATAAATTTATTTTAGTACACGTGAAATCGAGCCTTGTGAAGCTCTCAGCGAACAGTTTTTGTTGAAACGAGCTTATCCAGATGATTGTTAAGCTCTTATGTAATTTTAGGTGTCGTCGTTTTCTGCTCTTTCTCCATAATCCTTCCAAGGGTTCTATGATCTCTTTCAGACAGCTTCGGCTTTCTTCAAGAATTTTGTTTAGAAGATGATGTTTTCCTGTCATCACTTTCGAGACAGTTCCGCTCGATACGGCCACCATCTCAGCCACTTCCGTTAGAGTAGCACCTGCCATACTGGCACCAGCAATCTGCCATCTTTGGAAATATGATAGGTCTGTCATTTAAATTTTCCTGACTAATTTGCACTATTTGAAATAAGAAATAAATGTTAACCAATTAATTTAGGACAAAAATAACGATTAATAAAAAAAATGAGACCAACATTTTGGTATTTTTTTAATTTTAAAAAGTTTTTTTTTTAACTTGATGCAACATTCACAAGGTGTTTCAATTATTTTGTCCAACGCCTGTTTGTTTGAGAGATAGAGGGAGAGAGAGACAGAGGGAGAGAGAGAAAGAAAGAGAGAGAGAGAGAGAAAGAAAGAGAGAGAGAAAGAAAGAGAGAGAGAAAGAGAGAGAGACAAAGAAAAAGAGAGAGAAAGAAAAGGAGTGAGAGATAGGAGAGAGAAACAGAGAGAGAGAAAGAGAGAGTGAGAAAGAGAAAGAAACAGAGAGAAAGAGAAAGAAAGAGCGAGAGAGAAAGAGAGAGAGAGAAAGAGAGCGAGAAAGAGAGAGAGAGAGATAGGGGAGAGAAAGAAAGAGAGAGAGAAAGAAAAGAGTGAGAGATAGAGAGAGGGAGAAAGAGAGAGAGAGAAAGAGAGAAAGAAAGAGAGAGAAGGAAAAAGAGTGTGAGAGAGAGAGAGAAAGAAAGAGAGAGAAAAAGAAAGAGAGAGAAAGAAAAAGAGCAAGGGATAGAGAGAGAGAGAAAAAGAGATATTTTATTTACCTTTTCCAAGTTTAATTATGATTTCATTTAGTTCTTAGAATCATTTTTTTAATGCTCGAAAAATATAATATTTTTTTAGTATTTTATAAGTGTGTAAGTTCTTCGTATGTAAATGAATGAGAGATTACGTTTCGTTCTTTTTCTTATCGATTAGTTTTGTTTCATTGATTTCAAGTAGTGAATTGGTATTAAATTGTGGGGCGATAGCGATCGGCCGATGCCAGTTCGTAATTTATAATTCTGAATTGATTTTCCCTCTTCCACGAGTTCCATTAAAATATAAAATTCATTTAAGCAGGTGCGAGTGTGGCGTAGTTTATACAAAAAAAAAATAGAATCTACTTAGCTGACGTCAAATACGTTCGAATCGATTATGTCCTCATTTGAACGAATAGCATTTGGAAAAGTATGAACTCCTAATTTTCCGAGTTATTAGTTTTTTGTTTCTAATTAATCTTTTCAATTAAATGTTTACACAATCTGTTGTGCTTTGCCATTATGTGACGGGATTCCCCACATAAGGATAGAGTATGGAGAAGACGGGCAATTCCGTTGGAAGTTTAAAAGAAGAATTAAGGCTACATGTACAGGAAGTTGCATCAGGGAAGGAAGCGACTTAGCAAAGAGGTGAGATAGATCTTGGATGTTCGACTTCATAGTGAACGGAAGTTTTGTTTTCTGCAGGTAGCAGCATAAGTTATCTTCTTCTTCTTCTTCCTCTTCTTCGTCTTCTTCTTCTCCTTCTTCTTCTTCTTCTTCCTCTTCTTCGTCTTCTTCTTCTCCTTCTTCTTCTTCTCTTTTTTTTCGTCTTTTTGTTTTTCTTCTTTTTCTTCTTATTCTTCTTATTATTATTCTTCTTCCTCTTCTTCGTCTTCTTCTTCTCCTTCTTCTTCCTCTTCTTCGTCTTCTTCTTCTTTCCCTTCTTCTTTCCCTTTTTCTCCGTCTTCTTCTTCTTCTTCTTCTTCTTCTTCTTCTTCTTCTTCTTCTTCTTCTTCTTCTTCTTCTCCTTCTTCTTCTTCTCCTTCTTCTTCTTCTTCTTCTTCTTCTTCTTCTTCTTCTTCTTCTCCTTTTTCCTCTTCTTCTTCTTCTTCTTCTTCTTCTTCTTCTTCTTCTTCTCAATAGCAACGTTCATAAACGTTACTAATAAAAGTAAATCACAAATTCAATTGAGTTTTAAAATCACTTCAGGGTTTCATTCTTTCTTGATAGCATACATGTATACGCATACTCATCTCCACAGCTACCTATCTGGAAAACGCAGCTGTCAAACCTGACATTGTCATATAGAACAAGAGAGAGAGAGAGTGGCAACTTTGATTGAGGTCAGTGTCCCTAAACTGAGCTGAAAGAGAGAAAACAACAAAATATAAAGGTCTAATGTATGATATGAAAAGAAACTGGAACCTCAAAGAGATCTCCATCATTCCAGTTATCATAGGAGCCACTGGACTCATGAAGAAGAACTTGTAAAACGTATAACTTGGCAAGTGTACCTGGTGAACGAAGTGCAAAAGAAATCCAAACAACTGCACTCAAGGGAACAGTCAGAATCCTGAAAAGAGCTCTCGGTTGGAGTCTGTAAATGGCGGGTGATCGTATGGCATTTGGAAGAATGCCCCGTACCCAGAAAATGAATGAAAATAAAACTAAAAAAAAGAAAGAAACCAAAAAGAAGCACCATCTATCAAAACCCAACTGCGTGCTTTCTTTCTCCCTCTCTCCCTCTCCCCCTCTCTCTGTATCACCCCTCTCTTTCTCTCTCTCTCCCTCTCCCCTCTCTCTGTATCACCCCTCTCTTTCTCCCTCTCTCCCTCTCCCCTCTCTCTGTATCACCCCTCTCTTTCTCCCTCTCTCCCTCTCCCCTCTCTCTGTATCACCCCTCTCTTTCTCCCTCTCTCCCTCTCCCCTCTCTCTGTATCACCCCTCTGTTTCTCTCTCTCTCTCCCTCTCCCCTCTCTCTGTATCACCCCTCTCTTTCTCTCCCTCTCCCCTCTCTCTGTATCACCCCTCTCTTTCTCTCTCTCCACCTCTCCCCTCTCCCTGTATCACCCCTCTCTTTCTCTCTCTCCCTCTCCCCTCTCTCTGTATCACCCCTCTCTTTCTCCCTCTCTCCCTCTCCCCTCTCTCTGTATCACCCCTCTCTTTCTCTCTCTCCCCCTCTCCCCTCTCTCTGTATCACCCCTCTCTTTCTCTCTCCCCCCTCTCCCTTCTCTTGGTATCACCTCTCTCTTTCTCCCTCTCTCCCTCTCCCCTCCCTCTGTATCACCCCTCTCTTTCTCTCTCTCTCCCTCTCCCCTCTCTCTGTATCACCCCTCTCTTTCTCCCTCTCTCCCTCTCCCCTCTCTCTGTATCACCCCTCTCTTTCTCCCTCTCTCCCTCTCCCCTCTCTCTGTATCACCCCTCTCTTTCTCCTCTCTCCCTCTCCCCTCTCTCTGTATCACTTCTCTCTTTCTCTCTCTCCCCCTCTCCCCTCTCTCTGTATCATCCCTCTCTTTCTCTCTCTCCCCCTCTCCCCTCTCTCTGTATCACCCCTCTCTTTCTCTCTCTCTCCCTCTCCCCTCTCTCTGTATCACCCCTCTCTTTCTCTCTCTCCCCCTCCCCCCTCTCTCTGTATCACCCTCTCTTTCTCTCTCTCCCCTCTCCCCTCTCTCTGTATCACCCCTCTCTTTCTCTCTCTCCACCTCTCCCCTCTCTCTGTATCACCCCTCTCTTTCTCTCTCTCTCCCTCTCCCCTCTCTCTGTATCACCCATCTCTTTCTCTCTCTCCCCCTCTCCCCTCTCTCTGTATCACCCCTCTCTTTCTGTCTCTCTCCCTCTCCCCTCTCTCTGTATCACCACTCTCTTTCTCTCTCTCCCCCTCTCCCCTCTCTCTGTATCACCCCTCTCTTTCTGTCTCTCTCCCTCTCCCCTCTCTCTGTATCACCCCTCTCTTTCTCCCTCTCTCCCTCTCCCCTCTCTCTGTATCACCCCTCTCTTTCTCCCTCTCTCCCTCTCCCCCTCTCTCTGTATCACCCCTCTCTTTCTTCTCTCTCCCTCTCCCCTCTCTCTGTATCACCCCTCTCTTTCTCTCTCTCTCTCCCTCTCCCCTCTCTCAGTATCACCCCTCTCTTTCTCTCTCTCTCTCCCTCTCCCCTGTCTCTGTATCACCCCTCTCTTTCTCTCTCTCTCCCTCTCCCCCTTCTCTGTATCACCCCTCTCTTTCTCTCTCTCTCCCTCTCCCCTCTCTCTGTATCACCCCTCTCTTTCTCCCTCTCTCCCTCTCCCCTCTCTCTGTATCACCCCTCTCTTTCTCCCTCTCTCCCTCTCCCCTCTCTCTGTATCACCCCTCTCTTTCTCGTCTCTCCCTCTCCACTCTCACTGTATCACTTCTCTCTTTCTCTCTCTCCCCCTCTCCCCTCTCTCTGTATCATCCCTCTCTTTCTCTCTCTCCTCCTCTCCCCTCTCTCTGTATCACCCCTCTCTTTCTCTCTCTCCCCCTCTCCCCTCTCTCTGTATCACCCCTCTCTTTCTGTCTCTCTCCCTTTCCCCTCTCTCTGTATCACCACTCTCTTTCTTACTCTCCCCCTCTCCCCTCTCTCTTTATCACCCCTCTCTTTCTGTCTCTCTCCCTTTCCCCTCTCTCTGTATCACCACTCTCTTTCTTACTCTCCCCCTCTCCCCTCTCTCTTTATCACCCCTCTCTTTCTGTCTCTCTCCCTCTCCCCTCTCTCTGTATCACCCCTCTCTTTCTCCCTCTCTCCCTCTCCCCTCTCTCTGTATCACCCCTCTCTTTCTCCCTCTCTCCCTCTCCCCCTCTCTCTGTATCACCCCTCTCTTTCTCTCTCTCTCCCTCTCCCCTCTCTCTGTATCACCCCTCTCTTTCTCTCTCTCTCTCCTTCTCCCCTCTCTATGTATCACCCCTCTCTTTCTCTATCTCTCCCTCTCTCCTCTCTCTGTATCACCCCTCTCTTTCTCTCTCTCCCCCTCTCCCCTCTCTTTCTCCCCCTCTCCCTCTCCCCTCTCTCTGTATCACCCCTCTCTAACCCTCTCTCCCCCTCTCCCCTCTCTCTGTATCACCCCTCTCTTTCTCCCTCTCTCCCTCTCCCCTCTCTCTGTATCACCCCTCTCTTTCTCTCTCTCCCCATCTCCCCTCTCTCTGTATCACCCCTGTCTTTCTCCCTCTCCCCTCTCTCTGTATCACCCCTCTCTTTCTCCCTCTCATTCTATGCTGGCTAACTCAAAAAAGAAAGATATTCCCTGTTGATTTGCAAGGTAAGACTTCATGTCTTTGTGACGTCAATGCTGGGACACTTAGCTCTTACTGGAATTCTACTGGAAAATTCAACTCTACTTATTTTTAAGCTTATGTGAAAATTTACCATACTAACCCAATCTTTAACACCCGCATCTAAATATTATTACTACACATTCTTTTCTAGGAAATGAAACGGCCACTCTAGTAAAGAAATTATTATTATAAAACTAATATATTTCCAGTTTGTCAACTCCGTGGAAGAATATAATTAAAAACATGTAATATCATGGCGATTTAAAAAAAAAATGGCACGACCATCTATCGATTGTTTACACATTCTTTTTTAGATTTATAACCCACGAAAAAAATGAAATGCAGAGAAAAAGATGATAGGAGCTGATCAGATAACAATCTTAGCAGCAATCTGTCATATTTTTACTGATTCAAGGCGAAGGTCCATTTCATTCCCCTGCCGAAGGCTTTATGTACATTTCTGAACACGTAAAGAAATCTGATCGTCATATACTTACTAATGAAATGCCTAGAAGGGAGATATTACGATAAGATCATAATAAAATTAATGACGTTATGACACGATTGAAATCTGGAGGATGAAAACGAGGCAGAAAAGCATGTTGATGACGTTGTTGTTGTTGTTGTTAATGATGACGACGTTGTTGTTATTGTTGTTAATGATGATGATGATACTACTACTACTACTACTACTATGTAATAATACTAATAAAATTAATAATTAAAAAAAAATATTTATTTCATTTTATTTTATTTTTATTTATCTTTTTATCGTAAATGTGTCTGTGATATATGTGTGATAGTGCACCTTAAACTTCATGACATTGAGAGAAACACTATCCCTGTGACAAGATCACAGGTAAACTAAGCCTGGGCCTGGTGTTGCCACGAAAATCAAACCATAATAAATGTCTATAAATACAAATAAACGCTGCGAAGCTCAGAAGAAAAATATTAGTGTCACGATGAGCAGGTGCTTCCTCGATGGCCAACATGGGAAACCCGGTCCGCATCCTGCGAATGTTGGCTCCTTGCATTTGAGGAACAAGATCACGGTCAAAAACAGGTAAGTTACCTATCAACTTCCAGGTATGACAAAGACACGGACCAAACACAAGAAAGCAGGTATGAAAAGAACAAACCAAAAAGCCATAGAAAGAAATTGACTACAAAAAAGAACAGACTGATAATGGAATGCTACTACAAAAGCCGCTACCCCACAGATAGAAGATACCGGAAACGGATGAAAGATCTATGGGACATTTCTACTGACTACCATACAACGGAACAAAGGATAGCAGATCAAGCAAGACAGATACTCAAGAGAGGGTGGTTCTCGGAGATGGAATGAACGAAAATTAAACAAAACATAAATGGCGTGACAGATCAAGACACACCACTTGACGAAAACTCCCAGGAAGAAGACGGGCAAAACATAAACACAGAAACTGAAAAAGGCGAAGACGACGAAACCTAGAACTATCTGAGGAAGAAGCAAGAGAAGTGGAAAACATCAAACGATTCATGCCCGAGAACAAAACAAAACTCCCATTCCTAAGGAATGAAGATTGAAAGAAGTTAAAAGTTGAAACAGAGTGCTCATGTACATCCCAACATACACCATCACAGACTTAAACAACTTGATATATGCCGGGCAAAATCAATAAGTATGAAACTAAAAAGAGAAAAAACGACTGGCCAAAAGAATGGACGGACGAAATCTAGATGGGATATCAGACTGGAAACTCAGATCATCAAACTTCAAAAGAAAGCTAAAACTGTAATCAAGATGAAGGAGAACAGTAAATGATGGAAGAGCAGAAATCCGAATCGCAAGGAAATACTAAATAAGAAACATGAAGAACTAAAACAAAATATAGCAGCAAAAGAAGGAAGATTGAGACAATACAGATACAAATCGGAACAGTACAAACAGAACAGGACCTTTGAAAACAATGAAAGCCAGTTTTACAAAAACGTAAACGGAGAAAGAACCACAACAGAACAACCGGACCCGACAGAAACAAAACATTTCTGGAGCAAGATATGAGAAAAGGCTGAAAATCACAGCAAAACTGCTTAATGGCTGAAAGACATGAAAAATAAACTTCTAGAAATTGAAGAAGGAACAGAAACATAAATTAATGAAGAAACTATTAAAACAACACTAAAGAAAATGGCAAACTGGAAAGCACCAGGTCACTATGGAATACATGCGTACAGGTTTAAAAAATCCACGACCCTACATGAAAGGCTAGCACATAAACTTAGATGATGTATCCATAAAACAGACGTACCAGAGTGGATGATGAAAGGAAGGACAACGCTCAGAAAGGCTGATCACCGCAGCAAGAGATACCGTCCCAACGAACAACGCAGGAAACATCGAAACCGGACACACACAGACAAGAAAAGAAAAGTAGGAAGCAAAAAAACTACATTGACGCTTCATAAGACTTGAAAGAGAAGAAACCAGCGAAAATAGCTGGACATGGCTAAGAAAAGGAAAATTGAACAGAGAACGGAATCTTCACTAATGGCTGCACCGAACAATGCGATTAGGACAAACTACATTAAAGCTAAAATCGATAAAACCCAGGAAAACAATACATGCAGACTGTGTGGACAAAGTGACGAAACAGTAAATCATATAAGTGAATGTAGCAAACTTGCCCCAAAAGAATACAATAACAGACATGACTGTGTAGGGAAAACAATACACTGGGCACTCTACAAACAATTTAATTTCGAATAAGCAGAGAAATAGTACAAACATAAACCAGAAACAGTTTTGGAAAACGAAAAAACAAAATACTCTGGATGTTGCATAGCTTTTAGTTTCTCGTACATTCTCTCTTTCCTAGTCGCGTGGAAGGGGTGTCGTCTTGATGTCGTCTAGTTTCTCGTACCTTTTCTTCTTTCGTTGCGTGGAGGGGTGCCGACCTAGGCTGACACCAAACAAAATATTTGTAGAGGGTCGAGGAGGATGAGAAGACCGAGGAGGGACAGCACAAACCAGACTTCCACTGGAAAGTGCGGAGAATGTTGGGACCTTGGGGAGGCTTATTGCCACCCAAATCTCATAGAAGACCAATGGTCCTTACCAGCGAAAAATCAATTGTAATGGACTGTTGCGATACCACAAGGTTATTTGCGGTGGTTATCGAAAAAAGATAAGAATAATGGAAATCTGGGGAGGCTTGTTGTCACACAGACTCCAGGAAATACCACTGGTTGTTGTCGGTGAGCAATCACTGACGGTCATCTGTATGAGAACTCCTAGTGAATACAAATAATAATAATAATAATAATAATAATAATAATAATGATGGAAGGTTGAAATAATACAACGAAGAGCAATGAAGAAAACAACCGAAATATTATATTAATGAAAGTCCTTGAATGCGGATACCAATCCACATAACCAACAAACGCTTACCATCAACAGATAAATGAAAAAAGAGAGAGACAAAAAACACGCATGCGGTGGCACCAGCTTCAGCTTATGTCAGCCACAATTGTCGTGAATAGTCGAGGAGGATGGAAGGACCGAGGAGAGAGAGAGCACCAACCAAACCTCCACTGGAAGAGTGCGAGAGTGCTGTAACTTTGGGTGGCTTATTGTAACTAAAGTTCCAGGGAAGACCAACAGGCGTTGCAAGTGAGAATTTAATGGTAAGCGGCTGTTGTGATTATGTAAAATAATTTGCAATTGTTATAGGTGGAGAGTGCTAAATATTTGGTGACCCCTAGAGCATACAGCCGTCTGACAACTTTATGGGTTTCGTTATCGATCTTTCCTGCCACAGCATCCGAAACCTTTGAAAGTCAACTTCGCCTCCATTTTTTTCTTTACAAAAAAAAAAAATTCTGTTCAGGTAACTCAACGAGCAGCATAAAAAACTTCTCATCGGAAAACTAAAACATCTCCACATTTTTTACGGAAAAGATAAACATTTATCACAAAACTATTTTTCACAGAAAAGATAAACATTTTCACAAAACTATTTTTCACAGAAAAGATAAACATTTTCACAAAACTATTTTTCACAGAAAAGATAAACATTTTCACAAAACTATTTTTCACAGAAAAGATAAACATTTTCACAAAACTATTTTTCACAGAAAAGATAAACATTTTCACAAAACTTTTTTTCACAGAAAAGATAAACATTTTCACAAAACTATTTTTCACAGAAAAGATAAACATTTTCACAAAACTATTTTTCACAGAAAAGATAAACATTTTCACAAAACTATTTTTCACAGAAAAGATAAACATTTTCACAAAACTATTTTTCACAGAAAAGATAAACATTTTCACAAAACTATTTTTCACAGAAAAGATACACATTTTCACAAAACTATTTTCCACACAAAAGATAAACATTTTCACAAAACTACTTTTCCCAGAAAAGATACACATTTTCACAAAACTATTTTTCACAGAAAAGATAAACATTTTCACAAAACTATTTTTCACAGAAAAGATAAACATTTTCACAAAACTATTTTTCACAGAAAAGATAAACATTTTCACAAAACTATTTTTCACAGAAAAGATAAACATTTTCACAAAACTATTTTTCACAGAAAAGATAAACATTTTCACAAAACTATTTTTCACAGAAAAGATAAACATTTTCACAAAACTATTTTTCACAGAAAAGATAAACATTTTCACAAAACTATTTTTCACAGAAAAGATAAACATTTTCACAAAACTATTTTTCACAGAAAAGATAAACATTTTCACAAAACTATTTTTCACAGAAAAGATAAACATTTTCACAAAACTATTTTTCACAGAAAAGATAAACATTTTCACAAAACTATTTTTCACAGAAAAGATAAACATTTTCACAAAACTATTTTTCACAGAAAAGATAAACATTTTCACAAAACTATTTTTCACAGAAAAGATAAACATTTTCACAAAACTATTTTTCACAGAAAAGATAAACATTTTCACAAAACTATTTTTCACAGAAAAGATAAACATTTTCACAAAACTATTTTTCACAGAAAAGATAAACATTTTCACAAAACTATTTTTCACAGAAAAGATACACATTTTCACAAAACTATTTTTCACAGAAAAGATACACATTTTCACAAAACTATTTTCCACACAAAAGATAAACATTTTCACAAAACTACTTTTCTCGGAAAAGATAAACATTTTCACAAAACTGCTTTTCCAGGAAAAGATAAACATTTAAAAAAAAACTGCTTTTCACTCAAAAAATACACATTTTCACAAAACTACTTTTTACGGAAAAGATAAAGATTTTTCACAAAACTACTTTTCCCAGAAAAGATACACATTTTCACAAAACTATTTTTCACAGAAAAGATAAACATTTTCACAAAACTATTTTTCACAGAAAAGATAAACATTTTCACAAAACTATTTTTCACAGAAAAGATAAACATTTTCACAAAACTATTTTTCACAGAAAAGATAAACATTTTCACAAAACTATTTTTCACAGAAAAGATAAACATTTTCACAAAACTATTTTTCACAGAAAAGATAAACATTTTCACAAAACTATTTTTCACAGAAAAGATACACATTTTCACAAAACTATTTTCCACACAAAAGATAAACATTTTCACAAAACTACTTTTCTCGGAAAAGATAAACATTTTCACAAAACTATTTTTCACAGAAAAGATAAACATTTTCACAAAACTATTTTTCACAGAAAAGATTAACATTTTCACAAAACTATTTTTCACAGAAAAGATAAACATTTTCACAAAACTATTTTTCACAGAAAAGATAAACATTTTCACAAAACTATTTTTCACAGAAAAGATAAACATTTTCACAAAACTATTTTTCACAGAAAAGATAAACATTTTCACAAAACTATTTTTCACAGAAAAGATAAACATTTTCACAAAACTATTTTTCACAGAAAAGATAAACATTTTCACAAAACTATTTTTCACAGAAAAGATAAACATTTTCACAAAACTATTTTTCACAGAAAAGATAAACATTTTCACAAAACTATTTTTCACAGAAAAGATAAACATTTTCACAAAACTATTTTTCACAGAAAAGATAAACATTTTCACAAAACTATTTTTCACAGAAAAGATAAACATTTTCACAAAACTATTTTTCACAGAAAAGATAAACATTTTCACAAAACTATTTTTCACAGAAAAGATAAACATTTTCACAAAACTATTTTTCACAGAAAAGATAAACATTTTCACAAAACTATTTTTCACAGAAAAGATAAACATTTTCACAAAACTATTTTTCACAGAAAAGATAAACATTTTCACAAAACTATTTTTCACAGAAAAGATAAACATTTTCACAAAACTATTTTTCACAGAAAAGATAAACATTTTCACAAAACTATTTTTCACAGAAAAGATAAACATTTTCACAAAACTATTTTTCACAGAAAAGATACACATTTTCACAAAACTATTTTTCACAGAAAAGATACACATTTTCACAAAACTATTTTCCACACAAAAGATAAACATTTTCATCAAACCTACTTTTCTCGGAAAAGATAAACATTTTCACAAAACTATTTTTCACAGAAAAGATAAACATTTTCACAAAACTATTTTTCACAGAAAAGATAAACATTTTCACAAAACTATTTTTCACAGAAAAGATAAACATTTTCACAAAACTATTTTTCACAGAAAAGATAAACATTTTCACAAAACTATTTTTCACAGAAAAGATAAACATTTTCACAAAACTATTTTTCACAGAAAAGATAAACATTTTCACAAAACTATTTTTCACAGAAAAGATACACATTTTCACAAAACTATTTTTCACAGAAAAGATACACATTTTCACAAAACTATTTTCCACACAAAAGATAAACATTTTCACAAAACTACTTTTCTCGGAAAAGATAAACATTTTCACAAAACTGCTTTTCCAGGAAAAGATAAACATTTAAAAAAAAACTGCTTTTCACTCAAAAAATACACATTTTCACAAAACTACTTTTTACGGAAAAGATAAAGATTTTTCACAAAACTACTTTTCCCAGAAAAGATACACATTTTCACAAAACTATTTTTCACAGAAAAGATAAACATTTTCACAAAACTATTTTTCACAGAAAAGATAAACATTTTCACAAAACTATTTTTCACAGAAAAGATAAACATTTTCACAAAACTATTTTTCACAGAAAAGATAAACATTTTCACAAAACTATTTTTCACAGAAAAGATAAACATTTTCACAAAACTATTTTTCACAGAAAAGATAAACATTTTCACAAAACTATTTTTCACAGAAAAGATACACATTTTCACAAAACTATTTTCCACACAAAAGACAAACATTTTCACAAAACTACTTTTCCCAGAAAAGATACACATTTTCACAAAACTATTTTTCACAGAAAAGATAAACATTTTCACAAAACTATTTTTCACAGAAAAGATAAACATTTTCACAAAACTATTTTTCACAGAAAAGATAAACATTTTCACAAAACTATTTTTCACAGAAAAGATAAACATTTTCACAAAACTATTTTTCACAGAAAAGATAAACATTTTCACAAAACTATTTTTCACAGAAAAGATACACATTTTCACAAAACTATTTTTCACAGAAAAGATACACATTTTCACAAAACTATTTTCCACACAAAAGATAAACATTTTCACAAAACTATTTTTCACAGAAAAGATACACATTTTCACAAAACTATTTTTCACAGAAAAGATACACATTTTCACAAAACTATTTTCCACACAAAAGATAAACATTTTCATCAAACCTACTTTTCTCGGAAAAGATAAACATTTTCACAAAACTATTTTTCACAGAAAAGATAAACATTTTCACAAAACTATTTTTCACAGAAAAGATAAACATTTTCACAAAACTATTTTTCACAGAAAAGATAAACATTTTCACAAAACTATTTTTCACAGAAAAGATAAACATTTTCACAAAACTATTTTTCACAGAAAAGATAAACATTTTCACAAAACTATTTTTCACAGAAAAGATAAACATTTTCACAAAACTATTTTTCACAGAAAAGATACACATTTTCACAAAACTATTTTTAACAGAAAAGATACACATTTTCACAAAACTATTTTCCACACAAAAGATAAACATTTTCACAAAACTACTTTTCTCGGAAAAGATAAACATTTTCACAAAACTGCTTTTCCAGGAAAAGATAAACATTTAAAAAAAAACTGCTTTTCACTCAAAAAATACACATTTTCACAAAACTACTTTTTACGGAAAAGATAAAGATTTTTCACAAAACTACTTTTCCCAGAAAAGATACACATTTTCACAAAACTATTTTTCACAGAAAAGATAAACATTTTCACAAAACTATTTTTCACAGAAAAGATAAACATTTTCACAAAACTATTTTTCACAGAAAAGATAAACATTTTCACAAAACTATTTTTCACAGAAAAGATAAACATTTTCACAAAACTATTTTTCACAGAAAAGATAAACATTTTCACAAAACTATTTTTCACAGAAAAGATAAACATTTTCACAAAACTATTTTTCACAGAAAAGATACACATTTTCACAAAACTATTTTCCACACAAAAGATAAACATTTTCACAAAACTACTTTTCCCAGAAAAGATACACATTTTCACAAAACTATTTTTCACAGAAAAGATAAACATTTTCACAAAACTATTTTTCACAGAAAAGATAAACATTTTCACAAAACTATTTTTCACAGAAAAGATAAACATTTTCACAAAACTATTTTTCACAGAAAAGATAAACATTTTCACAAAACTATTTTTCACAGAAAAGATAAACATTTTCACAAAACTATTTTTCACAGAAAAGATAAACATTTTCACAAAACTATTTTTCACAGAAAAGATACACATTTTCACAAAACTATTTTTCACAGAAAAGATACACATTTTCACAAAACTATTTTCCACACAAAAGATAAACATTTTCACAAAACTACTTTTCTCGGAAAAGATAAACATTTTCACAAAACTGCTTTTCCAGGAAAAGATAAACATTTAAAAAAAAACTGCTTTTCACTCAAAAAATACACATTTTCACAAAACTACTTTTTACGGAAAAGATAAAGATTTTTCACAAAACTACTTTTCCCAGAAAAGATACACATTTTCACAAAACTATTTTTCACAGAAAAGATAAACATTTTCACAAAACTATTTTTCACAGAAAAGATAAACATTTTCACAAAACTATTTTTCACAGAAAAGATACACATTTTCACAAAACTATTTTCCACACAAAAGATAAACATTTTCACAAAACTACTTTTCCCAGAAAAGATACACATTTTCACAAAACTATTTTTCACAGAAAAGATAAACATTTTCACAAAACTATTTTTCACAGAAAAGATAAACATTTTCACAAAACTATTTTTCACAGAAAAGATAAACATTTTCACAAAACTATTTTTCACAGAAAAGATAAACATTTTCACAAAACTATTTTTCACAGAAAAGATAAACATTTTCACAAAACTATTTTTCACAGAAAAGATACACATTTTCACAAAACTATTTTTCACAGAAAAGATACACATTTTCACAAAACTATTTTCCACACAAAAGATAAACATTTTCACAAAACTATTTTTCACAGAAAAGATACACATTTTCACAAAACTATTTTTCACAGAAAAGATACACATTTTCACAAAACTATTTTCCACACAAAAGATAAACATTTTCATCAAACCTACTTTTCTCGGAAAAGATAAACATTTTCACAAAACTATTTTTCACAGAAAAGATAAACATTTTCACAAAACTATTTTTCACAGAAAAGATAAACATTTTCACAAAACTATTTTTCACAGAAAAGATAAACATTTTCACAAAACTATTTTTCACAGAAAAGATAAACATTTTCACAAAACTATTTTTCACAGAAAAAATAAACATTTTCACAAAACTATTTTTCACAGAAAAGATAAACATTTTCACAAAACTATTTTTCACAGAAAAGATACACATTTTCACAAAACTATTTTTAACAGAAAAGATACACATTTTCACAAAACTATTTTCCACACAAAAGATAAACATTTTCACAAAACTACTTTTCTCGGAAAAGATAAACATTTTCACAAAACTGCTTTTCCAGGAAAAGATAAACATTTAAAAAAAAACTGCTTTTCACTCAAAAAATACACATTTTCACAAAACTACTTTTTACGGAAAAGATAAAGATTTTTCACAAAACTACTTTTCCCAGAAAAGATACACATTTTCACAAAACTATTTTTCACAGAAAAGATAAACATTTTCACAAAACTATTTTTCACAGAAAAGATAAACATTTTCACAAAACTATTTTTCACAGAAAAGATAAACATTTTCACAAAACTATTTTTCACAGAAAAGATAAACATTTTCACAAAACTATTTTTCACAGAAAAGATAAACATTTTCACAAAACTATTTTTCACAGAAAAGATAAACATTTTCACAAAACTATTTTTCACAGAAAAGATACACATTTTCACAAAACTATTTTCCACACAAAAGATAAACATTTTCACAAAACTACTTTTCCCAGAAAAGATACACATTTTCACAAAACTATTTTTCACAGAAAAGATAAACATTTTCACAAAACTATTTTTCACAGAAAAGATAAACATTTTCACAAAACTATTTTTCACAGAAAAGATAAACATTTTCACAAAACTATTTTTCACAGAAAAGATAAACATTTTCACAAAACTATTTTTCACAGAAAAGATAAACATTTTCACAAAACTATTTTTCACAGAAAAGATAAACATTTTCACAAAACTATTTTTCACAGAAAAGATACACATTTTCACAAAACTATTTTTCACAGAAAAGATACACATTTTCACAAAACTATTTTCCACACAAAAGATAAACATTTTCACAAAACTACTTTTCTCGGAAAAGATAAACATTTTCACAAAACTGCTTTTCCAGGAAAAGATAAACATTTAAAAAAAAACTGCTTTTCACTCAAAAAATACACATTTTCACAAAACTACTTTTTACGGAAAAGATAAAGATTTTTCACAAAACTACTTTTCCCAGAAAAGATACACATTTTCACAAAACTATTTTTCACAGAAAAGATAAACATTTTCACAAAACTATTTTTCACAGAAAAGATAAACATTTTCACAAAACTATTTTTCACAGAAAAGATAAACATTTTCACAAAACTATTTTTCACAGAAAAGATAAACATTTTCACAAAACTATTTTTCACAGAAAAGATAAACATTTTCACAAAACTATTTTTCACAGAAAAGATAAACATTTTCACAAAACTATTTTTCACAGAAAAGATACACATTTTCACAAAACTATTTTCCACACAAAAGATAAACATTTTCACAAAACTACTTTTCTCGGAAAAGATAAACATTTTCACAAAACTATTTTTCACAGAAAAGATAAACATTTTCACAAAACTATTTTTCACAGAAAAGATTAACATTTTCACAAAACTATTTTTCACAGAAAAGATAAACATTTTCACAAAACTATTTTTCACAGAAAAGATAAACATTTTCACAAAACTATTTTTCACAGAAAAGATAAACATTTTCACAAAACTATTTTTCACAGAAAAGATAAACATTTTCACAAAACTATTTTTCACAGAAAAGATAAACATTTTCACAAAACTATTTTTCACAGAAAAGATAAACATTTTCACAAAACTATTTTTCACAGAAAAGATAAACATTTTCACAAAACTATTTTTCACAGAAAAGATAAACATTTTCACAAAACTATTTTTCACAGAAAAGATAAACATTTTCACAAAACTATTTTTCACAGAAAAGATAAACATTTTCACAAAACTATTTTTCACAGAAAAGATAAACATTTTCACAAAACTATTTTTCACAGAAAAGATAAACATTTTCACAAAACTATTTTTCACAGAAAAGATAAACATTTTCACAAAACTATTTTTCACAGAAAAGATAAACATTTTCACAAAACTATTTTTCACAGAAAAGATACACATTTTCACAAAACTATTTTTCACAGAAAAGATACACATTTTCACAAAACTATTTTCCACACAAAAGATAAACATTTTCACAAAACTACTTTTCTCGGAAAAGATAAACATTTTCACAAAACTATTTTTCACAGAAAAGATAAACATTTTCACAAAACTATTTTTCACAGAAAAGATAAACATTTTCACAAAACTATTTTTCACAGAAAAGATAAACATTTTCACAAAACTATTTTTCACAGAAAAGATACACATTTTCACAAAACTATTTTCCACACAAAAGATAAACATTTTCACAAAACTACTTTTCCCAGAAAAGATACACATTTTCACAAAACTATTTTTCACAGAAAAGATAAACATTTTCACAAAACTATTTTTCACAGAAAAGATAAACATTTTCACAAAACTATTTTTCACAGAAAAGATAAACATTTTCACAAAACTATTTTTCACAGAAAAGATAAACATTTTCACAAAACTATTTTTCACAGAAAAGATAAACATTTTCACAAAACTATTTTTCACAGAAAAGATACACATTTTCACAAAACTATTTTTCACAGAAAAGATACACATTTTCACAAAACTATTTTCCACACAAAAGATAAACATTTTCACAAAACTATTTTTCACAGAAAAGATACACATTTTCACAAAACTATTTTTCACAGAAAAGATACACATTTTCACAAAACTATTTTCCACACAAAAGATAAACATTTTCATCAAACCTACTTTTCTCGGAAAAGATAAACATTTTCACAAAACTATTTTTCACAGAAAAGATAAACATTTTCACAAAACTATTTTTCACAGAAAAGATAAACATTTTCACAAAACTATTTTTCACAGAAAAGATAAACATTTTCACAAAACTATTTTTCACAGAAAAGATAAACATTTTCACAAAACTATTTTTCACAGAAAAGATAAACATTTTCACAAAACTATTTTTCACAGAAAAGATACACATTTTCACAAAACTATTTTTCACAGAAAAGATACACATTTTCACAAAACTATTTTCCACACAAAAGATAAACATTTTCACAAAACTACTTTTCTCGGAAAAGATAAACATTTTCACAAAACTGCTTTTCCAGGAAAAGATAAACATTTAAAAAAAAACTGCTTTTCACTCAAAAAATACACATTTTCACAAAACTACTTTTTACGGAAAAGATAAAGATTTTTCACAAAACTACTTTTCCCAGAAAAGATACACATTTTCACAAAACTATTTTTCACAGAAAAGATAAACATTTTCACAAAACTATTTTTCACAGAAAAGATAAACATTTTCACAAAACTATTTTTCACAGAAAAGATAAACATTTTCACAAAACTATTTTTCACAGAAAAGATAAACATTTTCACAAAACTATTTTTCACAGAAAAGATAAACATTTTCACAAAACTATTTTTCACAGAAAAGATAAACATTTTCACAAAACTATTTTTCACAGAAAAGATACACATTTTCACAAAACTATTTTCCACACAAAAGATAAACATTTTCACAAAACTACTTTTCTCGGAAAAGATAAACATTTTCACAAAACTATTTTTCACAGAAAAGATAAACATTTTCACAAAACTATTTTTCACAGAAAAGATTAACATTTTCACAAAACTATTTTTCACAGAAAAGATAAACATTTTCACAAAACTATTTTTCACAGAAAAGATAAACATTTTCACAAAACTATTTTTCACAGAAAAGATAAACATTTTCACAAAACTATTTTTCACAGAAAAGATAAACATTTTCACAAAACTATTTTTCACAGAAAAGATAAACATTTTCACAAAACTATTTTTCACAGAAAAGATAAACATTTTCACAAAACTATTTTTCACAGAAAAGATAAACATTTTCACAAAACTATTTTTCACAGAAAAGATAAACATTTTCACAAAACTATTTTTCACAGAAAAGATAAACATTTTCACAAAACTATTTTTCACAGAAAAGATAAACATTTTCACAAAACTATTTTTCACAGAAAAGATAAACATTTTCACAAAACTATTTTTCACAGAAAAGATAAACATTTTCACAAAACTATTTTTCACAGAAAAGATAAACATTTTCACAAAACTATTTTTCACAGAAAAGATAAACATTTTCACAAAACTATTTTTCACAGAAAAGATAAACATTTTCACAAAACTATTTTTCACAGAAAAGATAAACATTTTCACAAAACTATTTTTCACAGAAAAGATAAACATTTTCACAAAACTATTTTTCACAGAAAAGATAAAGATTTTTCACAAAACTACTTTTCCCAGAAAAGATACACATTTTCACAAAACTATTTTTCACAGAAAAGATAAACATTTTCACAAAACTATTTTTCACAGAAAAGATAAACATTTTCACAAAACTATTTTTCACAGAAAAGATAAACATTTTCACAAAACTATTTTACACAGAAAAGATAAACATTTTCACAAAACTATTTTTCACAGAAAAGATAAACATTTTCACAAAACTATTTTTCACAGAAAAGATACACATTTTCACAAAACTATTTTTCACAGAAAAGATACACATTTTCACAAAACTATTTTCCACACAAAAGATAAACATTTTCACAAAACTACTTTTCTCGGAAAAGATAAACATTTTCACAAAACTATTTTTCACAGAAAAGATAAACATTTTCACAAAACTATTTTTCACAGAAAAGATAAACATTTTCACAAAACTATTTTTCACAGAAAAGATAAACATTTTCACAAAACTATTTTTCACAGAAAAGATAAACATTTTCACAAAACTATTTTTCACAGAAAAGATAAACATTTTCACAAAACTATTTTTCACAGAAAAGATAAACATTTTCACAAAACTATTTTTCACAGAAAAGATAAACATTTTCACAAAACTATTTTTCACAGAAAAGATAAACATTTTCACAAAACTATTTTTCACAGAAAAGATAAACATTTTCACAAAACTATTTTTCACAGAAAAGATAAACATTTTCACAAAACTATTTTTCACAGAAAAGATAAACATTTTCACAAAACTATTTTTCACAGAAAAGATAAACATTTTCACAAAACTATTTTTCACAGAAAAGATAAACATTTTCACAAAACTATTTTTCACAGAAAAGATAAACATTTTCACAAAACTATTTTTCACAGAAAAGATAAACATTTTCACAAAACTATTTTTCACAGAAAAGATACACATTTTCACAAAACTATTTTTCACAGAAAAGATAAACATTTTCACAAAACTATTTTTCACAGAAAAGATAAACATTTTCACAAAACTATTTTTCACAGAAAAGATAAACATTTTCACAAAACTATTTTTCACAGAAAAGATAAACATTTTCACAAAACTATTTTTCACAGAAAAGATAAACATTTTCACAAAACTATTTTTCACAGAAAAGATAAACATTTTCACAAAACTATTTTTCACAGAAAAGATAAACATTTTCACAAAACTATTTTTCACAGAAAAGATAAACATTTTCACAAAACTATTTTTCACAGAAAAGATAAACATTTTCACAAAACTGCTTTTCCAGGAAAAGATAAACATTTAAAAAAAAACTGCTTTTCACTCAAAAAATACACATTTTCACAAAACTACTTTTTACGGAAAAGATAAAGATTTTTCACAAAACTACTTTTCCCAGAAAAGATACACATTTTCACAAAACTACTTTTCACAGAAAAGATAAAGAGTTTTTCATTGAAAAAGAAACCCGGACATTTTACTTCACTGAAGACTAACAAATTTCTAACGGGATACTTGTCATGGAAAAACCAACCAAACAAACAAAAAAGTTAACGCATCTTTGCGTAAGCAAATACTTTAATTAAAAACGGTTATTTATCTGCTAAACTCTACCTGCGTTAGCGCGCACGCGGAGAATAAAAAAGAGGTCTACCGACACCATTAGAACGCACATGCGTAAACATTCTAAGCGACTTAAAACCTTTCCCTAGCCTCGGCAACTAGTCGACACACACGCACACACAAAATTAAATTTCTTTTAACGCAAAGCAACATTGTCGACCAGACAACATTTCTTACTGATACCCAAAACGAATCGCATAAATTTAACGACCTACATTCAACAGGAAAACTTAAAATTTCAAAGAATAGTTTAAAACTATTCTACGGATAATAAATTTGAAAACGGTCACAACATTATTCCTCGTCATTCATTCTTAATTTACAGAACCACCGTTACCAACGGATAATTAAGAATAAACGCGTCACGGACGAACGGCGACTAACCAGCCTTTTTACCGAAGAGTATATGAAGTAACATTGTCAACAAATCGATTCGTCGCCGACGAATAGCAACGAGCATCAACCTACATACCTCAAATTTTAAGAAATTGTGTACAGCAATTTTACGCAAACAAATTTGAATTCGGTTTCTAAACTCGCCTCGTCTTACAATGAACAAATAACCGCAACTTGCGGATATAAAAAGAAATCCTGACCACTTCACATTTCGTCTACCGACGAAACGCGAATTCAGACTTGCCAAACTACCGTCACAGACGGACAATCTCAACAAGGTAAACCATTATTTTACTTTGATAAACTTTTTTTGATTTTCAATCCAAGCCGGGAGGTGTTTGTAGCAGTTTCCTACAAACCACCATATTGTTTAAATATCAATGACTTCTTAGCTGTCTGGCAAACTACTTCCTCCTCGGCTTGACCAATCAGTGAACTTCTTTTAGGTGAAGCTCGGATGGCTAGCATAATTATATAAACATTCGACCGCCATCCTCTCGCTCTCTTTTTCTTCCGTGGCACGAGACGACACTTCGCTCTTTTTCCTTCTTTGGCACTGCGAAACACACGTCCCCACTTTCTGGGGACGCAACAGACAATTTCCCGGGCCTTTAGTCCTGGGTTCGACTCCGACCAGACGCCAAAATGGCTACTGCCTCAACATGTGGACTTGATATTACACACACACACACACACACACACACCCATAATTGCTTACATGTGAACTGACTTTCACACCGGTGTACAGACACACATACTTACACATATGGACGCGTCATGACACCATAGCCGGTGTACAAACAATTCTCTTTTCACCACCAAGGATATATAATCACGGGAAATTCCTAGCTTTTGTCTTCGCCCATACATATGGACATACTAACTTCTTTCCCTTTTGTTCACGTACTAACGACGAAAACTCAATAACATTGTTATTGAATGTTAGAATGAAAGTTTGTCACTTTTATTCTTAACCTTAAACGTGACATAACAAAGTTGATTTTATTTCTAAACTAAAGTCTAGAAAACCACATTTTTTAAAAAATTTCAAACATGCGTATAACACTCCACACAATACAATTTAAAACTAACGCGTGATAGCCGACAAAAAATTATATTTCACACGTAAGCTTGACATAAAAAAGAACATGTTATTTAAATAAGACCAAACAAGTTTAAACTTAAGCGTGACACCCTAACGAAATGTATATTTTAATCTTACGCGGGAACGACAAAATAAAATGTTATTTTAACTTTCGGAATGAAAAACAATATGAAAAGGTTATTTGAAACTGAAGCATGAACGACCGATGGAAAAGTATCCCGTAAAGATGTTAGGAATCACGTGAAAACAAATTGAGAAAAAGAAATTCTACACGAAGAACGAAAGAAAAAAAGGAAAAGAATAAAAGGAAAAGAAAAAAAGGAAAAGAATAAAAGGAAAAGAAAAAAAGGAAATCAATAAATTGTTGATAAAAGCCGAATATCAAACATGTTTTCCATAATCAAATAGATTGGCAATGAATGGAAATTATGCAGAGAATAATAAGCTTCCGGGAGCAGCGGATTGACGTGGCAATGGGGTTAGATTAGGTCGGTGAAGAGTGGGGGGGGCAGTGTATGGTTGGGAAGGAAATCATGGGATGTCTAATGTATAAGTTCGTACACCGTCGACTAAAAGCATTCACATAAGGCACGCCACATGCTCACGTATAACATGAGATAGGGAGAGAGACAGTGAAGCATCGGCAGAGATGAATATTGCGACATTAAGAGAAAGAGAGAGAGAGAGAGAGAGAGAGAGAGAAAGAAAAGATATATATATATATAATATTTATAAATAAATATTAATTATTTATTACCTACAGACATCGATGTTTAATGCTAACGCAATCTTCAGTTGCAGGAAGTTAATTCTCAACGGTCGGCGGGCCCGAACTCCGATTACAAATCGCCACTGATTCGCAGGCAAGAGCGTTAACCCCTCGGCCATAGGGAATTAGCTAATACTAAAGAGGAATTTAACTTTGTAAATAGCGAGTCGGCGGCTAATTTACACGAGCAGTAAAAGTGATCAACAAACTGTGTTTGGATCTTGCATCTTGCATTATATTTATATATATATATATATATATATATATATATATATATATATATATATATATATATATATACATATATATATATATATATAGAGAGAGAGAGAGGATGGAGAATATGTTTGAAAGATAATCGAAAAGTCGTCTAAAATAAAACAAAAATTATTATAGATTTCAATGTCTATCTCGTTCACACTCAATATGTAGACAGGCATGAAATAAGTAAATAGACAGTCTTATTGAGATTAATAATGAAGACTGCTTTCAAAGGGTTTTGATGGACCTAGGCTAAGTAATAATTATTTTCTGTCTCTGATAAATTCGACAATCAATCGGTTAACAGTGGGAATTTGACTCCCGATGTTTGCGGCGATGTGAGGCTGAGTAAATTCACATTCAAATTAACATATAATATGGCTGCTCTTAAACTCTGAGAATTCTGATGATTCGTTGGCCTGTGTTACACTTAAATGGTAATATCTGGCACAATCACGTTGACACACACGTTCCCGTTCGATCACCGAAGTTAAGCGACGTCGAGCCTGGCCAGTACTAAATGGGTGACCATTTGGGAATACCAGGTGCTGTATGTGCTCTCTGCTTATCTCGACATTGTTTCCAGTCGTCTTGAATTGCTTGCCATTGGAATCAAGTAGTGCCGACTCAGGAGAAGTGTTGTTAGATATTGCGCAACCCTTGCTTTACAATTATATGTGCAGCCACCCCCTTACAGGAGTGTCTATAGTCTGTCTAGACTGAATGAAGAGCATGTCAATATCCGATAGGTATATTCATGTTTTGAATTTTTTTTAGATGAGGATTGATAATTTGTATAATTTGGATTATTCGGACTACTGTTCTCATCTTGAGAGTTATCATCACAACGCTTTGGCCGCTGTACCCTCCGGCCT
Source organism: Sepiola atlantica (assembly GCA_963556195.1). NCBI lineage: Eukaryota > Metazoa > Mollusca > Cephalopoda > Sepiida > Sepiolidae > Sepiola > Sepiola atlantica. The sequence goes on along the minus strand of OY744539.1, from coordinate 89,219,883 downwards.
TTTTCAGGTGTATCTTTTCGAACTTGGGAATATTTCTGTCGAACTCGGGAATCTGGACGGAATTTCGAACGGAACCCTTTATTTAATCCACGGGGGTAGCATGCTCTCGTTCCGTCAGCCATGACTGGGGAAAGTCTTCAGTAATTATAGCGGCCGAAACGTTGTGATGATAACACTCAAGATGAGAACAGTAGTCGGAATAATCAAAATTATACACGGTATATTCATATCTTAAACACAAAAAATGCCAATTATCGACCTTTCAAACATTTACCACTACTTTGTACGGCTTCGAGTGCTGGCCGTCGGCAAATGAATCAGAAACTTTAAACATGTATGAATTATTTTTGTCGGGTGTTTGTTTAGTTCTTTCATGTTTGTGTATATATCTATTTCTATGGTGCATGTCTCTCTCTCTCTCTCTCTCTCTCTCTCTCTCTCTCTCTCTATATATATATATATATATATATATATATATATATATATATATATATATATATATACCCAGTGACGACTCTAGCGTAGGCGTTGCTCGGTTCAAGAACTCCAAACGAACATGACAAATAATGCATCAATTATATCTAAACTTTAAACAAACAAAAAAAGAAATTCTAAAGTAAATTAATTTTGAAAGAAATGACAAAAATAATGTATTATTAAGTAAAAGGGTGACTCTAAAAATATATTAGGTACAGATAATATTCAGTCTACGCCTGACTTGCCCACTAAGTTTTAATCACAAATGTCTAATAGTCTTCTTTCAATAATATGTGGGGATACTTTGGTGACCGTCTCATCGGTAGGAGGTGTGATCCTGAATGAGTTTCCTATTTACCAACCTTAAACCCCAAATTTTTATGTTTAGGATAATCTAAAAGATAATGTCTACCAAAACAACTTTCAGATTATTACTGAACTGAAGAGGGAAATCACAATTAAAACGAGGGCAATGCCAAGTGAGGAGAATGTCAGAGATTTGAACAGTTTGGCACGTTAATCGAGATGTTCTTGTCAATGAGCGACGATAAAACAAATTCCTGACTGAAACTTGATGCACCTTCTCTGTCTGTCTGTCTGTCCTGGAGAATGTTTGTAAACGTAAGAGAGATAGAGGGGGGGTCTCGAGTAATTACTATTTAATTAATTTATTTTTTCAAGTCAGCGTTCATAAGATTTGTATACCTTTAGAATTACGTTGGGAAATTATCAATCAATTAATTTAAATTAGGTAACATTAGATTAGATATAAACAAACAAGAACGAAATTTCTAGACGAGACTGCGATTAGAACGGAAAACGTGTCAAAGAATCTTACTTAAACTAATACATTTTTCAACGTCCTTATATACTGTAACAAAAAGTCGCTCAGACAGTAGACGGGTTTTGTCATTTACAAAATTCATTCCTTTTAAACTTCAATTAAATTCATATTTACACATATACACTTATAACTGGTATTATCAAATTTACATATGTATTTACAATATTTTCCCATAAGGGATATTAATAAAAATTATTCATACAATTAATTAAAGGCATTTTCTTCATAAACCAGCGTGTTTTTTAAACCATACTTTGAATGAAAACTACTGTAAAAATTTGTACGAAATATGATTGCGGACATTTTTGGGGCATTTTAGGGGTCTTTACTGTCTCCCCCCCTGGTAGTTGAATAAGTATATTGCATTTGGATAGAAGAGAACACAATGATATCGTGGGGGTCTACGTTTGACATCTATAAAACGATATATCCAAGACAATATCGAATCCTAAGAAAATGACCTCCAGTCTGTAGTAGAATGGAGGCAAAAATGGATGGTCACATTTAATGCCCACCAACACAAAGCTTCTTTCTTGTGACAATTATAAGAAAGCTCTTCAAGAAAGTTCGCTAAGAATTAAGTAAACAGTTTATTATTGATAGATTTATAATTCACACAAGGATTTCGTTTCAATCATTATCAATGCTAAAACGTAAATGAAATTTAAAATTTATATTTTTTCGACTAGTGTGCTTTACTAGTGTCTCCTCTACGTAAATACTCCCGCTACACCCATCAGTCAGAAAAGTCCCCCCCTTTCACTGTTGAGGTCCCCAGATGCTGGAAAGATTTTTACTCTAATAGCTTATTTCCGTGACCTGATAGCCTTTGCAATTTCCTACCTGCTCTCTGTTTCTCTGATTGTATCAACATGTAGAAGTTTAAATGTGATGCGAACAATCATCTCGCTACACAACCCTCCACTAAAGATACCCCTAACTCACAGTAGACCCCTTGTGTCTTTTTGGGGGCTCACAAAAGTGACAAAAACTATGAAAATTTTATGCCAGAATATTTTATATGAATAAGTCTATCGTGAGTTAAAAACACGAAAGTTTAATTCAAGTTTTACGCACTTTCTGCATGCGATGTCCATGTTTTTTATTAAGTAAAAGAAACTAAACACTTGATTATTCTATATATATTGCTATGTTAAATTTGAAATCAAGGGAGGCGCGACAGATAGAAATTCTAGGGTCTAGTTGATGGAATTTTAATTTCAGTTTACCATATACGTAAGTTTTCCAGAAAATTCGAAAAAACCTTATGAGAAGGCATTGTATTGAGGCATAGCCTTTACAAAAGTAGTGACATTCCATGATAAATGCCAGTATACTGAAATCATATACCCTTAATAGGGTTAAGATGAAAATTCATATACACTAAATGTAAAAAAAAAGCAAGGAGATTCCCAAATTTTTACACTTTTATTGTCATTAAGGGAATGACTGCATAACAGCAAAACCATTTAATTATCACATTACTATGCATGAGTGGATAAAGTGTGTGAGGTGCGCTGAAGAAAAATTCCTACCAGTATAATACATAACCCTGTTGTGCTCGAATACCCTTAATGACAATAAAAGTGTAAAACTTTGGGAATTTCCTTGCTTTTGTACATTTAGTGTATATGAATTTTCATCTCAACCCTATTAAGGGCATATGATTTCAGTATACTGTCATTTTTCATGGAATATATTTTTACTTTTACAATATCATCATGTTTTCTTTTTTTGCAAAACTGTAATAGTAACAGGAAATGTAATTCATGCGTACATTTCTTTAACCCCCCGTCTCATTATTTATCTTTCCTCCAAAAAAGTGACAATGGTCAATAGAATGTTGTATGAAGATTAGTGCTGATAAAATCTTCCTCTGATGTCATCAGATCTAAGCATGTTCTTAAAACTCACATCTATCATTTAAATCTAATATCATTTCTTTCCATGCAACGCATTTCCTCACGAGACAGGGGTCACTCCCATAAATCATCACACTTCCTCAACTGCCTGATAGAAAAATGATCAACTGAATGTCTACATGAAAAACGGGTGCGATCAGATAGAGAAAATATCAACTGAATGTCGACATGAAAAACCGGTGCGATAAAATAGAGAACAGATCAACTGAATGTCTACATGAAAATCGGGTGCGATCAGAAAGAGAAAATATCTACTGAATGTCTACATGAAAAACGGGTGCGATCCGATAAAGAAAAGATCAACTGAATGTCTACATGAAAAACGGGTGCGATCCGATAAAGAAAAGATCAACTGAATGTCTACATGAAAAACGGGTGCGATCCGATAAATAAAAGATCAACTGAATGTCTACATGAAAAACGGATGCGGGCAGGTAGAGAAAAGATCAACTGAGTGTCTACATGAAAAACGTGTGCGATCCGATAAAGAAAAGATCAACTGAATGTCTACATGAAAAACGAGTGCGATCCGATAAAGAAAAGATGAACTGAATGTCTACACGAAAAACGGATGCGGGCAGACAGAGAAAAGATCAACGGAATGTCTAAATGAAAAACGGGCGCGATCCGATAAAGAAAAGATCAACTGAATGTCTACATGAAAAACGGGTGCGATCCGATAAAGAAAAGATGAACTGAATGTCTACATGAAAAACGGGTGCGATCCGATAAAGAAAAGATCAACTGAATGTCTACAGGAAAAACGGGTGAGATCTGATAGAGAAAAGATCAACTGAATGTCTACATGAAAAACGGGTGCGATCAGAAAGAGAAAATATCTACTGAATGTCTACATGAAAAACGGGTGCGATCCGATAAAGAAAAGATCAACTGAATGTCTACATGAAAAACGGGTGCGATCCGATAAAGAAAAGATCAACTGAATGTCTACATGAAAAACGGGTGCGATCCGATAAATAAAAGATCAACTGAATGTCTACATGAAAAACGGATGCGGGCAGGTAGAGAAAAGATCAACTGAGTGTCTACATGAAAAACGTGTGCGATCCGATAAAGAAAAGATCAACTGAATGTCTACATGAAAAACGAGTGCGATCCGATAAAGAAAAGATGAACTGAATGTCTACACGAAAAACGGATGCGGGCAGACAGAGAAAAGATCAACGGAATGTCTAAATGAAAAACGGGCGCGATCCGATAAAGAAAAGATCAACTGAATGTCTACATGAAAAACGGGTGCGATCCGATAAAGAAAAGATGAACTGAATGTCTACATGAAAAACGGGTGCGATCCGATAAAGAAAAGATCAACTGAATGTCTACAGGAAAAACGGGTGAGATCTGATAGAGAAAAGATCAACTGAATGTCTACATGAAAAACGGGTGCGATCGCATAAAGAAAAGATCAACTGCATGTCTACATGAAAAACGGGTGCGGGCCGATAGAGAAAAGATCAAATGAATGTCTACATGAAAAACGGGTGCGATCCGATAAAGAAAAGATCAACTGAATGTCTACATAGAAAAACGGGTGCGATCCGATAAAGAAAAGATCAACTGAATGTCTACAATAAAAACGGGTGAGATCTGAAAAAGAAAAGATCAACTGAATGTCTACATGAAAAACGGGTGCGATCCGATAAAGAAAAGATCAACTGAATGTCTACATGAAAAACGGGTGTATCCGATAAAGAAAAGATCACTTGAATGTCTACATGAAAAACCGGTGCGATCCGATAAAGAAAAGATCAACTGAATGTCTACATGAAAAACGGGTGAAATCTGAAAAATAAAAGATAAACTGAATGTCTACATGAAAAACAGGTTCGGGCAGATAGAGAAAAGATAAACTAGATGTCTACATGAAAAACGGGTGCAATCCGATAAGGATACGATCAACTAAATGTCTACTTGAAAAACGGGTGTGATATAATAAAGAAAAGATTAACTTAATGTCTACATGAAAAACGGGTGAGATTTGATAAAGAAAAGATCAACTGAATGTCTACATGAAAAACGGGTGCAATCCAATAAAGAAAAGTACATCTGAATGTCTACATAAAAACCGGGTGGTATCCGATTGAGAAAAGATCAACTGAATGTCTACATGAAAAACCGGGTGCGATCCGATAAAGAAAAGATCAACTGAATGTCTACATGAAAAACGGGTGAGATCTGATAAAGAAAAGATCAACTGAATGTCTACATTAAAAACGGGTGCGATCCGATAAAGAAAAGATCAACTGAATGTCTACATGAAAAACAGGTGCGTTCCGATTCAAAAATAATCAACTGAATGTCTACATGAAAAACGGGTGCGATCTGATAAAGAAAAGATCAACTGAATGTCTACATGAAAAACGGGTGCGGGCAGATAGAGAAAAGATAAACTGAATGTCTACATGAAAAATGGGTGCGATCCGATAAAGAAAAGATCAACTGAATGTCTACATGAAAAACGGGTGCGATTCGATAAAGAAAAAATCAAGTGAATGTCTACATGAAAAACGGGTGCGATTCGATAAAAAAAAGATCAACTCAATGTCTACATGAAAAACGGGTGCGATCCGATAAAGAAAAGATCAACTGAATGTCTACATGAAAGACAGGTGAGATCTGAAAGAGAAAAGATCAACTGAATGTCTACATGAAAAACAGGTGCGTTCCGATTCAAAAATAATCAACTGAATGTCTACATGAAAAACGGGTGCGATCTGATAAAGAAAAGATCAACTGAATGTCTACATGAAAAACGGGTGCGATCTGATAAAGAAAAGATCAACTGAATGTCTACATGAAAAACGGGTGCGGGCAGATAGAGAAAAGATAAACTGAATGTCTACATGAAAAATGGGTGCGATCCGATAAAGAAAAGATCAACTGAATGTCTACATGAAAAACGGGTGCGATTCGATAAAGAAAAAATCAAGTGAATGTCTACATGAAAAACGGGTGCGATTCGATAAAAAAAAGATCAACTGAATGTCTACATGAAAAACGGGTGCGATCCGATAAAGAAAAGATCAACTGAATGTCTACATGAAAAACGGGTGAGATCTGAAAGAGTAAAGATCAACTGAATGTCTACATGAAAAACAGGTGCGTTCCGATTCAAAAATAATCAACTGAATGTCTACATAAAAAACGGGTGCGATCTGATAAAGAAAAGATCAACTGAATGTCTACATGAAAAACGGGTGCGATCTGATAAAGAAAAGATCAACTGAATGTCTACATGAAAAACGGGTGCGATCCGATAAAGAAAAGATCAACAGAATGTCTACATGAAAAACGGGTGCGATCCGATAAAGAAAAGATCAACTGAATGTCTACATGAAAAACGGGTGCGGGCAGATAGAGAAAAGATCAACTGAATGTCTACATGAAAAACGGGTGCGATCCGATAAAGAAAAGATCAACTGAATGTCTACATGAAAAACGGGTGCGGGCAGATAGAGAAAAGATAAACTTAATGTCTACATGAAAAATGGGTGCGATCCGATAGAGAAAAGATCAACTGAATGTCTACATGAAAAACGGGTGCGGGCAGATAGAGAAAAGATTAACTGAATGTCTACATGAAAAACGGGTGCGGGCAGATAAAGAAAAGATCAACTGAATGTCTACATGAAAAACGGGTGAGATCTGATAAAGAAAAGATCAACTGAATGTCTACATTAAAAACGGGTGCGATCCGATAAAGAAAAGATCAACTGAATGTCTACATGAAAAACAGGTGCGTTCCGATTCAAAAATAATCAACTGAATGTCTACATGAAAAACGGGTGCGATCTGATAAAGAAAAGATCAACTGAATGTCTACATGAAAAACGGGTGCGGGCAGATAGAGAAAAGATAAACTGAATGTCTACATGAAAAATGGGTGCGATCCGATAAAGAAAAGATCAACTGAATGTCTACATGAAAAACGGGTGCGATTCGATAAAGAAAAAATCAAGTGAATGTCTACATGAAAAACGGGTGCGATTCGATAAAAAAAAGATCAACTGAATGTCTACATGAAAAACGGGTGCGATCCGATAAAGAAAAGATCAACTGAATGTCTACATGAAAGACAGGTGAGATCTGGAAGAGAAAAGATCAACTGAATGTCTACATGAAAAACAGGTGCGTTCCGATTCAAAAATAATCAACTGAATGTCTACATGAAAAACGGGTGCGATCTGATAAAGAAAAGATCAACTGAATGTCTACATGAAAAACGGGTGCGATCTGATAAAGAAAAGATCAACTGAATGTCTACATGAAAAACGGGTGCGGGCAGATAGAGAAAAGATAAACTGAATGTCTACATGAAAAATGGGTGCGATCCGATAAAGAAAAGATCAACTGAATGTCTACATGAAAAACGGGTGCGATTCGATAAAGAAAAAATCAAGTGAATGTCTACATGAAAAACGGGTGCGATTCGATAAAAAAAAGATAAACTGAATGTCTACATGAAAAATGGGTGCGATTCGATAAAAAAAAGATCAACTGAATGTCTACATGAAAAACGGGTGCGATTCGATAAAGAAAAAATCAAGTGAATGTCTACATGAAAAACGGGTGAGATCTGAAAGAGAAAAGATCAACTGAATGTCTACATGAAAAACGGGTGCGATCCGATAAAAAAAAATCAACTGAATGTCTTCATGAAAAACGGGTGCGATCCGATAAAGAAAAGATCAACTGAATGTCTACATGAAAAACGGGTGAGATCTGAAAGAGAAAAGATCAACTGAATGTCTACATGAAAAACAGGTGCGTTCCGATTCAAAAATAATCAACTGAATGTCTACATAAAAAACGGGTGTATCCGATAAAGAAAAGATCACTTGAATGTCTACATGAAAAACCGGTGCGATCCGATAAAGAAAAGATCAACTGAATGTCTACATGAAAAACGGGTGAAATCTGAAAAATAAAAGATAAACTGAATGTCTACATGAAAAACAGGTTCGGGCAGATAGAGAAAAGATAAACTGAATGTCTACATGAAAAACGGGTGCAATCCGATAAGGATACGATCAACTAAATGTCTACTTGAAAAACGGGTGTGATATTATAAAGAAAAGATTAACTTAATGTCTACATGAAAAACGGGTGAGATTTGATAAAGAAAAGATCAACTGAATGTCTACATGAAAAACGGGTGCAATCCAATAAAGAAAAGTACATCTGAATGTCTACATAAAAACCGGGTGGTATCCGATTGAGAAAAGATCAACTGAATGTCTACATGAAAAACCGGGTGCGATCCGATAAAGAAAAGATCAACTGAATGTCTACATGAAAAACGGGTGAGATCTGATAAAGAAAAGATCAACTGAATGTCTACATTAAAAACGGGTGCGATCCGATAAAGAAAAGATCAACTGAATGTCTACATGAAAAACAGGTGCGTTCCGATTCAAAAATAATCAACTGAATGTCTACATGAAAAACGGGTGCGATCTGATAAAGAAAAGATCAACTGAATGTCTACATGAAAAACGGGTTCGGGCAGATAGAGAAAAGATAAACTGAATGTCTACATGAAAAATGGGTGCGATCCGATAAAGAAAAGATCAACTGAATGTCTACATGAAAAACGGGTGAGATCTGATAAAGAAAAGATCAACTGAATGTCTACATTAAAAACGGGTGCGATCCGATAAAGAAAAGATCAACTGAATGTCTACATGAAAAACAGGTGCGTTCCGATTCAAAAATAATCAACTGAATGTCTACATGAAAAACGGGTGCGATCTGATAAAGAAAAGATCAACTGAATGTCTACATGAAAAACGGGTGCGGGCAGATAGAGAAAAGATAAACTGAATGTCTACATGAAAAATGGGTGCGATCCGATAAAGAAAAGATCAACTGAATGTCTACATGAAAAACGGGTGCGATTCGATAAAGAAAAAATCAAGTGAATGTCTACATGAAAAACGGGTGCGATTCGATAAAAAAAAGATCAACTGAATGTCTACATGAAAAACGGGTGCGATCCGATAAAGAAAAGATCAACTGAATGTCTACATGAAAGACAGGTGAGATCTGAAAGAGAAAAGATCAACTGAATGTCTACATGAAAAACAGGTGCGTTCCGATTCAAAAATAATCAACTGAATGTCTACATGAAAAACGGGTGCGATCTGATAAAGAAAAGATCAACTGAATGTCTACATGAAAAACGGGTGCGATCTGATAAAGAAAAGATCAACTGAATGTCTACATGAAAAACGGGTGCGGGCAGATAGAGAAAAGATAAACTGAATGTCTACATGAAAAATGGGTGCGATCCGATAAAGAAAAGATCAACTGAATGTCTACATGAAAAACGGGTGCGATTCGATAAAAGAAAAAATCAAGTGAATGTCTACATGAAAAACGGGTGCGATTCGATAAAAAAAAGATCAACTGAATGTCTACATGAAAAACGGGTGCGATCCGATAAAGAAAAGATCAACTGAATGTCTACATGAAAAACGGGTGAGATCTGAAAGAGAAAAGATCAACTGAATGTCTACATGAAAAACAGGTGCGTTCCGATTCAAAAATAATCAACTGAATGTCTACATAAAAAACGGGTGCGATCTGATAAAGAAAAGATCAACTGAATGTCTACATGAAAAACGGGTGCGATCCGATAAAGAAAAGATCAACAGAATGTCTACATGAAAAACGGGTGCGATCCGATAAAGAAAAGATCAACTGAATGTCTACATGAAAAACGGGTGCGGGCAGATAGAGAAAAGATCAACTGAATGTCTACATGAAAAACGGGTGCGATCCGATAAAGAAAAGATCAACTGAATGTCTACATGAAAAACGGGTGCGGGCAGATAGAGAAAAGATAAACTTAATGTCTACATGAAAAATGGGTGCGATCCGATAGAGAAAAGATCAACTGAATGTCTACATGAAAAACGGGTGCGGGCAGATAGAGAAAAGATTAACTGAATGTCTACATGAAAAACGGGTGCGGGCAGATAAAGAAAAGATCAACTGAATGTCTACATGAAAAACGGGTGAGATCTGATAAAGAAAAGATCAACTGAATGTCTACATTAAAAACGGGTGCGATCCGATAAAGAAAAGATCAACTGAATGTCTACATGAAAAACAGGTGCGTTCCGATTCAAAAATAATCAACTGAATGTCTACATGAAAAACGGGTGCGATCTGATAAAGAAAAGATCAACTGAATGTCTACATGAAAAACGGGTGCGGGCAGATAGAGAAAAAATAAACTGAATGTCTACATGAAAAATGGGTGCGATCCGATAAAGAAAAGATCAACTGAATGTCTACATGAAAAACGGGTGCGATTCGATAAAGAAAAAATCAAGTGAATGTCTACATGAAAAACGGGTGCGATTCGATAAAAAAAAGATCAACTGAATGTCTACATGAAAAACGGGTGCGATCCGATAAAGAAAAGATCAACTGAATGTCTACATGAAAGACAGGTGAGATCTGGAAGAGAAAAGATCAACTGAATGTCTACATGAAAAACAGGTGCGTTCCGATTCAAAAATAATCAACTGAATGTCTACATGAAAAACGGGTGCGATCTGATAAAGAAAAGATCAACTGAATGTCTACATGAAAAACGGGTGCGATCTGATAAAGAAAAGATCAACTGAATGTCTACATGAAAAACGGGTGCGGGCAGATAGAGAAAAGATAAACTGAATGTCTACATGAAAAATGGGTGCGATCCGATAAAGAAAAGATCAACTGAATGTCTACATGAAAAACGGGTGCGATTCGATAAAGAAAAAATGAGTGAATGTCTACATGAAAAACGGGTGCGATTCGATAAAAAAAAGATAAACTGAATGTCTACATGAAAAATGGGTGCGATTCGATAAAAAAAAGATCAACTGAATGTCTACATGAAAAACGGGTGCGATTCGATAAAGAAAAAATCAAGTGAATGTCTACATGAAAAACGGGTGCGATCCGATAAAAAAAAATCAACTGAATGTCTTCATGAAAAACGGGTGCGATCCGATAAAGAAAAGATCAACTGAATGTCTACATGAAAAACGGGTGAGATCTGAAAGAGAAAAGATCAACTGAATGTCTACATGAAAAACAGGTGCGTTCCGATTCAAAAATAATCAACTGAATGTCTACATAAAAAACGGGTGCGATCTGATAAAGAAAAGATCAACTGAATGTCTACATGAAAAACGGGTGCGATCCGATAAAGAAAAGATCAACAGAATGTCTACATGAAAAACGGGTGCGATCCGATAAAGAAAAGATCAACTGAATGTCTACATGAAAAACGGGTGCGGGCAGATAGAGAAAAGATCAACTGAATGTCTACATGAAAAACGGGTGCGATCCGATAAAGAAAAGATCAACTGAATGTCTACATGAAAAACAGGTGCGATCCGATTAAGAAAAGATCAACTGGATGTCAACATGAAAAACCAGTGCGATCCGATAAAGAAAAGATCAACTGAATGTCTACATGAAAAACGGATGCGATCTGAAAGAGAACAGATCAACTTAATGTCTACATGTAAAACAGATGCGATCCGATAAAGAAAAGATGAACTAGATGTCTACATGAAAAACGGGTGCGATCTGAAAGAGAAAAGATCAACTGAATGTCTACATGTAAAACGGATGCGATCCGATAAAGAAAAGATCGACTGAATGTCTACATGAAAAAAGGGTGCGATCCTATAAAGAAAAGATTAACTGAATGTCTACATGAAAAACGGGTGAGATCTGAAAGAGAAAAGATCAACTGAATGTCTACATGAAAAAAGGGTGCGATCCTATAAAGAATAGATCAACTGAATGTCTACATTAAAAACGGGTGAGATCTGAAAGAGAAAAGATCAACTGAATGTCTACATGAAAAACGGGTGCGATCCGATAAAGAAAAGATCAACTGAATGTCTACATGTAAAACGGATGCGATCCGATAAAGAAAAGATCAACAGAATGTCTACATGAAAAACGGGTGCGATCCGATAAAGAAAAGATAAACTGAATGTCTAAATGAAAAACGGGTGAGATCTGAAAGAGAAAAATCAACTAAATGTCTACCGGAAAAACGGGTACGATTCGATAAAGAAAAGATCAACTTAATGTCTACATGAAAGCCGGGTGCGATCCGATTAAGAAAAGATCAAATGAATATCTACATGAAAAACGATGCGATCCGATAAAGAAAAAATCAATTGAATTTCTACATGAAACACAAGTGCGATTGTATAAAGAAAATGTCAACTGAATGTCTACATGAAAAACGGGTGCGATCATATAAAGAAAAGATCAACTGAATGTCTACATGAAAAACGGGTGACATCTGATAGAGAAAAGATCAACTGAATGTCTACATAAAAAACGAGTGCGGGCAGAAAGAGAACAGATCAACTGAATGTCTACATCATAAACGGGTGCGATCCGATGAAGAAAAGATCAACTGAATGTCTACATGAAAAACGGGTGCGATCCGATAAAGAAAAGTTAATCTGAATGTCTACATGAATAACGGGTGGTATCCGATTGAGAAAAGATCAACTGAATGTCTACATGAAAAACCGGTGCGATCCGATAAAGAAAAAATCAACTGAATGTCTACATGAAAAACCGGTGCGATCCGATAAAGAAAAGATCAACTGAATGTCTACATGAAAAACGGGTGAGATCTGATAGAGAAAAGTTCAACTGAATGTCTACATGAAAAACGGGTGCGATCCGATAAAAAAAAAATCAACTGAATGTCTACAGTAAAAACGGGTGCTATCCGATAACGAAAAGATCAACTGAATGTCTACATGAAAAACGGGTGCGATCTAATAAAGAAAAAATCAAGTGAATGTCTACATGAAAAACGGGTGCGATCCGATAAAGAAAAGATCAACTGAATGTCTACATGAAAAACGGGTGAGATCTGATAAAGAAAAGATCAACTGAATGTCTACATGAAAAACGGGTGCGGGCAGATAGAGAAAAGATAAACTGAATGTCTACATGAAAAATGGGTGCGATCCGATAAAGAAAAGATCAACTGAATGTCTACATGAAAAACGGGTGCGATCCGATAAAGAAAAAATCAAGTGAATGTCTACATGAAAAACGGGTGCGATTCGATAAAAAAAAGATCAACTGAATGTCTACATGAAAAACGGGTGCGATCCGATAAAGAAAAGATCAACTGAATGTCGTCATGAAAAACGGGTGAGATCTGAAAGAGAAAAGATAAACTGAATGTCTACATGAAAAACAGGTGCGTTCCGATTCAAAAATAATCAACTGAATGTCTACATGAAAAACAGGTGCGATTCGATAAAGAAAAGATCAACTGAATGTCTACATGAAAAACGGGTGCGATCCGATAAAGAAAAGATCAACTGAATGTCTACATGAAAAACGGGTGAGATCTGATAAAGAAAAGATCAACTGAATGTCTACATTAAAAACGGGTGCGATCCGATAAAGAAAAGATCAACTGAATGTCTACATGAAAAACAGGTGCGTTCCGATTCAAAAATAATCAACTGAATGTCTACATGAAAAACGGGTGCGATCTGATAAAGAAAAGATCAACTGAATGTCTACATGAAAAACGGGTGCGGGCAGATAGAGAAAAGATAAACTGAATGTCTACATGAAAAATGGGTGCGATCCGATAAAGAAAAGATCAACTGAATGTCTACATGAAAAACGGGTGCGATTCGATAAAGAAAAAATCAAGTGAATGTCTACATGAAAAACGGGTGCGATTCGATAAAAAAAAGATCAACTGAATGTCTACATGAAAAACGGGTGCGATCCGATAAAGAAAAGATCAACTGAATGTCTACATGAAAAACGGGTGAGATCTGAAAGAGAAAAGATCAACTGAATGTCTACATGAAAAACAGGTGCGTTCCGATTCAAAAATAATCAACTGAATGTCTACATAAAAAACGGGTGCGATCTGATAAAGAAAAGATCAACTGAATGTCTACATGAAAAACGGGTGCGATCCGATAAAGAAAAGATCAACAGAATGTCTACATGAAAAACGGGTGCGATCCGATAAAGAAAAGATCAACTGAATGTCTACATGAAAAACGGGTGCGGGCAGATAGAGAAAAGATAAACTGAATGTCTACATGAAAAACGGGTGCGATCCGATAAAGAAAAGATCAACTGAATGTCTACATGAAAAACGGGTGCGGGCAGATAGAGAAAAGATAAACTTAATGTCTACATGAAAAATGGGTGCGATCCGATAGAGAAAAGATCAACTGAATGTCTACATGAAAAACGGGTGCGGGCAGATAGAGAAAAGATTAACTGAATGTCTACATGAAAAACGGGTGCGGGCAGATAAAGAAAAGATCAACTGAATGTCTACATGAAAAACGGGTGAGATCTGATAAAGAAAAGATCAACTGAATGTCTACATTAAAAACGGGTGCGATCCGATAAAGAAAAGATCAACTGAATGTCTACATTAAAAACGGGTGAGATCTGATAAAGAAAAGATCAACTGAATGTCTACATGAAAAACGGGTGCGGGCAGATAGAGAAAAGATAAACTGAATGTCTACATGAAAAATGGGTGCGATCCGATAAAGAAAAGATCAACTGAATGTCTACATGAAAAACGGGTGCGATTCGATAAAGAAAAAATCAAGTGAATGTCTACATGAAAAACGGGTGCGATTCGATAAAAAAAAGATCAACTGAATGTCTACATGAAAAACGGGTGCGATCCGATAAAGAAAAGATCAACTGAATGTCTACATGAAAAACGGGTGAGATCTGAAAGAGAAAAGATCAACTGAATGTCTACATGAAAAACAGGTGCGTTCCGATTCAAAAATAATCAACTGAATGTCTACATAAAAAACGGGTGCGATCTGATAAAGAAAAAATCAACTGAATGTCTACATGAAAAACGGGTGCGATCCGATAAAGAAAAGATCAACTGAATGTCTACATGAAAGACAGGTGAGATCTGAAAGAGAAAAGATCAACTGAATGTCTACATGAAAAACAGGTGCGTTCCGATTCAAAAATAATCAACTGAATGTCTACATGAAAAACGGGTGCGATCTGATAAAGAAAAGATCAACTGAATGTCTACATGAAAAACGGGTGCGATCTGATAAAGAAAAGATCAACTGAATGTCTACATGAAAAACGGGTGCGGGCAGATAGAGAAAAGATAAACTGAATGTCTACATGAAAAATGGGTGCGATCCGATAAAGAAAAGATCAACTGAATGTCTACATGAAAAACGGGTGCGATTCGATAAAGAAAAAATCAAGTGAATGTCTACATGAAAAACGGGTGCGATTCGATAAAAAAAAGATCAACTGAATGTCTACATGAAAAACGGGTGCGTTCCGATAAAGAAAAGATCAACTGAATGTCTACATGAAAAACGGGTGAGATCTGAAAGAGAAAAGATCAACTGAATGTCTACATGAAAAACAGGTGCGTTCCGATTCAAAAATAATCAACTGAATGTCTACATAAAAAACGGGTGCGATCTGATAAAGAAAAGATCAACTGAATGTCTACATGAAAAACGGGTGCGATCCGATAAAGAAAAGATCAACTGAATGTCTACATGAAAAACGGGTGCGATCCGATAAAGAAAAGATCAACAGAATGTCTACATGAAAAACGGGTGCGATCCGATAAAGAAAAGATCAACTGAATGTCTACATGAAAAACGGGTGCGGGCAGATAGAGAAAAGATCAACTGAATGTCTACATGAAAAACGGGTGCGATTCGATAAAGAAAAGATCAACTGAATGTCTACATGAAAAACGGGTGCGGGCAGATAGAGAAAAGATAAACTTAATGTCTACATGAAAAATGGGTGCGATCCGATAGAGAAAAGATCAACTGAATGTCTACATGAAAAACGGGTGCGGGCAGATAGAGAAAAGATTAACTGAATGTCTACATGAAAAACGGGTGCGGGCAGATAGAGAAAAGATTAACTGAATGTCTACATGAAAAACGGGTGCGGGCAGATAGAGAAAAGATTAAGTGAATGTCGTCATAAAAAAAGGTGCGATCTTATGCAGAAAAGATCAACTGAATGTCTACATGAAAAACGGGTTAGATCAATCAAATGCCTTTCCAGAATGCACTAGATTGGTCAGCATCAGGTGTAACATCATCTCTTCTTTTAATTCCTTCTAGTTGTTCAAAAAGGAGTTGTTGGTTGTTCTCAAACAGTCTGTTTTGTTTATACTGCTCAATTCTGTCGCTGTTACGTTTAACTTTGGCAGTCTTAGCTACGACACGCTGTTTCAGTTCTTTAATTACACACTTGAAACCTTTTCGGTGTATGTTGAACTTACGGATTAGTCTTTCACAACCGCTTTGACTTTTGAGTTTGCCATTTTCGACAACTTGCACTTAAATCCTTTCTAAGTTGTTTTATCTGACTATTTAAACGTTTTCTACACCAGGGCTCTTTCTTTACTTATTCTGTTTTTCAACTACGAGTAGATTTGACACAGTATTGGCAGCAGCTTTAATAAGTGTGTTACAATGTTCAAGATTATCTACCAATAAAAAAGGAAAGACATCATTCACTTTGGTCGTGACAGTTTTAAGTCTTTTTCTATTGACAAATCTCAGGATCAGCAGCTGTTCTAAATTGCAAGTTCTTAGTTTCTCGCCCATCAATCTGAAAATATCAATATCTTCTTCTGTCATCCCATGTTGTATTATGTGTTTTATGGTTGCACTTGTGGAAACATTTGGATTACCATTAGTTACAATATTTTTGCTCTCAGAGTTTGTTGTTGTTTCTACCCTAGACTTTTCTTCAACTAAATCAAGTTCAGTTATCTCGACAAGCTCATCTAAGTCTTCTCTCTCAATTTCTGTTTTAGGTCTTCAATTTCAATAGCAGTTAACCATTCATTAGTTCTGCAAATTTTTGTTATGATAGTTCAAACAGGCCTAGCTAATTCCAGCTTTGGCGCCTTCGCTGTCTATATCGTCTCTTAGGGGGATCACGTTTTAAGTAACATTTTATCACAATTCTATTTAAAGCTTTAGTCCAATTAGTTCTAGTTTTAGTTTTAGTGTTTCGAGGGTTTCGCTGAATGACGACTTGGGAAGCCTCGTTCGTTCCCCCGCCGGACGTGAGGCCTGTATTGGACGTCGTTTTTGGTTTGATAATTTTGAACAATCATATTGAAATAATATGAGCAATTGTTTGTGTTTCCTTAGAAAGGTGTCCCTTCCTTACTATTTTTTATTGAGATACAATCTCTAGGAGAGTTGCTATCCAAAGCTGACGACCCAATCCTGGCCATGAAATGCAGTTAAACGCCACCAGATGTCAACCTGCCTTTGCATTCCATCAGGTATTTGCTATCCTTAGAGATGTTGCGTTAGCTATAGCTTGCTGGAGATTCTAAATCCCTTATGCCAGTTGATCCGCGGCTTGGATCATTGTTATTATTATCATTATCATCACCACCATCACCATGATTATCATTACTACTACTACAACAATCATTGCAATTTTTTTCTCTTTTTATTATTATTATTATTATTATTATTATTATTATTATTATTATTATTATTATTATTATTATCAAAACAGGACGAAAGTAGAGAAAGTTTTGTCTTTTTATAGATTAGTTTTGTCTTTTTATGGATTAGTTTTGTCTTCAGTTTCTTATCGATTAATTGTGTCTTCTTTTCTTTATGATGTTTCGTTTCATTGATTTCAAGTAATCAATGTATATTAAATTGCGAAGCGATAGCGATCGAGCGAACCCCGCTAGCATTAAATGAAGGGACCTGAAATATAATGGAACAACTTTATATTATCTGGATTATAAGGACTACTATTCTCATTTTGTTTGTTATTTTCACAACGTTTCGACCGATGTAACCTTTCTTCATGTGTGTCTTGTCGAACTAAGGAATTGTTATGCCAAACTCGGAAATTTATTTGGACTTTCGAACCAAACTAACCGTGTTATATACTGGGTAGATTGTTCTCGTTCCGTCAGTCATAACCGAGTAGAAGTATTAAGCAATTTTTATTTTATTCTTAGTTAGTATCGCCTTAAGCAAGTATTGAACCTTAACCTCCAGAAGACTTAATAATCAGAAGACTTAATACGTGTCTGTGATAAATATTCCGAAACATTATACTAGTCTCATCTAGGTCATTATTTTAAAAACGCTTCGACCAATGTAATCTCCAACATTCTTCAAGTGCATTCTCTCGACTTGCAAATTTTTATGTTGAAGTCAGCAATTACACAGCTTAATAAAGTCGGAGGTTACATCGACCAAAACGCTGTGAAGATAAATTTAAATAAAAAATGTTCATTCCAAATATGTATTCAAATCTGGCAATTGGCTCGACCGCTGCAATCCCTTCACATTGTTCTAAGTGAAGCATATCTGGGTAAGTTTAGCAGTATACTCAGGTTCATTATCTTGATAACACTACCGAAGAGCTCTAACCGTTGGACAGAAGCGAATAAACTTTCTTTTAAAATGTTGGAATACAGGGGATATTGTAAGTCATTCACAGCAAGAGCTCGTCTAATTAGCACAACTACACATACCTTTCCTCTCTTCCTTCATGTGTCTAACTATTATGGAGATCACTGTATTTTTCCAAGTTGAATTCCTTCCAAAGAATTCAATTTCGGATGCACCTGACCCAATTAAGATATTTCAAAACCCTTTCGGCTAATGTAATGACTCGCGAGCGAGCTTCAAATAAAGTAATTCCATGTCTTTGCTTTAGTCGATGCATTTTCTTTGGATAAAGCAACCTAAGGCCAAACCTATGCACTTTATTTGTGGTAGTTCGTTTAGTGCCAAACATTTCTGTAAACATTAATTATTCTTGGACATCCTTGCAGGTCGTCATAGAGATTTCTCTCATCTTCCTAACCATTCTTTTCATAGTTCTGAAGGATTATCTTTTGAATAGTACCAGTTTATGGAGAGCTTTGAGTAAGCACCACGTCTTGGTTTAAGATAAAAGTATAGTATCTGTTATATTTTTAGTCAAATTGATTGATCTTACTAGATTTGAGCAATATCAATTTTTGTCCCAATCCAGGGTGACCATTTTGGAGAGCCATACTTTTCCACATTAAGACGGACATTGCGTATAACTTTACAATTGTGATGAGGGAAGTAAATGAGGCCTATGATTAATTCCTATTTTCTACCATTTGAAAACAAAAGAACCCATTGCACTCAATGGGATATTTAATCTCTTTGTTGGCCAACTTCAAACCTTTATGATGCACTCTTATTTAATATGACATTTGAGAGTTATTTCGACATTACCATAGTAAACGCTTCGATACACTGGCAGAAATCAAGTATTCGATGAGTCACCGCGCATCAAGGCTAACAGCTACTCGAAGATAAGGGTTTATGAGAAGGACAGGGATTTGGTTTAATGATTAAGCATAGTTGAGAGGAATTCAATCAGTTAGTGGAATGTAAAACGCTTGGTTACTTATAGAGACGGACTATGAACACTATTTGTTGACACAGAAATTGAAGACGACCATGCTGTAATCTGAAGGAAGATAAACCCGTGGTAACGTATTCCACAGATAAGACATCTTCCATCTAAATAACAATAGATAACCTTCTTTTTCATACAGCGTTGATAGAATGTTGTAAACATTGCATTGGTAAAACATTACAGAAGGTTTTGTAGAAACTGAATTCCTTCATATAAAACATTACATATTACATATAACTTATATGTGACTTAAATGTGACTTATATTTCATATAAACCATTACATGTAAAATATGACTTATGTGTGACTTAAATGTGACTTATATTTTATATAAAACATTACATATAAAATATGACTTATATGTTACTTGAATATAATTTATATGTGACTTGAATATGACTTATATGTGACTAAAATGTGACTCATATTTCATAGTAAACATTACAGAAGGCTTTTGTAGAAACTGAATTCTTTCATATAAAACATTACATATAAAATATGACTTATCAGTGACTTAAATGTGACTTATATTTCATAGTAAACATTACAGAAGGTTTTGTAGAAACGGAATTCTTTCATATAAAACATTACATATAAAATATGACTTATATATGATTTAAATGTGACTTATATTTCATATAAAACATTACATGTAAAATATGACTTATATGTTACTTGAATATGATTTATATGTGACTTGAATATGACTTATATGTAACTTAAATGTGACTCATATTTCATAGTAAATATTACAGAAGGCTTTTGTAGAAACTGAATTATTTCATTTTAAACATTACATATAAAATATGATTCATATGTGACTTAAATGTGACTTATATTTCATATAAAACATTAGAACAGGTTTTTGTAGAAACTGAATTCTTTTCAGATTAAAACATTACTTATAAAATCTGACTAATCAGTGACTTAAATGTGACTTATATTTCATATAAAACATTACAGAAGGTGTTTGTAGAACGGAATTCTTTCATATAAAACATTACATATAAAATATGACTTATCAGTGACTTACATGTGACTTATATTTCATATAAAACATTACAGAAGGTTTTTGTAGAAACGGAATTCTGTAATATAAAACATTACATATAAAATATGACTTATATGTGACTTAAATGTGACTTATATTTCATATAAAACATTACAGAAAGTTTTGTAGAAACGGAATTCTTTCATATAAAACATTACATATAAAATATGACTTATATGTGATTTAAATGTGACTTATATTTCATATAAAACAGACTCAGTTGTGTTCTGTGTGTGTGAGTGTGATACCGTCAGAGCGAAAAATAACCCCCTAACCGTTGCGTGTTGATAGCTGTGTTGTTCAGTTGCAGTTAGCTCATCTCGTCTCTGTGCCAATCTGATCCGATCTGTTCACCTCCGCTCCTTGCTGACTTATTAATCTCTTGTAACCGGAAATCCTAAACGTCTTCTGTGTTACTGACTACTTCCGCGCTCACACTCTAAGCCTTTCCCAACTGACTAGTTATCTTACTTCTGATCGCATTTGTGGGCCCTGGTGAATTATTTACTCACATTGTCTGGGATCTTGGCTCGGTGGTGTGAGACCTCCATAGTAACACAGAGGGATTCTTTCCAGAAATGCGAGAATTGTCAAACAGGGGAAAGTAAATGTTTTCCTGGGTTACAGTAAGGAAATGGGACTGACCACGTGACATTTTAGTGCCGTGACTATGTTACAATACAAAGATAAAAAAATAGGCTTAAGATAAAAATACTTCTCGGATGTTTAACTTTTGAGGTTCTATTTTACTTATATATATATCTATATATATATATATATATCTATATATAATATATATATATATATATATAATAATATTTAAGTGTAGAATTATAACGATAATTAAATTATCGTTTAATAATAATAATCTCTCGTGACAGTGTAAAGCTCAATATATTAAATAGAGCAATTTATGTTAGAGGTAAAAGATAAAACATTGTAAAGATACAACATTTATTAAAAACATCAGAAGTTCAGAGCAAGGAACCTCATATCCTTAATCCATGGATTTTCATAGAAAACATTTCTTCTCATCAGAGGATGGGGAAGCCGACATACGATTATAAATATTGTCGGCAACAATTAACGTTGAAAATTTTATATAAAGTAAAACAAAGTAGAAGTAAAGAACAAAATTAGGGCCAGAGGTGAAAAGTCTTATTTTGTCGGCTTCCCCATCCTCTGATGAGAAGAAATGTTTTCTTTGAAAATCCATGGATTAAGGATATGAGGCTCATTGCTCTGAACTTCTGATGTATTTAATAAATATTGTATCTTTACAATATTTTATTCTCATCTTTTACCTCTAATATATATATATATATATATATATATATATATATATATATATATATATATATAAAAAGTAGGATCAAATATGAACCAAAAGTACAACTTTTAGTAGATGGAACCTATTGTGAAGAGGTTTAGCTCAATATACGAGATAGAGCAAAAAGAGTGATAAATATGCGACGATTGTCCAAATTTATTTCAAATTTCAATTGTTCAATGCAAGGTGTATTCAGTAATAAACTAGTGTTTATTATTATTTCCTTAAGCCAAGACTTTTCAAAGATCGAGATCTTATCATCGGAGGAGAAATACAGATAGATAAGTTAGCTTTCGAAAAAACCAAAGTTCAAATATTTGAAAAATATATGAAAAATATTATTAAAAAAACGCAGTGAAAGAAAAGTTCCGTAAAAAAAATATGTGGTTTGTCCGGGTGGTAAATTTCCGTTGAATAGATGTCCGATGAATTGTAGAAAGCGAAAAACACTTTTGCGTACGAGCAGTGTGGAGAAAGTGTTCAAATATAAGTAAATCCAAACGCACTTAAAAAGAATTGAAAAGCCTTGGCTTAAGGAAAAAATAATAAACACTAGTTTATTACTGAATACACCTTGCATTGAACAATTGGATTTTGAAATAAATTTGGACAATCGTCGCATATTTATTACTCTTTTTTCTTCTATCTCTCTCTCTCTATATATAATATTTATAAATAAATATTAATTATTTATTACCTACAGACATCGATGTTTCATGCTAACGCAATCTTCAATAGAGGAAGTTAATTCTCAACTGTCGGCGGGCACGAACTCCGATCACAAATCGCCACTGAATTGCAGTCAAGTGCGTTACCCCTCGGCCATAGGGAATCAGCTAATAATTAAAGAGGAATTTAACTTTGTAAATAGCGAGTCGGCGGCTAAATTCACACAAGCTGTTAAAGTAATCAACAAACTAGTGTTTGGATTTTTGCATGAAGCTATTTGTACTGCTTGTTATTAAACTCACTCAGAGTGCCCGGCGTTTAGTGCAGGGGGCTTATAATAATATTTATAAATAAATCTTGCTAGTCATATTCTTATTTATATATTTATATGAAGAGAATGCAACATAAATTTGAAATTCTATAAAGAATATAAGGAAGAGAGAAATTGAATAGATAAATACATTTAGAAGTATATTTTAGAAAATTGAGATGAAAAACATAGATTTGAACTAAAGATTACTGAAAAATAAAAGAAAACACTTCAAAAGACTTTTAGGTAAGTCGAGTTATGACGTATCCCTGTACTTGATATATTAATTTATATGGGCTGTCATTCTTGATAAACGCTGTTGATCATATGTTTTGTCGATGAACATTAAATATATCTAAAAAGTAAAAGTGAGAATTGTACAAAAAATCCAGGAAATTTCATAAAAATGTTGAAAAACAGAAAAAAAATGTCAAAATGAAAAAAAGGTGTACTTTGATGCACATTTGTAAAATATAGATTTAAAGAGAAAAAGATATAATTAAAATAAAGATTGAAAAATATATTTAAATATTAAAAGAAGCAAAAATATACATTTTTACTGAATATACTTCTATGCTATTTGTCCTTAGTAGAAGTACCATGTTTACGATTCTAAGACAGATCTATATTCTGAACAAACCACTGCGCATGCGTTGCTAGTAATGCGAGCCTCGCGGGTTCAACATCTCTTCTCTGAAGTATATTCCATCATCACGCAGCGTGCAGCATCTCTGTTAAAGATGGACACTGGAAATCGATAACGCATCATTCGACCTTTCTAATCTTTCGATCATTCAAAGTAAGAAATATGAAATCGATTCTCTTTATAAAAATCCGTTGCCTTCGTATGTGTTCTTGACATATGCAGATACATAAATGAATAATAGGTTTTCTTTCCTCTCGATTATTCGTAGATGTGGCCCTTCATATGTGCGGCATCATTTGAAGGCAGACGCCAAAAACATAACTACTCAAAAATGTCTATATTTATACTCGCATAGATATATGGTAGTACGTAGGTGTACATTCGTGCATACACGCACACTCTCTCTAGTTCACCCTCTCTCTCTTCTCTCTCTCTCTCTGTCTCTGTCTATCTCTCTCTATCTCTTTCTCTCTCTCTCTCTTTCTCTCTCTCTCTCTCTTTCTCTCTATCTCTTTCTCTCTCTCTTTCTCTCTCTCTCTCTCTCTCTCTCTCTCTCTCTCTCTCTATATATATATATATTAACTTACTTCACTCAAAACAAGGCAAGTGGCCACGGTAGACATAAGAGGCTACTGAGAATTAGGGTGAAAGTTGGGGGGGGGGTCATCGTAAATTGGGAGCCAGTCAGTGAGATGCTTGTTCACATTAGTTTTAAATTTATGCATGTTGGTACATTCGAGGACACAGGAAGCAGGGAGGGGGTTCCAAAGAGCAGCAGCACGAGGAAAGAAGCTATTGGAGTAGAAGACTCTCCGGCATTTGCGAACCGTCACATCGAATGGATGGGATCTAGCTTGTTGTCGCATGGCCAAGTGGTATTACGTCGATGAGACACAATAGCAGCAAGTTCAGCGGAGCACATTCCATTAGAGTACTTGTAATATAAGCAGAATGATGCAACATTGCAGCAATGAGACAGAGGCTGGAGCTTGGTAGATAGTGAGCGACTTATTAGATTAGATACTCCTTTTTAACCTTGTCTAAGAGGGAGAGACTAGTGGCTGGTGCACCAGCCTATACGTGATAACAATACTCCATGCATTGGCGGATGGTGGCTTTGTAGAGATATAGGATAATGTCAGGTGAGAAGTTTTCTAGCACCGTAGAAGTGGTCCACCTTCTTTGCAGCAGCCTATATATATATATATATATATATAGAGAGAGAGAGAGAGAGAAAGAGAGAGAGAGAGAGAGTAGGACATTCGTTCCAGATATTAATATGCTGTACTCGGCCCAAATAAATTATAAAAACCAATTGATTACTTACAATTAAATGAAATAAAAAAAGTA
This sequence comes from Sepiola atlantica, assembly GCA_963556195.1. NCBI lineage: Eukaryota > Metazoa > Mollusca > Cephalopoda > Sepiida > Sepiolidae > Sepiola > Sepiola atlantica. Next base: position 89,194,757 of record OY744539.1, on the reverse strand, counting down.
GACCTTAGAATTAAAATATAGAAAAAAAAACTAAGACAAATAAAAAAAAGGGGGAAACACAAACAAGATTAGAGCCTAATGTATTAACATCCCACCACCAATTGAAACCAGACGGGAAAAGCATCAACAGCATCTCGATGTGTCTTGAACAACCACCAAGAAAATAGAGACATTAGCTGTGTGTTTTTTTGTACTTCCTCTTCACTTTTAGACCCTTTTTCTTTTTAATTTTCTCCTCCTCCCTTCTGCCCCACCCACTTCCCTCTCTCTTTCCTTTTTTAATCCTCGATAGAATTTATAATTTATATTTTTATATTTTGATATTCTATCTCATATCTCATTTTACTCCATTTCATTTCATTTTATTTCATTTTATATTTGACTTTCAACGGTCTCACATATAACCACGTGACTTTTTGGTGAAGAGTCCACTGAAACCGTACTATATTCCCAAAAGAAAGAAAAGTACGTTTAAATTTAAAACTACATTTATTACTTATACACATACTTGAACGGGTATCCTACTATATATATATATATATATATATATATATATATATATATATATATATATATATTTAAAAATAAAATTCACATGTTTTTTTGTTTTTTTTTAATTTTAATATATATATATATATATATATATAGATTACCACGACTAACTTTTCTTTTTTGTTTATAGCAATATATGGTATTAAACTTGATAGATTTATTTCCACCCCTTTTTCCCTCAGATAGGGATTCGTCTTCTACACGAAGCTGCGCTCATTCTTAGATATTTAATTCGAGTTTTATTATCAGTACTAGTATACACATTCCGTCAAAATTTGTAGAACAATTATGCTACTCCAGTGTTCACACTTCAATCTATATAAAACCATAAAAAAGTACAGCAGTAATTTTTATGATTTTATATATAAATTAATATTATAATTTATGATGCTTCAAAGAAAAATACAAACCGTTGACTTTTTATTAGAGTGAAAGATTTATTTCCGAATTCATTTCAAACGCGTTGTCTGTGTTTCTGTTTACCTTCTAACTTCCACTCAACACTTTGACTTGTTTCGTCCGCAACGATTTTTACTTGCTAACTTTTCGTGACGTGACGGAAATATATATATTTCTCTCTGCCAACATGTACAATTAAATACACATTGATCTTTATGATACAGTCGAGAATTTCTTACACATGCCTTCGGTCAGGGTGGGTCCCAATAATAAATGAATAAGGCAACATCTCAGTATTTTATATTTACAGTTAATGACATCCAGTTTGAATTATTATTTCAATACAAAGACACATTAGTGATGTCAACTTATTTTATAAAAAAAACCTCGAGTCTACGGGGACTGAGAGGCCAAAACCCGTAGTGTTATAACACTTGAGTCAGTTCTTTGTTTGTGTTCAATCTTTACCGAATTCTTCTAATTCTTCATTTATATTTCAATTTTTAAAAATTAAATATTTGAATTATTATTATTTTTTGTATTTATATTTGAATTATTATTATTTTTATTTATATTTGAATAATCATTATTTTTATTTATATTTGAATTATTATTTTTTTAATTTATGTTTGAATTATTATTATTTTTATTTATATTTGAATTATTATTATTTTTATTTGTATTTGAATAATTATTATTTTTATTTGTATTTGAATTATTATTATTTTTATTTATATTTGAATTATTATTATTTTTATTTGTATTTGAATTATTATTATTTTTATTTATATTTGAATTATTATTATTTTTATTTATATTTGAATAATTATTATTTTTATTTGTATTTGAATTATTATTATTTTTATTTATATTTAGATTATTATTATTTTTATTTATATTTGAATTATTATTATTTTTATTTATATTTGAATAATTATTATTTTTATTTGTATTTGAATAATTATCATTTTTATTTGTATTTGAATAATTATTATTTTTATTTGTATGTGAATTATTATTATTTTTATTTATATTTGAATAATTATTATTTTTATTTATATTTGAATAATTATTATTTTTATTTATATTTGAATAATTATTATTTTTATTTATGTTTGAATTATTATTATTTTTATTTGTATTTGAATAATTATTATTTTTATTAGTATTTGAATAATTATTATTTTTATTTGTATTTGTATAATTATTATTTTTATTTATATTTGAATAATTATTATTTTTATTTATATTTGAATAATTATTATTTTTATTTGTATTTGAATAATTGTTATTTTTATTAGTATTTGAATAATTATTATTTTTATTTGTATTTGTATAATTATTATTTTTATTTGTATTTGAATTATTATTATTTTTATTTGTATTTGAATAATTATTATTTTTATTTGTATTTGATTTATTATTATTTTTATTTATATTGGAATTATTATTTTTTTTATTTATATTTGAATAATTATTATTTTTATTTGTATTTGAATTATTATTATTTTTATTTATATTTGAATTATTATTAATTTTATTTATATTTGAATTATTATTATGTTTTATTCATGTTTGAATTATTATTATTTTTATTTATATTTGAATTATTATTATTTTTATTTATATTTGAATTATTATTATTTTTATTTATGTTTGAATTATTATTATTTTTTGTATTTATATTTGAATTATAATTGTTACATTATGACGGGCCCTGTAATTAGAAAACGAGTAACGTAGCTAGTATGAATTATGAACTGGGTGAAAGAAATAGGATGAAGTGCAATTTAGGTGCATTGATTATTTGGGACAAACAAAATGATTCATTCTGGGAATCATAACATACTGGATGTATGCTGTCCGAGATGAAACGCTCGGATCAAAAAGGTTAGACAAAAAGCGATATTGAGTTCTGTTATGATATTCGTTGAGGGGTCAAAGGGCTCTGACGTCACAGATCCCTGGTGAGAAATTAGCTTTCAGACAGTTCACCATGGAGGCGCTAGATGGACAGACGTCCATAAACTGAGATCTGCAATTCACAGAGTTGGGGTGACATCGCCAGATATGGGATAAGACACAGAGTAATATCCCAACGGCGGGACAAGAAATAGCCGATTGCATCCGTCAGATTCTACCAAAGCAGTATGAAAGAAGAAGAGAGTTTGAGTGAACGAACCGACGAATGGGAATCTCTCCCATTGAAGTGTGGAATAAAAAGTTAGAATCTCTCTCAAAAAGTCTTGTCTTACGTTTTTGTCTCCGTGCATGAAAACAGAGTTTGCCCACAAGACAGATACACCACTACGATCACGAGCCAGCAACGGAGATGAGTGTGCGAGCAAACCCACGATCAACAGTGAGGCAGAAATCTGAAAGGTAACTTTTAATATTGATTTGAAACGTAAGAACAATTTGAAACCTGTTAAGGACATTATAAGTTTAAAGGCAGTTTAAAGGCTTAAAAACTATTGTTAAAATGTTAATTAGTCTGCATGTAAATGAACGCGTAATCTTCTGAGAGGGCCGGCCGACGTTTCTAACTTTCGCAGTTAGTTTCGTGTTGTTTCGATTTTTGGGTGGGGCCGAGAAACGCCGACCCAAGGCTGCGTAAAACGAGTTATACAAAAATATAGAAAAAGAGTTGCAAAGTAATCGTTAAAATATTATTCTGAGAGATAGATAAAAAACGATTATGTCACATTATTATTTTTTATTTATATTTGAATTATATTTTTTAAAATTTATATTTGAATTATTATTATTTTTCATTTATATTTGAATTATTATTTTTATTTATATTTGAATTATTATTATTGTTTATTTATATTTGAATTATTATTTTTATCTATATTGTAATTATTATTATTTTTATTTATATTTTAATTATTATTATTTATTTATTTATATTTGAATTATTATTATTTTTATTTATATTTGAATTATTATTATTTATTTATTTATATTTGAATCATTATTATTTTTGATTTATATTTGAATTATTATTATTTTTGATTTATATTTGAATTATTATTATTTATTTATTTATATTTGAATTATTATTATTTTTGATTTATATTTGAATTATTATTTTTTATTTATTTATATTTGAATTATTATTATTTATTATTTATATTTTTATTATTATTATTTTTTATTTATATTTGAATCATTATTATTTATTTATTTATATTTGAATTCTCATTATTTTTCATTTATATTTGAATTATTATTATTTATTTATTTATATTTAGAATCATTATTATTTTTGATTTATATTTGAATCATTATTATTTTTGATTTATATTTGAATTATTATTATTTATTTATTTATATTTGAATTATTATTATTTTTGATTTATATTTGAATTATTATTATTTTTGATTTATATTGTAATTATTATTATTATTTATTTCAACGTAATGGCATACATCACACGGTGTAATCAGACAAGAATAGGTCATTGAGAGTGTACCTTATGCCACTGCTGTTTGTGGTGTAGGTATTACTAGCAGGGGTACCCGGCGTTACCCGGAGCTCTCTCTTCCCAGGACGCCCCATTTCATGCCCCTTTCCCCATTGCCACCTTTTCACTGTTTCCTTCGGCGAAAGCTGTCTCTTCCCGGGTCGACTCCTCCCTCCACCCCTCCTCATCCGTTGCTTGGTGCAAAAGTATGACATATTTCTATTAAAAGTACCACCACTGTCTGCGCCATCTATACACACACACACACATATATATATATATATATATATATATATATATATATATATATATATATATATATATATATATATACCCCAGTGCGCATTCTATATGCGTACGTATCTCCGCCCCGATGCCCATACTATATATGTGTGTATCCTTACCCTGGTGCACATACTATATACGTGTGTATCTCTACCACGCTGTGAATACTGTATACGTGTTTCTCTACCCTAGTTCGCATATTATGTACGTGTATCTCTACCACGCTGCACTGACTATATATGTGTATCTCTACTCTGGTGCTCATACCATATACGCGTATCTCTACCCAGTCTGAATACAATATACGTGTATATCTACCCAGTGCGCATACTATATACATGTATCTCTACCCGATGTGCATAATATATACAGCTTTTCCATAGGGGCACTATACTGCACAAGTCACCAGAAAGCTTTTTCCATAGGGGCGCTAAACTGCAGAAAGCCCCTAAAAATGTATTTCATGGGGGCACTATACTGCGCAAGCCCCAAATAAGTGTTTTCCATGAGAGCGCTATACTGCACAAGCCTCCTATAAACATAGTCCATATGGCGCCGAACTGCGCAAGCCTAAAATAAGCGTTTTCCATACGGGCTCTAAACTGCACAAGCCTCCGAAAAGCGTTTTCCATAATGGCGCTAAACTGCACAAGCCTCTGAAAAGCGTATTCCATAAGAGAGCTATACTGAACAATCCCCCGAGAAGTGTTTTCCATAGAGGCGCCATACTGCACTAGCCCCCAAAAAGTGTTTTCCATAGGTGCGCTAAACTGCACAAGCCCCAACTAAGCCGTTTATATACAGGCGCTTAACTGCAGAAACCCATAAAAGCGTTTTCCATAAGGGTGCTATACTACATAAGCCCCAAAAAGTGTTTTCCATAAGAGAGCTATACTGCACAAGCCCCCAGAATACGTTTACAATAGGGGCGTTAAACTGCACAAGCCCCCTAAAAACGTATTCTCTAGGGGCGCTATGCTGCACAAGCCCGTGAAAAGCGTTTTTTTTTGTTTTTGCGATGTGGTAGAAAAAGAGGAACTAAAGATTTAAGTCTGGTCTAGCACCTTCCATAGAGTTAATTTCATATATAACACATATCTCAAAATAATGTATATACCCAAATTAATTTCATATATAACACATATCTAAAAATAATGTATATACACAAATTAATTTCATATATAACACATATCTCAAAATAATGTATATACCCAAATTAATTTCATATATAACACATATCTAAAAATAATGTATATACACAAATTAATTTCATATATAACACATATCTCAAAATAATGTATATACCCAAATTAATTTCATATATAACACATATCTCAAAATAATGTATATACCCAAATTAATTTCATATATAACACATATCTCAAAATAATGTATATACACAAATTAATTTCATATATAACACATATCTAAAAAAAATGTATATACCCAAATTAATTTCATATATAACACATATCTCAAAATAATGTATATACACAAATTAATTTCATATATAACACATATCTCAAAATAATGTATATACACAAATTAATTTCATATATAACACATATCTAAAAAAAATGTATATACCCAAATTAATTTCATATATAACACATATCTAAAAATAATGTATATACACAAATTAATTTCATATATAACACATATCTCAAAATAATGTATATACCCAAATTAATTTCATATATAACACATATCTCAAAATAATGTATATACACAAATTAATTTCATATATAACACATATCTCAAAATAATGTATATACACAAATTAATTTCATATATAACACATATCTAAAAATAATGTATATACACAAATTAATTTCATATATAACACATATCTCAAAATAATGTATATACACAAATTAATTTCATATATAACACATATCTCAAAATAATGTATATACACAAATTAATTTCATATATAACACATATCTAAAAAAAATGTATATACCCAAATTAATTTCATATATAACACATATCTAAAAATAATGTATATACCCAAATTAATTTCATATATAACACATATCTAAAAAAAATGTATATACCAAATTAATTTCATATATAACACATATCTCAAAATAATGTATATACACAAATTAATTTCATATATAACACATATCTCAAAATAATGTATATACACAAATTAATTTCATATATAACACATATCTCAAAATAATGTATATACACAAATTAATTTCATATATAACACATATCTAAAAATAATGTATATACCCAAATTAATTTCATATATAACACATATCTAAAAAAAATGTATATACCCAAATTAATTTCATATATAACACATATCTCAAAATAATGTATATACCCAAATTAATTTCATATATAACACATATCTCAAAATAATGTATATACCCAAATTAATTTCATATATAACACATATCTCAAAATAATGTATATACACAAATTAATTTCATATATAACACATATCTCAAAATAATGTATATACACAAATTAATTTCATATATAACACATATCTCAAAATAATGTATATACACAAATTAATTTCATATATAACACATATCTCAAAATAATGTATATACACAAATTAATTTCATATATAACACATATCTAAAAATAATGTATATACCCAAATTAATTTCATATATAACACATATCTAAAAAAAATGTATATACCCAAATTAATTTCATATATAACACATATCTCAAAATAATGTATATACCCAAATTAATTTCATATATAACACATATCTCAAAATAATGTATATACCCAAATTAATTTCATATATAACACATATCTCAAAATAATGTATATACACAAATTAATTTCATATATAACACATATCTCAAAATAATGTATATACCCAAATTAATTTCATATATAACACATATCTAAAAAAAATGTATATACACAAATTAATTTCATATATAACACATATCTCAAAATAATGTATATACCCAAATTAATTTCATATATAACACATATCTCAAAATAATGTATATACCCAAATTAATTTCATATATAACACATATCTAAAAAAAATGTATATACACAAATTAATTTCATATATAACACATATTTAAAAATAATGTATATACACAAATTGTTTCATATATAACACATATCTAAAAAAAATGTATATACACAAATTAATTTCATATATAACACATATTTAAAAATAATGTATATACACAAATTGTTTCATATATAACACATATCTAAAAATAATGTATATACACAAATTAATTTCATATATAACACATATCTAAAAAAAATGTATATACACAAATTAATTTCATATATAACACATATTTAAAAATAATATATATACACAAATTGTTTCATAGTTTGGAAGTTTTTATAAATCAATTTCGTACGGTTTCAGGTCCACAGCGTAAAGAAAATAAAGGCCATTACAGTGGTGGTAGCTAGACAAGTTCTTACTGTGCCTCTTTTACAAAGAGAGTGAAACTGAAAATGGAGTTCAGTTGTAAACATTCAATGGACATAACTCTAGAGTGGAGTTAGACTAGCAACGTCTTTTCTGTGCGCAAAAGTTGTTAGGAAAGAGAAGTAACCACCACCCATTTGATTTCGATATCGATTTTGTAATGTCAAGAAATAGAAAGAGGTTCGTAGCGGCACCTCCACAGATCTAGCAGCAATTATCTATTTTGGGCCGTATCTCAATCTACTACAGGTCGAGGCTTTCATCAGGAGTCACGTACTTTCTGGGCGGTAGAATTATCCAACAATTTTTCTTTCGACCATAGCAACAGATTTCATGTAAGTTTTCCATTTCAAGTCTGGAGTGAAGGTATGTCATAGAAGCTTATACAACGCAAGAGTCTTCCTGAAGGAGAGAAGCCTCGATTCCAATTGAGGCAAAGCGACTATCCGAGCGTTGGTAATGAAAGGAGAGAAGTTTTAGTTTAGAGATGTAAAAGTAACAAACGCCTTTTCACCTATTGTACCACGCGCTCCACATCAGAAGAGAGAGATAGAGAGAGAAAGAGAGAGAGAGAAAGTGAGAGAGAAAGTGAGAGAGAGAGAGAGAGAGAGAGAGAAAGAGACAGAAATATTTTGATCATGAATGCTCTTCGAAGTTCTGCCATAAACTGTTGTGTCGTTTGCATAGATGTCATCGAATGGTCTCAGACTATGATTTGTAAGATCATTGATGATACCAGGAAAGCCAATTGGGTCAATAATTGATCTTTAAAGCAAACCGGCGTCGCCACTATGTGTTCCAGACTTTTGCCTATCAACAACTATTTTTAGATACCAATAAGAGAAAAATAATTGCAAAGAGATTCTCAACTATTGCATGGCTAGATGTGAAGTAAACCTTTGTGTCAAACTCTATCAAAGATATGGCAAGTGCGATCGCTCCTGTTGATAGCTTCACTTATCTTGTGCGATATTACAGTCAGCTCGTCAACTGCTGATATTGCTGGACGAAATCTATAGTGCTTGTCACTAAGTATATTGCTTTTGCTGAGGTTGTTGACGACTTCTTGATTTATTACGTATTCGAACAATTTACTCATGACTCACAGGAGATTGATATGTCTCTACTAATCTGATGAAAACAGATCTCCGGCATTAATAAATACTGATTATAACGGCGAAGTTTTCCAACGAGATGGAACGCATTTCTTGTTTAAGCAAGCTTCATAAGGATAGGAGCTGGGACTGGCTGAAGATTCTAAAGCACAAGAACTGGAATATTATCAGGAAGACTTGCCTTGGTGGCATTAAGGTTATTGATAAGTTTGAGAAAATCTGGGACAAATTTATGGATGCCGCTCAGATTATTTTAACTCATAGGGGGGGGGGGAGGTAATTCTGGAAGTAATTGTCTCTGATTGCAGGGGGTGGAATTTGAATTAAAGTTCTTTTTAAATAGTATGGCCTCATCAGATGCTGGAGAGATATTCCTTCGTCCAATTATGATGGTTATATAGATGTCATATATCTTTCCGTAATCTTGTTATATTACAGAATTTGCTTCTTTAGGATGTTGTAGCCGTAGCTGCTAGATTGGATGAATTACATACTCCGATGTCTAAAACAAAAAACAAATCAGTATGAAAAGTATTCCTTGAGTTTTTATAGAGAATTTGCGCACAACCCTGATTGGTTTGTAATTAAAAGTAATCTTTAATTATTTCCATGTTAGAATAAAGAAAATAATGTCTATACACAAAATCTTAATGACTATATTTGGTTATTTTATAGTTTACAAAATGAAGTAACAAATTAATTTACTATATAACACATATTTCAAAATAATGTATATACACAAATTAATTTCATATCTACACCTATTTCAAAATAATGTATATACACAAATTAATTTCATATCTAACACATATCTCAAAATAATGTATATACACAAATTAATTTCATATCTAACACATATCTCAAAATAATGTATATACACAAATTAATTTCATATATAACACATATTTCAAAATAATGTATACAAACATTAATTTCATATATACCACATATTTCAAAATAATGTATATACACAAATTAATTTCATATCTACACCTATTTCAAAATAATGTATATACACAAATTAATTTCATATATAACACATATTTCAAAATAATGTATATACACAAATTAATTTCATATCTAACACATATCTCAAAATAATGTATATACACAAATTAATTTCATATATAACACATATTTCAAAATAATGTATACAAACATTAATTTCATATATACCACATATTTCAAAATAATGTATATACACAAATTAATTTCATATATAACACATATTTCAAAATAATGTATATACACAAATTTATTTCATATAGAAGACATATCTAATAATAATGTATATACACAAATAAATTTCGTATATTACACATATTTCAAAATAATGTATATACACAAATTAATTTCATATATAACACATATCTTAAAATAATGTATATACACACATTAATTTAACATATAACACATATTTAAAAATAATGTATATACCCAAATTAATTTCATATATAACACATATCTCAAAATAATGTATATACACAAATTAATTTCATATATAACACATATCTCAAAATAATGTATATACACAAATAAATTTCATATATAACCCATATCTCAAAATAATGTATATACACAAATTAATTTCATATATAACACATATCTCAAAATAATGTATATACACAAATAAATTTCATATATAACCCATATCTCAAAATAATGTATATACACAAATTAATTTCATATATAACACATATCTCAAAATAATGTATATACACAATTTGATTTCATATATAACACATATCTCAAAATAATGTATATACACAAATTAATTTCATATATAACCCATATCTCAAAATAATGTATATACACAATTTGATTTCATATATAAGACATATCTATAAAATAATGTATATACACAAATTAATTTCATATATAACACATATTTAAAAATAATGTATATACACAAATTAATTTCATATCTAACACATATCCCAAAATAATGTATATACACAAATTAATTTCATATATAACACATATTTCAAAATAATGTATACACACATTAATTTCATATATAACACATATTTCAAAATAATGTATATAAACAAATTAATTTCATATATAACACATATTTACAAAATGGTTTTATATACACAAATTAATTTTATATATAACACATATTTAAAATAATGTATATACACACATTTATTTCATATAGAAGACATATCTAAGAATAATGTATATACACAAATAAATTTCATATATAACACATATTTCAAAATAATGTATATACACATATTGATTTCATATATAACACATATCTCAAAATAATGTATATACCTTAATTAATTTCATATATAACACATATCTAATAATAATGTGTATACAGAAATTAATTACATATATAACACATATCTAATAATAATGTATATACACATATTAATTTCATATATAACACATATTTCAAAATAATGTATATACACAAATAAATTTCATATATAACACATACTTCAAAATAATGTATATACACAAATTAATTTCATATATAACACATATCTCAAAATAATGTATATACACGAATTAATTTCATATATAACACATATCTCAAAATAATGTATACACACAAATAAATTTCATATATGACACATTTTTCAAAATAATGTATATACACAAATTAATTCCATATATAATACATATCTAATAATAATGTATATACACAAATAAATTTCATATATAACACACATCTCAAAATGATATATATACACAAATTAATTTGACATATAACACATATCTCAAAATAATGTATATACACAAATTAATTTCACATATAACACATATCTACAAATAAATGTATTTACACAAATAAATTTTATATATAACACATATCTCAACATATTGTATATACACAAATTAATTTCATATATAACACATATTTTAAAATAATGTATATACACAAATTTATTTCATATAGAAGACATATCTAATAATAATGTATATACACAAATACATTTCATATATTACACATATTTCAAAATAATGTATATAAACAAATAAATTTCATATATAACACATATCTTAAAATAATGTATATACACACATTAATTTAAAATATAACACATATTTAAAAATAATGTGTATACACAAATTAATTTCATATATAACACATATCTCAAAATAATGTATATACACAAATAAATTTCATATATAACCCATATCTCAAAATAATGTATATACACAAATAAATTTCATATATAACACATATCTCAAAATAATGTATATACACAAATTAATTTCACATATAACACATATCACAAAATAATGTGTATACACAAATTAATTTCATACAAAATACATATCTCAAAATAATGTATATACACAAATTAATTTCATACATAACACATATCTCAAAATTATGTATATACACAAATTAATTTCATATATAACACATATCTCAAAATAATGTATATACACAAATTAATTTCACATATAACACATATCACAAAATAATGTATATACACAAATCAATTTCATACATAACACATATCTAATATTAATGTATATACACAAATTAATTTCACATATAACACCCATCTCAAAATAATATATATACACAAATTAATTTAGACATATAACACGTATCTCAAAATAATGTATATACACAAATGTATTTCACATATAACACATATCTACAAATAAATGCATATACACAAATAAATTTTATATATAACACATATGTTAAAATATTGTATATACAAAAATAGATTTCATATATAACACATATCTCAAAATAATGTATATACACAAATAAATTTCATATATAACCCATATCTCAAAATAATGTATATACACAAATTAATTTCATATATAACACATATCTCAAAATAATGTATATACACAATTTGATTTCATATATAACACATATCTCAAAATAATGTATATACACAAATTAATTTCATATATAACCCATATCTCAAAATAATGTATATACACAATTTGATTTCATATATAAGACATATCTATAAAATAATGTATATACACAAATTAATTTCATATATAACACATATTTAAAAATAATGTATATACACAAATTAATTTCATATCTAACACATATCCCAAAATAATGTATATACACAAATTAATTTCATATATAACACATATTTCAAAATAATGTATACACACACATTAATTTCATATATAACACATATTTCAAAATAATGTATATAAACAAATTAATTTCATATATAACACATATTTACAAAATGGTTTTATATACACAAATTAATTTTATATATAACACATATTTAAAATAATGTATATACACACATTTATTTCATATAGAAGACATATCTAAGAATAATGTATATACACAAATAAATTTCATATATAACACATATTTCAAAATAATGTATATACACATATTGATTTCATATATAACACATATCTCAAAATAATGTATATACCTTAATTAATTTCATATATAACACATATCTAATAATAATGTGTATACAGAAATTAATTACATATATAACACATATCTAATAATAATGTATATACACATATTAATTTCATATATAACACATATTTCAAAATAATGTATATACACAAATAAATTTCATATATAACACATACTTCAAAATAATGTATATACACAAATTAATTTCATATATAACACATATCTCAAAATAATGTATATACACGAATTAATTTCATATATAACACATATCTCAAAATAATGTATACACACAAATAAATTTCATATATGACACATTTTTCAAAATAATGTATATACACAAATTAATTCCATATATAATACATATCTAATAATAATGTATATACACAAATAAATTTCATATATAACACACATCTCAAAATGATATATATACACAAATTAATTTGACATATAACACATATCTCAAAATAATGTATATACACAAATTAATTTCACATATAACACATATCTACAAATAAATGTATTTACACAAATAAATTTTATATATAACACATATCTCAACATATTGTATATACACAAATTAATTTCATATATAACACATATTTTAAAATAATGTATATACACAAATTTATTTCATATAGAAGACATATCTAATAATAATGTATATACACAAATACATTTCATATATTACACATATTTCAAAATAATGTATATAAACAAATAAATTTCATATATAACACATATCTTAAAATAATGTATATACACACATTAATTTAAAATATAACACATATTTAAAAATAATGTGTATACACAAATTAATTTCATATATAACACATATCTCAAAATAATGTATATACACAAATAAATTTCATATATAACCCATATCTCAAAATAATGTATATACACAAATAAATTTCATATATAACACATATCTCAAAATAATGTATATACACAAATTAATTTCACATATAACACATATCACAAAATAATGTGTATACACAAATTAATTTCATACAAAATACATATCTCAAAATAATGTATATACACAAATTAATTTCATACATAACACATATCTCAAAATTATGTATATACACAAATTAATTTCATATATAACACATATCTCAAAATAATGTATATACACAAATTAATTTCACATATAACACATATCACAAAATAATGTATATACACAAATCAATTTCATACATAACACATATCTAATATTAATGTATATACACAAATTAATTTCACATATAACACCCATCTCAAAATAATATATATACACAAATTAATTTAGACATATAACACGTATCTCAAAATAATGTATATACACAAATGTATTTCACATATAACACATATCTACAAATAAATGCATATACACAAATAAATTTTATATATAACACATATGTTAAAATATTGTATATACAAAAATAGATTTCATATATAACACATATTTCACAATAATGTATCTACACAAATTAATTTCATATATAACACATATCTCAAAATAATGTATATAAACAAATTAATTCCATATATAATACATATCTAATAATAATGTATATACTCACATTAATTTTATATATAACACATATCTCAAAATAATGTATATACGAACATTACCTTTATATATAACACATATCTCAAAATAATGTATATACACAATTTAATTTCATATATAAAACATATCTAATAATATTGTATATACACGCATTAATTCTATATATAACACATATTTCAAAATAATGTATATACACAAATTAATTTCACATATAACACGTATCTCAAAATAGTGTATATACACAAATTAATTTCTATATATAACACATATCTCAAAATAATGTATATACACAAATTAATTTCATATATTACACATATCTCAAAATAATATATATACACAAATTAATTTCATATATAATACATATCTCAAAATAATGTATATACACAAATAAATTTCATATATAACACATATCTCAAAATTATGTATATACAAAAATTAATTTCATATATAACACATATTTCAAAATAATGTATATACACAAAAAAAATTCACATATAACACATATCACAAAATAATGTATATACACACATTAATTTTATATATAACACATCTCTCAAAATAGTGTATATACACACATTAATTTCATATATAACACATATCTCAAAATAATGTATATACACAAATAAATTTTATATATAACACATATCTAAAATAATGTATATACTATCCGTACGGTATCTTACTTGATACGCTGATTTTCCACTGGAATTAACTGCATGTTTGCATTATTTAACTACAGCTTTTCATTATATGCTTAGCTATTTAACCAATCAGAAATACATAAATGAGACATCTTACAAAATACAATGTAATTTATTTGAGAGCCGCTTAAACACTTGTCACTGTACAATGTACAACATAAAATTGTTCAAATAGTGGTGAAAATGATTATTTTCAGTAAAATGTAGTAAAATGTGGTTCATTGATAGTATCATAGAAGGCAATGAAATGCCGCTTCTTTTTTTGGCTGGACTTGAATCGAACTAGGGACTGGTAGAATCGAACTAGGGACTGGTAGAATATAACGCTGTTTTCGCCACGACAATATCGTTGTACCCAGGATTGAAATAGAGGCTAGACAATCAAATTTCTCCACACCTGCGCCGGCATGTCAATAACCCAAGTCGTTTAGTGACCCGAAGTGTGAAAATAGTCAAATCATTTGCGGGCTGACAGCTAGTGAGGGCGACAGCACAGGCGACAGTGTGGGCCGGTGGATGAAATACCACGAGTGACTCTTGTTTTCCTTTTCGTCTCTTACTTTTTGTTGGTCCTTTATTTCTCCATTTCTTGTTGTTGAACTGTCCTTTCTCTGTTTTAGTCGTCACTAGAGAACAACACCTCGTTGAAAACCCGTCAGAAAGACAAGAAGCGTTTCGTGTAGCGCCAGCTATTCGGAGTTTGTGATCTTAGAAATGCACTGATAAAGTAAATACGATTTTTTGTATAAAATGCATTGTCCACTTTTTATCAAGTGTTCAATTTCCAGCTGTTATGCAGTCGTTTCCTTTATTTTATATTAATAATTCGCTGCTTAAAATTAATAGCTAACCTTAGTGCGACTGATTATTAACTGTTTGGCCTTGCAGCAGACCACACGAATTTTATTATCTAAAGACAACATAGACTCAAGAGAATAGTCAACCGTTGCTCTTAACTTGGATGTGATTATCGTACTCCAGGATCTTAATATCTTGTAACACCGTACCAGGACTATCTGTCGGCGCACCCACATAGATATATCCATCTCGAACCACACTAGTATTACAATAGCACAAAAATATGATTTGATAGAGCAAGTCTGAAACCGAATTTGAACTCAGCCAAACAGAATAAGTCTGAATAACTTTTAACTTTAAATGGTAGAAGAAAACTTAGATGTAAAACAGTGTTATCAATTGTTAGAGCCTTCTGTGAGTACAATTTATAACGTTCAGGATTAAATGTGCCAATATCTTGTGAGTAATAATTAGTTAGACAAACTGACTACCATTACATGCATCAATGAACAATTGAACTATAAATATATTTGAGTATGTTTTACGACTTTGTTTTGTGTACGTGTGTGCATTTGAGTTCCATATTGCTTTTAAGCCGCCATTAAATAAATAAGTATCGAACGCGTTACTCAAGAAGATCTTTTTTCTTTTTTACCTTGAAAAACTGTAAAAGACCAAATGTTCAATTTGTATTCACGAAATACATTTTCGTTTTTGTTATGTTGTATTTTTTACTCTCTTTTCTCTGATTTATTTCTGCTGAACTTCCTTCATTCTAACCATCTCATTAGTACTGGTAACTATTTCTAAATTAGAAACATATAAATACATACCCAACGAAAATACATAAAAATGGCGACATCCAATTAAGTCTTCATACTTATAAACATGTTGATTTTACATTTTCTAACAAAATATTCAAAGAAAACGACACCAAAAAGTTATCATGAAAACGTATGGTCTATTTTCGCGGTTCATATTAAACAAGTTGAGATACCCGTCTAAGTTAATAGAAATGAGACAAAAGTTATCATGAAAACGTATGGTCTATTTTCGCGGTTCATATTAAACAAGTTGAGATACCCGTCTAAGTTAATAGAAATGAGAGACAGTTTGTATATCTAAGAGCAAGAGACCAGACTCGAAAATACATAAAATTTCTTCGGAAAACTTAATTGTAAATAGAGATGACAAAACTAGAGTGACGGATACGAAAACACTAGAAGTGTGTGATCACATTATAAGAATTTTGAATTTTTCGCATTGTTTTACATTCAATATCATTTTCTGTATCACGTAGAGATGAAAGATCTCCTGTCGAAATATTTAGCTGTGAGTGTTATAAAATTATATTTAAAACGGTGTTTTACCAAATGAGTTACAGTAGTAGATATTTCCATTACAACTGAAATATGTAGAATTAGAACTACGCATAAAGATATATATATATATATATATATATATATATATACATTTATTTTATACGTACATAAAGTAATCCATGGACACGTGTTTCTGGCTCAAAGCCGTCATCAGCATGGCTAACTTAGACAGAGATCGAACCTTCGATATTGATGTCTGTAGTCCAACGTTCTACCACTGGACCAAGACGCTCTGTCTAGAAATATGTACGATTTTTATCACCCAAATATTTAATGTATTTTTTTAGTGTAATTATTTTTATTGGTGATTGTAACGTTCGTTGTTATTTTGCTTACTATTATTTCGATTTTCTCACTTTCCTAAGTGATTAAGATGCAGAAAATTGCATCATTAGTCGCCCTTAACTTCATAGGACGTATTTTTTCCGTTAATATATATTTTTATTTATTTTATACGTACATAAAAGTAATCTATGGACACGTGTTCGATCTCTGTCTAAGTTAGCCATGCTGATGACCGGTAAAGCTCAGTATTGGATTACATTCTTTACTTGTTAACTCTTCAAGAGTTTCGATCTTTTTAAAAATTAGATTACATTCTTTACTTGTTAACTCTTCAAGAGTTTCTATCTGTTTAAAAATTATTTCTATGACCTACCGTTCCTTCTATATCTTTCTTTTTAATTTTTTGTCATCACCCACTCAGCTTGGATTCTTTTCTTCTCTATTTAACACTTCAAAGTTTTAATCTACCTACAAACATTTTCAAGCATAAATATCTGATTTTCATATAAAATACACACGTGCGCACACATTTTTAGATACAGAAGTACACACACACACATATATATATATATATATATATATATATATATATATATATATATATATATATAGAGAGAGAGAGAGAGAGAGAGAGAATAACACAAACACAAATATATACGCATACATCCATACACGGATATATGCATATCCGCATACATATCCACATATCCGTATATATATATATATATATATATATATATATATATATATATATATATATATATATATATATACATACATACATAATACTAATAATAATAATCCAGGTAAAACATCCACAGGGTAGTAATCCAAAGAATTTCAACCGGGTTTATAAAAAGTGCTAAATATCAAATAGAGCTTTTATATATGATTATTTTTATTTATACAGACATGTACAAAATATGATCTTAGTTTAAGATCGGATTCTAACTCTTCCTGATGAGATCTCAGTTTTTTGTACATGTCTGTGTAAATAAAAATAATCATATATATATATATATATATATACACACATGCACACACATACATCGATAGACGCATGCATACATATCGATTCAAAAATCCACATCCACTCAGACAGATACATACATACATACATACATACATACGTACATACATACATACATACATACATACATACATACACCCCATGGATATATTTCCGTTTTCACTGCTTATAATCATATATATATATATATATATATATATATATATATATATATATATATATATATACATACACACATGCACACACATACATCGATAGACGCATGCATACATATCGATTCAAAAATCCACATCCACTCACACAGATACATACATGCATACATACATACATACATACATACATACATACATACATACATACATACATACATACAAACATACAGCCCATGGATACATTTACGTTTTCACTGCTCATTTCAACATAATACATTACAATATATATACATATATGTGTTTCTTTTATCATTATTCTAACGGTTTTCGAATTAACTCGCTCTAAACACGTGTATACGCATCACCATAGAATGTACCTCCATCCATACCTACTCACATATATACATACATGTGTTAATGCTAGTACTACTAATATTTACTTATACTCTCACATACTTGTACACCATATACAGATGTCTATATAAATATATAAAAATATATAGAAATAGCTACCCACATATATGGTTATATTAATACAGCACATATGTAACTACACACAGTGACATATAAATATGCCCATTAACCTACGCATACGCACACACGAAATAACTATAGAAATACAAATATATGACGTTTACACCTGTATAAACATACACATACATATAAGATATTAGTTCAAATATTGATATACATACGCACGCATGTATCTAGACTCATTTGAACTTCATTTGATAACATTTATTCACCATAATACACATACACGCATGCATATATATATATATATATATATATATATATATATATATATATATACACACAAACATATATATATATATATGTATATACATACATACATACACACATACATATACACGCATACATATACATACACACATACACATACATACATACATACATACACATGCACATATATACATACATATACATCACTGCATATATATATATATACCGTTATATATACATATACACATACAAACGCATACACACATGCATAAGCATATACACCATTACAGATGCATGCATATATACATACACATAACTAATGTGCTTATATCATTCATTATTGCTCTTGTCTATCTGAGTTCAATTTGCTTACATTTATACGTGCTCTAATATTAATACAAGGAACTTCCAAGATAAATTCTATAGGACAAGCAAACTAATTAAATATAGTGTATGTAATTACAATAGTTAATTCTATATATAAACAAGTGATAACTACCAGTAAGTGCCAAAATCATATCATTATAGGGTGAGGAGTAGTTATTTTGGATAAAATAGATTACTTAAGTTGAAAATTATAAAGACAAGAATTTTAAATTAAAAAAAATAAAATAAAAAATAATAAAAATAAAGAAGAATAAAAAAGTGAGTATACCTTTTACCAACAATAAAGTAAACATCAATAAAAAATAATAAAATAAAAAATAATAAAAATAAAGAAGAATAAAAAAGTGAGTATACGTTTTACCAACAATGAAGTAAACATCAATAAAAAATAATAAAAATTAAAAAATAAAGAAGAATAAAACAGTGAGTATACCTTTTACCAACAATGAAGTAAAAATAAATAAAAAATAATAAAAGTAAAAAAAAAGTAAAGAAGAATAAAAAAGTGAGTATACCTTTTACCAACAATGAAGTAAAATCAATAAAAATAATAAAAATAAAGAAGAATAAAAAAGTGAGTATACGTTTTACCAACAATGAAGTAAACATCAATAAAAATAATAAAAATTAAAAAAAATAAAGAAGAATAAAAAAGTGAGTATACCTTTTACCAACAATGAAGTAAAAATCAATAAAAAATTATAAAATAAAAAATAATGAAAATAAAGAAGTATAAAAAAGTGAGTATACCTTTTACCAACAATGAAGTAAAAATCAATAAAAAATAATAAAATGAAAAATAATGAAAATAAAGAAGTATAAAAAGTGAGTATACCTTTTACCAACAATGAAGTAAACATCAATGATAAAAAAAATAAAATAAAAAATAATAAAAATAAAGAATAAAAAGTGAGTATACCTTTTACTAACGATGAAGTAAACATCAATAAAAATAATAAAAATAAAAATACAAAAAATAAAGAAGAATAAAAAATCGAGTATGCGTTTTACCAACAATGAAGTAGAAACTTATAAAAAATAATAAAAGTAAAAATAATAAAAATAAAGAAAGAATAAAAAATTGAGTATACCTTTTACAAACAATGAAGTAAAAATCAATAAATAACAATAAAAAAAGAAGAATAAAAAAGTGAGTATACATTTTACCAACAATGGAGTAAACATCAATGAAAAATAAATAAAATAAAAAATAATAAAAATAAAAAGAATAAAAAAGTGAGTATACCTTTTACCAACAATGAATTAAAAATCAATAAAACAAATAAAATAAAAAATAATAAAAATAAAGAAGAATAAAAAAGTGAGTATACCTTTTACCAACAATGAAGTACAAATCAAAACAAAATAATAAAAATAAAAATTTAAAAAATCAATTAAAAAAAAATAATAATAAAAATAAAGAAGAATAAAAAAGTGAGTATACCTTTTACCAACAATGAAGTAAACATCAATATAAAATAATAAAAATAAAATAAAAGATAAACAAGAATAAAAAGTGCGTATACCTTTTACCAACAATGAAGTAAAAATCAATAAAAAAACATAAAAATAAAATAAAAAAATAAAGAAGAATAAAAAAGTGAGTATACCTTTTACCAACAATGAAGAAAAAATCAATAAAAAAAAATAAAATAAAAAATAATTAAAATAAAGAAGAATAAAAAAGTGAGTATACTTTTTACCAACAATGAAGTAAAAATCTATAAAAAAAATAAAAATAAAAATAATAAAAATAAAGAAGAATAAAAAATTGAGTATACCTTTTACCAACTATGAAGTAAAAATCAATAAAAAATAATAAAAAAACAGAAGAATAAAAAAGTGAGTATACCTTTTACCAACAATAAAGTAAACATCAATAAAAAATAAATAAAATAAAAATAATAAAAATAAAAAAGCCTCATGGAAAACACCAAAGTATGTAAATTATAGGGGTTTTTATCAGTTGTTTTATCTCGGACGTTCCTTGGCTTTTCGTCGAAAATGTATTTTTTAAGAACAAAATGATTGAATCTGCAACTTACATGAACACATTTTCAACATTGAACTACGCATATTTCAAATGACCTTTGTCTTAGCTTTTATCTCGTCTGCGGGTACAATTGTACGTTTGAATGCCAAAGAGAATTCTGCTATTTACTTATCTATTTACGCTTCTTATTGCAAATCGTCACTTAATAAGTAGTTATGCCTAAATGAAATCCTTCTCACTCTGTAAAAGCTTATACGTATTAAAAACATATTCAATACATATTAAATACATATTAAAAACATATTAATCCATATTAAATACATATTAAAACATATTAATACACATAAAATACATATCAAAAACATATTAATACATATAAAATACATATCAAAAACATATTAATACATATAAAATACATATTAAAACATATTAATACATATTAACTACATATTAAAACATATTAAATACATATTAATACATATTAAAAACATATTAAATACATATTAAAAACATATTAAATACATATTAATACATATTAAAAACATATTCAATACATATTAAATACATATTAAAAACATATTAATACATATTAAATACATATTAAAAACATATTCAATACATATTAAATACATATTAAAAACATATTCAATACATATTAAATACATATTAAAAACATATTAATACATATTCAATACATATGAAAAACATATTAATACATATTAAATACATATTAAAACATATTAATACATATACAATACATATTAAAAACATATCAAAAACATATTTAAAACAAATTAAAAACATATCAAAAACATATTAAAAACATATTAAAACATATTAATACATATTAAAAACATATCAAATACATATTAAAAACATATCAAAAACATATTAAAACATATCAAATACATATTGAAAACATATTAATACATATTAAATACATATTAAATACATATTAAATACATATTAAAAACACAAATACTGTAGTTCAAACGGATTTGTGTGTAAGAGGTTTATGTAGTTTGCTTGAAGCATTGTTTATTGGTATATAGAAATGTAATGTAATGGCTTCTCTTCATCTTACTCGGAAGTCCAGAAATTCGAAAAAAGTGCTGCTCCTGTTCATGGCATTGAAACTCTCTCCACTGTTGAAACTGAATTAATGCAGTTTGTAGCTGATGATGTGGACCATAATGTAAGGAGTATTGATGGATTCAACACATTCCACGGTATGGGTGTGTAGCATCTTTTACGCCTGTAAAAGTTAAAGCAAAGCCAGTTCCAAGGATGCAGGTCCTTTCAGAAGATATAATAAGGGTTGGAAGGATCAATATCAAGTACCTAGAGTCACAGCACACCAACAAACCACCAGTGACATTTAAAGAGCTCCACCCCAAGAAAGTTGTCGATTCCACAGCTAATGTTAACATCCTTTGGAAGGTTTCACTAATTTCACATCAGTCCAGACCCGCATGGTCAAGCCTTATGCAGTCAGTACACAAAGGAACATATCCTGGGAAATCAGTCACAGGTTTTTTGCTAATGATCGACATAGACCCTGGTAACCTAACCTGCGTGTACTCAACGTTATGTTACATTAGTGATTTAGCCAGGAAAAACAACATTACACCAATTCTAACATTAGATCAACCAAAGCAATGATGATAGTCGAGTCACAGCCTAGTTCCAGTCACCTGGAATTATTTGTCTTGCGACTTGGTGGGCTCCATACACAGATGAGCTTTCTGAGGTCAATTAGTCATTTGATGACAGGTTCTGGATTGTAAGAACTTTTTGAACTTGTTCATGCTGACACCACAGTCAATCACATGCTAAGTGGAAAAGCAATTACAAGAGCCATTCGTGCTCACTTCTTAGTTGATGCTGCTTTGAATGCTATTTTGTTAGCGAAAGCCTATGATTTGCCAGTTTCACATTGTCACTGAGAATGATCAACCCAACACTGATGCAGAAGAGTCGTTTCCCCAAAATGAAGACCTTAAGGAAGCTCAAGGGCTATTAAAATGTCTCTTTGATAGGACTGAGACATTCAATAATGTTCTGTCTATGACCAGGATTGCCCAGAGAATCAACCATGTGAATGATGCGAACAGCAAAATTGTGGATTCAATACCTTGATATGGTGAAGATCCTTCAATTGTTTATCAAGGAAGAGCGCACCGAGAACTGGAAATTGCACCTTCACGCTGTAAGGAAAATGCTGCCAATATTCGCTGCAGCAGGATACATTCTATATGCAAAGTCGGCCCACTTGTATTTGCAGCAAATGAATAAGCTGCCGAAAAGCTATCCTGAAGTGTACCAGAAATTTTCTGAAAGATTTCATACGATTAGACGGAGTGATCGCTACTGGGCTGGCTTGTCGACGGATCTGGTTATTGAGCAGGTGCTAATGAGAAGCATGAAAACGTCTGAAGGTCTTACTCCTGGCAGAGGAATGGACGACATTCAACGATTGGTTTGGACGCTATCACTGCCAGCGTGCGCTGAAATCAAGTTTACAATGCAAGAACTAGCAGGCATTCGTTATGGCACTAGTGCCCAGCACCTGGAGGCTACTTCAGCAAGAAAAGAGCGAGATGTGAGGAGTACATGGAAGCTCCTTGCATTTCTCCATACATATGACCCTTTCACGGAAGATCCGTTCATTCACAGCATTTCAAGTGAAGTAACTGGAGACATAAAGGTGAATGTGGACAGAGAAAACTCTATAGGAGAGGCAATAATAGCTTCAATCTTTGGAGAAAATGTCTACGGGTAAACATTTAAAAGAAAGGATCAGGCAATTACACTTGGGTCAAAAGTTTCGCTCAGTAAAGATGAAGCAGTTGAGACTGAACCACAACTCCTATTCCAGAGACTGTGTGCGCTATCTACCAATGTACCCTCAACTCAGCAGCAGCAAGAACATCTCTAGTATGAGCTTTGTGGTGACCCACCTGCATTTTTTTTTTATTCTTTTGGACTACCACGAGAGGCAGAAAACAGCTTTAGTAGACGCAATATGGGGATTGACTTATCCTGTACAATCAGGTTTACAGTCTTCAGATCCACAGTATCTCTTAGATAGTGAAGCACTACTTCAACGTCTCCCATGGCAAAAAGGTCACACATTTCATGAGATCTGCGCCCAATATTTTTTTAATTTCTTATTTAATAAAAGTATTTTTTCACGCAAAACGTTTATTTTTGTCAGTAATTATCAGGAATAATTGACATACTAGTCAGGAAATGTCAGGAATTTTATGTCTCGAAATTGTAATATTGTTAATTTGGATTTTAAATATGGGGCCTGTTGACCCCTTTTCGCAAGGCTAATTTTGGAAAACTTATTTTTAGCTGAAAAAGAGGTTATGCATGCCCAATATCCAAGTTAAAAACTTTTGTTAGCAATTTGTTTGAAGTTCAGCTACATTTTGACTGGACGATAAGCTATGAAGTCTGCCCAATTAAAAAGCGGAAACGAAATAATCTATTAATGTCAACTGGCGAAATCGGTTAGCTTACATGAATGTTGAACTTTATCAGTGTTTAGACATAAAGATAACAAAAGTGATCTTTTTGTAAACAGTATAAGCCACTCTATAGAAAACAGAACAATAGAATAGGAAATAGGTAGTAAAATCAACCGAACCTTCGTTCGTAAGAAGCCCACCGATTGGCTAAGAGAATAAGAAAGAATCTAATTGGTTAACTAGCTAGTCGTGTATATAAAAACACCCGCGCAAAACTAACTCCATGCAGTTTAGCCTGACGCTTCTCCTCGGGGATGAAACGCGGGAGCCTCTGTGTAGCTTAATTGCCATCAATATATTTTCATAACTCACTACGTAGTTCTACTTACGTATCGAGCACTGTTTAAGAAAATACTGAAAATTGTAGATAACAAATTATATCTCCTTATAAAATTTTATGTGGTTACATGAAATAGTAATATATATATATATATATATATATATATATATATATATATATATATATATATAAAGTATAAAGGTATACCCAATAAAGATATACTCAATAAAGAATAAAAGGGAAATACCAGTAGAGTGCTCAATTAAATTAAATTAAGAGCGTAATATTTTTATTTTTAAATACAGATTTTAATCACACATGGACCAGTGGTTTCTGACAAGAAACGGGTTGAATTCCCGATTCCGTCGTCTTCAGCATAGTCATAAATAGTAAATGATGGAATTTCTTCAAAAAACACATCTAACTGTTATGAAACGCTATGTACACAGGATTTTGAAATGGAGAGCCGACGATAAACGCTTAGGTCAGAAAAAGCCGTTAAAAGATTCTATATTTAGAAGTAAAGCAAGAAAGAAAAGAGAGAAAGAAAGAAAGAAAGAAAGGAGGGGAAAAATAAAAAAATTAAATTTATGATAATAAAATATTACTTTTATATTTATATATATTATCTTCACATATATATATGTAGAAAATAATTAATTAAGGTACGCAACTCTAATTAATTAAATTATCTAAAAAAGGGGAGGTAACTATTTATTATTATATAAAATATATATATATGGTTTCATGAATTTCGATCATTTCAATTAATAATTCTCAATTCAAAGTAAAAACACAAATATAGATAAATATATAAATAAAAATATAAATATAGATAAATATATAAATACATAAATAAAAAATCAATATATACATAAAAAATCAATCAATATATAATTAAAATATCAATATATAAATAAATCAATATATAAATAAATCAATATATAGATAACAAATATAAATAAAAAATCTATATAAATAATAAAATAAAATATATATAAATAAAAAAATCAATATATAAATAAAAAATAAAAAATCTCTATATAGAATAAATATTAAAATAAAATAAAAAAATCAATATATAAATGAAAAAATTTCATATATAAATATAATCATAATATGTAAATAAAGAGTCAAAAGTCAAAATGTAAATAAAAATATAAATATAAATATAAATATATAATTATATATAAATAAATGAAAATAAAAATAAAAATAAAAATAAATGTAAATATAAAAATCGAAATATAAATAAATCAATATATAAATAAATAAAAATCATATAAAATGTAAAAATCAAAATATAAAAAAATCAATATATAAAAATGCAAAATTCATATATAGATAAAAAAAAATATATATATAGATAAAAAATATATATAGATAGATAAAAATATATATATATAGATAAAAAAAATATATATACATATATATAAATAAATGTGTGTATATATATTTTTTTATCTATATATATATATTTTTATCTATATATATATATATTTTATCTATCTATATATATTTTTTATCTATATATATATATTTTTTATCTATATATGAATTTTGAATTTTTATATATTGATTTTTTTATATTTTTATTTTTACATTTTATATGATTTTCATTTATTTATATATTGATTTATTTATATTTCGATTTTTATATTTACATTTATTTTTATTTTTATTTTTATTTTCATTTATTTATATATAATTATATATTTATATTTATATTTATATTTTTATTTATATTTTTATTTTTATTTACATTTTGACTTTTGATTCTTTATTTACATATTATGATTATATTTATATATGAAATTTTTTCATTTATATATTGACTTTTTTATTTTATTTTAATATTTATTCTATATAGAGATTTTTTATTTTTTATTTATATATTGATTTTTTTATTTATATATATTTTATTTTATTATTTATATAGATTTTTTATTTATATTTGTTATCTATATATTGATTTATTTATATATTGATTTATTTATATATTGATATTTTAATTATATATTGATTGATTTTTATGTATATATTGATTTTTTATTTATGTATTTATATATTTATCTATATTTATATTTTTATTTATATATTTATCTATATTTGTGTTTTTACTTTGAATTGAGAATTATTAATTGAAATGATCGAAATTCATGAAAACATATATATATATTTTATATAATAATAAATAGTTACCTCCCCTTTTTTAGATAATTTAATTAATTAGAGTTGCGTACCTTAATTAATTATTTTCTACATATATATATGTGAAGATAATATATATAAATATAAAAGTAATATTTTATTATCATAAATTTAATTTTTTTATTTTTCCCCTCCTTTCTTTCTTTCTTTCTCTCTTTTCTTTCTTGCTTTACTTCTAAATATAGAATCTTTTAACGGCTTTTTCTGACCTAAGCGTTTATCGTCGGCTCTTCATTTCAAAATCCTGTGTACATAGCGTTTAATAACAGTTAGATGTGTTTTTTGAAGAAATTCCATCATTTACTATTTCAGACTATGCTAAAGACGACGGAATCGGGAATTCAACCCGTTTCTTGTCAGAAACCACTGGTCCATGTCTGATTAAAATCTGTATTTAAAAATAAATAAATATATATATATATATATATATATATATATATATATATATATATATATATATATATATATATATATATATATGTATATATATATATATATATATATATATATATATATATATATATATATATATATTTACTGCATCTATTGGAAACAGGTTTCCCGCTTGGATATTTTTTTCGTTTTTTGACTAACATTCACCACTTGGATCACTTTTCAATCAACATTTTGGATGTCTTTCCTGAATATGTTTTAAATTGTATGACTTGGATGAACTGTATAGCTTTAAGCCAAAAGTATGTTTTGGGCTGATATATTTGATGTTTTATATACTTTTATGTATTTTTATATATATTTTTATATATTTTCAAAGTTTAATTTTATTATCTGCAGTAATGTCATTGCGGTAATGGTCCTCTGAGGAGAAGAATTTTCTTTGAAAACTCATGAGTTAAGGACTTTAAGGTACTTTGCCTGCACATTGAATTCTAAGAAAATTTGATTCGCGCCTTATTTTATTACTTCATTTTATATTATGCTATATATATATATATATATATATATATATATATATATATATATATATATATATATATATATATAAAATCAATGTGAAAGTTATATATTTTAATATATCTTTTATTTATTCTCTATATTTTGACGTGTAGGAATATCAATTGTCCATTATATATAAAAATGAAAAGTTTTTCTTAAAAGGAAAACAACATTTTCGGCTTATATATATATATATATATATATATATATATATATATATATATATATATATATATATATATATATATATATATATAGGAAGAGAAGGATGAAGGTAATCCGACGTGATGGGCGCCCATCCACCAAAATCACAGCCCCCCTCCCTCTCTACCCATCCTCCTTTCTCTGCATACACCCCCATACACAAACATTCCAACTTACTTTCCCCTTCAATCTTGACCGCAGCCATCTGGTCAACACTTCCCTCCCCCCTCTTCCTCCACTCCCTCTCTGCCATCCACTTTACCCCTGCTCATCCCCACCTCTTTCTCTTACCACCAGCCACAGTAGTCCTTGCTCACCCCATCCTTCTATTTTTTCCCCACTCATTTTCTTCAACATTCATTTTTATTTCTCCAACAAGTACGGACGTCCACCCAGTAGTGGCCATTATTTCATTTTATTTTTCCTCCCAATATGTCTACCCTACATGTATCTGTACTTGCATGACATTTTTTCTCTATATTATCATCCTTATGAAGTCTTATAAATAAAGACGAAACGTTGATGTACACATAAAAAACATCCATTTTTTGGTTTTCCTTTTTCATTTTCCCATATATATATATATATATATATATATATATATATATATATATATATATAAATATATATATATATATATATAAATTATAGTTTTCTTTTTAGGTTTAGAATAGTTGTAAAATATAATTTTTATAACAGTGGTTTCTGCCAGTTTCATGCTGTACATTGCTTACATATTGTTTTTCTTGCGGACAAAACAAGAAACTCTTCTCTTTCTTTCGTCGACAGAAAAAAACCGAAAAAAAAATGATTTAACTTAAAACGAAAAGTAAATAATATTTAAAAAATGAATCCAGACAGAAAATAGAAAAAGCCGTTCCTTTTGGCGTGTAATGGATTTCCATTGTGTCGGTTATCGCTTTGTAGAAAACGCTCTTTGCTAACCCGAGTAATTATCATATCACTCAAAACTCCATTTACAATATGTCGATTGCTGGCGTTTCTCTATAAATGTGTGTCGTTAAAAGAAACATAAAAGAGACGATAAAATAGCAGGAGGCAGCTGTTATTAGCGAGCAGCAGACGCCATTATTTCAGAACTATTGATCAGACACGAGGAGAAGGGCATTTCGCCGATACTGTTCACAATTGCACCGCTGTTGGCGCAAAAAGGGGCGGGAACTTCAAGAAAAGACAGAATTGGATATAAAATTGAACGAAATAGAATCGAACACGATTTTTGAAATGTCTGTCTTCTCATACCAATTTAACAAGGGACACATCTCTCTCACATAACAAAACATTTCTAATTCGAACATTGTGTTTGAATGCGGTGATTGAATACATTGCTCTTGAGAAGCTCATGTGATATTTCATTTCGCTAATTATGATTGTCATAGCCTTTCTATCAGTGACTTAGAATAAAAACCGAACTCGTTTAAAGTAAAAGCGTTTTCGAGTATAACACGTCGGATAAGTATCATAAATAAGTTGTATTTACCAATGTGTAAATGTGGAGGATGGGATGAGCCAACACCTGGTTTTGTCTTCTTTTATCTTTTTTTTAACGTAGTTCACCCCAAACAAGGCAGGCCGCCACTGTAGTCGTAAGGGGCTACTGAGAAGAAAGAAAAGGGGAGAAGGTTGGGGGGGGGTCAACCTTAACTGGGATCTGCACAGCGAGATGTCTGTTTACATTAATTTTAAATTTCTGCATGTCAGTACTGTCGGGGAAACAGGGGACAGGGAGGGACTTCCAGAGACCAGCAGCACGAGGAAATAAGCTATTTGAGTAGAAAGCTCTCCGGCATCTGGGAACCTCCACAGTGAATGAATGGGATTTAGTTGATTGTCGAGTTGGTCTAGTGAATTTACGTCGAGGGGGCACCAGAGTAGCGAATTCATCGGAGCATAATCCATTGAAGTATTTGTAATAAAAGCACAAGGATGCTACATTGCGGCGATGGGACAGGGACTGGAGCTTGGTTGACAGTGAGGGATCTATTAGGTTGGCGACTCTTTTTTGGACCTTGTCAAGGAGGGAGAGAGTAGTAGATGATGCACCAGTCCAGATGTGGCAACAATACCCCATGCATGGGCGGATGGTGGCTTTGTAGAGATACAGGATAATGTCAGGTGTGAGGATGACTAACCGTATCGCGGCAATAAAATAGCTCGCCTTTGTCTAGCGTGTAGAACCTCGATGTGAGAAAGTAAAATAACACGCTTAAATTCTATTATTTATACGTATTGACCACGTGTGACCGGCGTACTACGCTATCCATAAAAGACGGGCTTAATGGAAGACGATTGAAAGCGTTTTACACTCAAGGAGCAAAGATTATTGAGCGATAAGGATCAATATTGAAACGGTGCTGTTAGAGAAAAGTCCCTATGTGGTTAAAGTTCACTAGTAGATACGTTGTGGCATTAGAAAAGGGTGTGGTTTGAATATATTTACTATGTCGTCTTCTTCTTTCGTGTGAATCAGATGATTCTGGTGTTGGCATTAGCTCCTCCGATGTTTTACTAGTTAGAAATCTTTCTGGAAAGACATCGGATACTTACGGGAAAGACCACGAGAAGGTTGCCAACATCCCTAAGTGAAACCGACTGGATTCGAACTTGGAACACCGTGTCGATATCCACTTAACCACCGTCACCTCCCATTTACTATGTGATAAAGATCTAGTAGCGAATAGATGTTGCATTGAATACGGTGTAATTGGAGAAAAGTATACTACGTACAAAGCTCCGGTGGCGAGTGC
The DNA here is from genome assembly GCA_963556195.1 of Sepiola atlantica. Taxonomy (NCBI): domain Eukaryota; kingdom Metazoa; phylum Mollusca; class Cephalopoda; order Sepiida; family Sepiolidae; genus Sepiola; species Sepiola atlantica. The sequence goes on along the minus strand of OY744539.1, from coordinate 89,162,117 downwards.
GTTGTTTCATTTTATCATTCTTCTAGTAAATGCTAATTAAACGTTCACATTGTTCCGAACTACCAGGTTATTCAACAAGTACAAACACTGAAAATGTATTTATCAAGAGAAAAATGAACAATTAAAGAACAACAAACAAAAACCGCACAATTTCCATCAAGGAATTTAGAGTATTTGATAAGTTTGATCCATAGTTAATCCCGAATTTTCACGGAAGCAAAAAAAACAAAAAACGGGATAATATACCACAAAATAATCTTATTATTCTTCAAATTGATTCAAGAGAGTTTACAATTCTCCACTCTATAATAAAGAACAATGTGTATTTATTTGCATATATATATATATATATATATATATATATATATATATATATATATGAGATAAAAAGGATGAAGGTAATCCGACGTAATAGGAAATGAAAAAGGAAAAACCAAAAAGGATGTTTTTTTTTTATATATTCATCAACGTTTCGTCTTTATTTGTAAGACTTCTTCAGGATGATAATGTTAAGAAAAATTTCATGCAAGTACGTGAAACTATTGGGTTGACATGATGGGTTGATATATACGCCTCGTCAAGGAAAAATTAACGAGTTTAAAAAAACCTGATTAAATGGAACGGAACGAACGCAAACCTATTTTCATAATGTTGTTTTTGTTTCGTATCTGCTTTTTATGCTGATTTATACGTTTTTTCTTTCCATTTTGCTTTTCTATATTTTTGAGTTTGTATTATGTTCTATTTTTCTTTCTGATTTCTTTATGTGGTTCTTTCATCTGTTGTTCTTTTTCATTTCTAACATTTTTGATGTGTTTTCATCCAGTGTATTTTCTATTTGGCATCATTATTTTCTAGCATCTCCACCTCCCAATATTAAAAGAAAGAAAATTAAAATTTAAAAAAATGAAAAAAAAAAAAATTAAAAGAAAAAAAAAAAAGATAGTGTTTTTTTTCATTCGGTCATCAAAAATGATATTTCAGCCCTATCCTTTTTAAATAATAACAATCATTAGAAGATGTACATTGAACAGCAGATAGCAAGTCAGACAACCGCCACCGTCGTATGAAATGAATTTTGAAAGAAATCCTCACTCTAAATAAAAAAAAGAAATCAACAGTAGGTGTTTATTTTCTTTGAGTCATCAGAAATGACAATAATTTATATATGAAAAATAACATTTCTGGCGTAATTCTACAATTTGATATGAATATTAGCGCGAACACCGGAAGTCTACTTGTTTCTGTCATTGTTGACGAACGTAGTCAACTCATTGTTGCATATTAACACTTGCTTTTAATTTATTTGTCACAGGAAAACAGTTTAAACGTAATTTAAATCATACCTTGTTTTCTAGGCAATGCTCCTGTGTTCACGCGGGGTTTATCTTGCGAGACTGAGGCTGATTTGTAACTGAAACAAAGGTTATAGCGGTATTGATTTATCTAAATAATACGATACTTATATTTATTTATCTATTATGATTTTATATCATGATAGTATTTTATTATATTATTTAAATTATATTATTTAATTATTTGATTATTCAATGATTTAAGTATTTAAATGATAATTTAATTATTTAATTATTTAATATTAATTATACAATTTAAATTATATTATTTAAATTATATTATTATTTAATTATTTGAACACATTATTATTAAATAATTATTATTTAATTATTAAAATAATAATTTAATTATTTAATTATTTAATATTAATTATATTATTAAAATTATATTATTAAAATTATATTATTATAGGTAATTTATTATAAAAATATTATTTATTTATTATGCACATATTTATTTAAATAATACGACACCAGATCATTTGAAAGATGAATAATTTAATTCTCTCAGCATGTTGATCGACCTTTTGAACTGCATGCCAACAGGAGGGGAGAGAGATGGACTTAAAACCCTTCAAGAGGTGTTACATTAGGTAAAGTGAAAATCAGGAGAGGGATTCCCCAGGGCGATAGTCTTTCCCCTTTACCTTTTGCCATTAGTTCGATCCCAATGACACTTCTCTTACGTAATATAAAGGCAGGATATGGACTTGGGAAAGGACTTCCTACAGTCAACCACTAACTATTCATGGATGACCTTAAGATTTTCGGAAAGAATAAAACTCAACTTGATACCCTAATTAACACGATTGAATTATGTAGTGACGACCTGCGAATGGAATGTGGCATCCTTAAATGTGCCATTCGTATTGTAAAAAAAGGGTAAACTTGTCCACTCAGATAGCCTTGAACTCCCAGCAACAGATCTAATACAGAATGTAGACAGTGAGAGGGGATACAAATACTTGGGAATACTGGAGGTGGATAAGATTAAAAACAAGGAAATGAAAAACAAGGCCACAACAGAAGAGTAAAGATTATTCTTAAATCACACCTCCATAGTCAAAATGGAATTTATACTATCAATGCCATATTTTCCATTTTTTCATCTGTTTGATCCCAATGACACTTCTCTTACGTAATGTGAAGGCAGGATATGAACTTGGGAAAGAGCTTCCTACAGTCAACCACTTACTATTCATGGATGACCTTAAGGTTTTTGGAAAGAATGAAAGCCAACTAAATACTTTAACCATATTCATTGGAATACGGTTAAAGTATTTAGTGACAACGTACGAATGGAATTTGGCATCACTTAATGTACCATTCTTGTCATAAAAAGGTGTAAACTTCTCCCTTCAGATAGTCTTGAACTCCCAACAACAGATCTAATAAATAATGTAGACAGTGAGAGGGGATACAAATACTTTATAATACTGGAGGTGGATGAGATGAAAAAACAAGAAAATGAAACACAAGGTAACAGGTGAGTACAACAGACGAGTAAGGATTATCCTTAAATCACACCTCCACAGTCGAAATACCATCTATGCTATCAATGCCAGAGCAGTAGCTATCATTCGATATACTGCCAGTGACTTGACTGGAATGTAGATAAACTAAAATGTTTGGATACCAAAACACAGGAAATGCTTACAATTTATGGAGCTTTGGCAACGAAAGGAGATACAGATCGATTATATCGGCGTAGAAAGAAATGTGGTCGAGGTCTACTTAATGTTGAAGATGTTGTGAATATAGAAGACGTTGTCTATATAAATATATTTCTGAAAGTAATGAGATTATTCTTCGTGAAGTGAAAAGAGAGGTAATACTACGAACAGGGGTGAAAAAAGAATCAAAGGTTACAAGAGAGATGGTTACAATTATGTAGAAAAGAAACTGCACAGTGTATTATTTAAGAGATAATGACAGCTGGAATCGGTTGGCTAGGGGTGATCTCAAAAGATCTACTGAGGGCACCTTAATGGAAGCTCACGAACAAGCTACCCGCACTAGACCCTTGAATATTCAAAACCAGACTTTCCAGTTCTGCAAAAGGCTTGCATATTAGAAACAGCAAAAGTGTTAAGGTACAGCTTGAATGTCTAAGGTCAAGGCAATTGACTTGATGTTCAAAAAAAGAAAACCTCAACTAAAAAAGGACATTGACAAAACTGCAGAATAACCGATTGTTTAATGAAAGGAAAGAAACCTTAGCGAATATTGTATCTGAATGCCAAATACTAGCACACCACCAGTATAAAAAGGGGGCACGACAAATATATTCAAGCTTTATGAATTGGACCACAATGAGAAGTGGTATGGGCATAAGCCAGAAGTGGTACAGGAGAGAACGACAATGTCAAACTCTTTTGGGACATGCGCATACGGACTGATAAGGTTATTGAATATTCAAAACCCGACTTTATCTTTCTAAAACAAACAAACAAAAGAACTTGCTTAATCATTGATATAGCTTGTCCGTTCGATACCAGAATGCAGGAGAAAGAACACGAAAAAATATCAAGATCTAAAATGGGATTAGTTAGACTATGGAAATATAAAAATGTAACGGTGATTTCCGTCGTAATTGGAACGTTTGGAACCATAACGAAAAGCCACCATAAATGGCTTAAACAAATTGACGAGACAATTTCTTTTCCAATTCTGCTAAAATCTTGTCTGTTAGGAACAGCGAAGTGTTAAATTATAGCTTGAATGTCTAAGGTCAAGGGAATTGACTGGATGTTCAAAAAAAGAATACTCCAACTAAAAACATCCAAAAGTCACGACTTCTATGAAATAATAATAATAATAATAATAATAATAATAAAGGAAATAGTAATAATAATAATATAATAACTAATACTTTCTCGTATAATAAAACAAATACATCGCAGTGATAATGTTACGTTATTGATCAAACGATGGTACGAATAGTCTTTAAACACGCTTCGCGAAATCGACAGTTTAAAAGCGTTCTCAAAATTCTACAAAAATCATTCATAAGCTTTTAAATTGTCAGTCACACTTTGTCATAGAAATTTACCGCGTGAACCGATGTGGTTGGGAAGTCTCTTTTAACAGGGAACATTTTGGGGTGGCATTTATACGTGCGTGCGTGTCTCTTAAAATGCAGCCCATCGATCATATGATGATCTAAATTACATGCAACCTTCTTTTTACTCATTATTTTAACCGTGATTTCACGTTGATTTCTCAAAACTCTCTTTTAATACAATTGTTCATAATTTACTTGATACTTTTCTATTCGTTTTCTCTTTCGCCATTCTACATCTGGCCGTGATCTTCGTGATCGTCTAGCGCCGTGGGTTTTCTTTAGATTTTCTTACCCTTTTCTTCGTCGACTTTGTCTTGTAGATTTTTTCATCGTCTGGCGCGGGGCATCTGTTCTCTGGGAATCAAACTCTTTGATACAACAAAGAAAAACATCGGAATACATGTTGAGAGGATTATGGAAAGGGCGTTTATAGATCTCTTCCTTCCCGATAACGCCTGAGAGAGAGTCACCGTTTTCCAGTTGTTTGTTGCTCGTTTTTTTTACTTTACTATTTTTCTGACTGGATTGGAGAGATAGATGGATTCGCTCATTCTCGTCTCATTTGAAACCCAAAGTTAAAATTTAAGACCATTCTCTGTGGACATCCACGCGCTTCGACTTCGACTTCTATAGCGACTGCCTCTCGATTTTCGTCTTAACAACAACAAGTGACGTAACAGTCCCCTTGTTCCGTCATCCAATCACACTATCGCATTCACTCTCGCTTTGTGTCTTTGACCCCAAATGTTTCAGTCGGCCAAATCTTGTCATGTGTTATGGTTCTGAGAATGAATCATTAAAAGATATACCGGGTCATATTAACCTGTACTTATGTTCTTAAACTGACCCCGGTCACCATTCATACTAGCTAACTTACACCTTTTCAAAAATACAGGGACCCTCATAATCCAACAATAACATAACAATTTATAACATGATAATAATAATAATAATAATAATAATAATAATAATAATAATAATAATAAACAACTGAATTTCGAATATGCAAGAAAAAAACAACTGAATTTCGAATATGCAAGAAAACGGTACAAACACAAACCAGAAACTGTACTAGAAAACGAAAAACACAAAATCATATGGGATATGAATGTACAAACAGACAAACCCATAACAGCAAGGAGACCGGATATGATAATAATCAACAAGAAAGAAAAATCCTGCAAAATCGTGGACTTTGCCGTTCCAGCAGACCACAGAGTGAAGATCAAAGAGACGGAAAAGAGAAGCAAATATACTGAACTTGCCAGAGAATTGAAAGGAATATGGAACATGAAGAAAATCAGTATAACACCAATAATCATAGGAGCACTAGGAACAGTCCCCAAAAACATGGAGAAAAGACTAGGAGAAATAGGAATCAAAGGGATAACTGAGACCATACAAAGGACAGTAATGATCAAAACAGCTACAATCCTGAGAAATGTCCTCGAATGCGGAAACCAACCCACATAAGCAACGAATGGAGAACAAACACATGGAAGCACAAAACAACAGAACCGGGGAAAATACAACCGCACGAGAGAGGCGCAAGCATAGGCTGACGCCACGAAAATTATGGACAGAGGGTCGAGGAGGGAAAGCGCAAAACCAGACCTCCACTGGAAGAGCGCGGACAGCTCTGGGACCTTGGGAAGGCTTGTTGCCACTCGGGCCCAGAGGGGACCAATGGCCCTTATCAGCGGAAAATCGTTGGTAGGTTGCTGTTGCGATTACCGCAAGGTCATCAGCGGTGATGAACGAAAAGAGGTGGAGCATACTGGAGGCCTGAGGAGACTTGTTGTCACTCAGACTCCAGGGAATACCACAGGTTGTCGGCAGTGGGTGACCACTGACGATGACCAGTGTGATAACTCCTAGTGAGTAAATAATAATAATAATAATAATAATAAAAGCAACAAAAATAATAATGATAATAAAACCCGATAATAATAATCACTAATGTCCTGTGCAGTTTTAGGAGGTTCACCCTCCCAGGCTTCGCCTTCTTACCCTTTGAGAAGTGGTTAGTTTATTGCTAATCGCCTGAAGCACACCTACCGGGGAATACTATATATAAATAATATATTATATACGATTTCATGTCTAGATACATTAGTTTTTCTCTTGTTTCACAAAGACTCTCCGATTGAGTTCTTACTATCTTATAATCCTTATCAGTTTTTAATTTTGTGTCATTTAGTATTTATTTTGCTGCTATTTTTATTTCATACTTTTCTATTCATCACTCAAACGTTTACTTCATACTTTTCTTTTTATCACTCCAACGTTTATTTCATACTTTTCATTTCATCACTCAAACGTTTATTTCATACTTTTCTTTTTATCACTCAAACTTTTATTTCCTACTATTCTTTTCATCACTTAAACGTTTATTTCATACTTTTCTTTTTATCACTCAAACGTTTATTTCATACTTTTCTTTTTTATCACTTAAACGTTTATTTCATACTTTTCTTTTTTATCATTCAAACGTTTATTTCATACTTTTCTATTCATCATTCAAACGTTTATTTCATACTTTTCTTTTCATCACTTAAAGGTTTATTTCATACTTTTCTTTTTATCACTCAAACGTTTATTTCATACTTTTCTATTTATCACTCAAACGTTTATTTCATACTTTTCTTTTTCATCACTCAAACGTTTATTTCATACTTTTCTTTTTATCACTCAAACGTTTATTTCATACTTTTCTTTTCATCACTTAAAGGTTTATTTCATACTTTACTTTTCATCACTCAAACGTTTATTTTCTACTTTCTTTTCATCACTCAAACGTTTATTTCATACTTTTCTATTCATCATTTTAACGTTTATTTCATACTTTTTTTATCACTCAAACGTTTATTTCATACTTTTCTATTCATCACTCAAACGTTTATTTCATACTTTTCTTTTCATCATTCAAACGTTTATTACATACTTTTCTATTCATCACTCAAACGTTTATTTTATACTTTCTTTTCATCACTCAAACGTTTATTTCATACTTTTCTTTTCCTCACTCAAACGTTTATTTCATACTTTTCTTTTTATCACTCAAACGTTTATTTCATACTTTTCTTTTCATCACTCAAACGTTTATTTCATACTTTTCTTTTCATCACTTAAACGTTTATTTCATACTTTTCCTTTTATCACTTAAACGTTTATTTCATACTTTTCTTTTCCTCACTCAAACGTTTATTTCATTGTCTTTCAGAAAAAGACTATGTCGTAAGTTTGAAAGTGGCTTTAAAAGTCACATCTCATAATAACATCGAAAAGTACATGGACGCAGCTATCTTCCACTTGGCTATGAGTTAATGATAAGGTTATGATGCTTTCAAGACATAATCAGGCGATTAAGATAATAACAAAAAAACTGCGAAATTGTACCAGTCCTCAACTTATCACAATATGGCATCATGACTTTTTTCAGAGGACAAGACGCGTGGGCAACTAGTCTACTTCCTGTCTGCCCTGCACACTAGAAGTAGTCTGTTTCTACGCATGGCCACCTCCCCTAAAATATTGTCGATCCCAGTGACATTTAGTTTACAGTCTGAGTCGAAAATGTTAACATCTTTATTTCTTTCCGTCGTAAAGAATTATATCGTTTTGGTACATTTGAAATATCTCACCACAGACTTAAACAAGTCTTAGACAAGTTACTTTCGTTTGAAAACCACAGACTTAGACAAGTCTTAGACAAGTTACTTTCGTTTGAAAATCACAAAGTTCTTTTAAGAGCATAAACAAAATACCATTTAAAATATCTCACCACAGACTTCGACAAGTCTTAGACAAGTTACTTTCGTTTGAACATCACAAAGTTCTTTTAAGAGCATAAACAAAATACAATTTCCCAACAATTTTGGATCATAATGAAAAGATATTTAACGAGGTTAAAATAAAAAAAAAACCGAACAGATATTTTAAACACATTTGATATTTGATGTGAACATTATTTAAAAAATGAATCATATTTTGAGATTTATAAGAGCAAGATGATTTGATAATATTACTAGCAAATAAGCGTCTCGGTATGATTGCAATTTCTGTTTTAAATTTAAGGGGTTTCTTTCGTTGATGGTATGGTACGGTTTCGTTGGCACCCCTAAATAATAATGTTTACACAATACTCACCCTGTTTTCTAGAATACATGTTCCATAATATATAATAGTAAATAGTTTATGATTTAATCAAGCACACACATGTTATTGAGTCTAACGTGCGTGTACCGATCTTTTTTTTTAAATGTATTACTTAATATAACTTAACATTTCATGTAGAGCAATTCTTTTCTCCATTAAATTTTTTCGGGGCGAGTTTGAGTGAGCGCAGCCTCTAAGTGAAGTAAACTAATATGATGGGCCCTGTTACTCACCCTGTTGCTGATAATATATATTCCAAAATGAGTAATGACAAAAAACTAAAAAGATTGAAGACATTTTATATATATATATATATATATATATATATATATATATATATATATATATATATATAAATGTCTTCACCCCCTAAATGATGAGATTAATATGAAGCAATAATTCGCCTATGTTATTCACTGTGTTGACTAGAATATATATTCGTAAATTCATAATGATTTATTCATCAGTTTAGAAGACTATCCTGTACATAGCAATATATATATATATATATATATATATATATATATATATATATATATATATATAGAGAGAGAGAGAGAGAGAGAGAGAGAGAGAGAGAGAGAGAGAGAGAAACTAATTCTAGCTCCCGGCACTTGCCATGTTTACATTGAGATATTACTTACATTCAGTCACTGTCGATGATAGCGCAGGGGTAGCAGCGCCGACTGTCAGCTCGACGGTTGACTTTCAATCTCGGCTTGAGGCACAGAAGCGCTGTGATACAGCGAAACAGTCTATATGTGGATGACTATATGAAGCTCCCTCCCTGGATATCGTCAACTCCCATTAGCTTTAAGGCATATCTCCCGGCACTTGCAATGTTTACATTGAGATATTACTTACATTCTGTCAGCTCGACGGTTGAGTTTCAATCCCGGCTTGAGGCACTAACTGGTCTAGCCGCACTGAAGAGCTGTGATAGAGCGAAACAGTCTGTATGTGGATGACTATATATATATATATATATATATATATATATATATATATATATATATATATATATATATATAACTTTATATATGTATAGATATACTGTTAAATTATTTGTTAAAATTTGCTAATCTATGAATGTGATTACACCACAAAACAATCGATCCTTAGTTCTGTATTTTCAAATCACGAAAGAAGATAAAATCCCTATCATGAAAATAATATGAATTTCCAGAAAACATTCGAGTTCAAAATATAAGAATTTGAACATCTTTTAAATCAGGATTGATGAGATTAAACATAGCTGGATAAGTCTCGTTCATAACACATGAAACCACTTTTCGGCAAAATGCGACGTTATTCATCAAAATAGTCTCCGCACAGAGTGTCACACTGATACCATCGTTTCTCTAATTATTCGATTCCGTTTTGTATGGATCAATTTGTCTTTGGCCTCAAAATACGCCTCAGTTTTCGATATCACTTCTTGATTGAAACCAAATCTCTTTCTCTGGAGCATTCTTTAAGGTCTTCAACCAGCTAGTAGTGTGTGGGGTTTCGATCCTGAGAATAGGGTTAAGGTTAGGGTTAGGGAATAGGGTGCATTGTCTTGCTGAAATACCACTTGTTTTTGTTTCATTTGTAAGCTAAAGTTTTTCCTTAAACCGACGAACCAATCGATATTCGCTGTTGATGTTTTTTCATTTCTTAAAGTAATCAATGAACAAAATGGATGAGTATTTTAATGTTTTTTCTTGCTTTTCTCTATCCGACGAAACTACATAGTGTATCGAAACCTCATATGCACTGAATAAAATACTTTTCATATAAAATATATTTTACTCATTTTATATATATATATATATATATATATATATATATATATATATATATATATATATATATATATATATATATATATATATGTATATTACTATTTCATAGGTAGTAAGTTGTAAAAATATATTCACGGCAATTAAGCTACACAGAGGCTCCCGCGTCTCATTCCCGGGTGGATCTTCAGGCTAAAATGCATGGAGTTAGTTTTGCCGGGTGTTTTTTTATATACACGGCTAGCTAGTTAATAATTATAATGAAATTAAAAAGAAAAAGAAATATAATCTATTATACACCGCTCTATAATTAGATGCTAGAAAACTGAGCAAACAATTGCTAAATCTGATTGAAAAACACTTCCCCGTAACCAATCCCTTGCATGAAATATTCAATAATAATAAGCGAAAACTACAGCTGCTGCGAAAACCTACACATGATAATTAAGGCACACAATAACAAATGATAATTAAGGCACACAATAACGAAATAATTAAGGCACACAATAACGAAATGCTAAAAGAGAACAGCAAAGAGGAAGAAAAAATAACAAAATTACATTAAAAAGTGACAAATATAGCAAAAATAACATTAAAAAGAACAAAAATATAAACACTACAAATGGAAAAAAAACAAAACACTGATAATATTCACCCGAATAGAAATGAAAAAGTTAGCAATGAATAGAAAAGATGTAACTGCATAAATCGTACACTTTGTCCACTACAAAATAAATGCCTAATCAAAAGTATTGTTTACAAAGCCACAATATTTGCCAAGGAAAGGCCGAATAACAAGAAGTACTACGTGGGTATGACCTCCCTGGATTTTAAAACCAGATATTATAATCACAAAAGCACATTTAAAAACAGAAAACGTCAAATTAAAACAGCACAAGCAAAAGACTATTGGGAGCTCAAAGAAAATGGCCGCTCACCAATAATTGAATTGAAAATAATACGACAGACCAGTACATGTAGAAATTTAGATGACCCGTGTAGATTATGTCTGAATGAGAAATTTGAAATCCTAAACTTTAAAGACCCCCAAAATCTATCAAACTGTAGAAGTGAGATAGCAAACAGCTGCCTGCACAAAATAAAATTAACCTTAGGCTAACGATACATAAATACATAGATAAATAAACGAACACATATGTAGAAAAATAAATTAAACTAAAACCTAATAAATTAAAAACAAAAACCTAAAATAGACCCACGTGTTAAAATAAGTTCACCCATTATATTGACACAACAAAGAAACAGGATATAGGCCACTCTATCGAAGACAGAAAAATAGAACAGGAAATAAGAAGTAAAACAAACTGAACCTTTGTCCGTGAGAAGCCCAACGATTGGCTAAGAGAACAAGAAAGAATCTGATTGGTTAACCAGCTAACCGTGTATATAAAAAACCGGCAAAACTACTTACATGCATTTTAGCCCGAAGATTCCCCCGGGGATGAAACACTGGAGCCTCTGTGTAGCTTAATTGCCATAAATATATTTTTATAACTTACTATATATATATATATATATATATATATATATGGAGGCTGTCTATTCGATTTCTATATAACCACTTTTGATGTGTCGATGTGCTATTAGAGTGAACAATGCCAGACTTTTTCAGACCTTACTACAGATCGGGCAGGTGTTGTTATGATCTGAGAGGATACCATACATGAATCCACTTGTTGTCCGTGCTTGATTTTGCAAAACATGCACTCGTTGGTGATTAAACTAACCTGCACATAACATAGTTACCAAGTTGCACGCTTGGCATCTTAGGTGTTCCATGTTGCCTCCACGTGTTGTAGGTTTTCCTAGCTGCTCTCTTCTGCTGCTGGTGTTTCATCCTTTTCTTTCGCTTGCTGCCTTCAAAAATCGCTTTCCTCTATCTTGACCTATCTGCAGTGACCCCTCCGATCCTCTAACTTCAATTCCAAAGAACTTCAAATCATCTTTGAGACAATATTTAATCGCTTACGAGGTTTATGCAGTGGGCGAGTATTCCCAACCACCTGTTTGGACAGGCTGTCATCAGTGAGACTAATAAGATAACCAGCCCAACGTTTCCTTATATGAGACTCGATGATTGGAACAGCAGCTCGTTTCAACACTTCGGTACCAGGGCTAAAGCTATCCCAACGGATGTTAAGCAAGTGCTTAAAGCAATTCTGCTGGAAACATATTAGCTCTGTAAGTGCTCCATGTCAACAACTCATATAACAACGTTTTTCCTTCTTTTCTTATTTCCCTGCAACTGCGACCCTTCCTTCCCTCCTTTCCCTTTTCCCTCCCACTACCACTCTTCCTTCTTTTCTTATTTCCCTGCAACTGCAGCCCTTTCTTCCATCCTTTCCCTTTTCCCTCCCACTACCACTCTTCCTTCCTTCTTTTCTTATTTCCCTGCAACTGCGACCCTTTCTTCCCTCCTTTCACTTTTCCCTCCCACTACCACTCTTCCTTCCTTCTTTTCTTATTTCCCTGCAACTGCGACCCTTTCTTCCCTCCTTTCACTTTTCCCTCCCACTACCACTCTTCCTTCCTTCTTTTCTTATTTCCCTGCAACTGCGACCCTTTCTTCCCTCCTTTCACTTTTCCCTCCCACTACCACTCTTCCTTCCTTCTTTTCTTATTTCCCTGCAACTGCGACCCTTTCTTCCATTCTTTTCCCTTTTCTCTCCCACTACCACTCTTCCTTGCTTCTTTTCTTATTTCCCTGCAACTGCGACCCTTTCTTCCATCCTTTCCCTTGTCCCTCCCACTACCACTCTTATTTGCTTCTTTTCTTATTTCCCTGCAACTTCGACCCTTTCTTCCCTCCTTTCCCTTTTCTCTCCCACTACCACTCTTCCTTGCTTCTTTTCTTATTTCCCTGCAACTGCGACCCTTTCTTCCCACCTTTCCCTTGTCCCTCCCACTACCACTCTTATTTGCTTCTTTTCTTATTTCCCTGCAACTTCGACCCTTTCTTCCCTCCTTTCCCTTTTCTCTCCCACTACCACTCTTCCTTGCTTCTTTTCTTATTTCCCTGCAACTGCGACCCTTTCTTCCCTCCTTTCACTTTTCCCTCCCACTACCACTCTTCCTTCCTTCTTTTCTTATTTCCCTGCAACTGCGACCCTTTCTTCCATCCTTTCCCTTTACCCTCCCACTACCACTCTTCCTTCCTTCTTTTCTTATTTCCCTGCAACTGCGACCCTTTCTTCCCACCTTTCCCTTTTCTCTCCCACTGCCACTCTTCCTTCCTTCTTTTCTAATTTCCCTGCAACTGCGACCCTTTCTTCCCTCCTTCCCCTTTTCCCTTCCACTACCACTCTTCCTTCCTTCTTTTCTTATTTCCCTGCAACTGCGACCCTTTCTTCCATTCCTTTCCCTTTTCTCTCCCACTGCCACTCTTCCTTCCTTCTTTTCTTATTTCCCTGCAACTGCGACCCTTTCTTCCATCCTTTCCCTTTTCTCTCCCACTACCACTCTTCCTTCCTTCCTTCTTTTCTTATTTCCCTGCAACTGCGACTCTTTCTTCCCTTCTTTCTCTTTTCTCTCCCACTACCACTCTTCCTTCCTTGCTTCTTTTCTTATTTCCCTGCAACTGCGACGCTTTCTTCCTTCCTTTCCTTTTCCCTCCCACTACCACTCTTTCTTCCTTCTTTTCTTATTTCCCTGCAACTGCGACGCTTTCTTCCCTCTTTTCCCTTTTCCCTCCTACTACCACTTTTCCTTCTTTTCTTATTTCCCTGCAACTGTGACCCTTTCTTCCATTCTTTTACCTTTTCTCTCCCACTGCCACTCTTCCTTCCTTCGTTTCTTATTTCCCTGCAACTGTGACCCTTTCTTCCATTCTTTTACCTTTTCTCTCCCACTACCACTCTTCCTTCCTTCTTATCTTATTTCCCTGCAACTGCGACCCTTTCTTCCCTCATTTCCCTTGTCCCTCCCACTACCACTCTTCCTTCCTTCTTTTCTTATTTCCCGCAACTGCGACGCTTTCTTCCCTCTTTTCCCTTTTCCCTCCCACTACCACTCTTCCTTCTTTTCTTATTTCCTTGCAACTGCGACCCTTTCTTCCATTCTTTTCCCTTTTCTCTCCCACTGCCACTCTTCCTTCCTTCGTTTCTTATTTCCCGCAACTGCGACGCTTTCTTCCCTCTTTTCCCTTTTCCCTCCCACTACCACTCTTCCTTCCTTCTTTTCTTATTTCCCTGCAACTGCGACCCTTTCTTCCATCCTTTCCCTTTACCCTCCCACTACCACTCTTCCTTCCTTCTTTTCTTATTTCCCTGCAACTGCGACCCTTTCTTCCATCCTTTCCCTTTACCCTCCCACTACCACTCTTCCTTCCTTCTTTTCTTATTTCCCTGCAACTGCGACCCTTTCTTCCATCCTTTCCCTTTACCCTCCCACTACCACTCTTCCTTCCTTCTTTTCTTATTTCCCTGCAACTGCGACCCTTTCTTCCATCCTTTCCCTTTACCCTCCCACTACCACTCTTCCTTCCTTCTTTTCTTATTTCCCTGCAACTGCGACCCTTTCTTCCATCCTTTCCCTTTTCTCTCCCACTACCACTCTTCCTTCCTTCTTTTCTTATTTCCCTGCAACTGCGACCCTTTCTTCCATCCTTTCCCTTTTCTCTCCCACTACCACTCTTCCTTCCTTCTTTTCTTATTTCTCGCAACTGCGACCCTTCCTTCCCTCCTTTCCCTTGTCCCTCCCACTACCACTCTTCCTTGCTTCTTTTCTTATTTCCCTGCAACTGCGTCCCTTCCTTTCCTCCTTTCCCTTTTCCCTCCCACTACCACTCTTTCTTTCCTTCTTTTCTTATATCCCTGCAATTGCGACTCTTTCTTCCCTCCTTTCCCTTTTCCCTCCCACTGCCACTCTTCCTTCCTTCTTTTCTTATTTCCCTGCAACTGCGACCCTTTCTTCCCTCCTTTCCATTTTCCCTCCCACTACCACTCTTCATTCCTTCTTTTCTTATTTCCCTCACACTACCAACCTTTCTTCTATCATTTCTTATTTCCCTCTCACTGAACAAGAGTGGGTAATAAAGCAAGGGTTAGTCAATCAACAGCTGCACCTTTTCTAAAAATATATGTAGTTAAGCAAGTGTTGCTCAATAAGCACCCGCACCTTTTCTAAGTGTGTAGTACATCGAGTGTTGCTCAACCAACAGCCGCACGTGTTCCTAGTAAGCGTGTGTTGCTCAATCCTCAAAAGCAGCTTATCTATACAAGAATGCGTAGTGAAGGATCTGTTGCTTTTTTTAACAAAGAGTGTAGTGAAGCAAGTGTTACTCAATCCACAGCCGCATCTATTCTAAACAAGACGTTGTAGTGAAGCAAGTGTTGCTCAATCACAGTCGCATCTATTCTAAACATAGAGTGTGTAGTGAAGCTAGAGTTGTCGACTCATAAGCAACACCTTTTCTTAACAACAACAGTGTGTAACGAAACAAAGCTTGCTCAATCAACAGCCGCACATTTTCTAAATAATACTGTTTAGTGAAGCAAGAGTTGCTCAATCAACAGCCGCACCTTTTCTGAACAAGAGCGTATAGTAAAGCCCCGTTTTCTAGATATGTAGCGGTAGGGATTGCATAGTCATAATGGATGGTGTATAAATTATTTCCAATTGTTCTTTCTGGAATATGCTTCCAGGACTTGCTGCTACACTGAATATTAAACTTTTTACATATATCCAGTGAATATATTTACACACTCCGTTGTATCGCATTGTATAATAGCCATCCACCAGGAGAACCTTACAACTGGATGTCAGGTGGCTCACACCTTCCATATATGTGTGGCAGAACCTGCACTTGTTATGGTTTCTGAGACTACTCATCTTTTTAAAAGCATTGGTCATCAAGCTTTGATCTTGAGCAGCCATTATCATTCTCTCCTGACCATAGTGGAGAGATCCTGTTTTCAGACAGTCTACAGAGCCTTCTTTATCTATATATTCCTGGGATAATTCATCTAGAAAATACTTAGAACGTTGTCGGTTGGCCCATTCTTCCAGTTTTCTGTAATGGAAGGTCTAGGTGTATTTCTGGCGGCGTTTGCAGGCTATTTCCATGGCAGGGTTATTGTCCGTTTCTGCCTCATTTGTAAGAAAGTGTTGTCTAAAATGTTTGGCATCTGTCATGGCCGGAGCGCCATTTCCAGAGGCAGGAAGCTTCACACCGTTGCTTACATTTTCGCGCCTGGTTTATGAACGAGTTGATGGGCCCTTTTTTATCCTGGGTGCCGGCCTGCCAGTATTTATTTTTGTTTTTATTCATATATTTTATCATTTCCTCATTTTAAACGGCTCCTAATTTATTATTCGAAGCTGCCCTCTATTAATAAAGGGTGTTCTCCCGTCCGAAATTCGGGGAACGTGCTGGATGGCTATTGAAGACAGCACACCATTTTTGAATATTTGTTCAGAGTTTACTCCAAATGGGACGTATCTTCATGTCAGGGTCTCTGACAAACCCCTGTACAGAGAGAACGAAGACACCCGAGGGTAGTGTCTAGTAGGTATTCAAGTCCTCCCCCCCACACACACATATATATATATATATGTGTATGTGTGTGTATGTGTGTGTATGTGTGTAAGCAAGCATTGGCCTTTGATAGAAACATAAAGAAAAAATAAATTAACTACAGAAAACTGAAACTCATTATTGCTTTTCATTTCTTTTAATTCGTCGGACGTATTTTGGACAATTGGAACGACGTATTAATATATATTCTTTCATTTTTTATAGGATATTATGTACGTATATATATATATATATTTATATACATACACATATCGGGTGTATGTGGTAACTATATCTGTAAGTCTATTTATCTTTCTATTTATGTATGGAGAAAAGTACATTTGATTACATTACAAGATGCGACAAGTTCCAACTTCAAAGCAGGTAACAAGAAACACAGATCATCTTCCGAAACTTTCAACTAATGTTCGACAGAAGGACATCAAACGAAATGTATGGTAGCCCAAAAGCATGGTGCTTGTTTGATATAATGTGATCAAATGGGAAGGAAAATAATGGAACTAGCGGAAATTGGTAAACGTGTGCCCAGCACATGTCCGTCCATCCATAATAGAAATGCCAATGGCATTGTGCGAGATCAATTACGATTCAGAAGATGTTGCATATGAGAGAAAAAACATCTTGCAGAAGATAACGGCGTACTTATGGCAACTGACAACAGTTACGTGAACATGCGCACGGAAGCCCATTTAAACACTCTTGCTTTTTTTATATTTGTAGACGCCATTTTGTGATGCACAACAAAAATGTAGTATTTCAGAAAATGAAAGATGGCCCGAGTAGAAACTTTCCCCTTTTGAATAAGAGATCTTTTTGGTATTATTCTCTGCGTTCTCGTAATACATGAGTGTATTGGATATCATGCTTTACTAAATATACTAGCAACAATATGCTCCCCGTCGCATATTTTGTAATATTATAATGTAAGGTTTTTTTGTTAATCAACAGCCGATCGTAATCATGTTTTGTTGACGTACGCTACGCCCCTCCTCATGGAGGACGTAACGTCTGGGAAGATGGTCTCATGACCAAAGAACACATACTCCATTACCTCACACAAAGAAGGTAATGACTACCACTCTCAGAAGAAAGAAGATTATCTCTGGAAAGTATCATGACAATAGACCAGATAATACACTACCCCCATAGCCCGCCTCCCCTAAAAGAAAGATGGTAATTCCTGGGAGAATGTTCTCACGACAACAGAACAGATGCTACACTATCCCCATTATTGAAAATTAGTCTGAAATAGTGTAGTAAACAAAATTGAGCATTCAAAGAGAGTACAATATTATCTTAATAGAAGTAATAGTAAAGTTTCGATCAAATAAACAGATACTAAATCTATATGAGTAATAGATGTACGATAGTAAAAGTAATAGAAATAATAGCATAGTTTCAGCTTTAGATACCAAATCTCCATTCGTAATAGATAAGTATAAATATTTGACGGAATTTGTAAGTTTTTGCTTACTTTGATATTGTCAACATGAAAATCAAGGAAATGAAAGAAAATCTAAAAATGTGCATCAATAATGAAAGACACAACTTCGTAGGCATTGATTCGTCTTCTTTCTACTATTATATTTTGGACATATGTTTTTGGATACTTACGGAATATCATAATCGACAAAATTATTCGACTATAACTAAAAGCACATTAAGTATACAATAATTGGTACTGATATCGATCCTGAACCAGTTTTCGTGAGGTTCAACTCGGAAGCGTTCGCCTATCCTACGCAAACGACCGAGTGTTGACGAGCCGAATGGTACCAGACGACAATTTTGATACGGTGCTGCGTCCTGTGATTGTAAGTTATATTTTGAAGAAATTTTCTAAAAGAAACAAGAAAAAAAACAAAACAAGCAAAACAGCGAAGTTACTGTTATCAAATAATTTTTTTTAATTATTTTGATACGTTGCTGCGTCCTATAATTTTTAGTTATAGTTCCAAGAAATTTTTTAAACAACAAAACAAATAAAACAAGCAAACAGAGCGAAATTACTTTTATCAAATAAATATTAAAAATTTTTTTTTTAACATAGTTCACCCCAAACAAGGCAGGACGCCACTGTAGACGTAAGGGGCTAATGGAAGCCTAACCCTAAACCCTAAACCCAAACTCTAAACCCTAACCCTAACCCTAAACCCTAAACCCTAAACCCTAAACCCTAAACCCGAACACTAACCCTAAACCCTAACCCTAACAACAACAAAAAAACAAGCAAAACATTATTATCATAGGACGCAGCACCGTATCAAAATTGTCGTCTGGTACCATTCGGCTCTTGGGTGTTTGCGTAGGACAGCCGAACGCTTCCGAGTCGAACCTCACGAAAACTGGCTCAGGATCGATATCAGCACCCAATATTTTTATAAAATGTTTATAGTATTCAAATAGACTAATACTTAATAAACAAATCTTAATCTAAATTCGATTTGTCCTCGAACGATAGCGTGTTCGAACACGATCTTCGTGAAGAAGGTCTGTTCGATCGAAAATGACGTCATACATTTTAGTGCGAGCGAAACATGTCGAAAAGTCAGGCTATCGATAATGAATTGTAGTTTTATTTAAAATTATTAGACGACGTTAAAAATTGCAATAAAACAGAAAAGATTAAACACGATCTGATTTATACTGAAACTGAACTTATTCGGTATTAATTAAAAATAAAAAAACAAGAATTAATTAAAAAAGAAAAGAAAAGTTGTGTTGTTGTTGTACTGATGGATTTTAGGGACTAAAATTCTGCTTTATTATTTTTATTGTGAAGCTATAAAAAATAAAAGTATGCAAAGTCAAGCAAAGCCGATAAATACTTTTTTTAAAGTTACAATATCAACCTATTTGCTTTTTAGAAAATATTGTTTGTTACGATGTATGTAATTAAGTTCATATTGTTTGTTACGATGTATGTAATTAAGTTCATTTTGTTTGTTACGATGTATGTAATTAAGTTCATATTGTTTGTTACGATGTATGTAATTAAGTTCATATTGTTTGTTACGATGTATGTAAGTTCATATTGTTTGTTACGATGTATGTAATTAAGTTCATATTGTTTGTTACGATGTATGTAATTAAGTTCATATTGTTTGTTACGATGTATGTAATTAAGTTCATATTGTTTGTTACGATGTATGTAATTAAGTTCATATTGTTTGTTACGATGTATGTAATTAAGTTCATATTGTTTGTTACGATGTATGTAATTAAGTTCATATTGTTTGTTACGATGTATGTAATTAAGTTCATATTGTTTGTTACGATGTATGTAATTAAGTTCATATTGTTTGTTACGATGTATGTAATTAAGTTCATATTCACTTGCCTCTTCATGAGGACAGAGTTAGACAAATCCAACTCCCGAAAAGAGGACACTGAACTGGGATCAAACATTAAAATTCTCTCAATCTAGAAGGATGTCTCATTCCCAGACCGGGAACAGAAAAGATAAAGTGTATTATACGAACAGATAATCCACTTTAATTTTTTTATTTGTGACAAAATATAAAAGTACAATTTACATTTCAAAGGTCAATGAACTGTTATTATGAATTTACCAAACCAAAATACAGTAATCAAATAAACAAACAAATTAAGAAAAAACGATCAATAATTTAGAAATTAAAACGATAATAAAATAAATAATGAATTTTATAAGTGTAATAAAATTAAAAAAACTTTTCGGAGATAATTATGTAGATATGTAAACATTTCGCTTAATTTAAATTGTATTCCTAGTCTTGAAATAAAATTATTTTTAAAGTGTTTAAACTTTAATTTAATATTTTAATCGTTGTATTTTTATCTAGAAAAAACATATTGGAACTGTTTTAGAATTTTTTTAAACACAAAGAATTTTTTGGCACAAAAATGAACTTTGAACATTTTTTATACAAAAAAACAACAAATTTTAACAGAATTTCTAGTCGATAATATTTTATTGCTACCAATTTGTCAAAAATAAAATGGTATCAACAGGTCGACGTAAAAATTAAATTTTATATACCTTCTCAATTGAATTAGAATTTTGCATCAGACCAAACTAAACCTTTTATGTTATACATACGTGTTATTGTGTAAAAAATATTTAAAATTTAAGAGAAAACAAGCAGGTACTTTTTTAATTTAATTTTCCCCTATCAAAGCAGGTTTTTTTTTATCCATCTTGAATTTTAGTCTAAACGAGTTTTTGTATAGTTTTATCTTCAAATCACTATCAGCCTACTACTTTCAAAACGACATGAACAAAACCATCAGTATCCTTTTTTAAATACTTAACAATTACTAAATCAATAATGGAAAGAAATAAGAGACTAATTATCACCGTCATATGTCTGCATATAGTGTGTAACCGTTCCCTCGGAATTGGCTTGTTTATTTAGTTAGCACCAGTCACTGTGATGGCGGCAGAAAACAAGACTCAATGAAATGACCTTCTCTTTACGAAAGCCACGGTTCGAAACGAAAAACACCTTCCCAATATAGAAATGGGAGAGAAAAGAGAGAGAGAGAGTGAGAGAGAGAGAGGGAGAGAGAGAGAGAAGAGAGAGAGAGAGAGACAAATTGTCATAATTCTCCCTCATATCTTTTATACGCCTGTTCTCATCGGTCGCTTCCCTGATCCTGATTTTAGCCCCCCCCCCCCCGCCTAATGAAGTGAGTTGACATTTTTCCCGAGATGTGATTTCACCCGATTAATAGGTTTTAACAATGTTATACTATTTAATTCTACAGTTTATTTCCATAAGCATAAGACGAGAAGTCTCCGGTAGATATCTGTATGATCTCATGGCTCCACTTGGGTGCCTAACATATTATTTTCTAAGAAGATAGACCCACGGTTAGGTGTTGTCTTCAGAAGACAGCGCACTAAGAAAAGCCATCTTTGGCCGACACAAATGTATAGGCAGCTCAATCGGCCTTTCCTAGTAAGGTTGTCGCAGACAATTAGCAAACAACTCCTTCTCAATTTTTTTACAAATACGCTATGCATATTTCCGCCTCAGCTTTGTCCGATTTAAAAGTGTTCGTACTCATCTCATCTTTGCATAAAACGTTGTTTTTTTCTAGTCATATTAGAAGTGGTAGACTAATGTAGCAACAGGCGTGTCTAGCTATAGCTTTTATCTTTGGATGACGCTTTAAAATTTATGAACAACTTTCAGATGTACGCATTGTGTGCATGTGTATTATGCATATGTTTCGTATTCATGTACTCTGATGTGTGTATAATCTCATTATACACACTGTTGCCGATATCCCGCGTGTCGTCATCGTTGTATTCGATTAAACCACAGCACACATAAGGATTCATTAAAATGGAGGATTTATTAGCGTAAGGAATATATTTTGAATAAGAAATCCGAGACAGAAGAAGGAGAGAGAGAGAGTAAGAGAAAGAGAGATAGATAGAGAGGGCTTACCAGTATCGGTTGTGCGTGAGTATATAAACAGTCATACACCTGTTGTCGTCGATAACTCAGATTCTATCAGGAACTTAAGATTTTTCTACAAAGGCCACAATTCATTTTGTAGATAAATTAATAATGCAGAAAGGGACAGTCCCCAAGAAATCCATTGGGGAGAAATAAACATTTCAAAGTGATGGGTAAATTGCGAGAGAAAAAGAGATTGAGATATATCAGACGGTTGTGTCGTACACTTATTAGGTTATCAATCAATGGGGCTAAAATATAGACGACGTCATTCACGTCTTCTTTACTTGAAATGGCTCCAGGGAGGGACATAATTCTTTTTGCTCTTAAATCAGGTGATTTCGTTGACTTCTGTTTTAGGAGTCACCTCTGGCCTCTAGATGTCATTCAGTATTTTCGATTTAAACTTCCAGCCTTGGTTATGTTACAAAAAGATGGTCACTGGGTTAAAAATGAGAAAGAGAGAGAGAGATTGAGTGAGAGAGAGAGGGAAGGGGAGAGATGAAGAAGAGAGAGAAGCTAAGATAAAGATTTAACTCATGACCTGTCACCCACCCGCAGGAGGACGAGCGACAGTTATTCATGACCGCCCACCTGATAAGCTGGCAAGAACAGACGTGACAATACTCTTTTCAGAAAATGACATCAGATTCGTAATTCCGTTTATTCGCTGGGTTACATTTTAACCCCGGATCCGTCAATCATTCCGCCATTTCTATCGTCTAGTCTCTCTATTCGAATGAGGGTTTTTCTTATCTAACAGGTGTATTACACATTTTCACATAAACGGAAGCAATAATAAAAAGTAGAACATCCTTATAGGAGAGAGAAACTTTGATGTAAAAACTGAAAAGTAGTTACTTACTGTTACTATGCTGGACGTTGTTCTTCTAAATGTTTTATGTTTTCTGAAAAGTTAGTGTCAATCTTGCAATTGTCATTCACGATTATCAAAACAACACACTGACATTTCTTTGAGCCATGCACAAACAGATAATAACTTCACTATCTAGGAGATCGGTAAAAATCGCAAGCGCGAATCTGCGAACGATATTGGATATAGCAGAATCAAATTACCTCGAAGGACGGATTGCCCTTATCTGCATTGAACTTGAACGGTATCAACTAGTTGTAGGTGCTCTTTTTGAAAAGTAGATCAGATAATGGCCGTCGTGAATCTTTGCTATCAGACCATCTATAATACGACATCTTACAGAGATGCCACATGGCTTAGCGGATGATAACATTTCGGTTTTAATGTTAACTCTTCTTCTATCATTTCATGATATCACTCAATATGTATCAACAATCATCAATTTTGCGACATTGCAGTGACCAAGATCTATTTCGTCTTACTGATCATATATTCAAAACAAAAAAATGGTACATTTACGGACTGTTTCGTTCACAGAAGAACATCCGTATTTGCATGTCTATCCCGGATCTTTCTCCTTCAGAAAAATGGTATAGTGATGCGTAAAACAATATATATATACATATAATTATTAATAACGATATATGTATTAGCATATACTATCAGTGCCCTTTTACTTTGCAGTCTCCTTAAAAGATTCAGCTCGATGATTGTCAATTAGTGATATCAGAGCAAATATAATTCAGTTCATATTATATTCCAATAACCATGGTTTTATTTTATTATTTTTATTTTTTCACATTTCCAAAAAACATAACATTTCTGTGAGATATATTTTTTACGGTCCGTTTCATTTGTCTTGTGCCAAACAACGTGTAGTTTTTTCAAGACACTTAAATCCAAGAACGTTTTACTATTTGTGAATTTTTCTGATGATTTTGTAATGTTGCAGAGACGATATTGACATAAAAACGTTGTTTGGCACAAGACAAATGAAACGGACCGTAAAAATATATCTCACAGAAATGTTATGTTTTTGGAAATGTGAAAAAATAAAAATAATAAAATAAAACCATGGTTATTAGAACATAATATGAACTGACTTTTTCTCATGATCTCTTTTGTATTAAAATCCCAAAAAATAATAAATGTTACATAAGTTTCACATGTTTCACGAACGTTTTCGATTCTTCGCCCAATCATCCTCAGATTTTCTTATTGACGCCTCTAATAAATCTTTCAACACTTCCACTTATAAAAAAAACCACCAGCTTAAATTCTAGTCTTTTAAATTTCAACAGCGAGTGCAGCTATCGCTACAAAATATCTATTGTTAAAAATCTATTAAACCGTGCCAAATTAATCTCATCCTCTAACAAAATATTATTCATTGAATTAAAAATATAAAACAAGCAATTATAAACAACGAATTCCCTAATTTTACCCTTCATGAACAAATAAAATTAATGATTCGAAACTTAAAAATAAGCAGTACAAATTATAATAATATTCAACATCACAACTCAAACAATATTGACATATACTATTGTTATTAAATGCAACCCAATTTTAGATTAGAAGAAAAAGCCACGAAAGATATCATACACAGATATATATCCCCAATTGACAGTAACAATAACATTAGACTCATTATTTACTATAAGAAATTTAAAACCCAAAATCTTGTAGTAAAAAACAATTCCTCCCCAATTAAAAAACCACTAGAAAGAACCAATGTTATTTATAAGTTTAAATGCCCTTTGGGAAAATGTAACTCCCATAATAATAATAAAGCTAATAGCTAAATTGGTTTGACTAGCACTACCCTATTCCGCCGCCCCACGATGCATCTTGTAAACTCTAGCTCAATTTACCAACATCTACAAAAACATAACTGCCATCCTTCTGATTTAAGACAAATTCTAGTTAATAACACTAAAATCATACATCCCGAAACCAATTTTAAAAGATTAAAAATACTCGAAGCTATCTACATGAAAACACAACAACCTAAAATTAACAATATCACATATAAAACCAGTAGTAACATTTTAAAATGCTTAACGTAATGCGATTTTGTTCTGTGATGCCATCCAGCGTTGCTGAATTTTAAATTGTCAACGACTTCTTGGAACGATGTGTTAAACGTTTTCTGTGCGTTTCTCCACCGTCTTTTATAAAGTCTTATATTCTTTCTCCAGCTTTTTGTTCATTTGCCTTTGACACATGAGGGTGATTCGACGAAGAATCGAAAAGGTTCATGTGAAACCTATGGAACATTTATAATTATTTTTGATTAAATACAAAAAAAAACCATCAGAAAAATTTTTAAAAAGAGAATTCTGTTATTTTAAACAATGTTTGCATAAATGAGAAAATGCTGCCTAAATACACACAACACACACACACACATATATATATATAGTAAGTTATGAACATATATTTATAACAATTAAGCTACACAGACGCTTCCGCGTTTCATCTTCAGGCTAACATTCATGGACTTTATGTTGCTGGGTGTTTTTATATATACACGTGGTCTTTAGTCTAGCTAGTTAACCAATCAGATTCGTTGTTATTTTCTTAGCCAATGGTTGGGCTTCTCACAAATAAAGGTTTAGTTGATTTTACTTCCTATTTCCTAATCCATAGTTCTTTTTCCATAGGGTGGCCCATCCCCGTTTATTTGTTATGTCGAAATAATAGGTGACCTTATTTTAACACGTGCTTGCTTGTATTTCTATTTTAGGTTTTAGTTTAGTTTTTTTTTAGTTTTTAGTTAATTTATGTATTTATTTATTCATTAACTTAAGGTAAATTTTATTCTGTGTAAGCAGTTGTTTGCTATTTCACTTCTACGGTTTAATAGGTTTTGGGGGTCTTTAAAGTTTAGGAATTCAGATTTCTCATTCAGGCATAATCTACACGGGTCGTCTAAATTTCTACATGTTCTGGCCTGTCGTATTATTTTCGTTTCGATTATTGATGAGCGTCCGCTATTTTTGAGCCTCCAATAATGGTTTGCTTATGCTGTTTTAATTTAGCGTTCTTTGTTTTTAAGTGTGCTGTTGGTGTCGTTATATTGTCGTTATGTTGTTATATTTGTCTCTTTTACGTGCATATCAATTACAAGTAACCCAGGATCTTGTTTAGAACATGAATTCGAATTAGGTACCATCCAAATTCAGAACAGTCTCAGAAGATGCTATTTATATTGAACGAGGCTTACTACAGCCAATAATAATCCTCTTAGATTCCTATAAGTATTTTTGTTTTCCGATAGATACAGAAGATACGAAACGTTTATTCTTCGAGCTCTAAAACTGGACTAGATTTATGTTAGTATATTTCATATATTGATTTATGTTAGGATATTTCATATATTGATTTATGTTAGGATATTTGATATATTGATTTGTGTTAAGATATTTCATATATTGATTTGTGTTAGGATATTTCATATATTGATTTATGTTAGGATATTTCATATATTGATTTGTGTTAAGATATTTCATATATTGATTTGTGTTAGGATATTTCATATATTGATTTATGTTAGGATATTTCATATATTGATTTGTGTTAAGATATTTCATATATTGATTTGTGTTAGGATATTTCATATATTGATTTATGTTAGGATATTTCATATATTGATTTGTGTTAGGATATTTCATATATTGATTTGTGTTAGGATATTTCATATATTGATTTATGTTAGGATATTTCATATATTGATTTGTGTTAGGATATTTCATATATTGATTTATGTTAGGATATTTCATATATTGATTTATGTTATGATATTTCATATATTGATTTGTGTTAGGATATTTCATATATTGATTTGTGTTAGGATATTTCATATATTGATTTGTGTTAGGATATTTCATATATTGATTTATGTTAGGATATTTCATATATTGATTTGTGTTAAGATATTTCATATATTGATTTGTGTTAGGATATTTCATATATTGATTTATGTTAGGATATTTCATATATTGATTTATGTTAGGATATTTCATATATTGATTTGTGTTAGGATATTTGATATATTGATTTGTGTTAAGATATTTCATATATTGATTTATGTTAGGATATTTGATATATTGATTTGTGTTAAGATATTTCATATATTGATTTGTGTTAGGATATTTCATATATTGATTTGTGTTAGGATATTTCATATATTGATTTATGTTAGGATATTTCATATATTGATTTGTGTTAGGATATTTCATATATTGATTTATGTTAGGATATTTGATATATTGATTTGTGTTAAGATATTTCATATATTGATTTGTGTTATGATATTTCATATATTGATTTGTGTTAGGATATTTCATATATTGATTTGTGTTAGGATATTTCATATATTGATTTATGTTATGATATTTCATATATTGATTTGTGTTAGGATATTTCATATATTGATTTGTGTTAAGATATTTCATATATTGATTTGTGTTAGGATATTTCATATATTGATTTATGTTAGGATATTTCATATATTGATTTATGTTAGGATATTTCATATATTGATTTATGTTAGGATATTTCATATATTGATTTGTGTTAGGATATTTCATATATTGATTTGTGTTAGGATATTTCATATATTGATTTATGTTAGGATATTTGATATATTGATTTGTGTTAGGATATTTCATATATTGATTTATGTTAGGATATTTCATATATTGATTTATGTTAGGATATTTGATATATTGATTTGTGTTAGGATATTTCATATATTGATTTGTGTTAGGATATTTCATATATTGATTTATGTTAGGATATTTCATATATTGATTTGTGTTAAGATATTTCATATATTGATTTGTGTTAGGATATTTCATATATTGATTTATGTTAGGATATTTCATATATTGATTTGTGTTAAGATATTTCATATATTGATTTGTGTTAGGATATTTCATATATTGATTTATGTTAGGATATTTCATATATTGATTTATGTTAGGATATTTCATATATTGATTTGTGTTAGGATATTTGATATATTGATTTGTGTTAAGATATTTCATATATTGATTTATGTTAGGATATTTGATATATTGATTTGTGTTAAGATATTTCATATATTGATTTGTGTTAGGATATTTCATATATTGATTTGTGTTAGGATATTTCATATATTGATTTATGTTAGGATATTTCATATATTGATTTGTGTTAGGATATTTCATATATTGATTTATGTTAGGATATTTGATATATTGATTTGTGTTAAGATATTTCATATATTGATTTGTGTTATGATATTTCATATATTGATTTGTGTTAGGATATTTCATATATTGATTTGTGTTAGGATATTTCATATATTGATTTATGTTATGATATTTCATATATTGATTTGTGTTAGGATATTTCATATATTGATTTGTGTTAAGATATTTCATATATTGATTTGTGTTAGGATATTTCATATATTGATTTATGTTAGGATATTTCATATATTGATTTATGTTAGGATATTTCATATATTGATTTATGTTAGGATATTTCATATATTGATTTGTGTTAGGATATTTCATATATTGATTTGTGTTAGGATATTTCATATATTGATTTATGTTAGGATATTTCATATATTGATTTATGTTAGGATATTTCATATATTGATTTGTGTTAGGATATTTCATATATTGATTTGTGTTAGGATATTTCATATATTGATTTGTGTTAAGATATTTCATATATTGATTTATGTTAGGATATTTCATATATTGATTTGTGTTAGGATACTTCATATATTGATTTGTGTTAGGATATTTCATATATTGATTTGTGTTAGGATATTTCATATATTGATTTATGTTAGGATATTTCATATATTGATTTGTGTTAGGATATTTCATATATTGATTTGTCGATGCTAAACGTATTAAGTCAAAGCTTTTAGCGCTGACAGCCCGAAATAAACCAATTAAAAACGTTACAACGAAAAATAACAACCAGTTCGTAAAGAAATAAAACCAATTAAAAACGTTACAACGAAAAATAACAACCAGTTCGTAAAGAAATAAAACCAATTAAAAACGTTACAACGAAAAATAACAGCCAGTTCGTAAAGAAATAAAACCAATTAAAAACGTTACAACGAAAAATAACAACCATTTCGTAAGGAAATAAAACCAATTAAAAACGTTACAACGAAAAATAACAACCATTTCGTAAGGAAATAAAACCAATTAAAAACGTTACAACGAAAAATAACAGCCAGTTCGTAAGGAAATAAAACCAATTAAAAACGTTACAACGAAAAATAACAACCAGTTCGTAAAGAAATAAAACCAATTAAAAACGTTACAACGAAAAATAACAACCATTTCGTAAAGAAATAAAACCAATTAAAAACGTTACAACGAAAAATAACAACCATTTCGTAAAGAAATAAAACCAATTAAAAACGTTACAACGAAAAATAACAGCCAGTTCGTAAGGAAATAAAACCAATTAAAAACGTTACAACGAAAAATCACAACCAGTTCGTAAATGAAATAAAACCAATTAAAAACGTTACAACGAAAAATAACAGCCAGTTCGTAAGGAAATAAAACCAATTAAAAACGTTACAACGACAAATAACAACCAGTTCGTAAAGAAATAAAACCAATTAAAAACGTTACAACGAAAAATAACAACCAGTTCGTAAATGAAATAAAACCAATTAAAAACGTTACAACGAAAAATAACAACCAGTTCGTAAAGAAATAAAACCAATTAAAAACGTTACAACGAAAAATAACAGCCAGTTCGTAAAGAAATAAAACCAATTAAAAACGTTACAACGAAAAATAACAACCATTTCGTAAGGAAATAAAACCAATTAAAAACGTTACAACGAAAAATAACAACCATTTCGTAAGGAAATAAAACCAATTAAAAACGTTACAACGAAAAATAACAGCCAGTTCGTAAGGAAATAAAACCAATTAAAAACGTTACAACGAAAAATAACAACCAGTTCGTAAAGAAATAAAACCAATTAAAAACGTTACAACGAAAAATAACAACCATTTCGTAAAGAAATAAAACCAATTAAAAACGTTACAACGAAAAATAACAACCATTTCGTAAAGAAATAAAACCAATTAAAAACGTTACAACGAAAAATAACAGCCAGTTCGTAAGGAAATAAAACCAATTAAAAACGTTACAACGAAAAATAACAACCAGTTCGTAAATGAAATAAAACCAATTAAAAACGTTACAACGAAAAATAACAACCAGTTCGTAAATGAAATAAAACCAATTAAAAACGTTACAACGAAAAATAACAACCAGTTCGTAAATGAAATAAAACCAATTAAAAACGTTACAACGAAAAATAACAACCAGTTCGTAAATGAAATAAAACCAATTAAAAACGTTACAACGAAAAATAACAACCATTTCGTAAAGAAATAAAACCAATTAAAAACGTTACAACGAAAAATAACAGCCAGTTCGTAAGGAAATAAAACCAATTAAAAACGTTACAACGACAAATAACAACCAGTTCGTAAAGAAATAAAACCAATTAAAAACGTTACAACGAAAAATAACAACCAGTTCGTAAATGAAATAAAACCAATTAAAAACGTTACAACGAAAAATAACAACCAGTTCGTAAAGAAATAAAACCAATTAAAAACGTTACAACGAAAAATAACAGCCAGTTCGTAAAGAAATAAAACCAATTAAAAACGTTACAACGAAAAATAACAACCATTTCGTAAGGAAATAAAACCAATTAAAAACGTTACAACGAAAAATAACAACCATTTCGTAAGGAAATAAAACCAATTAAAAACGTTACAACGAAAAATAACAGCCAGTTCGTAAGGAAATAAAACCAATTAAAAACGTTACAACGAAAAATAACAACCATTTCGTAAAGAAATAAAACCAATTAAAAACGTTACAACGAAAAATAACAACCATTTCGTAAAGAAATAAAACCAATTAAAAACGTTACAACGAAAAATAACAGCCAGTTCGTAAGGAAATAAAATCAATTAAAAACGTTACAACGAAAAATAACAACCATTTCGTAAAGAAATAAAACCAATTAAAAACGTTACAACGAAAAATAACAACCAGTTCGTAAAGAAATAAAACCAATTAAAAACGTTACAACGAAAAATAACAACCATTTCGTAAAGAAATAAAACCAATTAAAAACGTTACAACGAAAAATAACAACCATTTCGTAAAGAAATAAAACCAATTAAAAACGTTACAACGAAAAATAACAGCCAGTTCGTAAGGAAATAAAACCAATTAAAAACGTTACAACGAAAAATAACAACCAGTTCGTAAAGAAATAAAACCAATTAAAAACGTTACAACGAAAAATAACAACCATTTCGTAAAGAAATAAAACCAATTAAAAACGTTACAACGAAAAATAACAACCATTTCGTAAAGAAATAAAACCAATTAAAAACGTTACAACGAAAAATAACAACCAGTTCGTAAGGAAATAAAACCAATTAAAAACGTTACAACGAAAAATAACAGCCAGTTCGTAAGGAAATAAAACCAATTAAAAACGTTACAACGAAAAATAACAACCAGTTCGTAAATGAAATAAAACCAATTAAAAACGTTACAACGAAAAATAACAGCCAGTTCGTAAGGAAATAAAACCAATTAAAAACGTTACAACGAAAAATAACAGCCAGTTCGTAAGGAAATAAAACCAATTAAAAACGTTACAACGAAAAATAACAGCCAGTTCGTAAGGAAATAAAACCAATTAAAAACGTTACAACGAAAAATAACAGCCAGTTCGTAAGGAAATAAAACCAATTAAAAACGTTACAACGAAAAATAACAGCCAGTTCGTAAGGAAATAAAACCAATTAAAAACGTTACAACGAAAAATAACAACCATTTCGTAAAGAAATAAAACCAATTAAAAACGTTACAACGAAAAATAACAACCATTTCGTAAAGAAATAAAACCAATTAAAAACGTTACAACGAAAAATAACAGCCAGTTCGTAAGGAAATAAAACCAATTAAAAACGTTACAACGAAAAATAACAGCCAGTTCGTAAGGAAATAAAACCAATTAAAAACGTTACAACGAAAAATAACAACCAGTTCGTAAATGAAATAAAACCAATTAAAAACGTTACAACGAAAAATAACAGCCAGTTCGTAAGGAAATAAAACCAATTAAAAACGTTACAACGAAAAATAACAGCCAGTTCGTAAAGAAATAAAACCAATTAAAAACGTTACAACGAAAAATAACAACCATTTCGTAAAGAAATAAAACCAATTAAAAACGTTACAACGAAAAATAACAGCCAGTTCGTAAAGAAATAAAACCAATTAAAAACGTTACAACGACAAATAACAACCAGTTCGTAAAGAAATAAAACCAATTAAAAACGTTACAACGAAAAATAACAACCAGTTCGTAAAGAAATAAAACCAATTAAAAACGTTACAACGAAAAATAACAGCCATTTCGTAAAGAAATAAAACCAATAAAATCCGTTACAACGACAAATAACAACCAGTTCGTAAAGAAATAAAACCAATTAAAAACGTTACAACGAAAAATAACAGCCAGTTCGTAAGGAAATAAAACCAATTAAAAACGTTACAACGAAAAATAACAGCCAGTTCGTAAAGAAATAAAACCAATTAAAAACGTTACAACGACAAATAACAACCAGTTCGTAAAGAAATAAAACCAATTAAAAACGTTACAACGACAAATAACAACCAGTTCGTAAAGAAATAAAACCAATTAAAAACGTTACAACGAAAAATAACAGCCAGTTCGTAAAGAAATAAAACCAATTTTATCTTTTAATAAATGACGTCACTGAGTTTGGACTGTGGCTATAGTATGACGTATTTTTTCTTTTAATAAATGACGTCACTTAGTTTTGACTGTGGCTATAATATGACGTATTTTATCTTTTAATAAATGACGTAACTGAGGTTGGACTGTGGCTATAATATGACGTATTTATCTTTTAATAAATGACGTAACTGAGGTTGGACTGTGGCTATAGTATGACGTATTTTATCTTTTAATACATGACGTCACTGAGTTTGGGCTGTGGCTATAATATGACGTATTTTATCTTTTAATAAATGACATAACTGAGGTTGGACTGTGGCTATAATATGACGTATTTTATCTTTTAATAAATGACGTCACTGACGTATAATATGACGTAAAAATGAAGAAGGTGTAAAGTAATCTGAAGTGCCTAAAACGAATCTACTATTTTTTAAAAACTCAATAAAATTCGTAATTATTACATACTAAAAATAAATTAAATTCGTAAGTATTACATACTAAAAATAAATTAAATTCGAAATTATTAAATACTAAAAATAAATTAAATTCGTAATTGAAAAAATACTAAAAATAAATAAAATTCGTACTTATAAAATACTAAAAATAAATTAAATTCGTAATTATTAAATACTAAAAATAAATTAAATTCGTAATTGAAAAAATACTAAAA
Organism: Sepiola atlantica; assembly: GCA_963556195.1. Classification (NCBI taxonomy): domain Eukaryota; kingdom Metazoa; phylum Mollusca; class Cephalopoda; order Sepiida; family Sepiolidae; genus Sepiola; species Sepiola atlantica. The sequence goes on along the minus strand of OY744539.1, from coordinate 89,128,359 downwards.
ATAAATAAAATTCGTACTTATAAAATACTAAAAATAAATTAAATTCGTAATTATTAAATACTAAAAATAAATTAAATTCGTAATTATTAAATACTAAAAATAAATTAAATTCGTAATTATTAAATACTAAAAATAAATTAAATTCGTAATTATTAAATACTAAAAATAAATAAAATTCGTAATAATTAAATACTAAAAATAAATCAAATTCGTAATTATTAAATACTAAAAATAAATTAAATTCGTAATTATTAAATACTCAAAATAAATCAAATCCGTAATTATTAAATACTAAAAATCAATCAAATTCGTAATTATTAAATACTAAAAATAAATTAAATTCGTAATTATTAAATACTAAAAATTAAGTAAAGTCGTAATTTTTAAATACTAAAAATAAATTTAATTCGTAATTATTAAATACTAAAAATAAATTTAATTCGTAATTATTTATCACTAAAAATAAATTTAATTCGTAATGATAAAATACTAAAACTAAATTAAATTCGTAATTATTAAATACTAAAAATGAATTAATATCGTAATTATTAAATACTAAAAATAAATTGAATTCGTAATTTTTAAATACTAAAAATTAAGTAAAGTCGTAATTATTAAATACTAAAAATAAATTAAATTCGTAATTATTAAATACTAAAAACAAATTAAATTCGTAATTATATAATACTAAAAATAAATTAAATTCGTAATTATTAAATACTAAAAATAAATTCAATTCGTAATGATTAAATTCTAAAACTAAATTAAATTCGTAATTATTAAATACTAAAAATAAATTCAATTCGTAATTATTAAATACTCCAAATAAATATAAATTCGTAATTATTAAATATTAAAAATCAATTAAATTCGTAATTATAAAATATTAAAAATAAATAAAGTTCGTAATTATTAAATACTAAAAATAAATTAAATTCGTAATCATTAAATTCGTAATCATTAAATTAAATTCGTAATCATTAAATTAAATTCGTAATTATAAAATACTAAACATAAATTTAATTCGTAATTATTAAATACTAAAAATAAATTACAGTCGTAATTTTTAAATACTAAAAATTAAGTAAAGTAATAATTATTAAATACTAAAAATAAATGAAATTCGTAATTATTAAATACTAAAAATAAGTTAAATTCGTAATTATTAAATACTAAAAATAAATTTAATTCGTAATTATTAAATACTAAAAATAAATTTAATTCGTAATTATTTATCACTAAAAATAAATTTAATTCGTAATGATAAAATACTAAAACTAAATTAAATTCGTAATTATTAAATACTAAAAATGAATTAATATCGTAATTATTAAATACTAAAAATAAATTGAATTCGTAATTTTTAAATACTAAAAATTAAGTAAAGTCGTAATTATTAAATACTAAAAATAAATTAAATTCGTAATTATTAAATACTAAAAACAAATTAAATTCGTAATTATATAATACTAAAAATAAATTAAATTCGTAATTATTAAATACTAAAAATAAATTCAATTCGTAATGATTAAATTCTAAAACTAAATTAAATTCGTAATTATTAAATACTAAAAATAAATTCAATTCGTAATTATTAAATACTCCAAATAAATATAAATTCGTAATTATTAAATATTAAAAATCAATTAAATTCGTAATTATAAAATATTAAAAATAAATAAAGTTCGTAATTATTAAATACTAAAAATAAATTAAATTCGTAATCATTAAATTCGTAATCATTAAATTAAATTCGTAATCATTAAATTAAATTCGTAATTATAAAATACTAAACATAAATTTAATTCGTAATTATTAAATACTAAAAATAAATTACAGTCGTAATTTTTAAATACTAAAAATTAAGTAAAGTCGTAATTATTAAATACTAAAAATAAATGAAATTCGTAATTATTAAATACTAAAAATAAGTTAAATTCGTAATTATTAAATACTAAAAATAAATTTAATTCGTAATTATTAAATACTAAAAATAAATTTAATTCGTAATTATTTATCACTAAAAATAAATTTAATTCGTAATGATAAAATACTAAAACTAAATTAAATTCGTAATTATTAAATACTAAAAATGAATTAATATCGTAATTATTAAATACTAAAAATAAATTGAATTCGTAATTTTTAAATACTAAAAATTAAGTAAAGTCGTAATTATTAAATACTAAAAATAAATTAAATTCGTAATTATTAAATACTAAAAACAAATTAAATTCGTAATTATATAATACTAAAAATAAATTAAATTCGTAATTATTAAATACTAAAAATAAATTCAATTCGTAATGATTAAATTCTAAAACTAAATTAAATTCGTAATTATTAAATACTAAAAATAAATTCAATTCGTAATTATTAAATACTCCAAATAAATATAAATTCGTAATTATTAAATATTAAAAATCAATTAAATTCGTAATTATAAAATATTAAAAATAAATAAAGTTCGTAATTATTAAATACTAAAAATAAATTAAATTCGTAATCATTAAATTCGTAATCATTAAATTAAATTCGTAATCATTAAATTAAATTCGTAATTATAAAATACTAAACATAAATTTAATTCGTAATTATTAAATACTAAAAATAAATTACAGTCGTAATTTTTAAATACTAAAAATTAAGTAAAGTCGTAATTATTAAATACTAAAAATAAATGAAATTCGTAATTATTAAATACTAAAAATAAGTTAAATTCGTAATTATTAAATACTAAAAATAAATTTAATTCGTAATTATTAAATACTAAAAATAAATTAAATTCGTAATTATTAAATACCAAAAATAAATTAAATTCGTAATTATTAAATACTCAAAATAAATATAATTTGTAATTATTAAATACTAAAAATAAATTCAATTCGTAATGATTAAATTTTTAAACTAAATTTAATTCGTAATTATTAAATACTAAAAATAAATTAAATTAGTAATTATTAAATACTCCAAATAAATTAAATTCGTAATTATTAAATACTAAAAATCAATTAAATTAGTAATTATAAAATATTAAAAATAAATAAAATTCGTAATTATTAAATACTAAAAATAAATTCAATTCGTAATGATTAAATACTAAAAATAAATTACAGTCGTAATTTTTAAATACTAAAAATTAAGTAAAGTCGTAATTATTAAATACTAAAAATAAATTAAATTCGTAATTATTAAATACTAAACATAAATTTAATTCGTAATCATTAAATACTAAAAATAAATTACAGTCGTAATTTTTAAATACTAAAAATTAAGAAAAGTCGTAATAATTAAATACTAAAAATAAATTGAATTCGTAATTATTAAATACTAAAAATAAATTAAATTCGTAATTATTAAATACTAAAAACAAATTAAATTCGCAATTATAAAATACTAAACATAAATTTAATTCGTAATTATTAAATACTAAAAATAAATTACAGTCGTAATTTTTAAATACTAAAAATTAAGAAAAGTCGTTATTATTAAATACTAAAAATAAATGAAATTCGTAATCATTAAATACTCCAAATAAATTAAATTCGTAATTATTAAATACTAAAAATAAATTGAATTCGTAATTTTTAAATACTAAAAATTAAGTAAAGTCGTAATTATTAAATACTAAAAATAAATTAAATTCGTAATTATTAAATACTAAAAACAAATTAAATTCGTAATTATATAATACTAAAAATAAATTAAATTCGTAATTATTAAATACTAAAAATAAATTCAATTCGTAATGATTAAATTCTAAAACTAAATTAAATTCGTAATTATTAAATACTAAAAATAAATTAAATTCGTAATTATTAAATACTAAAAATAAATTAAATTCGTAATTATTAAATACTAAAAATAAATTAAATTCGTAATTATTAAATACTAAAAACAAATTAAATTCGTAATTATTAAATACTAAAAATAAATTAAATTCGTAATTATTAAATACTAAAAACAAATTAAATTCGTAATTATTAAATACTAAAAACAAATTAAATTCGTAATTATTAAATACTAAAAATAAATTAAATTCGTAATTATTAAATACTAAAAACAAATTAAATTCGTAATTATTAAATACTAAAAATAAATTAAATTCGTAATTATTAAATACTAAAAATAAATTCAATTCGTAATGATTAAATTCTAAAACTAAATTAAATTCGTAATTATTAAATACTCAAAATAAATTAAATTCGTAATCATTAAATACTAAAAATCCATTAAATTCGTAATTATAAAATACTAAACATAAATTTAATTCGTAATTATTAAATACTAAAAATAAATTACAGTCGTAATTTTTAAATACTAAAAATAAATGAAATTCGTAATTATTAAATACTCAAAATAAATTAAATTCGTAATTATTAAATACTAAAAATAAATTTTGTTCGTAATTATTAAATACTAAAAATAAATTAAATTCGTAATTATCAAATACTAAAAACAAATATATTAATCAATAAATACTGAAAGTTTTATTAAGATCGGGTAATTTTCTGATATTTCGTAGAATTCTTTTAATCTAGTATATTTATTCTTTGGTTTCAAGACAGATTATTTTCACTAACATTGGCCGACTTTACGAATAGCCTGCATTTGTCTATTTATCATATTCATTTTTCTACTTACTTGCTATATTTGGATAGTCGAAAGAGCTTCACTACATGCTCGAAAACAAAATCTCACTGCTTATTATAGTCTTGGACCTGTTTTCAGCTGTCAGAGGGGCATGCTAGTGTCAGCCTTTATGGGGTCGGCCCATCTCTTTGGTGGTCGTCCTCTTTATCTTTCTTCAATGAAATCTTATTTACATAGCTGGAGTCTAGTAGCCGGGATACATGTCACAACCACGTCAATCCATTTCTTTCCGAATAACGTTGTGGATTGACTTGTTAATTATTAGCCTCTGCATTTCTTAACCTATCTGTTAGGTATATACACAGTAAGCAATTAAGCCTAACATTACTGTGTGAACTAACAGATGATTATATAAGCAAGTCGCTTTCAACGATTTATACCGCCGTATCAGACTCTCTGGTTTAGCGTTCCTTTTGAAAGCACGTAACTATGGTGACTTGTTTTCGTCGTACATTAGACAAAAACTTCTCGAGATTCTGAAAGACAATTAGCCTATCAAACTAATAAACGGTGTCAGCATAATATTCGAATCAAACAATTCCGCATAAAAAGCGGTGAATGCAATTTGCCAGTCAACTCAAATGAATGTTTACCGAATTTTCTTGATCGTTTCAACTCATCTCGGCGTCTTTATCTTTCGACATCGACCGGTCGATGACTTCCTTCCTTCTTCGTTTCATAATTATTCACTTTACTGACAACATTGAGTTGACATCATCACGAGAGAAAAACTCCAAAACGAGCAACAATAATCAACATGGACATTTTGAACGGCATCATTATATCTCAAGCCAAATACTTTTTTCCATTCTTATTGCATTTATTTATATTTTTAGTCTTTTCATATTTTTTATTCTTTTTCTGGCAATCTATTCTTTTATTTCCGTATTCTATTCATTCATTCATTATTTTATTTCCGTTTTATTTCATTCATTCATTATTTTATTTGCGCATTCTATTTATTGATTCTAAAGTTTCTTAACATATTCTATTCATTCATTAAATTCATTATTTTATTTGCGTTTTCTATTCTTTCATTCATCATTTTATTGGCGTTTTCTATTCTTTCATTCATCATTTTATTTGCGTTTTCTATTCTTTCATTCATCATTTTATTTGCGTTTTCTATTCTTTCATTCATTATTTTATTTGCGTTTTCTATTCTTTCATTCATCATTTTATTTGCGTTTTCTATTCTTCTATTCATTATTTTATTTGCGTTTTCTATTCTTCTATTCATTATTTTATTTGCGTTTTCTAATTGTTCATTCATCATTTTATTTGCGTATTCTAATTGTTCATTCATTATTTTATTTGTATATTCTATTCAGTCATTTATTTCATTATTTATAAATTACTTGTTTTTTTATGAGATGTGTTATTCTTCTTCTTTTCGTTTTTGTCCGTGTTGTTTTTTTATGTTATTCTTGTTCTTGTCTTTGTTGTTGTTATCCTTCTTCTTCTTCTTCTTCTTCTTCTTCTTTTTCTTCTTCTTCTTCTTCTTCTTCTTCTTCTTCTTCTTCTTCTTCTTCTTCTTCTTCTTCTTCTTCTTCTTCTTCTTCTTGTCTTCCTCATTTTCTTCTTCTTCTTCTTCTTCTTCGTCTTCTTCTTTTTATTCTTCTTCTTCTTTTTCTTCTTCTTCTTCTTCTTCTTTTTCTTCTTCTTCTTCTTCTTGTCTTCCTCATTTTCTTCTTCTTCTTCTTCTTCTTTTTCTTTTTCTTCTTGTTATTCTTCTTCTTTTTCTTCTTCTTCTTCTTCTTCTTCTTCTTCTTCTTCTTCTTGTCTTCCTCATTTTCTTTCTTCTTCTTCTACGTCTTCTTCTTTTTATTCTTCTTCTTCTTCTTCTTCTTCTTCTTCTTCTTCTTTTTCTTCTTCTTCTTCTTATTCTTCTTGTCTTCCTCATTTTTTTTTCTTCTTCTTCTTCTTCTTCTTCTTCTTCTTCTTATTCTTCTTCTTCTTCTGTTTTCATTTCTTTTGCCGTCTTTTTCTTATTCGGTTTCTTTTGCAACTGTCTGATCTCTTGATGCCGATCCAAATATTCCAATACCAATATTTTGAAGACATATATCAATATGCCGATCTCCACAGACAGCAAATGTTTTTCAATGAACATTTCCGTTTCAACTCACAAATCATCAATTTTAGAATACCGTGACATAAGGACACATTTCTGTTTTATATTTTGAAATATGCTGCTTATGGGACACCAAAACATATATTGAAGCACAATTTCATATAGAAATTCATGAAATTATATATACACATATATGTATGTGTATATATTTATTATATGTATATTTTGTATGTTTATAGTATGTATATATCTAAATGAATAAATTCGAAAGGTGTTTCCATCTATCCAAACTATATTAACATCAAAACACGTTAGGATTATTTAATTCTAATGATATAAGAATATATTGAAATACCCTACATATAGGCATCACCAACTCACTCAAACAAATCTCGATTTTTCTCATTTGCATATTTATTTATTTTTAAGTTTTTAATAAATTAATATTCTGTAATATATCTTTCTACTTTGTATTGTCAAATTTTCTTCTACATACGCAATCGTTTTATTTATAGTACTATTATTATAATTATAAATAAAATGAAAACAAGAGATTTTATTAAAAAATGATAGTTTTTGATAAGTTTTAAAACTTATTTAGAATTTCATTTTCAACGGAGATAATTTACTTCCGGCTGTAGTAAAGTGTCAAAATAGCTGAGATGTCGAACATATACTACACTTTTATCTTAGCCAAAAGGATAGCGAACCATAAAAAATATTTTTTGTGACTAGGCATTTTTAAATTAAAATCATCAAATAAAAATTGATTAAATTGGAATATTTTTTAATGGGTGGTGTAGTGTAGTATCAGTTCTGTCGTTATAACATTGTCCTCCCAGGAATTACTTCCTCCGTTTTCAAGGGTGTGTTGAGGGGAGTTATCCCAGAATAGAAAATCCCCAAGACTCGATTTAAAACCGTTTATGTTTATTTAATTCTCTGTACTATATTTTCATTCGTCATGCTACATTTCTCCCAGGCATTACTTCCTCTTCGGGGAAAGACCGTATATCATACATTCGTTCCTCACGATAGTATTTTCTTCAGGATTACAAGTTTTGTGTGTGTGTGGAGTAAGTGTACTATATATTTTGTTGTCATGATATCTTTCTCCCAGGCATTTACCCCTCCTTTGGGGTGGGTCAGTGTATGTTGTTCGTTCATCATGATATCATCCTCTTAGTCTCTCATTTGCATATTTATTTATTTTTAAGTTTCTAATTAATTAATATTTTCTCATTTGTTAATAATAAAATACATGCGTTTATTATTTTTTTAATAAATTTGTTGCTGTTGTTGTTGTTGTTGTGGTTGTTGTTGTTTTTGATGTTGTTGTTCCTATTGTTATTTACTTCCTCCCACGAGAGCAGACGTAGGCACAATGTCAATACTTAACGTGGGGAGAATCCAGCTCCTCAAAAATGGGCACTCTGAATTGGAACAAAAAATTCAATTGCCTCGGTCTAGAAGGATTTCTCCTTCACTGGCAGAGAACATAACTAAGTGCAGATTCAGTACAGATACTACATTTTTGCTCCTAGCCAAAAGGCCAAGGAGTTAACATTTTGGTAGTGATGATGATGATGATGATGATGATGATGATGATGATGATTTGTCATAGAAAAAATTAAACCTCCTTTAACCTTTCTAAATTACAAAGAAAAGTATTTTTCTTTAATATTCTGTACGTATTTTTCTTTCTTTTATAATAAAGGTACAAAGTACCCATATCGAATTACTCGGTAATATGAAAGTGGAATATTTGACCAATCGACACCCCACCCTTAGGTTTATTAATTTCATTATATAACCAGTTTTAATGGGGAATTCATTTTAATTTTTGTGCTGAAACAAAATAAAATTTATCGACGTTGAATATCTTAAATACCATATCAAATGATCCTTTTGTTGTTTTTTTCCTAAAAAAAATATTTGACGATGTCATGCACAATATATTTCCCTCATATTCGAATATATCAACTTAAACTACGACAATCATCATTATTTAAAATTTCTTTACCAAAATGTCAACTGAAAATTATTTGTTTGGTTTCGGTAAAGAAGATTATAGCGTCGGTAATTGCCAACCAGAGGGCGGGTAGTTTTTGCTAGTATATATATATATATATATATATATATATATATATATATATATATATATATATATAGTTATATATATAATTCCATAACTGCTTTTCTTCTATCTCTCTTTTTCTCCACCTTCGTTTCTCATCGTCACTATAAATAAGATAATCAATAAAATTTCACCATTATTCTGAGTGTCGCTATGAGAACACACAAAAAAGGAGGATGCCCTCTACTTTAATTGTTGACAATATTTTACCTCTATCAGTGCACACTGTAACTGCACACTATAATATGTGCACACTATAATATGTGCACACTATAAGTGCACACTATAAGTGCACACTATATGTGCACACTATAATATGTGCACACTATAAGTGCACACTATAATATGTGCACACTATAAGTGCACACTATAATATGTGCACACTATAAGTGCACACTATAAGTGCACACTATAAGTGCACAGTATATGTGCACACTATAAGTGCACACTATAAGTGCACACTATAATATGTGCACACTATAAGTGCACACTATAATATGTGCACACTATAAGTGCACACTATAATATGTGCACACTATAAGTGCACACTATAAGTGCACAGTATATGTGCACACTATAAGTGCACACTATAAGTGCACACTATAATATGTGCACACTATAAGTGCACACTATAAGTGCACACTATAAGTGCACAGTATATGTGCACACTATAAGTGCACACTATAAGTGCACACTATAATATGTGCACACTATAAGTGCACACTATAATATGTGCACACTATAAGTGCACACTATAAGTGCACACTATAAGTGCACACTATAAGTGCACACTATAAGTGCACAGTATATGTGCACACTATAAGTGCACACTATAAGTGCACACTATAATATGTGCACACTATAAGTGCACACTATAATATGTGCACACTATAAGTGCACACTATAAGTGCACACTATAAGTGCACACTATAAGTGCACAGTATATGTGCACACTATAAGTGCACACTATAAGTGCACACTATAATATGTGCACACTATAAGTGCACACTATAATATGTGCACACTATAAGTGCACACTATAAGTGCACACTATAAGTGCACACTATAATATGTGCACACTATAAGTGCACACTATAAGTGCACACTATAAGTGCACACTATAATATGTGCACACTATAAGTGCACACTATAATATGTGCACACTATAAGTGCACACTAAAATATGTGCACACTATAAGTGCACACTATAAGTGCACACTATAAGTGCACACTATAAGTGCACCGTATATGTGCACACTATAAGTGCACACTATAAGTGCACACTATAATATGTGCACACTATAAGTGCAAACTATAATATGTGCACACTATAAGTGCACACTATAAGTGCACACTATAAGTGCACACTATAAGTGCACAGTATATGTGCACACTATAAGTGCACACTATAAGTGCACACTATAATATGTGCACACTATAAGTGCACACTATAATATGTGCACACTATAAGTGCACACTATAAGTGCACACTATAAGTGCACACTATAAGTGCACAGTATATGCGCACACTATAAGTGCACACTATAAGTGCACACTATAATATGTGCACACTATAAGTGCACACTATAATATGTGCACACTATAAGTGCACACTATAAGTGCACACTATAAGTGCACACTATAATATGTGCACACTATAAGTGCACACTATAAGTGCACACTATAAGTGCACACTATAATATGTGCACACTATAAGTGCACACTATAATATGTGCACACTATAAGTGCACACTATAATATGTGCACACTATAAGTGCACACTATAAGTGCACACTATAAGTGCACAGTATATGTGCACACTATAAGTGCACACTATAAGTGCACACTATAATATGTGCACACTATAAGTGCACACTATAATATGTGCACACTATAAGTGCACACTATAAGTGCACACTATAAGTGCACAGTATATGTGCACACTATAAGTGCACACTATAAGTGCACACTATAATATGTGCACACTATAAGTGCACACTATAATATGTGCACACTATAAGTGCACACTATAAGTGCACACTATAAGTGCACAGTATATGTGCACACTATAAGTGCACACTATAAGTGCACACTATAATATGTGCACACTATAAGTGCACACTATAATATGTGCACACTATAAGTGCACACTATAAGTGCACACTATAAGTGCACACTATAAGTGCACAGTATATGTGCACACTATAAGTGCACACTATAAGTGCACACTATAATATGTGCACACTATAAGTGCACACTATAATATGTGCACACTATAAGTGCACACTATAAGTGCACACTATAAGTGCACAGTATATGTGCACTCTATAAGTGCACACTATAAGTGCACACTATAATATGTGCACACTATAAGTGCACACTATAATATGTGCACACTATAAGTGCACACTATAAGTGCACACTATAAGTGCACACTATAAGTGCACAGTATATGTGCACACTATAAGTGCACACTATAAGTGCACACTATAATATGTGCACACTATAAGTGCACACTATAATATGTGCACACTATAAGTGCACACTATAAGTGCACACTATAAGTGCACACTATAAGTGCACAGTATATGTGCACACTATAAGTGCACACTATAAGTGCACACTATAATATGTGCACACTATAAGTGCACACTATAATATGTGCACACTATAACTGCACACTATAAGTGCACACTATAATATGTGCACACTATAACATGTGCACACTATAAGTGCACACTATAAGTGCACACTATAAGTGCACACTATAAGTGCACACTATAAGTGCACAGTATATGTGCACACTATAAGTGCACACTATAAGTGCACACTATAATATGTGCACACTATAAGTGCACACTATAATATGTGCACACTATAAGTGCACACTATAAGTGCACACTATAAGTGCACACTATAAGTGCACACTATAAGTGCACACTATAATATGTGCACACTATAAGTGCACACTAAAATATGTGCACACTATAAGTGCACACTATAAGTGCACACTATAAGTGCACACTATAAGTGCACAGTATATGTGCACACTGTAAGTGCACACTATAAGTGCACACTATATTATGTGCACACTATAAGTGCACACTATAATATGTGCACACTATAAGTGCACACTATAAGTGCACACTATAAGTGCACACTATAAGTGCACAGTATATGTGCACACTACAAGTGCACACTATAAGTGCACACTATAATATGTGCACACTATAAGTGCACACTATAATATGTGCACACTATAAGTGCACACTATAAGTGCACACTATAAGTGCACACTATAATATGTGCACACTATAAGTGCACACTATAATATGTGCACACTATAAGTGCACACTATAAGTGCACACTATAAGTGCACACTATAATATGTGCACACTATAAGTGCACACTATAAGTGCACACTATAAGTGCACACTATAATATGTGCACACTATAAGTGCACACTATAATATGTGCACACTATAAGTGCACACTATAATATGTGCACACTATAAGTGCACACTATAAGTGCACACTATAATATGTGCACACTATAAGTGCACAGTATATGTGCACACTATAAGTGCACACTATAAGTGCACACTATAATATGTGCACACTATAAGTGCACACTATAATATGTGCACACTATAAGTGCACACTATAAGTGCACACTATAAGTGCACACTATAAGTGCACAGTATATGTGCACACTATAAGTGCACACTATAAGTGCACACTATAATATGTGCACACTATAAGTGCACACTATAAGTGCACACTATAAGTGCACACTATAAGTGCACAGTATATGTGCACACTATAAGTGCCCACTATAAGTGCACACTATAATATGTGCACACTATAAGTGCACACTATAATATGTGCACACTATAAGTGCACACTATAAGTGCACACTATAAGTGCACACTATAAGTGCACACTATAATATGTGCACACTATAAGTGCACACTATAAGTGCACACTATAATATGTGCACACTATAAGTGCACACTATAATATGTGCACACTATAAGTGCACACTATAAGTGCACACTATAAGTGCACACTATAAGTGCACAGTATATGTGCACACTATAAGTGCACACTATAAGTGCACACTATAATATGTGCACACTATAAGTGCACACTATAATATGTGCACACTATAAGTGCACACTATAAGTGCACACTATAAGTGCACAGTATATGTGCACACTATAAGTGCACACTATAAGTGCACACTATAATATGTGCACACTATAAGTACACACTATAATATGTGCACACTATAAGTGCACACTATAAGTGCACACTATAAGTGCACACTATAAGTGCACAGTATATGTGCACACTATAAGTGCACACTATAAGTGCACACTATAATATGTGCACACTATAAGTGCACACTATAATATGTGCACACTATAAACTGCGCAATTACGACGAATATTACAGGTCACCGTTATCATCTTTATGCGGTAGATTTGTAGTAAAGTTCAAAGCTGCGTTCCTATGTTGTTGCTTCAAGCACAATCTAATGTTAGATGATGGAGCAGTTGCACACATGTGCAGTACTACCTCTAATATGATTGGCCAATCTGTTATTGTTATTTTCTTTTAAAATCCTCTAAAGTTTGACAATAACTATTTTTATTTTATATTTGTCTCCCTGTATGTCAGATTATCTATGTATCTCTCTCGTTCTCTTTCTCTCTCTCTCTCTCTCTCTTGCTCTCTCTTTATATATATATATATTGCATAATATAAAATGAAGTAATAAAATAAGGTGCGAATCAAATTTTATTAGAATTCAATGTTCAAGGAAAATACCTTACAGTCCTTAACTCATGAGTTTTCAAAGAAAATTCTTCTCCTCAGAGAACCATTACCGCAATGACATTACTGTAGATAATAAAATTACACTTTGCAAATATATAAAAATATATATAAAAATACATAAAAGTATATAAAACATCAAGTATATCAGCCCAAAACATACTTTTTTTGTTAACGCTATACAGTTCATCCAAGTCGAACAATTTAAAATTTAAAACATATTCAGGAAAGACACCCAAGATGTTGACTGAAAAGTGATCCAAGTGGTGAATGGTATTCCAAAAAAGAAAAAGTTATCCAAGGATGAAAACCGTTTGTAATCAATGCAGTAAATGACAGTGAAAAGTGTATCCAATGTGTATGCAAATTAATAAAACGATATATATATATATATATATATATATATATATATATATATATATATATATATATATATATATATTGTTAAATATAAGAGATCACTTATGTCTTTATGTCTAGGTATCCTTTGGTAAATCTTTTTAATAGTCCGAATCAGGATCTTAGTTTCGGAGGGGAATTAGCTGATGAATTTGTCATAGTTTTGATGTGTGTACTTTCAGACCCATCCGGGTCAACCTTCAGGGGAATGAGGATAATCAGGTAAAGACCATGTATTAGTATTATAAATGGTTTTGGCGGTATTATGTAATAAGTACGAAACTATAGTTATAATTATAGACATTTTAGTATATTATTACTGATATTAAAGTTAATTCTGTTAATTAGATTTTTTTTGTTTTTATATATAGGACTTCTAATATATGGAGTTTTTGTTTGTTATATTCTAATGATCTACCAAAAATATCTAGATATAAGTTGTCTCTTATATTCAACAATATATAAATGTACCTTGCCTGCAAGAGAAAATGCTGCCTAGACACACACACACACACACATACAAACACACACATATATTAAATTATATATATATATATATATATATATATATATATATATATATATATATATATAATTTAATATCATCAGATACCCATTTCAGGTAAAAGTGAAAGTAGAGCACTATCGGGGAGATTAAAAATAGACATTCACCTAAAGCCCCAGTGCAATACTCCGATTCTCTCGTTGAGTTCTATCATATGTCTAGATACTTATACTCGCCGCTTTCAGTGTAAATATCACTTAACTTCTCCGTAATCACGTGACAATCTCTCGTGGCCTCAGTGACTATGTGCACGCTTACAGATTCGAGACGTCTGTGTAGACGGGTCAATATACTGCCAGAGTACCCCTACCTCAACAAAATTGCAACATTTTTTTAGGTTGTTTTATGTTAGGCTGTGTCTAGTGTACAACATCTAAACACGTTGGACAAGATCAATGTATGGAAAACGGTCACATTTCGACATATGAATTGTTTTGGTTTATAAGTCATTTTCCATTTACATGTAAAGCACTAACTCGGTCAGTTTTCATGATGAATCAATAAATCTTGGATTTTTTATTTGTTTTCAGGGTTAACCTTTCAAATGAAAAGGGTTACCAGTGATGCCAAATAAACCCTTATACCATATCTAGGGTTACCCGACCCTTAAACCTTTCATTACATCCACATTGGTACCAGTACCCCTAAACCCCTTATTGCACTCACCCAGGCTCACAAACAAGCATATGGGTGATTATTTTTATATGGGTACCAGTGGTTAATTATTACTTTCTACAATTAATCGAGCCCCTGACCTCCGTATATAAATGTAATTGTTTTATAGGGTGAAAACAACTCAAAAACTCAAAGCGACCACGGTTTCCCTCATCAAAAACTTCTCACAAACAATTTACTAGCTCCATACAAATCACTATATACTAATATACATATATTTTCGTATATTTTCAGGGTCAAACATGAGTTCAGTCGCCAGTAGAGAAACTTGTCGTTTATGCGAACGGGATTTGAACTGTTATGAGACCGTGGTGCTTCGAGCAAAGGGTGCTGCAGGTGTCAACCGTGCAAGTATCGAAATATCAAGTGTCAAAGTCATTGTTGAAGGCAGAACAAGTGTTCACATGAACAAAAAACAGAAACAGAAAATGATGATTCTGCTCGGCCAGTAAAAAGGGGCGCTCGTTTTTCTCTGAGGCGATATGACAGTAAAACGCATTGCTTTTTCTGTGGAACTGATACAACGAAAACAAAGACTATAAACGAAAAAGTGAGGAAAAGATTTGCTATGTGAAAAGTTATGCATTTGCTCAAACTCTCCGGGTTCATTGCGAAACAAGAGAGCATGAGTGGGCCACTGCTATCCAAGTTCGGATCGAATATTTTAGTGGGGATCTTCATGCTGCAGACTGTGTGTACCACCAGTCATGTAACGTCAACCTCCATAAAATGCGAAGCATTCCAATTCGAATTAAGTCTTGGGAACTGCGTCTCAGTGCCTTCGTCGCTTGCCTGTACATATTTACAGCCGCTGGTCATCTTCATTATCTGAAGTCGGTTCGTCTATATCTCCAGAAGAGCATGCCTTGAAAGATAACAACCCTGCAGTACATTAAAAGTTCCAATTTGGGTTTCACGTAATCAGACGCAGTAGCCAATACTGGGCTAGTTTTAGCTCCGATTTTGTCATTGAACAAATACTAATACGCTTACTCAAAAGCCATGGTGGGCTCACACGGGATAGTGAGATGTCCGAGCACCAGAGAACAGTTTGGGCCATGTCGTCCACTATGTCATCCGCTTACAAGCTTGCAATGCCATAACTTACGCACAAAGTTACAGAACAAGTGAACAACATAAGGAGCTGTCTGCCTCTCGGGTGTGACGAGATGAGACAGACCTCGGGAAAGTTGCAGAGCAACTAGACAGTTTGAAGCCGTTTTCAGGCGATGAATCGTTATGCAATATCATCACAGGGATTACTACTAACGAGGATGTCAATGTTCAGGACATTTTCGAAATCGGAAAAGACATTGTACAGAAGATAGATTGACAATCAGTTACTCCTACTCTCACAAACGGAGTTTGAAAGAAAACACTCTAGCATCGAGCAAGAATGTCACAGATTCTGCAGATCGTAGCATTGACCCAGTACTTTTATTACAAAAGTTTCTCGTGGTCTCACAGATGGGTGATCTAAGGCTGGATGATCTCATGTCCTATGAACTCTGTCTCTACCCGATGTCTTTGTTTGAAGGAAAGGGCGTCTTACGTCTAACAGACAAAACCACAGCTGGCAGGGGCTCTCGGAAATTATGTTGAAACAAAATTGTAATAGTGCTGTGACACAAACCGTTCCAGTCACAGTGCACAATGTACTAGAGGGAGGATCTTTTCTTCACCGTCTGAAATGGAAAGCGGAGAGTACCTACAGCTCGATTTCAAATGATTATGCCTCATTTACTGTCGAACATTATGGCACAGCAACTGTCGTGTTTGATCATTATGAAGTTGGACAAAGTATTAAGGACTGTACTCATCAGCGGCGAAGTCGAAAGCTGAATGCAAGAAAGGTGAACATTACCGATTAAACAAAATTTGCTGAGAAAAAAAGGAGGACTTCTTGTCAAATGTGGTAAACAAGCAGGCGCTGATCCAGACGATCATGGAACGAATGCGGCAGAAAGGTTGTGACGTTATTCAACGGAAGCAGATCCTGATGTTGAGATTGCAAAGGCAGCCATCAATATGTCTACTTTCCAATTAACCACCCTCATTTGAGAAGACACGAACCGTTTCTTGCTGATCCGTGCATATGTTTCTAAATGTACTGCATTTTATCTTTGCTCTGACAAGGCGAAACCCTACATCTACAAAATCAAGTTCTCAAGCAGATGTTTGACGAAGCAGTTTGTAATGATCTTTTGTTCCTGCATGTCTTTACAGGATGCGATTCGGTGTCCAGGATATTCGGAATAGGAAAGACGTTGGGGTACCAAGAAATTGTCAAGAGAAAAAAGGCCATGACAGACTGTTCAAAAGCATTTTCTCTACCAAAGCAAAGCCATTATGTTGTGGAAACCAATGGTTGTAAACCAATGGTTGTAAGGCAATCGTTGTAAACCAATGGTTGTAAGGCGATGGTTGTAAGGCAATGGTTGTAAACCAATGGTTGTAAACCAATGGTTGTAAGGCAATGGTTGTAAGGCAATGGTAGCTTTGTACAATGCGGATAAAGAAAATCTCCCTGACATCTATTAGATACAATATTCTCTGCAAGAAAGTTGCAAGAATTAAGACGTTCGTCACGTCTCAGAACGACTCCCACCAACGTCCTCTGCCTGTAAATTTCATTCTTTGCAGACTTACTACCAAATTATGGAGTGGATGGGATGAAGTGATGAAATAGTGCCATCTGAGTCGGGGTGCAAGGTGGAAGGGAACGAACTTGTTCCAGTGATGACGAACAAAAACCCTGCAACATAATAAGCAATAAGCAATATCAGAAAAAGAAATCTTAAAAGCAAGATATAAAATGCAATAAGCGATCCAATTAGCAATATCTAATAAACAATGCAATTAGCAATATCTAATAAGCAATCCAATTAGCAACATCTAATAAGCAATCCAATTAGCAATATCTAATAAACAATCCGATCTGAATATCTAATAAGAAATTTAATGAGTAAAATCCGATAAGGA
Source organism: Sepiola atlantica (assembly GCA_963556195.1). NCBI lineage: Eukaryota > Metazoa > Mollusca > Cephalopoda > Sepiida > Sepiolidae > Sepiola > Sepiola atlantica. The sequence goes on along the minus strand of OY744539.1, from coordinate 89,110,035 downwards.
ATAGCGAAAAAAATCTAAAAAGCAATATGTAAAAAGCAATATCTAATAAGCAATTTAATTAGCAATATCTAATAAGCAATCCAATTAGCAATATCTAATAAGCAATGTAATTAGCCATATCTAATAAGCAATCTACATTAGCAATATCTAATAAACTATCCAATTAGCAATATCTAATAAGCAATCCAATTAGCAATATCTAATAAGCAATCTACATTAGCAATATCTAATAATCAATCCGATCTGAATATCTAATGAGAAATTTAATAAGTAAAATCCGATAAGGAATAGCGAAAAAAATCTAAAAAGCAATATGTGAAAAGCAATATCTAATAAGCGATCTAATTAGCAATATCTAATAAGCAATCCAATTAGCAATATCTAATAAGCAATCTACATTAGCAATCTTTAATAAACTATCCAATTAGCAATATCTAATAAGCAATCCAATTAGCAATATCTAATAAGGAATCCAATTAGCAATAAGAAATAAACTATCCAATTAGCAATATCTAATAAACTATCCAATTAGCAATATCTAATAAGCAATCGAATTAGCAATATTTAATAAGCAATTCAATTAGCAATATCTAATAAACTATCCAATTAACAATATCTAATAAGCAATACAATTAGCAATATCTAATAAGCAATCCAATGAGCAATATCTAATAAAATATCCAATTAGCAATATCTAATAAGCAATCCAATTAGCAATATCTAATAAGCAATCCAATTAGCAATATCTAATAAGCAATCCAATTAGCAATATCTAATAAGCAATCCAATTAGCAATATCTAATAAGCAATCTAATTAGCAATATTTAATAAACTATCCAATTAGCAATATCTAATAAGCAACCTAATTAGCAATATCTAATGATCCATCTAATAAGCAAACTAATAACTAGGTTCACCGGCCTTGTCGAGTGTATTGTATATGTGTTCAGAGATGACCATTATGATATCAGCAGTTGATCGGGCTTGCCTAAATCCATACTGTCTGGCAGAAATAAGTTAAGCACGCGTTAACGATGTGGCGGACTATCGCTAGATTGATTAATTATTCAAAGAGTTTACCTAAGAGCAGGAAGAGACTGATGAGGCTTTATTTTTTCGGGTCAGTTCTTACACCAGAATTCTTGAAAACTGCTACAGACGCATTTTTGCAGCTATCAGCAAGACATTTTGTGTAGTTTGTAGAGGACAGGGGCCAGCTCAGCATAACATTACTTTATTACTATAGCAGGGAGAAGATCAGACGCACATGCTTCTAGAGTTGAGGATCAGTTTCGCATATACATTTACGATAAAATGATATCCAATTTTGGAAGGTGTTAACCAATTGTTTTATTGATATGGGAGTTTAATTAGGATCATTTTTTTTGGTGGTGGAGCTACTTTTTTAGGCGATTGCATGTGGTTTTATCACCTTGCTACTTAGACTTGTAGTAAGTTGTAAAAGATTGACTTAAATCTTTTAAAAGTTAGAATAACCCGAAAATGGTGGTTAATTTTACGTTTAATCTATTTCCGAGAATTATCCCACACTATTAATTCTAAAAATAATTGTTTGTCTTTTTCTGCCAAGGTATTCAGGGTGTTCACATTTAATCGCATACAAAGTAGAATCTCATTCGTTTTGGAGCGGGGGTGTATTTAGCTGAAGATTTTAATGTACAAATTTACAGTACTCCCACCAGTAAGACCTTTTCAACAAAACCTCGTCGGTCTCCCGACACTGCAAATAACTCTCCCTTTTTCACTGTGTACCTGAAGTGAAAAAAAAAACGGAATTTCTATGAGTTTCTTTCCAGGAACTTCCCACCTGTAGGACACGTTACAACGGAAATGTGTCCCTACAGACTACAACATGGTTGTTTTTAAGTCCAATCTCAACATATATCTGGAGAGTCGTCCTGTGAATTAAAATCCTTTATAGTAGTGTTCCATTATCCAACTGAAGATCTCACTAACGCTTATCCTCGGGTAGCTTTTGGCGTTGGTAAATAGGGAAAATTAGTATTAAAAATGTTACTTCATAAACGTGCAATAAAATCGCCCAGAAATGGGATATCAATTTACGTAAAATTTATTGGCTAAACTTATCCCCCACCTAAATTCTAATGCTTATTGTTTCTTTTTGTTTATTTTCTTTGTGCCAAGTTTTTTTAGCGTCTCTACACGTAATCGCCTGAAAAAAGCAGAATCTCATTTTTTTTGACACGGGAGGGGGGGGCGGGCAGATTCAGCTTAATTGACACATTTACCGAACTTTACTTCGTAACTGCTGTCATTTATTTATGTTTTTGTTTTTGTTTTTGCGATATTGATTATTGAACGTATTCAACTATCTTTTTACGCGTATGGGAAAAGGATACACGTGAATGTGAAGCGAAAAGAACATTGTCCCCTTTCGCCGCTGTGATCCCCACATATGGAAGCGTATATGTAACATAAAGTAGCTAAAATCAGCATGATCTCATTTCTTCCTTATCATATTGTAGAACGGGCAAAACTAATAATCACAACGATGCAGGCCTTCGTAGTCAACGAACCAGAGCGGCGAACTCAGAAGCGTCATGCTGATACGAATCTCATTAAAAGAGTGTTAATTGGAAGATTTCTTGAGGAAAGTTTCTCATCTGTAATATAGAATCATGTCATGTTATGCCCCGCCATCTTAGTTTGTCAACTCCGCGTTTTTCGAGTGTTTTTTACAGACACATATCAAGGTATGCTTTTACGCTTTCCCGATAATCGTATATGCTGATAATAACATAGAATGCGTTCCCGAAAACTGTATATTAAAACATGTCACGCTTGAGAATATGTTCAAATATTAATTCTAAATCTTCTCGGTAAAGAAAGAATTAATTCGACGTCTTAACATTGGGACAACATTTCGAAGTTTTGCCCGTTGGACTATAAGATATCAGACTGTCAATTTAACGCCCTAAAAATGACAAAAAACTAATAAATTAAAGATCTATTATATTCAGGACTAACAGGCTTCGCCAGCTTGCTATTGCTTCGCAATTAAATTCCTATTAATTACTTGAAATCATTGAAACGAAACTAATCCACAAAAAAAAGGCAAATCTCTATCGATGAAAAAACGAATTGATAAGAAATAGAAGCCAGAATTAATCGATAAAAAAACAAAACTAATCACTAAGGAAAAGAAGACAAAAACATCTCTCGCTTCCTTGATTCTGTTTAATAATAATAATAATAATAATAATAATAATAATAATAATAATAATAATAATAATAATAAAAATAATATTAATAATATCAATAACAATAATAATAATAATAATAATATAAATATTATTAATCATATAAATAATATTAATAATAATAACAATAATAATAATATAAATAATTATAATAATAATACCAATAATAATACTAATAATAATAATAATAATAATTATAATACCAATGATAATAATAATAATAACAATAATAATAATAATAATAATAATATCAATAACAATAATAATAATACAAATATTATTAATAATATAAATAATATTAATAATAATACCAATAATAATAATAATAATAATAATAATAATAATAATAATAATAATAACAACAACAATAATAATAATACCAATAATAGTAATAATAATAATAATAGTAATACTACTACTACTACTAATAATAATAATAATTATAATAATAATTATAATAATAATACTAATACTACTACTACTACTACTGCTACTACTACTACTACTAATAATAATAATCAGGAAATATTTTTGTGTCTATATTAAAAGTGAGAGATTTTTTCCTTTTTTATTATTATCAGATATTATTCATATATTCTTTGTACATATAATTTGCAATTTGCATACGTGAATTTTTGCTTTCTTTCTTAATATTATCAGGATTAAGCCTCATCAGTTTTATTTTAAACATAAATTTGCATACGGGATTATTTATGCGAGACAATTACACGTGCATTCACTTTTATTATAAAGATATAGATAACCTTTAGAAAAATTGCAACTTACGCTTAATATGCAATAGTTATATACAAGAAAAAAGTAACCCGTTTGGCCAGCCATTGAACTAGGATTGGATTGTTTGAACCAGGAAAAAGTGGGATTGCAACGCCAGTTAAATTTAAAAAAAATAAAACTAGAAAATCATGAATTATTATTTTCCTGCTCGCTATAACACCTTCCATCTCTTTCTCTTTCCCTTCTCTTCATCAGCTACGGGTTCAATGGTATTCCTATCTGTGGTGACATTTCTCTTTCATATATATTGGACATATACCAATCTTGGATTTTATAATTTATTTTAATTACATCTGACTGTTAATAAGAGAGACAGAGAGTGACGGAAACGAGAATAATAGACACTGTATAAAATGAACTCAGGGGAGCAAACAACATATCGTGAGAATAGGTAAGACTGATCAACAGAATTGTGGTGAAAGATGTGTCCCTTGGTGAGATAATTACAACAATTGAAATGGATAATTTTGAAACATAACTCAATCAATAAACCTAGGAATATTTTAATATGTATTTTGTAGGAGTAAATGTGTAGAAATCAAGCATTGAACAAACACATTTTGATTAACTCAGTCTTAGTATAATAATAGTAGATAGAAAGATTATACCCTTAGTAGTACAAATACATTGGTAACATTATTTTTAGTAATTCCTCATATGTAAAAGATTGAAAGTTTTGGAAGCTAGTTACGTTTCTCGTCGTTAACATCCGTTATGTAAACAGACAGACTTTGTTCTGAAGCTGACCTTAATTCGAACCGCCATCACCGGCTTGTGTCTGGTAAGTGTCACCTTACGGCTGAGTGTCTTGTTTTTACATTTTTAGTTATCAATTATCAAAGCCAAGAGTAATCTAAGGATAATAGTTAATGAGACAGAAATGATTGCTAGACGAAAGATGAGGGACACTATAGGAGTGTGGAACCATGTGTCGCGCTTCGAGGACTTTCAACTCAGACGTTAATGTGCCGTAGTTTTCTCTTCGTCTTAATATTCTCTTCGTCGTAATATTTTCATCGTCTTAATATTCTCTTCGTCTTAATATTCTCTTCGTCGTAATATTCTCTTCGTCTTAATATTCTCTTCGTCTTAATATTCTCTTCGTCGTAATATTCTCATCGTCTTAATATTCTCTTCGTCTTAATATTCTCTTCGTCGTAATATTCTCTTCGTCTTAATATTCTCTTCGTCTTAATATTCTCTTCGTCGTAATATTCTCATCGTCTTAATATTCTCTTCGTCTTAATATTCTCTTCGTCTTAATATTCTCTTCGTCGTAATATTCTGTTCGTCGTAATATTCTCTTCGTCTTAATATTCTCTTCGTCGTAATATTCTGTTCGTCGTAATATTCTGTTCGTCTTAATATTCTCTTCGTCTTAATATTCTCTTCGTCTTAATATTCTGTTCGTCTTAATATTCTGCTCGTCTTAATATTCTCTTCGTCTTAATATTCTCTTCGTCGTAATATTCTCATCGTCTTAATATTCTCTTCGTCTTAATATTCTCTTCGTCGTAATATTCTCTTCGTCTTAATATTCTCTTCGTCTTAATATTCTCGTCGTCTTAATATTCTCTTCGTCTTAATATTCTCTTCGTCTTAATATTCTCATCGTCTTAATATTCTCTTCGTCTTAATATTCTGTTCGTCGTAATATTCTCTTCGTCTTAATATTCTGTTCGTCTTTATATTCTCGTCGTCTTAATATTCTCTTCGTCTTAATATTCTGTTCGTCGTAATATTCTGTTAGTCTTAATATTCTCTTCGTCTTAATATTCTCTTCGTCTTAATATTCTGTTCGTCTTAATATTCTCTTCGTCTTAATATCCTGTTCGTCGTAATATTCTCTTCGTCTTAATATTCTCTTCGTCGTAATATTCTCATCGTCTTAATATTCTCTTCGTCTTAATATTCTCTTCGTCGTAATATTCTCTTCGTCTTAATGTTCTCATCGTCTTAATATTCTCTTCGTCTTAATATTCTGTTCGTCGTAATATTCTCTTCGTCTTAATATTCTGTTCGTCTTAATATTCTCGTCGTCTTAATATTCTGTTCGTCTTAATATTCTCTCCGTATTAATATTCTTTTTGTCTTAATATTCTGTCTGTCTTAATATTCTCTTCGTCTTAATATTCTGTTCGTCTTAATATTCTCTTCGTCTTAATATTCTGTTCGTCGTAATATTCTGTTCGTCTTAATATTCTGTTCGTCTTAATATTCTCTTCTTGGCGATCGCCAATAGCGCGTGCATTGGTTTACAAGTATGCAGAATCAAAACAACGCGGACTCACAAGAAAAAAGCAAACTCAAATACATGGTGTATATGTCAGTTATGCTGTGTGTGTGTGTACGTGTGTGTGTGCCACTATCGAAAACAATGACCTCGAAACGCTAGCGTGTACATCTTAGTCAAGTTCCAGTGTGCTTCAAGCCATCATTGTCATTGGATCGTAGCTCATCTCATCATCTGCTCAATCCGAACTGCTCATCTACTTCGATCTGCTCGTCTACTCCGATAGCTTTCGAGCTCTCACTTACTTCTCGGATAAAACACTTTCTGCACCGGTCTGCTCTAAGCCAAACTCTGACTGTTAAATCAGTTTCGATCGGAAAGCCTAAACGACCGCTCTTTGTCGCAGTCAGGGTTTTAATGACACGGCCCGTTTGTGCTTCGCACCTGACAGCTCAGTTACTGGATCCAGAACTAGATCATCATCAGGAGAGGTTCAATAGATTTTGACGGCTTCTCCATCGCTTGTTCACTTACGATTACTGAGTCACTTTACATGTCGACATTCTTAGCTGTGGGGTCTTGATTTGCCCAACTTGTCATTTATTATATAAATTACAAAACAAGAAATCATACAATCATATAACATAAATTAGAACAAATTATACATCTATATTACATAAGTAACAACAAATCATACATTAATATCACATCATTTACGAAACAGCAGAGGCATGACAGGCAACCGAAAACAGGAAAAATAAGACAAAAACTGAAAACAAGATGTATTTAACCCTTTCACCAGTTGAACAGTAAATTTAGTACCTGCTACAAAATTAATATACTAACAAAGCAATTCCTTTTTGGACAGACTCCTGGTCACTGATACTTGCTTCACATACCAGAGAAGGGAAATAAAAAAAACAGGTGGATTTTAACTTACCTTCCCCAAGAGGCTTTTAAATTACCTCTCATATTACCAGGCTTTCCACCATTTTGTTTTATTCCCACCCCAAATTAAGAGGAAGGATTTGTTTCACTTCCGAGCAAGAGGACTTTATGAACCCCTCTCATTTTGTAATGTATGCCGCCATTTTGTATTCTCACATCTTCAAAGGGGAAAAACATCAGGATGAACTTTTTCATCTTCTACCAAGAGAACCTTATCTAAACTGTTCAGGCATTCTGCCATTTTTTACAAACAATAAAACAAACCTCTTGCACACTTTTACACTGGCAGACATGAAGCAATTTTCTTTTCGCAACAACAATTCAACTGTTGACATTTTGCAGTTTCCATTTTTTTACAAACTATAAACACAACCTCTTGCACACTTTTACACTGGCAGACATGAAGCAATTTTCTTTTCGCAACAACAGGTCAACAATTGACATTTTGCAGTTTCCATTTTTTTACAAACTATAAAACCAACCTCTTGCACACTTTTACACTGGCAGACATGAAGCAATTTTCTTTTCGCAACAACAATTCAACTGTTGACATTTTGCAGTTTCCAATTTTTTACAACACGTAAACAGAACCGATGAGACAAACACTATCGGTACTCAGTGATATATATATATATATATATATATATATATATATATATATATATATATATATATATACGCGTTATGTACCCACGTGATTTCTTTTGGTCATAACTTCAATACACAGAGGGCGATTTGCGATTTTAATATAATGTGTATATACACACCACTAAACTCCGTCGTCTCATAGAATCATGTTTAATCCTACGTCATAATAACACAATTATTCAAAGACCAGGGGTTTATAATATCTCTACATCATTTGCCAAATCGATTCTAATCGAAATGAACCTAAATCAATATGATAACGGATAACCTCTACAACTTTGAGTCAGTCTTCCTCCTCCTCCTCCTTCTTTGTTTAATTCCTAGCTGTCATTCATTTTAAATTACTACTAATCTTCCTTCACAACTTACAGCGTTTTTGATCGGCTTTTACATGCTAACCGCTGATTTTTCTTTTTCTTTTTCTTTCTGCTGTTTATTACACGTGACTATATATTTTTTCCGAATTGCGTTCTTTGTATAAATTTGAAAACTTTTCTGTTTTTAATTAAAGTTCTGCTACCAACTGATGATGATTGTATTAACAATTGAAATATTTTGGTAGAACTATTCAATATGTGTTATTGAGTTTATTTTTGCTAGTTGTTGATTTGCTTATCCTTTATTCCATTTTTTATTTTCACACACACACACACACACACACACATATATATATATATATATATATATATATATATATATATATATATTATATACAAATATCGGGTTCTTACGGCTTTATTGTACCGGTTCAACCGAAAATACAACGCAATGTTTTAATTTCGTTTTTGAATGTTTGAGATGAAGATTGATAATTTGTATCATTTGTATTATTTGGACTACTGTTCTTGATCGAGTGTTATTCTTGCTACGTCCAGCCGATGTAACCTCTTACCTTCTTCAGATGTATCTTGTCAAACTCGAGAATCTTTCTGTTGAACTCGGGAATCTGTATGGGATTTAGAACGAAACCCTGTATTTCATCCACGGGAATGGATACTAAAAATACAATTGCGAATTACTTAAAACTTCTACCCGGTCATGGCTGACGGAACGTGAACAAGCTACCATCCCCCCGTGGATAAAATAAAACTGTTTATATCTTGGGTGTTTTTTATCACAACGTTTCGGCCGATGTAACCTCCGACCTACTTCAGGTGTACCTTGTCGAACTCGGGAATCTTTCTGTTGAACTCGGGAATCTGTATGGGATTTAGAACGAAACCCTGTATTTCATCCACGGGAATGGATACTAAAAATACAACTGCGAATTACTTAAAACTTCTACCCGGTCATGGCTGACGGAACGTGAACAAGCTAACCCTAACCCTAACTCTAACCCTAACTCTAACCCCATCGATTAAATAAAGGGTTCCGTTCGAAATTGCGTACAGATTCTCGAGTTCGACTGAAAAATTCCACAGTTAGACAAGATACACCTGAAGAAGGTCGGAGTTTACATAGGTCGAAACGTTGTAGAGATAACACTCAATATGAGATTAGTATTCCGAATATTCCAAATAATACAGTTTTTATTTTTTGTTTTTGTCTAACAGAACCGAAGAAACAAAATGATATCTTTGCACACACACACACACACACACACACACACACACACACACACACACACACATATATATATATATATATATATATATATCCTCTAATTTCTTGGGTCCAACTTGTACCGGGAAAATCGCAACCGTTGTTCAGACAGTGCCACGGCCTCTGGTCAGTTGATACTTATAATTTACTTCATGTGTTTTGGTTCACAATTCCCTGTATTAACTAACATTTCACCCTCCTCGATACCGCCGTCTCTCGGACATCTATCTGACATTGTCTACTATGAATTATTACACTTAACACTATGATTATCATTAAAACATTTATTTCCATTGATAACCAATGAAGAATATGTTGGGCCTCTGCTAAAATATCTCAAATACCCTAACCTCCTTTGAACCTCTTCCCCACTAATAGCCTATGATAGTGGACACTATCATTCATGATCATTTGCATGTGCATAAGGTGTCTGCCAGATGGATTCTCAGGTTGCTCACACCTTTCCAGAAGCAAGAACGCGTCGAGTGCTCGAGGATGAATTGGGAGTTGTACCAAGAAGATGAGTCAAAGTTTTTCAAAAGACTGATTACATAGGATTAAACTTGTGTCCATCACTATGATCCAGAGACGAAAGCCCAGTCAATGCAGTGGAAGCACTTGGACTCACCACCTCCAAAGAAGGCAAGGGTCCAGCCCTCCGCTGGCAAGGTCATGCTCATAGTCTTCTGGGACCAGGACGGAGTAGTGATGACAGATTTCGTGGCAAAGGGTACCACAGTTACAGGAGCCTATAACGCTTCACGTTTGATGACATTAAGAGAAGCTATCAAAATCAAGAGGCGGGGCAAGATCAGCAAAGGTATCCTCCTCCTGCAGGACAACGCTCCGGTCCACAACTCGCATGTCGCCAGATCAGAAGCACGGGCGTGTGGCTATGAAATCCTCCCCCATCTCCCTTACCCTCTGACGTTCATCTCATCCCAGCCATGAAGTTGTTTTCGAAATGGAAAGCGTTTCTCAGATGATGCAGCCTTGATTTCTGAAGTTACGACGTAGTTGGAGGATCAACCTGGGGTGTTCTACAAAAACGGTGTCCAGCGCTGCATAAAACGGCGAGGGAAATGAATAACGCGATTGTGTTAGGGTTTAGGTTTAGGGTAACAGCTGTTTGAAAACTGTTTTTGTGTACTGGTTGTGTTAGGGTTTAGGTTTAGGGTTACAGCTGTTTGAAAACTGTTTTTGTGTACTGGTTGTGTTAGGGTTTAGGTTTAGGGTTACAGCTGTTTGAAAACTGTTTTTGTGTACTGGTTGTGTTAGGGTTTAGGTTTAGGGTTACAGCTGTTTGAAAACTGTTTTTGTGTACTGGTTGTGTTAGGGTTTAGGTTTAGGGTTACAGCTGTTTGAAAACTGTTTTTGTGTACTGGTTGTGTTAGGGTTAAGTTTAGGGTTACAGCTGTTTGAAAACTGTTTTTGTGTACTGGTTGTGTTAGGGTTAAGTTTAGGGTTACAGCTGTTTGAAAACTGTTTTTGTGTACTGGTTGTGTTAGGGTTAAGTTTAGGGTTACAGCTGTTTGAAAACTGTTTTTGTGTACTGGTTGTGTTAGGGTTTAGGTTTAGGGTTACAGCTGTTTGAAAACTGTTTTTGTGTACTGGTTGTGTTAGGGTTTAGGTTTAGGGTTACAGCTGTTTGAAAACTGTTTTTGTGTACTGGTTGTGTTAGGGTTTAGGTTTAGGGTTACAGCTGTTTGAAAACTGTTTTTGTGTACTGGTTGTGTTAGGGTTTAGGTTTAGGGTTACAGCTGTTTGAAAACTGTTTTTGTGTACTGGTTGTGTTAGGGTTTAGGTTTAGGGTTACAGCTGTTTGAAAACTGTTTTTGTGTACTGGTTGTGTTAGGGTTTAGGTTTAGGGTTACAGCTGTTTGAAAACTGTTTTTGTGTACTGGTTGTGTTAGGGTTTAGGTTTAGGGTTACAGCTGTTTGAAAACTGTTTTTGTGTACTGGTTGTGTTAGGGTTTAGGTTTAGGGTTACAGCTGTTTGAAAACTGTTTTTGTGTACTGGTTGTGTTAGGGTTTAGGTTTAGGGTTACAGCTGTTTGAAAACTGTTTTTGTGTACTGGTTGTGTTAGGGTTTAGGTTTAGGGTTACAGCTGTTTGAAAACTGTTTTTGTGTACTGGTTGTGTTAGGGTTTAGGTTTAGGGTTACAGCTGTTTGAAAACTGTTTTTGTGTACTGGTTGTGTTAGGGTTTAGGTTTAGGGTTACAGCTGTTTGAAAACTGTTTTTGTGTACTGGTTGTGTTAGGGTTTAGGTTTAGGGTTACAGCTGTTTGAAAACTGTTTTTGTGTACTGGTTGTGTTAGGGTTTAGGTTTAGGGTTACAGCTGTTTGAAAACTGTTTTTGTGTACTGGTTGTGTTAGGGTTTAGGTTTAGGGTTACAGCTGTTTGAAAACTGTTTTTGTGTACTGGTTGTGTTAGGGTTTAGGTTTAGGGTTACAGCTGTTTGAAAACTGTTTTTGTGTACTGGTTGTGTTAGGGTTTAGGTTTAGGGTTACAGCTGTTTGAAAACTGTTTTTGTGTACTGGTTGTGTTAGGGTTTAGGTTTAGGGTTACAGCTGTTTGAAAACTGTTTTTGTGTACTGGTTGTGTTAGGGTTTAGGTTTAGGGTTACAGCTGTTTGAAAACTGTTTTTGTGTACTGGTTGTGTTAGGGTTAAGTTTAGGGTTACAGCTGTTTGAAAACTGTTTTTGTGTACTGGTTGTGTTAGGGTTTAGGTTTAGGGTTACAGCTGTTTGAAAACTGTTTTTGTGTACTGGTTGTGTTAGGGTTTAGGTTTAGGGTTACAGCTGTTTGAAAACTGTTTTTGTGTACTGGTTGTGTTAGGGTTAAGGTTTAGGGTTACAGCTGTTTGAAAACTGTTTTTGTGTACTGGTTGTGTTAGGGTTAAGTTTAGGGTTACAGCTGTTTGAAAACTGTTTTTGTGTACTGGTTGTGTTAGGGTTTAGGTTTAGGGTTACAGCTGTTTGAAAACTGTTTTTGTGTACTGGTTGTGTTAGGGTTTAGGTTTAGGGTTACAGCTGTTTGAAAACTGTTTTTGTGTACTGGTTGTGTTAGGGTTTAGGTTTAGGGTTACAGCTGTTTGAAAACTGTTTTTGTGTACTGGTTGTGTTAGGGTTTAGGTTTAGGGTTACAGCTGTTTGAAAACTGTTTTTGTGTACTGGTTGTGTTAGGGTTAAGTTTAGGGTTACAGCTGTTTGAAAACTGTTTTTGTGTACTGGTTGTGTTAGGGTTTAGGTTTAGGGTTACAGCTGTTTGAAAACTGTTTTTGTGTACTGGTTGTGTTAGGGTTTAGGTTTAGGGTTACAGCTGTTTGAAAACTGTTTTTGTGTACTGGTTGTGTTAGGGTTAAGTTTAGGGTTACAGCTGTTTGAAAACTGTTTTTGTGTACTGGTTGTGTTAGGGTTAAGTTTAGGGTTACAGCTGTTTGAAAACTGTTTTTGTGTACTGGTTGTGTTAGGGTTAAGTTTAGGGTACCAGCTGTTTGAAAACTGTTTTTGTGTACTGGTTGTGTTAGGGTTAAGTTTAGGGTTACAGCTGTTTGAAAACTGTTTTTGTGTACTGGTTGTGTTAGGGTTAAGTTTAGGGTTACAGCTGTTTGAAAACTGTTTTTGTGTACTGGTTGTGTTAGGGTTAAGTTTCGGGTTACAGCTGTTTGAAAACTGTTTTTGTGTACTGGTTGTGTTAGGGTTTAGGTTTAGGGTTACAGCTGTTTGAAAACTGTTTTTGTGTACTGGTTGTGTTAGGGTTTAGGTTTAGGGTTACAGCTGTTTGAAAACTGTTTTTGTGTACTGGTTGTGTTAGGGTTAAGTTTAGGGTTACAGCTGTTTGAAAACTGTTTTTGTGTACTGGTTGTGTTAGGGTTAAGTTTAGGGTTACAGCTGTTTGAAAACTGTTTTTGTGTACTGGTTGTGTTAGGGTTAAGTTTAGGGTTACAGCTGTTTGAAAACTGTTTTTGTGTACTGGTTGTGTTAGGGTTAAGTTTAGGGTTACAGCTGTTTGAAAACTGTTTTTGTGTACTGGTTGTGTTAGGGTTAAGTTTAGGGTTACAGCTGTTTGAAAACTGTTTTTGTGTACTGGTTGTGTTAGGGTTTAGGTGTAGGGTTACAGCTGTTTGAAAACTGTTTTTGTGTACTGGTTGTGTTAGGGTTAAGTTTAGGGTTACAGCTGTTTGAAAACTGTTTTTGTGTACTGGTTGTGTTAGGGTTTAGGTTTAGGGTTACAGCTGTTTGAAAACTGTTTTTGTGTACTGGTTGTGTTAGGGTTTAGGTTTAGGGTTACAGCTGTTTGAAAACTGTTTTTGTGTACTGGTTGTGTTAGGGTTAAGTTTAGGGTTACAGCTGTTTGAAAACTGTTTTTGTGTACTGGTTGTGTTAGGGTTAAGTTTAGGGTTACAGCTGTTTGAAAACTGTTTTTGTGTACTGGTTGTGTTAGGGTTAAGTTTAGGGTTACAGCTGTTTGAAAACTGTTTTTGTGTACTGGTTGTGTTAGGGTTAAGTTTAGGGTTACAGCTGTTTGAAAACTGTTTTTGTGTACTGGTTGTGTTAGGGTTAAGTTTAGGGTTACAGCTGTTTGAAAACTGTTTTTGTGTACTGGTTGTGTTAGGGTTAAGTTTCGGGTTACAGCTGTTTGAAAACTGTTTTTGTGTACTGGTTGTGTTAGGGTTTAGGTTTAGGGTTACAGCTGTTTGAAAACTGTTTTTGTGTACTGGTTGTGTTAGGGTTTAGGTTTAGGGTTACAGCTGTTTGAAAACTGTTTTTGTGTACTGGTTGTGTTAGGGTTAAGTTTAGGGTTACAGCTGTTTGAAAACTGTTTTTGTGTACTGGTTGTGTTAGGGTTAAGTTTAGGGTTACAGCTGTTTGAAAACTGTTTTTGTGTACTGGTTGTGTTAGGGTTAAGTTTAGGGTTACAGCTGTTTGAAAACTGTTTTTGTGTACTGGTTGTGTTAGGGTTAAGTTTAGGGTTACAGCTGTTTGAAAACTGTTTTTGTGTACTGGTTGTGTTAGGGTTAAGTTTAGGGTTACAGCTTTTTGAAAACTGTTTTTGTGTACTGGTTGTGTTAGGGTTAAGTTTAGGGTTACAGCTGTTTGAAAACTGTTTTTGTGTACTGGTTGTGTTAGGGTTAAGTTTAGGGTTACAGCTGTTTGAAAACTGTTTTTGTGTACTGGTTGTGTTAGGGTTTAGGTTTAGGGTTACAGCTGTTTGAAAACTGTTTTTGTGTACTGGTTGTGTTAGGGTTTCGGTTTAGGGTTACAGCTGTTTGAAAACTGTTTTTGTGTACTGGTTGTGTTAGGGTTAAGTTTAGGGTTACAGCTGTTTGAAAACTGTTTTTGTGTACTGGTTGTGTTAGGGTTAAGTTTAGGGTTACAGCTGTTTGAAAACTGTTTTTGTGTACTGGTTGTGTTAGGGTTAAGTTTAGGGTTACAGCTGTTTTAAAACTGTTTTTGTGTACTGGTTGTGTTAGGGTTTAGGTTTAGGGTTACAGCTGTTTGAAAACTGTTTTTGTGTACTGGTTGTGTTAGGGTTTAGGTTTAGGGTTACAGCTGTTTGAAAACTGTTTTTGTGTACTGGTTGTGTTAGGGTTTAGGTTTAGGGTTACAGCTGTTTGAAAACTGTTTTTGTGTACTGGTTGTGTTAGGGTTTAGGTTTAGGGTTACAGCTGTTTGAAAACTGTTTTTGTGTACTGGTTGTGTTAGGGTTTAGGTTTAGGGTTACAGCTGTTTGAAAACTGTTTTTGTGTACTGGTTGTGTTAGGGTTTAGGTTTAGGGTTACAGCTGTTTGAAAACTGTTTTTGTGTACTGGTTGTGTTAGGGTTAAGTTTAGGGTTACAGCTGTTTGAAAACTGTTTTTGTGTACTGGTTGTGTTAGGGTTAAGTTTAGGGTTACAGCTGTTTGAAAACTGTTTTTGTGTACTGGTTGTGTTAGGGTTAAGTTTAGGGTTACAGCTGTTTGAAAACTGTTTTTGTGTACTGGTTGTGTTAGGGTTAAGTTTAGGGTTACAGCTGTTTGAAAACTGTTTTTGTGTACTGGTTGTGTTAGGGTTTAGGTTTAGGGTTACAGCTGTTTGAAAACTGTTTTTGTGTACTGGTTGTGTTAGGGTTTAGGTTTAGGGTTACAGCTGTTTGAAAACTGTTTTTGTGTACTGGTTGTGTTAGGGTTTAGGTTTAGGGTTACAGCTGTTTGAAAACTGTTTTTGTGTACTGGTTGTGTTAGGGTTTAGGTTTAGGGTTACAGCTGTTTGAAAACTGTTTTTGTGTACTGGTTGTGTTAGGGTTTAGGTTTAGGGTTACAGCTGTTTGAAAACTGTTTTTGTGTACTGGTTGTGTTAGGGTTTAGGTTTAGGGTTACAGCTGTTTGAAAACTGTTTTTGTGTACTGGTTGTGTTAGGGTTTAGGTTTAGGGTTACAGCTGTTTGAAAACTGTTTTTGTGTACTGGTTGTGTTAGGGTTTAGGTTTAGGGTTACAGCTGTTTGAAAACTGTTTTTGTGTACTGGTTGTGTTAGGGTTAAGTTTAGGGTTACAGCTGTTTGAAAACTGTTTTTGTGTACTGGTTGTGTTAGGGTTAAGTTTAGGGTTACAGCTGTTTGAAAACTGTTTTTGTGTACTGGTTGTGTTAGGGTTAAGTTTAGGGTTACAGCTGTTTGAAAACTGTTTTTGTGTACTGGTTGTGTTAGGGTTAAGTTTAGGGTTACAGCTGTTTGAAAACTGTTTTTGTGTACTGGTTGTGTTAGGGTTAAGTTTAGGGTTACAGCTGTTTGAAAACTGTTTTTGTGTACTGGTTGTGTTAGGGTTAAGTTTAGGGTTACAGCTGTTTGAAAACTGTTTTTGTGTACTGGTTGTGTTAGGGTTAAGTTTAGGGTTACAGCTGTTTGAAAACTGTTTTTGTGTACTGGTTGTGTTAGGGTTAAGTTTAGGGTTACAGCTGTTTGAAAACTGTTTTTGTGTACTGGTTGTGTTAGGGTTAAGTTTAGGGTTACAGCTGTTTGAAAACTGTTTTTGTGTACTGGTTGTGTTAGGGTTAAGTTTAGGGTTACAGCTGTTTGAAAACTGTTTTTGTGTACTGGTTGTGTTAGGGTTAAGTTTAGGGTTACAGCTGTTTGAAAACTGTTTTTGTGTACTGGTTGTGTTAGGGTTAAGTTTAGGGTTACAGCTGTTTGAAAACTGTTTTTGTGTACTGGTTGTGTTAGGGTTAAGTTTAGGGTTACAGCTGTTTGAAAACTGTTTTTGTGTACTGGTTGTGTTAGGGTTAAGTTTAGTGTTACAGCTGTTTGAAAACTGTTTTTGTGTACTGGTTGTGTTAGGGTTTAGGTTTAGGGTTACAGCTGTTTGAAAACTGTTTTTGTGTACTGGTTGTGTTAGGGTTTAGGTTTAGGGTTACAGCTGTTTGAAAACTGTTTTGTGTACTGGTTGTGTTAGGGTTTAGGTTTAGGGTTACAGCTGTTTGAAAACTGTTTTTGTGTACTGGTTGTGTTAGGGTTTAGGTTTAGGGTTACAGCTGTTTGAAAACTGTTTTTGTGTACTGGTTGTGTTAGGGTTAAGTTTAGGGTTACAGCTGTTTGAAAACTGTTTTTGTGTACTGGTTGTGTTAGGGTTAAGTTTAGGGTTACAGCTGTTTGAAAACTGTTTTTGTGTACTGGTTGTGTTAGGGTTAAGTTTAGGGTTACAGCTGTTTGAAAACTGTTTTTGTGTACTGGTTGTGTTAGGGTTAAGTTTAGGGTTACAGCTGTTTGAAAACTGTTTTGTGTACTGGTTGTGTTAGGGTTAAGTTTAGGGTTACAGCTGTTTGAAAACTGTTTTTGTGTACTGGTTGTGTTAGGGTTAAGTTTAGGGTTACAGCTGTTTGAAAACTGTTTTTGTGTACTGGTTGTGTTAGGGTTAAGTTTAGGGTTACAGCTGTTTGAAAACTGTTTTTGTGTACTGGTTGTGTTAGGGTTAAGTTTAGGGTTACAGCTGTTTGAAAACTGTTTTTGTGTACTGGTTGTGTTAGGGTTAAGTTTAGGGTTACAGCTGTTTGAAAACTGTTTTTGTGTACTGGTTGTGTTAGGGTTAAGTTTAGGGTTACAGCTGTTTGAAAACTGTTTTTGTGTACTGGTTGTGTTAGGGTTAAGTTTAGGGTTACAGCTGTTTGAAAACTGTTTTTGTGTACTGGTTGTGTTAGGGTTAAGTTTAGGGTTACAGCTGTTTGAAAACTGTTTTTGTGTACTGGTTGTGTTAGGGTTAAGTTTAGGGTTACAGCTGTTTGAAAACTGTTTTTGTGTACTGGTTGTGTTAGGGTTAAGTTTAGTGTTACAGCTGTTTGAAAACTGTTTTTGTGTACTGGTTGTGTTAGGGTTAAGTTTAGGGTTACAGCTGTTTGAAAACTGTTTTTGTGTACTGGTTGTGTTAGGGTTAAGTTTAGGGTTACAGCTGTTTGAAAACTGTTTTTGTGTACTGGTTGTGTTAGGGTTAAGTTTAGGGTTACAGCTGTTTGAAAACTGTTTTTGTGTACTGGTTGTGTTAGGGTTTAGGTTTAGGGTTACAGCTGTTTGAAAACTGTTTTTGTGTACTGGTTGTGTTAGGGTTTAGGTTTAGGGTTACAGCTGTTTGAAAACTGTTTTTGTGTACTGGTTGTGTTAGGGTTTAGGTTTAGGGTTACAGCTGTTTGAAAACTGTTTTTGTGTACTGGTTGTGTTAGGGTTTAGGTTTAGGGTTACAGCTGTTTGAAAACTGTTTTTGTGTACTGGTTGTGTTAGGGTTTAGGTTTAGGGTTACAGCTGTTTGAAAACTGTTTTTGTGTACTGGTTGTGTTAGGGTTTAGGTTTAGGGTTACAGCTGTTTGAAAACTGTTTTTGTGTACTGGTTGTGTTAGGGTTTAGGTTTAGGGTTACAGCTGTTTGAAAACTGTTTTTGTGTACTGGTTGTGTTAGGGTTTAGGTTTAGGGTTACAGCTGTTTGAAAACTGTTTTTGTGTACTGGTTGTGTTAGGGTTAAGTTTAGGGTTACAGCTGTTTGAAAACTGTTTTTGTGTACTGGTTGTGTTAGGGTTTAGGTTTAGGGTTACAGCTGTTTGAAAACTGTTTTTGTGTACTGGTTGTGTTAGGGTTAAGTTTAGGGTTACAGCTGTTTGAAAACTGTTTTTGTGTACTGGTTGTGTTAGGGTTAAGTTTAGGGTTACAGCTGTTTGAAAACTGTTTTTGTGTACTGGTTGTGTTAGGGTTAAGTTTAGGGTTACAGCTGTTTGAAAACTGTTTTTGTGTACTGGTTGTGTTAGGGTTAAGTTTAGGGTTACAGCTGTTTGAAAACTGTTTTTGTGTACTGGTTGTGTTAGGGTTAAGTTTAGGGTTACAGCTGTTTGAAAACTGTTTTTGTGTACTGGTTGTGTTAGGGTTAAGTTTAGGGGTACAGCTGTTTGAAAACTGTTTTTGTGTACTGGTTGTGTTAGGGTTAAGTTTAGGGTTACAGCTGTTTGAAAACTGTTTTTGTGTACTGGTTGTGTTAGGGTTAAGTTTAGGGTTACAGCTGTTTGAAAACTGTTTTTGTGTACTGGTTGTGATAGGGTTAAGTTTAGGGTTACAGCTGTTTGAAAACTGTTTTTGTGTACTGGTTGTGTTAGGGTTAAGTTTAGGGTTACAGCTGTTTGAAAACTGTTTTTGTGTACTGGTTGTGTTAGGGTTAAGTTTAGGGTTACAGCTGTTTGAAAACTGTTTTTGTGTACTGGTTGTGTTAGGGTTAAGTTTAGTGTTACAGCTGTTTGAAAACTGTTTTTGTGTACTGGTTGTGTTAGGGTTAAGTTTAGGGTTACAGCTGTTTGAAAACTGTTTTTGTGTACTGGTTGTGTTAGGGTTAAGTTTAGGGTTACAGCTGTTTGAAAACTGTTTTAGTGTACTGGTTGTGTTAGGGTTAAGTTTAGGGTTACAGCTGTTTGAAAACTGTTTTTGTGTACTGGTTGTGTTAGGGTGAAGTTTAGGGTTACAGCTGTTTGAAAACTGTTTTTGTGTACTGGTTGTGTTAGGGTTAAGTTTAGGGTTACAGCTGTTTGAAAACTGTTTTTGTGTACTGGTTGTGTTAGGGTTAAGTTTAGGGTTACAGCTGTTTGAAAACTGTTTTTGTGTACTGGTTGTGTTAGGGTTAAGTTTAGGGTTACAGCTGTTTGAAAACTGTTTTTGTGTACTGGTTGTGTTAGGGTTAAGTTTAGGGTTACAGCTGTTTGAAAACTGTTTTTGTGTACTGGTTGTGTTAGGGTTAAGTTTAGGGTTACAGCGGTTTGAAAACTGTTTTTGTGTACTGGTTGTGTTAGGGTTAAGTTTAGGGTTACAGCTGTTTGAAAACTGTTTTTGTGTACTGGTTGTGTTAGGGTTAAGTTTAGGGTTACAGCTGTTTGAAAACTGTTTTTGTGTACTGGTTGTGTTAGGGTTAAGTTTAGGGTTACAGCTGTTTGAAAACTGTTTTTGTGTACTGGTTGTGTTAGGGTTAAGTTTAGGGTTACAGCTGTTTGAAAACTGTTTTTGTGTACTGGTTGTGTTAGGGTTAAGTTTAGTGTTACAGCTGTTTGAAAACTGTTTTTGTGTACTGGTTGTGTTAGGGTTAAGTTTAGGGTTACAGCTGTTTGAAAACTGTTTTTGTGTACTGGTTGTGTTAGGGTTAAGTTTAGGGTTACAGCTGTTTGAAAACTGTTTTTGTGTACTGGTTGTGTTAGGGTTAAGTTTAGGGTTACAGCTGTTTGAAAACTGTTTTTGTGTACTGGTTGTGTTAGGGTTAAGTTTAGGGTTACAGCTGTTTGAAAACTGTCTTTGTGTACTGGTTGTGTTAGGGTTAAGTTTAGGGTTACAGCTGTTTGAAAACTGTTTTTGTGTACTGGTTGTGTTAGGGTTAAGTTTAGGGTTACAGCTGTTTGAAAACTGTTTTTGTGTACTGGTTGTGTTAGGGTTAAGTTTAGGGTTACAGCTGTTTGAAAACTGTTTTTGTGTACTGGTTGTGTTAGGGTTAAGTTTAGGGTTACAGCTGTTTGAAAACTGTTTTTGTGTACTGGTTGTGTTAGGGTTAAGTTTAGGGTTACAGCTGTTTGAAAACTGTTTTTGTGTACTGGTTGTGTTAGGGTTAAGTTTAGGGTTACAGCTGTTTGAAAACTGTTTTTGTGTACTGGTTGTGTTAGGGTTAAGTTTAGGGTTACAGCTGTTTGAAAACTGTTTTTGTGTACTGGTTGTGTTAGGGTTAAGTTTAGGGTTACAGCTGTTTGAAAACTGTTTTTGTGTACTGGTTGTGTTAGGGTTAAGTTTAGGGTTACAGCTGTTTGAAAACTGTTTTTGTGTACTGGTTGTGTTAGGGTTAAGTTTAGGGTTACAGCTGTTTGAAAACTGTTTTTGTGTACTGGTTGTGTTAGGGTTAAGTTTAGGGTTACAGCTATTTGAAAACTGTTCTTGTGTACTGGTTGTGTTAGGGTTAGGTTTAGGATTACAGCTGTTTGAAAAGTGTACTTGTGTTCTGGTTGTGTTAGGGTTTAGGTTTAGGGTTACAGCTGTTTGAAAAGTGTTCTTGTGTTCTGGTTGTGTTAGGGTTTAGGTTTAGGGTTACAGCTGTTTGAAAACTGTTCTTGTGTACTGGTTGTGTTAGGGTTTAGGTTTAGGGTTACAGCTGTTTGAAAAGTGTTCTTGTGTTCTGGTTGTGTTAGGGTTAGGTTTAGGATTACAGCTGTTTGTAAAACTGTTCTTGTGTACTTGTTGTTTTAGGGTTTGGTTTAGGGTTACAGCTGTTTGAAAACTGTTCTTGTGTACTGGTTGTTTTAGGGTTAGGTTTAGGGTTACAGCTGTTTGAAAAGTGTTCTTGTGTTCTGGTTGTGTTAGGGTTTAGGTTTAGGGTTACAGCTGTTTGAAAACTGTTCTTGTGTACTGGTTGTGTTAAGGTTAGGTTTAGGGTTACAGCTGTTTGAAAACTGTTCTTGTGTACTGGTTGTGTTAGGGTTAGGTTTAGGATTACAGCTGTTTTAAAAGTGTACTTGTGTTCTGGTTGTGTTAGGGTTTAGGTTTAGGGTTACAGCTGTTTGAAAAGTGTTCTTGTGTTCTGGTTGTGTTAAGGTTTAGGTTTAGGGTTACAGCTGTTTGAAAACTGTTCTTGTGCACTGGTTCTGTTGCTGGCCGAAAGCAATTTGCCCTTTCGAGAGATTCAACCAGCTGACAGCGATGATAGAAATTCATTTTTGTTATTGAACGCGATTAATTTCTTCCAAAACTTATCGGCTGCTTGCTGTAGCCTGATTGTCTAATGCCTGCTGCAACTTGATTGGTTAATAGTTTCGTCAACCTTCGGGCGCTTCCGAGACCTGCTCAAACGTTGACGACGCCAAGTCACAGACACATGGTGCGTTCCCTATAAGAGTACCCAGATTTCTTTAGTAGTATTTTTTTGTGGGGGGGGGGGTGTCACTCTATATATTATTCAAATCAGATGATAAAAAAGACAAAGTTATTTCGTTCTTACTAAAGAAAATAAGAATACAACTCTAAGGGTAATCTACGTAAGTTGGTATTTCTTCCACCATATTTCTGATAGAGTAAAAGTAGTTCAAGGTAGCTACACGTCTTTAATATTATTGCTATGAATTCAACATATGTTTTTATTATTTCATTTTACGACCAATAATTCTTCTGGCGAAATAAGTTATTAGATGAATATTTCTAGATTCAGAATGTCAGTTTAATATCATGCTTAATATAAAATATATTGTGTATCTTTCTTAAATAATTTATTCGTGACAATACAATATAAAGATGATTATCAATTTACACTGGAAAAATCATTCGTGCTGTCATTTATTTGTTCTCGAGTAATTCATAAAAGTAATATTGATAAAGAAACTAATATTTCTTTTACTAGCATGGCTAACAGGTGTTGCCCGGGAGCATGGACAACACAATAGAAGAGTTAAAAAGTGTGTATCAGTTTTCTTTTAAAACTTCTCACTCTCCCACTAGCTCTCACTCTCTCCTGTCTACCCCCTGTCTACCCCCTCTCTCTCTACCCCCTCTCTACCCCCTCTCTCTCTACCCCCTCTCTCTCTCTCTACCCCCTCTCTCTCTATATCCCCTTTCTCACTCTCTACCCCTCCATATCTATCCCCCCTCTCTCTCTCTCTCTCTACTCTCTCTCTACCCCCTCTCTCTCTCTACTCTCTACTCTCTCTCTACCCCTTCTCTTTCTACCCCCTCTCTCTCTACCCCTATCTCTCTACCCCCTCTCTCTCTACCCCCTGTATATCTATCCTCCCTCTCCTTCCCTTCTCTCTTCCTCTCCCATCTCTCCCCCTATTTCTTCCACTTCTCTCTCTCTCTACTCCCCCCTCTCTCTACCCCCTCTCTCTTTACCCCCTCTCTCTTTACCCCCTCTCTCTACCCCCTTCTTCTCTGTACCCCATCTCTCTCTCTACCCTCTCTCTTTACCCCCTCTCCCTTTACCCCCTCTCTCTCTACCCCCTCTCTCTCTACTCCCTCTCTCTACACCCTCTCTCTATATACACCTCTCTCTCGACCCTCTCTCTCTACCCTCTTTCTCTCTACTTCTCTCTCTGTACACCCTCTGTCTCTACCCCCTCTCTCTCTAACCCCTCTCTCTCTACCCCCTCTCTCTCTACCCCTCTATATCTATCCTCTTTTTTTTCCTTCTCTCTCCCTCTCCCATCTCTTCCCCCATTTCATTCACTTATCTAGCTCCTATATATCGCCTCTCACCCCTCTCTCTCTCTCTCTCTCTCTATGACCACCTCTCTAGCTTTTTATGGCAACTGGAAGAAAATCCTCGACGAATTATTACATATACAATACTACTACTACTACTCATACTACTACTATTGCTCCCCCTAGTATTGCTACTACTACTACTACTAATAATAATAATAATAATGTGACATGTGTCTGTCTATATTCGAAGTAGAATAAGTTTTTCACTTTCATTTTTATTATCAGTTATTATTAGATGAAGCCTTGTCAACTTTGCTCATCAAAATTACATTTGCACACCATGTGCTCAGTGAAACGAGCCGGACACCCGTAGTTCGATTTTATTACATAGATTATTCCGAAGAATTAACTAAATGATAACAAAACCTCAGATTAACGCCATATTTCTGCTTACATCTTATTATAATGGAGCGTAGTTGTCTGTTAACATTAGGAACTACTTAACATTTGCAATAATATCAGGCCATGTTTTCTAAGATAGCGTTAAATGATTTACTAAGAATATGCATAGCTCTTAACGATGATATGCATATCAGAATCGAACAATAATCTAACTGTTTCAGAATCACATTATTTTTTAGTAATTTGAAAATGTGATGTAGCTTTAAATGCAGACGTATATAAGAGTGTAAAAATACGAGTGTCCGCACGTATGACATTAAAATATGGACAACACTTAGAAACGCATGGACGTTCAGCTAAGAGTAAAGTGTAGTACCTGTTCTGATGTTGCATAGCCTCTCCTGCTTGAACCGCGGCAGTACCCGTTTCGTATACTCGTCGTGTAGAGGATTAGTCGTGTCGTCCAGTGGATGAATTCTTTCTTCTAGAACGACGCCGTCTGTTGTCTGCAATAAAAGTCACGTGGTGCACTCCGAAGACAAACTCTTTATTTATAATTTAAGTCATTTAGTACAAGCGTTGTTATTTCAACTGGGCTACGTCGAGAGAGAGAGAGAGAGAGAGAGAGAGCAATGACTACTTTATCGTAGTTAGTTATTAATGTTTTCTTAACTATTCATAGAGAGGGGGGAAGGATTTCTCGCGCCTGCATCCCCCTTGGGGAAATATCCCTTATCTTTACATTGTGAATCGCACGTCCTCTCGGTTCGCTTTCCGAATCAGACTGACTAAAACTCGCTTCTCACGAGAACGAGTGGCGTCACAGAGCCTCTGTTTCCCACACAAGGGCCTGTGACGTCACAGCCTCCCCAGGTGCAGACAAATCAACGATTCCCAACAGATACGTCCATTCCCATAGGGCCATTATCCAACACTGATAGTACATTTCATCTTTCCTGTCCTCGATCAGTGAAAGATCAATCGTTTTAGACTGAGGATATTTAATTTTTCTCTCAATCTATAATGCCCCCGTACTGGGGTAGCTGGATTTCAAAACTGGTCTTGTGTTTAACTCTGCCCTCATTCGGAGACAATTTAATATGGGCCATGAATGGCTCTCCTCTGCACAAAAAACGAAACGGAGCTTCCACGAACAGTCTCTTTCCTAGAACACCCATCTGTTAAACAAGATACCGCGAGTCTTATTCACGCCCCCCCTGTAAAACATTCACAGCAAGAACTCGTCAAGCTACAACCACAGCCAAAAACTTACCTTTCTCTATCTCTCTCTTTTTCTCTCTCTTTCTTATTCTCTCTATTTCTCTCTCTTTCTTTCTCTCTCTCTCTTTCTTTCTCTCTCTCTTTCTCTCTCTCTCTCTCTTTCTCACTCTCTCTTTCTCTCTCTTTCTCTCTCTCTTTATCTCTCTCTTTCTCGCTCTCTTTCTCTCTCTCTCTTTCTCTCTCTTCTATCTCTCTTTCTCTCTGTACCAAAAACAAAACGGAGCTTCCATGCACAGAGTTTCTTTCCTAGTAAAACTGAACTGTAGGATAAGATACCACGAGTCTTCTTCATTACCGATTGCAACATGTAAAAAAAATACTTGTTGAGCAATCTTCATGGAAAATCAAATCCTATTAAGTTATCTTTTGTCCATGGCAATCCACTGTTTCCAACCCTAACACCGTGACGGTGACCAACGTCCAACCAGCAATCCTTTTAACCCTTATCTTCGAGTGGTACAGCATCTTTATTAGCGGCGAGCCAGCAGTAAAAAAAACAACAAAAACTACAATGCTATGCAAACAGTTTAAAGGTTCATGTTTACGTTAGGAATGAACGTATTTTCTATGTGAATTTTTGCAGCTTGATAGAGATAAGTTTCTTTCTTCGATCTTTTATGATTTAAAAAAAAATTAACATTCATACTGAATTGCCATTAATGAATCCCGTGCTAGTCTTCAATAATATGCACATGAAACATAGCAGCCTACCCCAGAGAATGGTACCCATAGAACATTGTAACACCTGACCGACTAAAAGCAGAAGGGGACCATAACATAGTGTCCATCGAATCGTTTATATTTTACGACATTCGAACTTTCCAAGTCTTAAAAGTCCAACAACCTAAAATTAACCTTCAACAAATTGTATCGTTTCTCTTTTGGGAAAGAAATAAAAATGAAACCTGATTGTTAAAAGTTTCTTTAAGAGCTATTTTGAATGTTTGTGACTTAAAGGAAAAGGGAAAAGAAAGCGGACTATGTGTTACTGTGTGGTGGTCATTTTCGTTGTTGTGTAAACTCAGTTTGAACTGAATATCGTTACCCCGCCTAATAAACCGGTATTGTCCGGCCCTTTGGGTCTGGATTTACGCCGGTCTATTGGGGGTTGCCGATCCTGTGCAGTTCTAGAAGGTGCACCATCCCAGGCTTTGCCCTATCTCTTTGGGGAGGAGTAAGTTTATTGCTTACTGTCTGAGGCGCCTCTATCGGGGAATGCCGACGGGGCTGCCTAGGCAATTTTTAAATGGCCAGAGTGCTCACCTCTCGAGCGCTGGCTTATCTAATCCCACTTTCCCGACCTTGTGTCACATCTTACCTTGTGGGAGGTAGATAAATAAATCGTTAGAATAAAAAAGCGAACTCATTTACATAAAGCTCATTGCTAGTTGAGTCTTTTCTATTAAGTGAAACTCGACGCCACTCAACCATGTATCAGTGAGGATTCCCCTAAAAAAATTTGAAATAAAGTGCGTGTTACCTAATTGTTTATATGATGGCATCAGATAGCATCATCTGTTCTAAGTATTGATTTACTCCTCTCCGGGAGTTAGGCACAAGGCCAGTTTTTATCTTACTCCCACAAGTAAGATGTGACCCAAGGTCGGGTCGGGAAAGTGGTGTTTGAAAAGCCAGCGCCCGAGAGGTGAGCAATCTGACCATAAAAAATTGCCTGACCAGCCCCGTCGGCATTCCCCGGTAGGGGCGCCTCAGGCAGTAAGCAATAAACTTACTCCTCCCCAAAGAGGAGAGGCGAAGCCTGGGAAGGTTGACCTCCTATAACTGCACAGGACAGACCCATAGACCGGCGTAAATCAAGCCCGAAGGCCAAGACAATACCAGTTTATGGGGTGTAGTATCCATCGGAATAGATACTACACTTTGATCTTAGCCAAAGGATCTGTTCTTAGTAGCTCAGATAGATAACATCTGTGTTTCTTTGTATTCACAACACCAACAATCACAACGCAACTCTTAGATGAGAGAATTATGCGAGATTTTTTGTTATATATACTAATGAGTCCCCATTTATCAAGGCACGAATAACACTCGAGGATAAGCTCAAATGAGATGTATAGGTGCGTGTTAAGTGGCGAGTTGCGTAGCGAGATGTGCAGCGAGATGTGCAGCGAGATGTGCAGCGAGATGTGCAGCGAGATGTGCAGCTAGGTGTGCAGCGAGACGTGCAGCGAGATGTGCAGCGAGATGTGCAGCGAGATGTGCAGCGAGATGTGCAGCGAGATGTGCAACGAGGTATGCAGCGAGATGTGCAGCGAGATGTGCAGCGAGATGTGCAGCGAGATGTGCAGCGAGATGTGCAGTGAGATGTGCAGCGAGGTATGCAGCGAGATGTGCAGCGAGGTGTGCAGTGAGATGTGCAGCTAGATGTGCAGCGAGGTATGCAGCGAGGTGTGCAGTGAGATGTGCAGCGAGATGTGCAGCGAGGTGTGCAGCGAGATGTGCAGCGAGGTGTGCAGCGAGATGTGCAGCGAGATGTGCAGCGAGGTAGGAAGCGAGATGTGAAGCGAGGTGTGCAGCGAGATGTGCAGCGAGGTGTCAGCGAGGTGTGCAGCGAGATGTGTAGCGAGATGTGCAGCGAGATGTGCAGAGAGATGTGCAGTGAGATGTGCAGTGAGATGTGCAGCGAGATGTGTAGCGAGATGTGCCGCGAGGTGTGCAGCGAGATGTGCAGCGAGATGTGCAGAGAGATGTGCAGCGAGATGTGTAGCGAGATGTGCTGCGAGGTGTGCAGCGAGATGTGTAGCGAGATGTGCAGCGAGGTGTGCAGTGAGGTGTGCAGCGAGGTGTGCAGCGAGATGTGTAGCGAGATGTGCAGCGAGATGTGCAGAGAGATGTGCAGCGAGATGTGCAGCGAGATGTGTAGCGAGATGTGCCGCGAGGTGTGCAGCGAAATGTGTAGCGAGATGTTTGTTTACATTCAATTTTAATTTCTTCATGTTTGTTATGTCGGGGAAACAGGGGGTTCCAAAGAGAAGCAATTCGAGGAAATAAGCTTCAGAGTACACATTTTCTGCCATCTGAGGACATCTAAAGTGAAGGGGTGGAATTTTTCTGATTGCAGAGGTTGTCGAGATATTTAAGTTTAGGGGGAACACGTGTAGCAAGTTCGCCAGAGGAAATACTATTGAAGTACTTCTAAAACGACCAAAGGCATGCAACATTACAACGATGAGACAGAGACTAGAGCTTCGTAGAAAGTGAAGGGACTATTAGATTTGAAACTCGATTTTAGATATCTAAGAAAGCTAGACTAGTGGTTGGGGCACCAGCCTAAAGGTGGCAACAATACTGCATGTATGGACGAACGGTGGATCTGTAGAGATATAGGATACTGGCAGGTGAGATAAGCTTTCTAGTCCGGTAAAGGGAGGCCACCTTCTTTACAGAAGAAGTGACAATATCTTCTATGTATTTGTTACAGATCATGTTAGCTGTGAATGTTAGGCAGACGAGCTTGAATGTTAAACTTTCGGATAGGGTGCTATCAGACATGGCAATCAGTGGTTGGAAACGATTTTATAATTGTTAAAAGCAAAAGCTGTGTCTTAGTAGCATTTAGTTTACCCATCCATCTTTCGCCCTACTCCACTACAGACTGGACGGCACTTTCTAAAGAATTCATCTATTGCCTTGGATATGTGTGTGTTTGATTTTCCCACATGTCGAAAATAGAGCGCGGTATCATCAGAAAATTTACACATCTCGAACGCAATTGCACCAAGGAAGTCGTTGATGAAAATCGAATTCGAAACAAAGGTTGAAAACGATTGGATTACTTAAGAGAACGACTCAATAAGTATTTATTGCTATCGGATTTGAAGACGACTATGTTGCAGTCAGTATAGAAGTCCTTCTGTGGAATTGTGTTCCACAGATGTGAAATTCTTCGATAGAAGATCGGCTTATGACAGTTTCATTTAATACTAGATACACAATAGGTACATAGAGATCGAAAGTTAGTTGCAGTAGTGGCAGACAGATGTGAGAGTTTTTACAAAAATTGTAGCTGTACACAGAATTCCGGAGAATTTTAACAAATTTGTAGTTGTTTAATTTGAAGTTGAAATTCTACGTAAATACATGACAGTATCATTAGTATCGGACATGTTGCATGACTATATATTAAACTACAGCAACATAGAAAAACGTGAATCTAATATTGATGTTTTCAACCACATTAAAAATGAGAACACAATCAAACAAAAGCGAACATCTAAAGTATTTGATTTTAAAATAAACTTGTTTTAATCTCTACTCTCCACCACGTGAAATATACCTACACAGATGCATGTGTTGTTTTGGAGATACCTTCCTTCTAAACTTACTTTACTACCAATATCTCAGTGTGGCACAACACGTAAACTCTTTTTAGGGATTTGGTGCTCTCCGTTACATTTCACAGTCCTCGCACCAGACTGTATTTTTAAAACTCGACAATTGTGTTTTCACAACCAGAACGTTATCACGGAAGGGATTGCCGTGAGTCAGACTGTGGGCTGACATCTTGACGATTTAAAATATAAACATTGTAACCCGGTGTTATCAATTCAGACGACAACGAGTTTACCTATTAACCTGGAAACAAAACATTTATCGAAACTCAGAACAAGGTATGTGTTGTATATTTTGCTTTCTCTCTCTCCCACTCTCTTCCCCCTCTCTCTTTATCTCGCAAAGAGATTGACTAAACACAGTCGGTTATTTTTAAATATAAATTATATTTTCATAAAAAAGTAAAAATACCTTGTTACATCATTTACAGAGCGTTCTATTTCAGCCTAATGCTCCGAGCTGGTTGAGCATGCCAGCCGACCATACAGCCAGCAGATAATTCATTCTCTGGAGAGAATTACTAACACCGATTTACACAGCATACTAGGCAACGAAATAGCTAGCCCAAGCGGAGATGATTGAACATTTTCTGTTAAAGGGCATGTACCGATGTTTGGTATGGAGAGCTGGTGTTGTGCCGTTCCGAGACGCAAACCTCCATTTCAAAGACGACCCCTAAGGCCAACGATCGGATTATATCAGAACCTAGTATTGTCTACTATGCCACCTTCAGCTAAAGGTAGGAGATGAAGATCCACCCTTTCTCCAATAGTAATGGCTAAAACTTGAACACAAATCGCCAATGCCACACCGCCTAAAACTTAACCATATATATATATATATATATATATATATATATATATATATATATATATATATATATATATATATTGTTATGGTACCTTACCTTTAACGGACTTCAGCATAAATACTGGGAGCACCTGCTTCTCTGTGTTGAATCCACCAACTTTTTACACTTTTATTGTCATTAAGGGTATGACTACATATCAACCAAACCATTTCATTATCACATCACTACAGTATAAATCTTTATGCATGAGTGGATGAAGTGTGTGAGGTGCGCTGAAGAAAAATTCCTACCAGTAAAATACATAGCCCTGTTGTGCTCGCATACCCTTAATCACAATAAAAGTGTAAAAAATTGGGAATTTCCTTGCTTTTGTCCATTTAGTGTATATGAATTTTCATCCTAACCCTATTAAGGGCATATGATGGCAGTATACTGGCATTTATCATGGAATGTCACTACTTTTGTAAAGGCTATGCATCAATACAATGGTCATTTTTAAGTTTTTTTGGAATTTTCTAGAAAACTAAGGTATATGGTAAACTGAAATTAAAATGCCATCAACTAGACCCTAGACCCTCTATCTGTACCAAAAATCAAATGAATCAATCAAATAGTATGTGCCACCCTGTAGGGTGGCACATACGTACGTACGTACGTACGTAAACACAGATAACATGACTTCATGATTGAACTTTCTGGATCACTCGGTTGCCTTGACTAATGATGCTGAAATTCTACCCACTTATAGAACCTATCAAATAATAATGTGCAAAGTTTTAACTAATTTGGTTATTGGTTTTTGAGTTATGATTGATCAAAAAAATGATATTTCCAGCATAGGCCATTTTTGAAGTCTATACTGGCAGTTGAGATTGACGTACAACCACTCTAGTTTCTCTGTTGCATTAAATTTGTTTTCTCTAAACTCCGAGTTCGTGTTTTCATTCACTACCCTTCACAGGGTAACAACAACTGGCCACGAGGTATTCGAACTTACATGGAACTCTACAACTCGCTAAAAACCTTAAATAGGTCCTCACAAATCTGGTGACGAGGTATTCGAACTTACGCGGGACAAATCTACACCTTAAGGATTTTTCTTAAGAACCTTAAAAAAGAACCCACAACAACTGGCAACCTGGGATTTCGAACTTACACCTCCACAACGACTGACAATGTGGTTACAGTAAGGGATTATTTTGAACCTTAAAATATACGCAACAACTAGCGACAAATATATGAAAGAGAACCTTAAAAAAAGACAAACATAAAAATTCAGCGGCAAATTCACAAAGTTCTAAAACCTGGCTTAAACACGTATAAGACCAACTTATTTTTCTCTCATTGAAGAAAGTTAAATTCTCTTTTTATTGCTATTCCGACACTGTTGTTATTTTTTAACAAGAAGCAAATACATGAGTTTTTCTTTTCTCTCAAAAAGAGAAAAATAAAAACCGTATTTATTATTTTTTATTTGTGGACTGTAAATTCTACGAGTCCGATAAAAGCATACTAACAAAACGGGAAAAAAGTTTTTTTTTGGGTCGGGAGAAAAAGAGCGTTTTATATGTTTCTCATTTTACAACTACGATTACGTAAATCCAGCGTAATATAGACGAACTAATTCATAAAAAGCTGTATTGAAAAGGGTACACTGTAACATGGAAGATTTAAAATCGGTAAGGCAGAACTAGTGGAATTCCAAATAAAACGACAACGAGAAGCTGACGAAATATTTCTAAAGCTAAAACACGACGAAAAACTACCAGAGCAAAAAAGTAGACGATGAAAAATTACTAGAACAAAATCAAAAACTACAAGAACCAAAAAGACGCCAACAAGAGGCTACAAAAACAGAAGAAGGATTTCTCGGAGAAAAATAGAAACCGACGAAAAGATTGAAGTATGACTGCAAACAATATCGGTTAGTGCTCAAAGTAAGGAAAATGATAATGATTTATCGCAGAATCATGTTTGGAGTGCAATTGACAAATTCACATATTCTCCAGACGAGGATATAACTATTACTTCGTAATTTAGAAGATATAAGGATTTATACAAAACAGATTGTGAAAATTGGGCAGACTCTAAAATGGTTCATTTAATACTCTGAAAATTAGGCAGCACGTAACATACTAAGTTCGAGCGACTTGACTTTTACTGAAGCTGTCAATCTTTTAACTGAATTTAGTCCTAAGACTTATTTGTTTCACAATTGTTTGAACCTGGTCTAAAAGGAAAGCGAAGATTATTCAACGTTCCCATTAATCGTCAATACACATTGTGACGATTTAAATATACCTGAACTTGCTTCGAACTGCTGATAACTTTAAATGTTTAATTTTTCTTCACGGAAAAGACGCTGATATCAGAGGGTTCAAAATTAATTAGAAAGTGAACCGAATTTAACACTACAGAAACTAGCTGAAGACAGTATTCGAGGGCATTGAAGAAAAGTCGGACATTG
The DNA here is from genome assembly GCA_963556195.1 of Sepiola atlantica. Taxonomy (NCBI): domain Eukaryota; kingdom Metazoa; phylum Mollusca; class Cephalopoda; order Sepiida; family Sepiolidae; genus Sepiola; species Sepiola atlantica. Next base: position 89,077,589 of record OY744539.1, on the reverse strand, counting down.
CACACATAAGATAGGTACGTCAAATATCGAAATTCATCTCTCCCTCAAAAACAATTTTTAAAAAAAGTGATTTTCACGTCAATACTAAATCAAACCATCACAGTGATACAGGATTAAATACCGCCGAGCTCCTGTTTTCGCTGTGGAAACCTTCATTGGGTAATAGATTACCATATCGTTTTAAAACCCGTATAACTTCTAACAAAGTCAGACACAAGAGTTCACATTGCAGAACGAAAAAGGAAAATAAAACTCGGGTTAAATCCACAAAAACGAACAAACATGACAGAGAGAATTATAAGAAAGTATTAGGGCGAGAAAGCGATGTAGGTTTAAAGTTAGGGTGAGTGTTAGTGTTAGGGGTAAAGTTAGGGTAAATAAGCGATGTAGGTTAAAAGTTATAGTAAGTGTTAGTATTAGGGTTAAGGTTAGGGTAAATAAGCGATGTAGGTTTAAAGTTAGGGTGAGTTTTAGTGTTAGGGTTAAGGTTAGGGTAAATCAGCGATGTAGGTTTAAAGTTAGGGTGAGTGTTAGTGTTAGGGTTAAGGTGAGGGTAAATAAGCGATGTAGGTTTCAAGTTAGGGTGAGTGTTAGTGTTAGGGTTAAGGTTAGGGTAAATAAGCGATGTAGGTTTAAAGTTACGGTGAGTGTTAGTGTTAGGGTTAAGGTTAGGGTAAATAAGCGATGTAGGTTTACAGTTAGGGTGAGTGTTAGTGTTAGGGTTAAGGTTAGGGTAAATAAGCGATGTAGGTTTAAAGTTAGGGTGAGTGTTAGTGTTAGGGTTAAGGTTAGGGTAAATCAGCGATGTAGGTTTAAAGTTAGGGTGAGTGTTAGTGTTAGGGTTAATGTTAGAGTAAATAAGCGATGTAGGTTTAAAGTTAGGGTGAGTGTTAGTGTTAGGGTTAAGGTCAGGGTAAATAAGCGATGTAGGTTTAAAGTTAGGGTGAGTGTTAGTGTTAGGGTTAAAGTTAGGGTAAATAAGCGATGTAGGTTTAAAGTTACGGTGAGTGTTAGTGTTAGGGTTAAGGTTAGGGTAACTAAGCGATGTAGGTTTTAAGTTAGGGTGAGTGTTAGTGTTAGGGTTAATGTTAGGGTAAATCAGCGATGTAGGTTTAAAGTTAGGGTGAGTGTTAGTGTTAGGGTTAAGGTTAGGGTAAATCAGCGATGTAGGTTTAAAGTTAGGGTGAGTGTTAGTGTTAGGGTTAAGGTTAGGGTAAATCAGCGATGTAGGTTTAAAGTTAGGGTGAGTGTTAGTGTTAGGGTTAAGGTTAGGGTAAATCAGCGATGTAGGTTTAAAGTTAGGGTGAGTGTTAGTGTTAGGGTTAAGGTTAGGGTAAATCAGCGATGTAGGTTTAAAGTTAGGGTGAGTGTTAGTGTTAGGGTTAAGGTTAGGGTAAATCAGCGATGTAGGTTTAAAGTTAGGGTGAGTGTTAGTGTTAGGGTTAAGGTTAGGGTAAATAAGCGATGTAGGTTTAAAGTTAGGGTTAGTGTTAGTGTTAGGGTTAAGGTTAGGGTAAATAAGCGATGTAGGTTTACAGTTAGGGTGAGTGTTAGTGTTAGGGTTAAGGTTAGGGTAAATCAGCGATGTAGGTTTAAAGTTAGGGTGAGTGTTAGTGTTAGGGTTAAGGTTAGGGTAAATAAGCGATGTAGGTTTAAAGTAAGGGTGAGTGTTAGTGTTAGGGTTAAGGTTAGGGTAAATAAGCGGTGTAGGTTTACAGTTAGGGTGAGTGTTAGTGTTAGGGTTAAGGTTAGGGTAAATAAGCGATGTAGGTTTAAAGTTAGGGTGAGTGTTAGTGTTAGGGTTAAGGTTAGGGTAAATAAGCGATGTAGGTTTACAGTTAGGGTGAGTGTTAGTGTTAGGGTTAAGGTTAGGGTAAATAAGCGATGTAGGTTTAAAGTTAGGGTGAGTGTTAGTGTTAGGGTTAAGGTTAGGGTAAATAAGCGATGTAGGTTTACAGTAAGGGTGAGTGTTAGTGTTAGGGTTAAGGTTAGGGTAAATAAGCGATGTAGGTTTAAAGTTAGGGTTAGTGTTAGTGTTAGGGTTAAGGTTAGGGTAAATAAGCGATGTAGGTTTACAGTTAGGGTGAGTGTTAGTGTTAGGGTTAAGGTTAGGGTAAATCAGCGATGTAGGTTTAAAGTTAGGGTGAGTGTTAGTGTTAGGGTTAAGGTTAGGGTAAATAAGCGATGTAGGTTTAAAGTTAGGGTGAGTGTTAGTGTTAGGGTTAAGGTTAGGGTAAATAAGCGATGTAGGTTTACAGTTAGGGTGAGTGTTAGTGTTAGGGTTAAGGTTAGGGTAAATCAGCGATGTAGGTTTAAAGTTAGGGTGAGTGTTAGTGTTAGGGTTAAGGTTAGGGTAAATAAGCGATGTAGGTTTACAGTTAGGGTGAGTGTTAGTGTTAGGGTTAAGGTTAGGGTAAATAAGCGATGTAGGTTTAAAGTAAGGGTGAGTTTTAGTGTTAGGGTTAAGGTTAGGGTAAATCAGCGATGTAGGTTTAAAGTTAGGGTGAGTGTTAGTGTTAGGGTTAAGGTTAGGGTAAATAAGCGATGTAGGTTTAAAGTTAGGGTGAGTGTTAGTGTTAGGGTTAAGGTTAGGGTAAATAAGCGATGTAGGTTTAAAGTTACGGTGAGTGTTAGTGTTAGGGTTAAGGTTAGGGTAAATCAGCGATGTAGGTTTAAAGTTAGGGTGAGTGTTAGTGTTAGGGTTAAGGTTAGGGTAAATAAGCGATGTAGGTTTAAAGTAAGGGTGAGTGTTAGTGTTAGGGTTAAGGTTAGGGTAAATCAGCGATGTAGGTTTACAGTTAGGGTGAGTGTTAGTGTTAGGGTTAAGGTTAGGGTAAATCAGCGATGTAGGTTTAAAGTTAGGGTGAGTGTTAGTGTTAGGGTTAAGGTTAGGGTAAATAAGCGATGTAGGTTTACAGTTAGGGTGAGTGTTAGTGTTAGGGTTAAGGTTAGGGTAAATAAGCGGTGTAGGAAGCTAAAATCTGTGGCCGAGCGGAACCGATTTGTATCTTTCAGGAGAAAAGGTTTTTTTATGTTGCTCCATGTGCAGTTTTATTCCATTTTTTAAACAATGATGTGATAGAAAGAGAAGCAAAGAGACAGATACAGACATAGGTAGATAGAGAGGGAGAGGGAATGAAAGAAAAGCAAAGAGACAGATACAGACATAGGTAGATAGAGAGGGAGAAAGAAAGAAAGAGAAGCAAAGAGACAGATAAAGACATAGGTAGATAGAGAGTGGGAGAGAAAGAAAGAAAAGCAAAGAGACAGATACAGACATAGGTTGATAGAGAGTGGGAGAGAAAGAAAGAAAAGCACAGAGACAGATACAGACATAGGTAGATAGAGAGGGGAAGCTAAAGAAAGAAAGCAAAGAGACAGATACAGACATTGGTAGATAGAAAGGGGGAGAGAAAGAAAGAAAAGCAAAGAGACAGATACAGACATAGGTAGATAGAGAGTGGGAGAGAAAGAAAGAGAAGCAAAGAGACAGATACTGACATAGGTAGATAGAGAGGGGGAGAAAGAAAGAGAGAGTCAACAAGTGACGATTAGAATGGAAGTGACGCCGCCGTTACTTACATAGCGTTGCCACAAACGATAGCCAGGGAGATGCGTTGGAACAACCAGGCTGACTCACGGGGCTCGTGCCTAGACGTTGAAATACTCCGTCCAATGTCCTGAAAAAAATTAACAGTCTCGGGGCCAAGGACACCCGACGTTTCCACTGAAATTGGTTGGAAGACGAAACGGTCAGTGAACAAGCTGTATTTTCCGCGCTTCCTTGTTTCGGCGAGCAGAGCCGCCGTGCCGAGCTTCACCGCGGATTCCGCAATCCTTGCTGGTGAAAAGGAATCGGAGCAAGTGGCGTCCCAAAACAGCAGCAGTCCTCCCGTAAAGCCTGCGACCGTCGCCCCTGTCCAGGCCGACTGGTTCAAGGACTGATGCAAAACCTGCCGAGTCGAGACCTCGTCTGACTACGTCATTAAGGGCAGAGTAGCGAGGCAGGCGGCCGGTACTAAATCGACAAGAGAGAGGATGCCGGGCAAACTCGTCAACGACCTGACCACAGCGACACCGGTGTGGGTAGCACAAACGGAGTCCCAACCGTTGTGAGACGGTGATCCGGATAGTGTCATTGTCCAAGGGGGTTCCAAGTGTCGCTGAAGGGATGCCACTGAGCCAAGCACCGCTGTAAGGTGAAGCCGACGCTCTCAGGTAGGCAACTCTATGCTGATTACTGCTACGGACGAGTTTGGCAATCATGGATTGACATTGAATGTCGTTCCAGGACAATTGATGTATGAGATCGGGTGGTTGCTGAAGGTTTGTCGACGTTTATGTTGACAAAACGGCTGTCAAAAGATCTCAAGACGGGGATTCGAGATATTAGGAGAGAATCTTGTCAACGAGACCTACCGAAGTGTGAGTCGAGGAAGCATATGCCGGCAGCGCAGTATCGGTTGCAGAGCGCGAACCAAAGCCACCGAATCGAAACGGCGAAGTGTCGTCCAAATTTACATTACAAATTTCACTGGCCGAGCGACGTAAAATTTTGTCGAAATTTTCCAGAAGTTTGACTTTGTTGTAACATGGAGCACTTCTCAGTGTGAATAGAAGTCTGGGCATTGCAAAACAGTGTTGCAGCAGGAACAGTACCGCATGAGCGTCGATCATGATTAGGCGCTCTGCCATAGACTCTAGCTTTGTAGACTTGTCTTGTAGGGATGAAGCTACACCTTTAGAGCTGATAGGCGACCCAAGAATTATTGTGTTGTCCCGTTCAGTTATTGAGACGGATCCCAGGGCGAGTCGTAGGCCATCAATTCCCCGTTGAAACTCCACGGTGGAACAGTTCAAGTTGATTATTTCAGATTTGTTAGGGTTAACTAACAAACCAATTTCAGCCAGAGCTTGGACGACCCGTTCAATGTTGTGGAGCACCGAATCGATAGAGCCGCCTAAAGTGACGTCGTCAAGATACCAAATGTTGATCGGAGTGGAGGAAGATTGGGCAATGTCGTCGATGGTCAAAGAAAAAAGGAGGGGGCCATTGGGTCGCCTTGCTGGCCGCCTGTAGCCGACGTGATAGAGTTGTTTCCGCACAATAAGAGACTGGGTTCAGCGTAAGCTGTGTGGGCAAGACGGTAGATGTTAGGGACCCGACGATGGCACACGTTAAGAAAATGATCTCTGCGCACCGTGTTGAAGGCATTTGTCATATCTAACTTAACTAGTATGGTGCGTTTCTTGCTGAAATTGAATGCTGCTCTGATGGCATGAGCCGCAGCCTCGCAGCCCATTGGGACACCGACGCCCAGTTGAACTGGTTGAAATTCGGGCGATAGATGTTTTGACGCCTCAAAACAGACAACTTTGGAAGCGAGTCTGCGGAAGCTGTTACCGATCGCTATCGGGCGTATCCCGCCGCATTTTTTTTTGCGGAGAGCGGTCAAGTTAGAGGAGAAAAAGAGATCACGTGCAATCTCCGGAAGTTGGCCGTTAATCAATGAGTTTCAGAGACGAAGGCGAAGACCTGCTTCAGCTGTTAGGGGAGCTAATCGGTGTTCTAAGTGCCCGGGTCGGAGAGCGTCAATGCCGCCGCTGCTGCTTGGTCGAAAAGACTTGAGTGCGGACATAACCTGTTCTACCGAAATGTCGTGGGTGTCAATCTCTTCGAAACTAGGAGGAGTGTCCGTGTCCGTTGGGGCCGGTGAGTGTTTCAGTCGGAGAGCGACTAGTACTTCTTCCGATGGACGCACGACCGTGTCGTCGGAGGTTATTATTCTTACGGCGGCCGAAACATCACCCGGTAGGAGTTTGGTGTTGACCGCTTGACGTATTCTCGAAGTGCCAGGGTTTTGAATTGTAGACTCGGTATGTGTGGGCACAGATTGCAGGGAAAAGGCTTCATTAAGGGAAACTTTTCTGACGAAATCAGCAATTCTATGTTTAATTCTTCTGGCGAGAGAATTGCTCTGTGGCTCGCGGTCTGTGGCGAGAGCTTCCACAGCAAACAAAAAGAGATGTCGTCGTTGTTGTCGAGAGCCCGATTGATGAAAGAAGTGAGGCCGTCAGCTGCAGACATGCGAGCAGCTTTAGGATTTTTGATCAGATTGGTTGTCTACGTTTGGATAAGAGATAGTTGAGGATACTTTCAGCGTCGAGAGAACCATGGAGGATCTCGGAAATTTTAATCGAATGAGGGGGACGTATATGAAGTTTGGAGCAGGAAGGACAGTGCCAGGTTGGAATTTCTTGTGAATTTTTTTTTCTCGAGGCCAACACATGATAAATGAAAAAAGAGATTGCACTGGTTGCAGAGTCGGCCTAGTTTTCGTTTATTAGTATTTGAGCAGACTTGGCATGGCTGGCCGTTAGAGGATCTGGTAGACATAGTTATGGTTGGTTATTATTTTAGGGGATCTCGGCAAGTACGTTTTTTTTTCTTTACTTAAAAAAGACAGTAAATGCAAAGAAACAGAATGGCATCATTGTTTGATTGAGACGCCGACGATTCAACCTTTAAAATATCTTTTAGGAACGGATATTTGTTTTTCATAAAAGATGATAAAATAAATGAATAAAATTAAAAATTGGCAGTCTTTATGCCGACTAACCAACCACATACAATTATACAATTAAAAGAACGCGTTTCCAATACGAATTTCAGTTGTTCTGACTGTTTTTTGTTTTGTTTTTATTTTAAATAAAAAAAAGGCTTCGCCCACTTCGAAGAGACAAACGAAAATAAACTAAAGTTGTTCTTGATTTTTAAAGGTGTAGCTTAACGCGAACGTTTTCTAAGAGGGCATCTCTGAATTTTATAAACAATGGGAGCAATACTTCCGCCGCGAACCTATATATATAAATATATATATATATATATATATATATATATATATATATATATATATATATATGTATATATACATTATTTAATTTAAATACTATGCATTGCACTATCTGTTGGAAGACCATGGCATAAGAATATATATATATATATATATATATATATATATATATATATATGTATGTATTTTTAGGGAATTATTTTATTGGTGATTATAGCGTTCGTTGTTATTTTGCTTACTATTATTTCGATTGTCTCACTTTCCTAAGTTATTAAGATGCAGAAAATTCCATTATTAGTCGCCCTTAACTTCATAGGACGTATCTTTCGTTAATATATATTTTTATTTATTTTATACGTACATAAAAGTAATCCATGGACACGTGTTGCTGGCTCACATATATATATATATATATATAACACTATATTCTAGATAGATTTATCGATCCCGTAAAAAGCGATTGCTCAAATCAGAAGTTAACTGGCACAGTGAAATTCGTGACCGCTTTCTTATAAAACATATTTCCGGATAGTTTTACAAGTTGTTTGATAAATCGAATAGTTGTATTGAGTGTATTAATAGTTTATGGTTTTATTTATTATTTATATAATTGGTGAGTCATTTATTGGGTAACGGTGTGTAAGAACATTGTTATAAGCTTACAAAGCGTGTGTGAAAGTATTCTCTGTTGTTTGCGTGCGGTCGGGACCTTTTGACTGTATAATTTGTTTCTTTGCTCATTTCTTTTTTAAATCTAATTTAATTCAATACGAGTAAAACCTACCAGGCACGCGGGAAGCAATGAATTTAGTATAAAGGCGGGCTGTATACTTAAAATATATAAGTGAAAATGTATACTAAAAATATATAAGTTAAAATGTATACTTAAAAATATATAAGTGAAAATGTATACTTAAAAATATATAAGTAAAAATGTATACTTACCAATATATAAGTGAAAATGTATACTTAAAATATATAGTGAAAATATATAAGGGAAAATGTATACTTAAAAACATATAATAGAAAATGTATACTTAAAAATATATAAGTGAAAATGTATACTTAAAAATATATAAGTGAAAATGTATACTTAAACATATATAAGTGAAAATGTATACTTAAAAATATATGAGTGAAAATGTATACATAAAAATATATGACTGAAAATGTATACTTAAAAATATATAGTGAAAATATAATTGTGAAAATTTATACTTAAAAAATATAGTGAAAATATATCAGTGAAAATGTATACTTAAAAATATATAGTGAAAATATATAAGTAAAAATGTATACTTAAAAATATATAGTGAAAATATAAAAGTGAAAATGTATACTTAAAAATATACAATGACAATTTATAAGTGAAAATGTATACTTAAACATATATAGTGAAAATATATAAGTAAAAATGTATACTTCAAAATATATAGTGAAAATATATAAGGGACAATGTATACTTAAAATATATAGAGAACATATATAAGTTAAAATGTATAGTTACAAATATATAAGTGAATATGTATACTTAAAATATATAGTGAAAATATATAAGTGAAAATGTATAGTTACAAATATATAGTGAAAATATATAAGTGAAAATGTATAGTTAAAAATATATAAGTGAAAATGTATAGTTAAAAATATATAAGTGAAAATGTATAGTTACAAATATATAAGTGAAAATGTATAGTTACAAATATATAGTGAAAATATATAAGTGAAAATGTATAGTTACAAATATATAGTGAAAATATATAAGTGAAAATGTATAGTTAAAAATATATAGTTATGTTTGCATTTCTCGTTATTTCGACGTTTTCTTCATATTTCCCCGTTTGCCATTCTCTCTGTTTTGTGTTTATTTTCGCTAGTCTTTATTTATATAACACAATTTTAGTTGATAAATTATTGATCGGTTATAAATAATACAGACAAAAACAAATTAATTGACTAAAATTATTCTAATTTTAATATAAATAGATAATTTTTAACAGTAATTGATTGGAAATAACTCAGTTTTAAGAATTTGGTTACATTTACTCCCAATTAAAAAACGACATTTCAGTACAATTATAATCGACATAACATGAATAAACAAGGATATTATAGTGCAGACATATGCTTGATATTCGTGTCGTATGAGGTGTGTATATTCACATTATACACCCCCTAGCTGGTAATCTGCGTCGTCATCGTTGTCTACGATTATTTCACATGAGCACATTAAATTTCTTTTAAATAGAGGATTTATTAGCTTTAGGACATCATGACAATACAGTTACATAGATCAGAGTGAGGTATACATTAGAAGTTGATCACTGTGTAAGAGATGTAAAGCGAAAGAGAGACTGCTTTGGCTGCCATTTATCTAGTCTCACATTGTTCACTCGCCGCCCCATCCCCATCGGGGTTTCAAGACGAACCATTTTCGTGATTGCTCACCCAGAGGATTTGCTGGAACAGGAGCAGAATTCCACTTTTCCGAAAATTGCATCCAACTCTTACCTTTTACTTACCAGTTAGGGTCATCCTTTTGTACCCCTGATCCGTCAATATTTCTACCTGCTTTTCCGCTCATTCCCTCTATCCGAATGGTAGCCTTCATTATCTAACACGTTCATCAAGTCAAAGCAATGAAAACCAACCGCGCGTGCGTGACTCGATGTGGCGAGTGTAAAATGCAATATATTTGGGCAATTTGCGGCATTTTTGACCCCTTTTTGACCCCCTAAGCGCGCGAACCAGAACGTTTCTGAGGTCAAGGATGCTCATTTCATATCCAGAACAATTGCCTCTACATTTTGGCCAAGTTTCAGAAGAATTGAATGGACGGATCAAACGTTATGGGAGAAAAGGGTCATTTTTTTCATTTTAGGGGGCTTTTGACCCCCTGTGGGCACGGACCAGATTTTTTCCAAGGTCAGCGATACTTATTTTCTATTAGGAACAATTGCCTCCACATTTTGGCCAAGTTTAGGAAAAATTGAATGGATGGATGAAAAGCTATGGGGCAAAAAATGTTATTTTTTGCCATTTCGGGGCCTTTTGACCCCCTGAGGAGCTAACCAGATTGTTTCTAAAAAATTGGAGAATGTCACTTTCTAACCTGAGCAAAGTTACAACTTCATGCAAAATTGCAGAGAAATTCAATGGATGGTTGCGGAGAAAAATCAGGACGGAGGGACATGCCTCAAAACATAAGTCCTCCGATTTTTTAAATCAGGGGACCAATAGAAAGCGAGTTTTGTTTGTCTATAGCGTGTCGTATACGTTCACTCTACATTGATTGGCAAATATGAAGAATGGAAACACCGTCATTATTTCATTCTAAACTTAATTATATTCGAATAATGGTAAAGAATAAAACTGACTAGAAACAAAAAAAAAACAAGAATATTTACGTAGACATTTTCTTTTTAGTAAATTGCTAATAGTCAGTACGAGAATGTAGGTACACTACGCCACTGACTAGAAATAAATATTGGATAAGACTAAAAGCGTTTTCGCCTGATAAGTTCAACGAGAATCTAAGACGGTTTTTCCTGGTAAAAATAGAGACGGAATTATAAATAAAAGAAAAAAGAAAACAATGTTTGAAGAGAATCGACCGAAAACGCGATTTACTTATTCGCACGTAATACAAGATGGCGTCCTGCGTTCACGCTTTCATAGCTTTTTATGTCCTTGTTCGACAGACTCTCTTGCAACCCGGTTGTTGTTGCTCTGAATAGCACGAGCAAGAATCCCACGCTGCGTTAAGACGCGTTTAAGATTCTAAAAGCAAAAGATATTCTTCGATATCGATTTTGCCTTCTCTGTTAGTTCTTCAAGACAAAGACTTTCAGAAAAACAAAAGACTTCAAATCAAAACAATATCTATATATCTATATTATAAAGTGGCTGTACATTTCCGGTGTAGCCAGGGAGTCAGTAATGTAATTTTGGCTTGAATTTTGAAATTAAAATAAGTAATAATGTGTAAATCACAGAGATAGAACCGGAAAACTAGAAAGGTAAGTGAGATGACTCATATTCTGGCCTTTAAGTTAAAATAATTAACATTATCTCCCTTAAAGTTGTGGCTTTTTAAATCATTATTTAAAAATATCTTCATTGTAATAATATTCTTTGCAGGAATAATAATTTTCAGAAAGAAACTGAAGCGAATTACACTTTTATAGTGTAGAAAAGGTGTTGCAAAGATATAAAACAATGAATCGCTGTACGAATTACGCAAGTCTATTGATAATTAGGTCTAACATGGACAATTCAATAAAATGACGATGTATTAATGCCGCATCTTTCCCTCTCTCCATTTCTCTCTCGGTGGGTGCAATTGAAAATAAAATACTATACCAAGATTAAATAGAATTATTCTCAGTGAAATTTGTGAAAACAATCAAATGGTAATATTCTCTTTGTGTAAAGTTTTTTTTAATAAAATAGGGGTGTCTGCGTTCGCGCCGGGTACTGATAAACAGTTATAAAATAGAAATGATAAAACATTTTGTCGAAGATTTAGAAGATTTTCATAGATTTTTAAGATTATATATATATATATATATATATATATATATATATAGAATAAAATATGAAACTAAAAGTAAACTTTTAGTAGATAGAACCTATAGTGAAGTGGTTAAAGCTCAATATACGAGATAGAGCAATTGTAAAGATAGATGAAAGAAGAGTGATAAACATGTACGAATGTTCAGATTTATTTCAAACTTCGATTGTTCAATGCAAGGTATACTCGGTAATACAATTATGTTTATTATTTTTTCCTTAAGTCAAGGCTTTTCAAAGATCACAATCTGATGATAAGATTTTGATTCATGAAAAAGAAAACTTTGAGTTAAAACTTTGAGTTACCGTAAAGAAAATGAAAATTTAAAATTTGTTTTTAAAGTTGAACAATAAAACATGAATTTGAAAAAATGAAACTATGAATATGATTATTATTATATTATGTACATATGTACTATTTAATAATTTAGAAGCGTAAGTTAACCCCATGACCAAAATAACGCCTGAGCTCCCTAATAATGTTAAATAAGCAAATGGTTATGCCAAGAATGAAAAGTAGAAACATTTTTTTTCTTGGGAGGAGGGAGAACAAAAACAGGTTTTGTGCTGTGTGTCACCGTTTTTACATTTTTAAAAAATCTTTGAATAAGCGTGAACGAAATGTTATTTAAAGAAATCTATTTTATGTTGACGATTGAAACATGTATTAGTTGGTTTAAATAAAAATATTACTGGGATGTCTACTTTCAATGTTATAAAATTAAGAAGTGTACTTACTAAGAGTGGGAGTGTATTTTGTTATTTTGTAATGCAGCACGTCATGTGTTTGTTTTTACATAATCCGTTATTCTATAACGTGTAGAAGTTATGTTTTTGGAATAGCGAATGATATTCGCATAATCTGTAATTATCGGTGTTTCTGTTTAATAGTTCCGAGTCAAATAAAAATAGGCGGTGTTTTGATTGGCGGGTAGAGTAGATAATTTGCAGTGAGTAAGTATAGTTGTAACTGTGTATGTAGATGGAGTATTTGAGTAAATGGGTGACTTAGGATTAAATACTATATTTATTATATGTAGAAGAAATTATAGAAAGCTTTCTGCAAACATTCTTGAGTGAATGAAGGTATTGCAGAGGGTATTTTATTGGTGCATGATGCATGTGGTTATTTTCTTACTATAGTCAAAGTTGAAAATGAAAAACGACCTTATTTATATATATTAATGTATTTATATATATATATATATATATATATATATATATATATATATATTATAAGTAAAAATATAACAGTAGCACTCAACTTTTGTTTTTTAAATTTTCTTTGACACCCAATATCTATTGTCTGACAGATCAACCGATTAACCCAGGTTATAGTAGTTTCCTTATATTCATATTAAAATGGATTCAGTTCAATTGCGTTCATGTTGGTATGCCCTATTTATATATATAATTGTGCTTACGAATTAATTATTATTTCCATAATTATCATAAATATACATACATATAGATATATAAGTATATATATATATATATATATATATATATATATATATATATATATATATATTATTATTTGATGTATTCACATAAAATAATATAAGGAGATATAGTTTAAGTATCAATTTAACGTATTTACTTCTCCGAGTAGAGCAATGTAGTATTTTATGAACATATATTTATAGCAATCAAGCTACACAGAAGCGTCCGCAATTCATCCCAGTAAAGAATCGTCAGACTAAAATGCATGGCACTTGTGTTACCGGGCGGTTTTGTGTATATACGTTGTGTTTAGTCTAGCTAGCTGACCAATCAAATACTTTGTTATTCCCTCCTATGTGTTAATGTTTCCATTAGCCAATGGCAGGGCTTCTAAGAAAACCAAGGTTCGGCTGACTTTTACTTCCTCTTCTTTCGTTCTCTTTTTTCGAATGTGTCAAATTCACAGGTGACTAAGGTTAAACACGTGCGTCCTTGGAGTACTTTTTCTATTTTCATCTTTGGGGTTACTATATATATATATATATATATATATATATATATATATATATATATATATATTGTAATGAATATTTTATTTATTTATGTATATACATATATATTTCGCCGTAATAATACTTTATCAGGGTGGCTAGATAAGGCTATATCACATGTCGCTGGGTTCAAACGCCGAACTAAAGTTACTTTTGACTATCATCCAACGTCATTGCCACTATATATAAGACAGTTATGCACAGACATGTTTCGTTTATCTGCAACTCATTAGTGTGGTTCGACATAGCGAGCGCATCAACCCCGATGTTAAAAAATAAGAGGTTTGACCACGACTAAAAGTGACTAACTATCAGATATTACCATTTTAACTAATGAAAAGGTCCGGACCTTTTAATTGCTTGCCAGTAAACTTTTTTTAATATTCACTGTTCTGATATTTAAACCGTTAAACCGTGAAATATTAATGAATTGATTTGAGATTCCATTCATATTTTCTCTTCTCATTTATTTTTGTTCATCTGTTCCACCTTCCGATACCTATATCGCATTGCTCCTGCCTTGGATTACGAACGTACATTTATATTTACCAGCAATGCTTCAAGCAAACTACAATTCCCTTATATATATATATATATATATATATATATATATATATATATATATATATATATATATATATATATATAGTGTTACGGTACGTAAAAATATATCATTTTTTCCTATAGTGTGTTTCACCTATATGGGAGGGTGTATATATATATATATATATATATATATATATATATATATATATACATAGTTATTCACAGACCACGCATATATAATATATAATATATATATATATATTATATAATGAATATATATATATATACATTTATATATATATGTATATATATATACATATATATATATATATGGTAAAATGAAAAAGGAAAACCAAAAACTGGATGTTTTTTTTATGTGTACATCAACGTTTCGTCTTTATTTATAAGACTTCATCAGGATGATGATATAGGGAAAAGATATCATGCAAGCACGGATACATGTAGGGTAGACATGTTGGGAAGAAAAATAAAATAAAATGAAAAATAATGGCAGCGTCTAGCTGGACGTCCGTACTTGTTAGAGAATGAAAAATGAGTGGGAGAAAAAAGGGGAAGGGTGGAGGGGGCAAGGACTACTGTGGCTGGCGATGAGAGAAAGAGGTGGGGGATGAGCAGGGGTAAAATGGATGGCAGAGAGAGATTGGAGGAAGAGGGGGGAGGGGGTGTTTGACCAGATGGCTGTGGTCGAGATTGAAGGGGAAGAGTGAGTTGGAATGTTTGTGTGTGTGGGGTGTATGCAGGGAAATGGGGATGGGTAGAGAGGGAGGGGGGGCTGTGATTTTGGTGGATGGGCGAAAGTTATAGTCTTAGAGAGCGTTTGAAGAAAATGAGGGAATTTAAGAAGAGGTATGGGAGAAAATGGATGAGAGGGGGAAGAGGGAGGATTTGTCGTGATAGGGTGTGAAATATTTGAAATATTTGGAAAATGATAGCAATGAGTGAGGGATTGGAGTGGGTGGGGGAGGGGGTGATTGAAAGGGTGGGTGAGGAATATATTTGAAATATTTGGAACATGAGAAAGTTTATTTGGACTGTAGTATTAAAAATGTGAGGGAAAAAAAAATGAGGAAAAATAAGAGAAGATTCAGGGAGAAAAGGGAAGGGTGTGGGTGAATCTTCTCTTATTTTTCCTCATTTTTTTTTCCCTCACATTTTTAATACTACAGTCCAAATAAACTTTCTCATGTTCCAAATATTTCAAATATATTCCTCACCCACCCTTTCAATCACCCCCCTCCCCCACCCACTCCAATCCCTCACTCATTGCTATCATTTTCCAAATATTTCAAATATTTCACACCCTATCACGACAAATCCTCCCTCTTCCCCCTCTCATCCATTTTCTCCCATACCTCTTCTTAAATTCCCTCATTTTCTTCAAACGCTCTCTAAGACTATAACTTTCGCCCATCCACCAAAATCACAGCCCCCCCTCCCTCTCTACCCATCCCCATTTCCCTGCATACACCCCACACACACAAACATTCCAACTCACTCTTCCCCTTCAATCTCGACCACAGCCATCTGGTCAAACACCCCCTCCCCCCTCTTCCTCCAATCTCTCTCTGCCATCCATTTTACCCCTGCTCATCCCCCACCTCTTTCTCTCATCGCCAGCCACAGTAGTCCTTTCCCCCTCCACCCTTCCCCTTTTTTCTCCCACTCATTTTTCATTCTCTAACAAGTACGGACGTCCAGCTAGACGCTGCCATTATTTTTCATTTTATTTTATTTTTCTTCCCAACATGTCTACCCTACATGTATCCGTGCTTGCATGATATCTTTTCCCTATATCATCATCCTGATGAAGTCTTATAAATAAAGACGAAACGTTGATGTACACATAAAAAAAACATCCAGTTTTTGGTTTTCCTTTTTCATTTTACCATCACGTCGGATTACCTTCATCCTTCTCTTCCCATATATATATATATATATATATATATATATATATATATATATATATATATATATATATATAATATAAGATAATATAACGTTCCGCTGTCTTATTGTAATTCTTATTTTCCCATGTAACGCCTTTACGATTTCCTACATTTTCGCAAATCGTGTTACTTAAACTCGAACCAGATTAAACAATTTTGATGAGATCAGAGTCGAATTCTTCGCAGAAGCTTTACCCGCGCGCTTCTTGTTGGGCTTAGCGCGTCAACCAAACACGAGAAAAGAAAATCATTTGTGAAGATTGCTTATACTTCCTTCCAACTAGCTTACCAACGCGTCAATAGGCTTTCGTATTTACAAGTGATAAGTGACTTCTTTGAAAATCTTTTCAGAACCGTTAGTGCCCTGTCCATTTAGCAGAAGGCCGGTCATGTTATTTGGTGTGACAATTCAGTTCGAATTATTTGCAAGAATTGATCAGATTATGCCAGCTTTTTGGTGTTTAATGGAATTTCATTCTAGTCTACGTCTTCACCTGCAGGATTCTTGCGTCGCTCTTCAAAACATCTCCATCATTCTTTTATGTTACAAGGAAAGACTCGAAGAACTTCTCAGAGCTGTGCTCTATAGTTTTGAACATTTAACAATACCTGTGACGTATACGTTCAACATCCCGTTCAAGCATACACGCACACACACGTATATATATATATATATATATATATATATATATATATATATATATATATATATATATATATATATATATATATATATATATATATATATATATGCGTTCCCTTCCTCTGTATCGTGTAGCTCTTATCTTCAATAATTTGTAATTCATCTTTAATTTTATTTTACACTTCTATCACCCTCAAAAAACTTTGTGTGATTATGATCTTATCTTAACAGGCATCATTTTATTTCGAGGCCTGATGATCGTGAAACAAAATCAATTTTGTAGTCAAAATCAAATAAATTATCATATATATATATATATATATATATATAAATACATATACATATATATACATGTAGATATATAAATACATATATATATAAATGTAAATATATAAATATATATATACATATATATATATAAATATACACACATATATACATACATATATATATAAATACACACACATATATACATATATATATATATATATATAAATACACACACACACATATATATATATATAAATACATACACACACACACACATATATATATATATATATATATGTATATATATATATTGGAGTAGATGAGAATGAGACGCTTGAGCACGGAAAGATGAGAGAGAAGGTACCGAGAGAATATATTAAGCGCCTGAAAAAAATCTTCACGTCTGAACTCTCATCAAAAAATAAAATAACTGGCATAAACCAACTGGCAATACCTGTCGTTTCCTACGGGTTCTGCATCATCGATTGGCCACAAGACTTTATTAACAAACTTGACACAAAACCTCGGAAAATGCATTAAATAAAGTAATTTACCGACACAAGTGTATGGCCAGGCTATACTTATCGCGAAGAGAAGGTGGTCTGGGTCTCATTGAGATCAACCATGCCTACCGAGCGTCAATGATCAGTGTGGGGCAATATATAAAGAGCTCCTGTGATAAAAAATGAGTATACTGAATGAACATCACACCAAATACCTTCCTCAGCAGACCTTAACAACAAAACTAGCCGATAATTTGAGTGGAAACACACTGGAGAACACTAGCGAAGATTATAACAACCCAGCAACCCTGATCGCGCGCAAGAAGAGGGAGGAGTACACAGAAAAGGAGCTGGAGACCAGAATAGAATGATGGCAAAATAATGAAGGAGCAGGAAAGTTTATTGAAGAACTTTACCAGAGCGATATCGACAAGGAGGCTTCACTACAATGTCTCAAGAGTGGCAACTTCCCGTTCGATGAGGAACGGATACTAATAGCAGCAGAAGACCAAGGCCTACTTACTAATGGATTTAAGAAAATGGCTGGTACACAAAAAACAGACCAGTGCAGGTTCTGCCACTCTGCCATCGAAAGTCCAAGCAACCTAATGTCTGGATGAAAGATCCTTTTGGCTGATGGCCATTACACTGCCCGCCACAACAAAGTATGTAAATACTTACATTGGAAGATCTGCGGAGAGATGCAGCTTGAAAGATCACTGAACATCTGGGAACATGAGCCCTCACCCATAACATCGAATGGAAAAGTGACAGTGTTCTACAGGCGGGCAGATACATAAAAGACACGGCCATCGAAGCAGACATTGTCATCTGTAACAAACCAGAAAAAAACTGCTCTCATCATTGATGTAACCGTCCCAAATGACTATGGCCTCAATAGAGCCGAACGGGGAAAAATAACAAAATACCGAGACCTCAAAAATGATTTTAAAATAACATGGTCCCTCGATGAAATAAACATCGTAGTGGGAGCAACTGATCTAGTGAAAAAAATCTAAGTAAATACTTAGAAACAATCCTGGAAAGACCAAACTGTAGGGGAGTACAGATAGCAGCTCTAAATGGGACAACATCTATCCTTAAGAGAGCCCTCGGATATAAATTTTACTCATAGGGAAATCAAGTGTTAGCCTCAAGAGGGGGCCCCTTGATCTCTTTAGATTAACTAAATTAATATATATATATATATATATATATATATATATATATATATATATATATATATATATATATATATATATATATATATATATATATATATATATATATATATGCTCAAGCATTTGCATTTCTTTACATTGAGATATCACTTACATTCAGTCAGTGTCGCATGATGGCGTAGGGGTTAGCATCGCCGACTGTCTGCTCGACGGTTGCGTTTCGATCCCGGCTTGAGACACTTACTGGTTTAGCCGCACTGATAAGCTGTGAAACAGCGAAACAGGCTGTATGTGGATGACTATATATATATATATATATATATATATATATATATATATATACCATAATATAAAATGAAGTAATAAAATAAGGTGCGAGTCAAATTTTATAAGAAGACTCGCACCTTATTTTATTACTTCATTGTATATAATGCTATTAATGCTCTATTCAGTATATTGAGCTTCAGTTTTATCCAGATGTTCACTAATTAAATATATTAGTTGCCTCTTATATCTTTTGTTGGATTAACTTTATATATATATATATATATATATATATATATATATATATATATATATATATATATATATATATATATGTATGTATATATATACATTTGCTGAGAGAATGATTAAAAGATAGAGTAAGGCCTTAGCCGCCATTGTGCGAGTCTACTGCATCACGGGCTCTTACACAATTCATTAAGGCTTGCAGCGAGCATTTATTTTCTGCGGCCATTCCGCTTTAAAGCATGGCTGGTAAAAGAGGCTCAACATCGGTGGCAATTAGTTCGGATTTCAACTTCCGTTTTCAATCGGGGTACTACTTTAACCGCTAACCCGTCAATAATTTAGCTAGTTTTAGTCGCCCATCTTTGAACCGCCCCATCGAAACGTTATTCTTCCATTTCTACGTTCTCATTATGTAACATATATTAAGGTCCTGAATTGTTTAATATTTAATTTTGTTCTTGGATAATATTGGAAATTCATAAAATAATATCACTTCTTAAACTTATATGCGAGTAATCAACTCTATACAAAAATTATATTTTTTTAGAAAGCGACAAGTTTTATAGTGACCAACGAAGGGTATACTCAATACCTAGTTTATGTTTTAAACTCATCTTTTTATGTGGAATTATTATTAAATGCCATCTATCGGAATATCTTATGGTAATGCATGGAAAAGTTATGATCTGTTTCCTTTGAAATGTTTATTTCCTCGTCTAAATCTATTTTGCGATGTAGATCGAAATCGATGTCCATTTGAAATGCATTGGATTTGCGTGTTTAAATGTAATAATGCTCTGATTGCAATTGCCTTCGAGTTCATCCACCAGTTCGGTTAAGGAGACAAAGTGATTTCTGATCGGCGCAAAAGATTAGCAAATGTGTCACGGTTTCAGGAAGCTTCATTAACCATAATTGGCGAAATATTTTCTTGTCAATCTTTCTCTTGAAAGCTTTCCATAAATCCCATAACTTGTAAAATTATTCGATCTCTGAGAGCTACATTATTACAGAAGTCTTTTAAATCGGCCATTTTCACATATTCTCTTCCCTCTTTTAAATGGTAATTACAAAATTGAAAGAGTTGTACTTTTAGAAGATTTTCCATAATGTTTTCTATTTGCTCACTAATTTCTATCGGGAGTTCTTCGACCGCGTGAAAATACATGTTTTTCTATCATGAAATCTTTCGTGTCGTTTATATAGCTTGCTCCAAATTCTGCGTCTGATTAGCTTGAACTCATGAATTCAAGTAGTTATTGAATATTCAGATTTCTGTAGTTTTGTATGTTTTTGGACCCTATCTTTATATTGTTGTCTATCGTCGGGTGTCACCAAACTTTTTAATTTGCTTTAAACGTAGGGCTATATAAATACAGTAGTAGTACGAACATTAGGTTTTCTATCTGTTCATCTAAAACTCTGAAACCCCATCAAATAAACTTACAAACCTTACATAGTCTGATTAAATATCACGTTGAGCAGGTTACGCGCATAACATTTGATGTAATATATATTTGATTAGGGTATCAGGGGATCTCATTAGTTAATGGTGTAAAAATTAAACTGGTTTTGAAATTCTACTCAGCGTTAATGGTAAATGTTTCGAAAAAAAACACTGCATATTTTCTAATATTACGCCAGAAAGTCGATTGCAATGACTCCATCTTTATTTTTCTTTCATTCGTTTTTTCCTATTAGAACACAGTGTGTGAGAGAGAGAGAGAGAGAGAGAGAGAGAGAGAGAGAGAGAGAGAGAGAGAGAGATAACAGAGAAGATAGAGAAAGAGAGACAGGGCCAGACAAGAAGAGTAAAAGAGCGTCACAAAAAATGTCTCTATATATTTTCATCTCGATAAAAAAAAATAGACTCAAGGTTAAGTTTGTTTTGTGAGGAAAAATTCGTCGCAAAAAGAACTGGATGGAAAGAGCATGCGTGTAGACTCTTTGACACCTTCTCACGAATAAGTAATTCTGAGGCGATAAAGTATAAACACATACACCCTTAGTAAAGAGTAGGTAATGCCGGATAATGTGCCTGAGGACGACGGCAAAATTAAAGTCATGGTCGATTTTTAATGTAAAGAAATACCGCTAATCAAACAGAAATTGCTGTATGGAAACCTGAATGAGAAGGCCTCAAGTAATAAACACACACACTCTAAGCATATTTGTTTCTTTGTAGTCTTGTATATTAAAAAAGAAACCCGGCAAGCAATAATTTAATAACTGCAAGTTAAGATGATTTTTTTACTTTATTATCATTATTTTGAATAAAATTCAACCAAATATTAATTTCTTTATATTGCTGAAAAAACCCCGGCGATGCCTGATATAAATAAATTAATGATTTAAATTCTGGATAAACATTTTAAGAATTGTTTATCAAAATAGATTTCAATATTCATATATATATATATATATATATATATATATATATATATATATATATATATAAGCAAACTAATATAGTGACTGTACAAAGTAAATTGACTTACAAGAAATGTAGTTTTCCACTGAATGGCTTGCGACAAAAGTTTTTTTCCATATAGTTTTAATGGTTGAAAAAGTTCCGAGACACATATATATATATATATATATATATATATATATATATATATATATATATATATATTATAATATTTCATGTATATACAAAAATATAATGTTATCAATAATATAATACATTTTCTATATATTCTATTCTCTCTCTCTATTTTTAGTATGTACATAAGTAAAGCTTTAGCATGAAAAAATATATATATATGGCAAATAAGGCACACAGATACGTTCATGTTTGTTTCCCGAAAGAAAATCAGCAGGCTAATTGCGTGGATTTATAGTTTTCTATTGCTTCAAACAAAGGCCTTGACACCTAAGGTGGGGATAATAAAACCAACGAATTTGAGTGATTAGCTAACTAGAATAAACACTACTTAAGTATAATGCATCCACACAATTAGCCTGATACTTTCTTTCAGGAATGATATACACATGTTTCTCATTTTTATACTAATATATACATATATATATATATATATATATATATATATATATATATATATATATAATATTATGTTAGATATTTGTTAATTCTTATCCACGTATGCATATATTTCATCCTTTTCCGGGAATCATCAGTGTGGAGGATGAGTGTTCAGCAGGTAAGACGATTTGACCTCTAAACCCACGCCACCTTTTAACTTTCAAGTCTGAAACTCTATTAATGCCGTCAACCCTACAGCTATAGGGAGAATTAGTCTATTTATGTCAATACAGGCGGATATTTTAGTGGACTGCCATAACAGTGTTCAACAATCAAGTTGAACGGATCTTCGCATTACACATCAATTGGCAGTCTATTTTTAAGTCTCCTGAAGTGCTTATCCTGTTTAAAGGTGGAAATAGACACAATTATGATAAATATTTTTGGAAGTCTTACCCACATACACATGTGTTGCATCCTTTTTCTGGGAATGGTTAGAGTGTATATATATATATATATATATATATATATATATATATATATATATATATATATATATACTTTTATTAGTAGTAAAAGTGTATCTATCTATATATATATATATATATATTATTCATTTATTTATTTTTGGTACAGAAAATAGTACAACATCAGTACCGTCGGTTTCAAGCTCAGAAGGACTTAACCATCTGGTTCTCTTTAGCTTATGTAACATGTTTCAAAAATGTTAATTCACGTATCACTCTCGTTGCTTTAGAGTGTATATTTGTTTAAAATTTGTGTTAGGGAGAGAAATGCGAAACTACAAAGTTAAATAAAGTTCAAAAACGGTAAACTATAACAGTTAAGATTTAAAATTGAAACACTATCTATATATATATATATATATATATATATATATATATATACAAGTCCCGTGATTCAATGTTTATTAGGAACGTATATGAGGTCGTTAAATGTTTTGAAGTGTTAAACTGGTGTCGTCTAGAAAGTGCTAAGGAGAGAATATGAAGTTAAAAATTAAACTTTCGAAAGAATAAAAAGCTATTAAAAATACATCTAATTAAAATTAAAAGCTTGGATTAAATGACTTTAAATTAATCCAAAAAGAATTAAAAATAAGATTTAACCCGATTCGAGTCTCGCAAGTTGGCAATTGATCTAAGGGGCGTAATTATACAAGGTTCTTAATGATTCTGTATTCATAGTTTTACATTTTTAACTAAGGTGTGATGAATATGTAGACTTATGGGAGTAATAATATTGGTATACCAATTTAGTCTGATCTAGACATAAGAACAACGATTAGGTCGACAAGGTTGAAACTGTTTTGGAGATTTTGAAACGCTGCTGATTTATTATCGTGAAATGGAGGTGTTTCCCTCTTTATAACTGGCAAGATTATTATTTGAAAACAATTATTATTTCATATTTACGTGGTATAATATACTGATTTAACATTTTGGTGTAGAGATGGACCAATTAAAATATCAAAATATTTTTTCTATTTTTATATATTTATGAGGAGGTGATTGTTGGGAGGATATTCCGGGGCGGAAGTCGGTGTTTTGTTGGGCAATAATGGGGTTATGTATCGGGAAGGAGTGGGGTATTATTGGTAGTCCTTTATGTGTATCGGTAAGACCAGTTTATAATTAATGCTGGTCCTCTCTGGATGCATCTTTTAAAAAGTTCGTCTCTGAATTAAAGAAGATTGTATTTGTGTCAGTAACGGCCCTTAATATATTGCATCACATTGAAGACATCAATCTATGGCGGAAAAAGATGGGTTTCTATCTATAACTTTCTATTTCATGATAAAGGGTATCTCTTTATCTTTAAGTTTCCACACCGGGTCGCGAGTGCCGTGTTTGCCTTGTTTTAGTATTTAAATGTATTATTGTATCCGTAAATCTTTGCTTGAAACTTCCCTGTGTAATGCCTATGTATTCTTCGGATCAGCCGCTAGACTGGCTTGTGACAGTGGCTTCAAATACGAGGTAATCAGTTTTGCAATTCTCCTCTACGGTGTTTTCTATTACTTTGGGCTCTGCAGAGATGATTTTTCTTATGGATGGTGGTGGTGGAATAGCTAACCTTGATTGTACTTCTGTTAAAGTGTTTGTGCAGGTTGTGTGTAGTGGGGAGGGGCTTGTCGAGTAAGTTGAGGAAAAAGTGGCCTACTCTCGTCTTGATGTTGATGGAGAAAAGCGGGGAAAACCAAATCACCGACCTCCTCCTATTGCGGCTCCCCGTGACTGGTATCGGGTAGGGATGTATGAGATCTCCTCCTCTTTGAACTTGCTGTCTCGAAGCGCTTTATTGTAATAGGGGGCTGCCTAATTGAAAATTTCTGGACTGGATGAGAGGTTTTAGATTATTTGGCTAATATTAGTGTTTAAAGACTGTGGGGGTAGCAAGACCCTTTGTGTATGTATTGGAGTGTCAAATTTGGTTTGTGGAAAGGCTTGCGCGTGTTGTTTGTAAGGTTCAGTGTGGTGTCTAGGAAGTCTACTTGGTCTAATTTTGTTTTAGTGGTGATTTTGAATCCGAGTTTTTTTAAAGGTATTTGTTAAGTCTTTTCTAAATGTATCTAGTGTGTTCCTATTGTGGTTACGTGATAAGCAAATTCGGTCATCTATGTAAAGACCATAGAAATGGGAATTTATTTTGGAGCGTATCCAATATGAGCAAGCCGACTATTTCGCTGATGTCTGCACTGTCATGGTCCCCATTGCTACATCAAATGGATCCTCTGGGTTCGAATTTCTTACCCCTCGAAGTAATGTAGGGTTTGTCTTGCTTGTAAGATTGTAAGAATGTATCCCTTTCTAGTTCGACAATGTCTGTGTGTGAAAGTGCAAAAGTTAATGACTTATTTAGAGTGTCTTTTGTTATGGATGGGTAGAGGTCTACTATGTCTAATTGTGTGAATTTGCATCTATGTTTTTCTTGTATATTCTGGAACTAATTTAGGACTGACTTTGTATTGCCCCTCACACTGAGGTTTGTTTTTACTTTAATTTTATTGACTATACTTTCACTATAGATTTATTTGCTGGTCCTAGTTCGTTTTTTGAGGGCTTTTTTCTGAAGTTATTTTTGTGGTCTTTTCGGGTTACAAAGGCATTTGTCTTTGCTAGGTAGTCAGTTCTGTATGCGACACATAATCTAGTAGCTGTCTCAGTAGTTTCGTTATTAATGGTCCTATATGTATTTGTATTAGCCAACTGATATTTATCATCGGTGGAGCATTTGGTTAGAGCTGTTTTTTCTCTTTTGTCATTTTTTAATTTTGTCGAAGAATATTAGTGCATATTGTCTCTTTTAAGTTTTCCTTGACCGGGTTTTGCTTACTCGTAAATTCTAGGTTGTGGGTAATGCTAAGTAGATCCTTCTCGAAACTGTCGAAAGCCTCCACTTTCGGCGGATATTTAAGTCCGTAGTTGTTTCTGTCTGCCTCTGTTCTGTATTCAAAACTTTTCACCTCATCCTTCCTATAGCGCTCACCATCTTAGTCAGGAGCATCCTGGTGTATGTTAGGTTATTAGGGGTTGGAATATTTTTGGTTGTATATCAGAGAGTGCATATTTCCATTTCACAGGGTTTTGGTGGTACATCCCTGTTTAACTGTTTCTTTTCTGTGGTGTTCGTATTTTCCCCGAGAGTGCTCGACTACAGAGCTAACAACGTTTAACTGTAATTCCCGGTAGAGACTGTGTAACTTCTTTTGTTAGATGATAGTGGATAAAATCTTAGCAGAGTGCTCGATTAATTGAGAATATAAATTAAAAGCGCAATATTTATTCATTTTTATTGTACAGAAAAATGAGTAGAACATCAGTACCGTCGGTTCCAAGCTCAGAAGGACTAAACCATCTGTCTCTCTTCAGCTTATGTTGTCACCTGTTACAGACATAGGAATTCACGTATATTTCTCGCTTGGATACGTTATTTGCTTTGGAGTGCTATGTATATTTGTTTAAACTTTGTTTTAGGGAGAGAAATGTGAGGCTACACAGTTTTTTAAAGTTCGAAAAAGGGGGGAGGAGGAAAACATAACAGTTTAGGTCTAAAATTGAAATACTTTAAAAAGATCTGTATACTGTTGTTTATTAAGCGCGTATATTAGGTCGTTAACTCTTTTGAAGGGTTTACTTGGTGTCGTCTAGAAAGTGCCAAGGAGAGAATATGAGTTTATGGATATATATATATATATATATATATATATATATATATATGCTTTTTTATTTAATACTAGCAAGACCGGTGTTCCGGCCTTGCTCGGAGAAAATATAAAATAATTATTTTAATTAAAAGAACATCAATCATAAAATATTAAAAATAAGTAAAATCCAGAAAATATAAACATATGATGTTTTTACCGCTTAAGAAACAGAAGCTAATTCGAGAAGCAGCAGAGCGATATTTTATTTAGAAAAAATGCCCCCCTCCCCTTAACTACGATGGGTGTGATAGTGCAACATTGTTGACAAACCATTTTTTTTTATTATTCTCATTGAGAAATGACAACAAAATCTTAGTAACACTGATTTGTTTAATTTACGAAAAAAATGTATATTTTAGTATAATTGTTGATGAACATTGTCCGTTACATTCTCCGTTACACTCTAAAAGAAATTAGAGTATCTTTTTAGGCGATTACGTGACAAAACCAGTAACCACTTTGTAGGATGAAAACAAAGTATCATTTAAGTATCTTAAGAGGAGATCAGTTTCGTATATAAATTCGATGTGAAATGATCCCTATTTCCGGGCAACTCTAGTAATTTTATGGGAGCTAAATCCAGTAGTTTTCTGGTATGAATATGTTAAATAATGTTTTAACAAAAAATTAGAACCAATAATGGACCCTAAATAATGGTCTGCAAAATATGGTAACGTAAATAGTTCTCATATTCGATAATAATGAAAAGAATAATTTATCAGTAAATAGTTCTCATATTCGATAATAATGAAAAGAATAATTTATCAGTAAATAGTTCTCATATTCGATAATAATGAAAAGAATAATTTATCAGTAAATAGTTCTCATATTCGATAATAATGAAAAGAATAATTTATCAGTAAATAGTTCTCATATTCGATAATAATGAAAAGAATAATTTATCAGTAAATAGTTCTCATATTCGATAATAATGAAAAGAATAATTTATCAGTAAATAGTTCTCATATTCGATAATAATGAAAAGAATAATTTATCAGTAAATAGTTCTCATATTCGATAATAATGAAAAGAATAATTTATCAGTAAATAGTTCTCATATTCGATAATAATGAAAAGAATAATTTATCAGTAAATAGTTCTCATATTCGATAATAATGAAAAGAATAATTTATCAGTAAATAGTTCTCATATTCGATAATAATGAAAAGAATAATTTATCAGTAAATAGTTCTCATATTCGATAATAATGAAAAGAATAATTTATCAGTAAATAGTTCTCATATTCGATAATAATGAAAAGAATAATTTATCAGTAAATAGTTCTCATATTCGATAATAATGAAAAGAATAATTTATCAGTAAATAGTTCTCATATTCGATAATAATGAAAAGAATAATTTATCAGTAAATAGTTCTCATATTCGATAATAATGAAAAGAATAATTTATCAGTAAATAGTTCTCATATTCGATAATAATGAAAAGAATAATTTATCAGTAAATAGTTCTCATATTCGATAATAATGAAAAGAATAATTTATCAGTAAATAGTTCTCATATTCGATAATAATGAAAAGAATAATTTATCAGTAAATAGTTCTCATATTCGATAATAATGAAAAGAATAATTTATCAGTAAATAGTTCTCATATTCGATAATAATGAAAAGAATAATTTATCAGTAAATAGTTCTCATATTCGATAATAATGAAAAGAATAATTTATCAGTAAATAGTTCTCATATTCGATAATAATGAAAAGAATAATTTATCAGTAAATAGTTCTCATATTCGATAATAATGAAAAGAATAATTTATCAGTAAATAGTTCTCATATTCGATAATAATGAAAAGAATAATTTATCAGTAAATAGTTCTCATATTCGATAATAATGAAAAGAATAATTTATCAGTAAATAGTTCTCATATTCGATAATAATGAAAAGAATAATTTATCAGTAAATAGTTCTCATATTCGATAATAATGAAAAGAATAATTTATCAGTAAATAGTTCTCATATTCGATAATAATGAAAAGAATAATTTATCAGTAAATAGTTCTCATATTCGATAATAATGAAAAGAATAATTTATCAGTAAATAGTTCTCATATTCGATAATAATGAAAAGAATAATTTATCAGTAAATAGTTCTCATATTCGATAATAATGAAAAGAATAATTTATCAGTAAATAGTTCTCATATTCGATAATAATGAAAAGAATAATTTATCAGTAAATAGTTCTCATATTCGATAATAATGAAAAGAATAATTTATCAGTGAGGATATAAATATAATCGTTCTCGTTCAATCAATGATGGGATTTTTTTTTAAATAAATAATTCGGAACTCCTTCTCTCCCTGAAAAGTAAGATTATCCTTTATTTAGGCGATTACGTCGAAACACCATGGGAACCTTTGTGGGAAGAAAAAAGAGAAGAACGGGGATCAGTTTCGTATATAAATTAAATGTTAAAAAGTCCCCCATTTTCGGTCCAGTGCAGCGGTTTTTTTCTATGGTAGCTAAATCCGGTGCGATTATTGTTTTTCTGGTATAAATATGTGAATTAATGTTTTAACAAAAAATCGAAACAATAATGCTTTGCAAAATGCGCTAACGCAAATAGGTCACGAATTCGACGACGAGGAAAATGGAATGTGCTAATTTAGTTAGGCTGTAAACAAAATTCTTCTCGGTCAATTATAGAAATCATGACATTTTTTAAAGATGTAAATAAATGTGGATTTCTTCCTCCCCGTATAAAAAAATTAGATTCTCCTTTATTTAGGCGATTGCATGAATAGAATGGAATACTTTGTGGCAAGACAAAAAAGAAGGGGGATGATAAGTTTCGTATATAAATGCAATGTAAAAGGATCCGCCATTTCCGGGGCAGTGTAGCGTATATTTCAAAAGTAGTTGAATCTGGCGCGATTATTGTTTTTGTTTCTGGTATAAAGATGTTAATTAATGTTTTAACAGAAATTTGCGAACCAATTTGGATCCAGTATATATTTTTATTGAAGTAGTTCGGAACAAAATTCGCTGGAATGTGAAATTATATTAAAATGTGAGAGAAGACAACGTGTACGTAGGTTTGTAAATGTCGAGAAATTTTCGCTAGAGTTTCAATAAGAACTAAATGAATTCTATTAAGTACAAACATAAGAAACAGACAAAGTCAAAAGGAAAAAAAAAGATTATTTTGCTGTGATCTTACTGTTTATACGTGAAAGAATGTTGGAAGGCTAAAAAACAAATGTTGTTAACTTGTGCGTTAAACAATTAATTCAGAAAAGATGTGTGTGATGAAAATACATTTTTTTATGTTGATATTAATATTTTAAAAGATTACATTAATTATTCAAATTCACA
Organism: Sepiola atlantica; assembly: GCA_963556195.1. Taxonomy (NCBI): domain Eukaryota; kingdom Metazoa; phylum Mollusca; class Cephalopoda; order Sepiida; family Sepiolidae; genus Sepiola; species Sepiola atlantica. The sequence continues at coordinate 89,047,996 of OY744539.1, read as the reverse complement.
ACGGAATTTAGAGCGAATGTAGGGAAATTACTTAAGTCGAGTTTTTTGTTGAGATTGATAGTCTGTTTGTTTTTTAAGCACACGTAAATTCAGGTTTATAAACTGTAGGAATTATTATATAACGATGTAATCAGATGTTCCAATATTCTGTGGAAGGGAGGGATTATTATTTTGTTTTGGATGTGTATGTAATATGTAGAAGATTATAAGTAAGTTAAATTGATATAATGTTTTAGGGTGTCTTAGAAGAATTTCTCTTATGTTAAAGCTGGACCCGGGGTCAAATGCGTCCGTTAGATTAGTAAATGTCTAGATGATGAAAGTCTTTGCTACCTTCTTTGTGTGAATACGTATTTGGTAGAATCAGTTTATTCGGAATTATTGTAATAATTTTAAAACGGGGACGTAATGTAACTTTCATGGTTTTCTTCTCGTCTTCATCGTCGTTCTAGTCGTGTCGTCTATTCCAATGACGAATCGTTTAGAGCACAGCAGTGGCTAACATGTTTATAAATCAACACAAGGCAAACTCACAAAAACACAAAGTAAGATACATTGTGTATAAGTCCTGGGGCCCTGGGTGAGTGTGTGATACCGTCGTGGAAAAGGACTCTTCAAACGCTAACGTTCACATCTTAGTTAACTGGGATTAAATTGTCTACCAAGGCTATCGGTGTCGTCGCTCGTCAGCCCATCTCATCACTTGCAAAATCTTTGCGAAACTCTGCCTGCCAATCTGTTCACCTCCGTTTTCTGTCAAGGTTGACTCCAAACTGATTGTCTTCTCTCAGAGTCGCCAACTCATCAACTGTCCTAAACTCACCACTCGTCATTTGCTGCAAACCGCAAACTGCTCCAAGCTAACCCGTCAAAACACCTAGAATGTCGCATAAAAACTGTCGCAAAACAACTCTCATTCCCAACCAACCCAACTCAACTCGTTCTCTGAACAATATAAACTGACCACGCCGGCGCTCGCTTTTCCTATCATTGTTTTTCAACACATCCTACCTCCGACGGCCACCCCTTCCCATGAATCATGTTCAATTACAGTTCGGACCGTCGCTCCTCGTACGTCTATAGGATCACAGATAGGTATCTTTTGTAGACGAGACACGCCTTAAAAATACCCCCGGCACTCGAAAAGAGACAACATCCAGGTTGTAGTAAAAATGTTTTTTTTAATTTATTGAACAATATAAAATGCATCTATGCCATTGTTTATTTGCATACAAATATTACTTCTCTAACCTTTCTGCTTTCACAAAAATTTACACGGCTGATAACTGATGCACACTTTTTCGCAATAGAAACAATTGAATTTTATAAAAAGTATTTTGTACAGGATTCTTAAATAAGTAATAACAAAGTATCCTGTCATTTAACGAATTAGAGTGATATTTTCCCGTAAAGTTGGCAAAAAATAACCCCGTCTATTTTTTATATATGAATAATTTTTTAAAAACAAATTCTGCGGGATAGGCTTATTTTTTCGCTTCATTAAACAACAAAACGATAATAATTCGGCAGTTCATTAAATGAAGGATATTTTCCCAAAATGTAAAATGACGTCCCAGACACTAGATAATTAATTTCTATAAAGAATAGTTTTAATAATAAATTTTTTTAGAAACAGTATTTTGAATAAATAGTTTCTATCTACTAATTAAGATTTTTATAAAGGGGAGTTTCTGCGAGATTGACGTTCAACTCGTCGTGTGTTTGTTTCGAAGGGTAAGAAATCAGCCCTTGAAATAAGGCTCTTCTGACTGCTGACATCCCGGACGTACATTTATGTTAATTTTTCTTTGTGAGAAGTTGGATTTAGAATTCCCATACTATCATTGGGTTGGAATGGTAACTTGTGAACGGTTCTTGAATGGTTTAGTTCTTTAGGTTTGTTTTTTGGGGGGGGGATTTATTCATCATTGTGCCGGCCGTCGTGAAAGTGTATTTTCGCACATTGTTCCGGTTTTTTTGTCTTTTTAAATGTATTTGGGACCGATTATTTGATTGTTGGCTTGGTGGAAGAAATAATGCACGAACTACTTTTCTAAGACTTTTACTAGGACTTTCTTTTATTTATCGTTGTTCTTCCTTGTTTTTTAATTTTAACTTTTATTTTTATTTTTTTCCTCTTTTCATCTTAAGTGACCTCAACTATTGCAACGCCACATTGTGTATTGTCGGCAGTTGAAACCCGTATTCCAGACATTTAATTTCCCTGATGATCTGTCAAGCAAGAACCTGCTTGGTAGTGAAACACGTGTAGGAAAAACACGTAATTTGAATAAATAATATTTGTAAGAAAAATATCTTTAATAGTGATCACTGGTGTCCTGAAAAGAATGCTTTGGTAAGCCTTCATAAAATCACATATAAATGCTCTGTACTCTGTAATTGAGTATCGTCGAGCTTGTTTTTATCGGAACAACCCCGGTCTTCACTGAATGATCTATTTTATAAGTGAAAAATCTAAATCTATATTCTGCTCCCCAAAGTAAGCTGCTATTTAATACCGGAGTTACCAGGATGTTTGCCAAAGAGGAGATAACTTTCTCACCCAAAAACATTTCCATACCAAACCACAAAGCATACATAATGGACATGGTCCAGGCGGTGCATGCATTCTTGAAGAGAGTCCGATGGCGGGTCATTCACCACAACCTGGGATCGACTAGGGAGTTTAGCAACGTGAATACACCTTCTGGAGTCTCCGACCCCCCTGAGTATGCATCTGACACTGAGGATTATTTACCAACAGCCTCATATAGAAAATTCTATAAAATAGGAACTCACAAGAACCCACCTCACATCCCTGCATTGGAAAGCTTCGAAGCGGATATGCATAATATGGTTAAAAACATCAAAACCAAAAACAGATCACAATATTGGAATCCTACCATTGAACATATCCATAGGACACAGACACGGATTAGGAATAACTCTAACATCACAGTTCCGGCGGATAAAACTTTAAACACATACTCCATGAATATGGAAACATACAACAACCTAATCCTGAAGGAACTGAATAAAAACTACAAGACCGTAGGGAACGGGGTATTACAGGATATTAACTCGGCCGCTCTTAAGATCTGCTCTGAGATTGGTATAGAGGGTAGTGTTGAGATCTATACCCCTAAATGCCCTCGTTTCACTCTTAAGGATCATAAGCCAGATTTTAGTAATAACCCATCCATTAGACTGATCTCGCCGTGTATTTCAGACATGGGTGCAATCAGCAAGAAAAGACTAGACAGAATATTGCCAGGAATTACACGCAGAACTAAATTAAATCTGTGGACCTCATCAGAAGAAGTGCTAAGTTGGTATAAAGAATTACACATTACTAATCAAAGTAAATTTATAATGTTTGATATAGATTCATACTATCCCTCCATATCCTCTACTTTACTTGAAAAGGCGCTTACCATGGCTAGAAACGAATCCAACATTACAAACTTAGAAATGGATATAATTAGACTAGCAAGAAGGACACTAATATCCTACAATGATAAGTTATGGACTAGAAAGGATAGGGAAAATAATTTCGATATTACTATGGGGGACACCGAACTCAGCGCAGGTTACTGACCTGGTAGGGATATATATCCTCAGAGAAATGTGTATGAAAATACCTGAACTGGCGGGCGGTCTATATAGGGACGACGCTTTATTCTTTGTCAACACAAGTATAAGGAATCTTGAAACTAAGAAGAAAAAACTCAATATATTCTTCAGCTCAATACAACTTAGCATAACTATAGATATAAACTACCGGAGGGTCAATTTTTTGGATATTACGCTTGATCTATGCAAAAACACATATGAACCTTATCACAAGCCCAACCACACACTCTACTATATCGACGCTAAATCGAATCACCCACCGATGGTGAAAAGAGCCATTATTCCTGCAATCTCGAGTAGGATATCTAAGCTGTCGAAGAATCAACAAATATTCGACAGCAGTAAGCAATTCTACAATGAAGCTTTAAACAGATCAGGATATAAGGAAAAAATTAATTACCTTGTGCCTCCTTCGGTTGGGAATGGAGGACTAAACGGGAGACCGATCGCCTCTCGATCAATTGTTTCATATAATAGGGAAATGGGCAAGGCTAGATATAGGAGACCTGGTGTATCCCACGGTAATGTAAACAAGGTAGGGAGGGAACCGGTTGATGATAATATTCGTGAAGTTGGAAGTAACGAATTGAACACACATGCTACCCAAATCGGGGGGGAAGGTAAAAAGAAAAATGGGAGAAGGACCACTACATGGTTCACCCCCCCTATAGCCAGCATATTAAGACTAACATCCCAAAGATCTTTTATAGCATAGTAGAAAAAAATTTTCCAAGGGATAGCAGATTGGGGGGAATCATTAACAAAAGTAATGTAAAACTGTCTTATTCAACCTGTAGAAATATAGCCACATCTATCATAGGATATAATAATTCTAAGATAACTAAAACAAGGGATGCCATGTTCTCTTCTGGTGTTGATCCCAGAAACACCAGTTCAGTGAGAACCTCCATTATAAATATCCGTAGTAGTAGAACATCCAGCAACGACTCAGCACACAACTGCAAGTGCAGAGCTTCTAACATCTGTCCACTGGGGGGGGGGGGGCTGTAGAGTTTCAAGCATTGTCTACAAATGCGATGTGATAACAGAGAGTAGTAGGAAATCATATATCGGTTCCACCGGGGGTGAGTTCAAAGATAGATTCAGAAATCACATGAGTTCCTTCAGGGGAGGACAAAGGGAAGACATAGATAGGCCTAACACTTCTGTTGGCCGTTTTGTGAGAAACCTCATTGCTAGGCAAGACCCTTTCGAACTGAAATGGTCCATTTTAGGGAGGGCTAACAAATATAAACCGAACAAAAGGAAGAGATGCAACCTATGTGCATAAGAGTCGTACCACATCATGACATCTAGAGATAATTTACTGAACGCTAGGCAGGAAATACTACAATGTTGTCTGCATAGAAACCGTTACCTGTTATCAAGCCTAAAACCTGGATAGGAGGGGGATTGGGGAAAGTATAAACTTACAGCAGAGATAGGCAGGACGGACCCTCCCTGAGGCAATTTGGGGCAATAATTAGTGTATAATATAGGTGATTAGAATTAGTAACATGTACTTATGCTAAGATATGTCTTGATTCGATTATTATCGGAGGCTCGGGACTAACGTTGGTGGTGATACGGTAGGAATATTCTATCGGAATAAGGCCCATTGATAGTCAACTATAGTAAATACTTATTCAGCAGAATAGAGGGGGGACATTTTTGTTACATATAAAAAGATAGTGGAATAATAACTAATAAATCACAATTATTATCAGAAATAGATATATTATACGAAATGCATTGGGAATTTCAAGAAATTTTAAGTGAAAAATAAGAGATAGCAACCTGGATGCTATCACTATTTAATTAAATTAGGTTAAATTAAATTAAATTAGTTTTTAATTAGATTAAATTAAATAAAACAATGGGTGGAAGGAATGGGGGAAAATAATTAAGGAAAAAATAATTTTAAAAAACATGCATGCCGACACGGACTTAATTTCTAAAAATAGAAACAATTGGATTTTAATAAAAGTATTTTGTACAGGATTCTTAAATTAGTAATAACAAAGTCTCCTGTCATTTAACGAATTAGAGTGATATTTTCCCGTAAAGTTGGCAAAAAATAACCCCGTCCATTAAAAAGGTTTTTTTAAAATAAAAAATAGATTTCTGATAACGATATTCCGTAGTAATATTTATTTATGGAAAAATATTCTCCACAGAGAGTTGCAAACAGACACAGCCGTTATGGAAATATTTTAAATTATTTAAAATAATAACTAGATTTTTGTAGAAAACTTTTTTATAATAACATTTCATTTTTGATATGAATAATTTTTTTAAAACAAATTCTGCGGGATAGGCTTATTTTTTCGCTTCATTAAACAACAAAACGATAATAATTCGGCAGTTAATTAAATGAAAGATATTTTCCCAAAATGTAAAATGACGTCCCAGACACTAGATAATTAATTTCTATAAAGAATAGTTTTAATAATAATTTTTTTTAGAAACAGTATTTTGAATAAATAGTTTCTATCTACTAATTAAGATTTTTATAAAGGGGAGTTTCTGCGAGATTGACGTTCAACTCGTCGTGTGTTTGTTTCGAAGGGTAAGAAATCAGCCCTTGAAATAAGGCTCTTCTGACTGCTGACATCCCGGACGTACATTTATGTTAATTTTTCTTTGTGAGAAGTTGGATTTAGAATTCCCATACTATCATTGGGTTGGAATGGTAACTTGTGAACGGTTCTTGAATGGTTTAGTTCTTTAGGTTTGTTTGGGGGGGGGGGGGTATTTATTCATCATTGTGCCGGCCGTCGTGAAAGTGTATTTTCGCACATTGTTCCGTTTTTTTTGTCTTTTTAAATGTATTTGGGACCGATTATTTGCTTGTTGGCTTGGTGGAAGAAATAATGCACGAGCTACTTTTCTAAGACTTTTACTATGATTTTCTATTATTTATCGTTGTTCTTCCTTGTTTTTTAATTTTAACTTTTATTTTTATTTTTTCCTCTTCTCTTCTTAAGTGACCTCAACTATTGCAACGCCACATTGTGTATTGTCGGCAGTTGAAACCCGTATTCCAGACATTTAATTTCCCTGATGATCTGCCAAGCAAGTACCTGCTTGGTAGTGAAACACGTGTAGGAAAAAAACACTTAATTTGAATAAATAATATTTGTAAGAAAAAATATCTTTAATGGTGATCATTGGTGTCCTGAAAAGAATGCTTTGGTAAGCCTTCATAAAATCACATATAAATGCTCAGTACTCTGTAATCGAGTATCATCGAGCTTGTTTTTATTGGAACAACCCCGGTCTTCACTGAATGATCAATTTTATAAGTGAAAAATCTAAATCTATATTCATATATATGTATATATACATATATATGTATATATATACATATATATGTATATATACATATATATGTATATATATACATATATATGCATATATACATAAATATACATATATGTATATATATATGTATAAATATATACATATATATGTATATATACATATATATGTATATATACCTATATACATATATATATATATATGTATATATACATATATATGTTTATATACATATATATGTATATATATACATATATATATACATATATATCTATATATATATATATATATATATATATATATTTATGTTGTAATGGTCATGATTGGCATGAATACGAAACTAACATAAAGGGAAGTAATCAGGTATTGACTATATACGAAAGTACGTATATAAGACGGACAATAATATCTGGAAGTGAGCGAAGGGTAAACGTCTCTACTTCCTACCGGATCCATGTTAAACGCAAACCACTCGGCGTATTCTTAATTTAGTGTGTCCTATGTTATTTAGGATATAACAGTGGCGAACGAGGATAATTTTTTCTCTTAACAGAGATAAATTACCGTATTATTCAAGGATTTTGTTTTAAAGAAAATTTGCAAGGACGGCAAGAAAAAAAAAGTCGAAACGTGCGAATTTTTCTACTTAAAGTAGTAAAAAGTACGGATTTCTTCGGTAAGTACTAACGGGAAAGTAAAAAAAATTGTACTCGAAACAATTTTAAGGTAAATGAACTTTATCTGTATGTTGACGAAAAAATATTTGGGAAGCACAAGCTGAATTCGAAACCTGCACCGTGAGATTACGAATTTCGAAAGAAAAAAGTACGCTTACGATTTTTTTTTCTTTAAACAATTCAGAAATTATTGTCATATTTTTTTTTCTCTCCCACAAGTTCAGCCGTATTTTTGTGAAAAATAGTTGTTCATTGCTTTGTCTAAAGTAATTGAAACTATTTGTTGTGCGAATTTTCAAAACGTTTTATTGTCTGAAATTATTTTGTGAAAAAGTTTTATTTGGTAAAAGACTGTTGCTAAATTGTATAAACTTTGTGAAACATTCATTTTTGCAAAAATTATGTTGCTAATTTACGAAAACGCATATTGACGAACTTTTTGTGAAATTATTGTTGTAAACTTTGGAAAGATATTTTTTACTGTAATTAAGCTAAAATGGAGCAATTCGCTGAGTTGACGAAGGCGTTAACTCTAAGTATACAGCAGCAACAACAACAACAGCTACAACAACAGCAACAACAGCAACAACAGCAACAGCAACAACAACAACAGCACCAACAGCAACAACAACAGCAGCAACAACAGCTACAACAACAGCTACTGCAGCAGCAAGAATGGACACAAAAAAAACTTTAGAGGCACAACAAGAGCAAACAAAAATACTTCAACGCCAAATGTTAACGGAACAAAAGAATTTTGAAAAATTAATTCAAACGTCGACAGATGGGAAGAAAACTAATTTTTCTGCAGAGGGTATTTCAAATTCTTTGTCAGAATTTCACTACTCTCCCGATACTGGCGTTACATTTCCAGCATACTATAGAAGCTACGAAACAGTATTTACAAAAAGATGTTCGGACTGGACCGACGAAGAAAAAGTTACGCTGTTACTACTAAAACTGAGGACGGACGAAAACACCAAGTATGCTAATTTAATTTTACTCAGAAAACCGGAGGAAGTGAATTTTAAAGAGACAATTAATACCTTATCTAGAATATTTGATAAAAGAGACAGCCTTTTTCATTCTAGATATAAATGTTTAAATTTACAGAAGTCGGAATCCGAAGACTATTTTGAATGTGCATGTACTGTAAATTGCTTATGTGAATCATTTAAATTAAATGAAATTTCGGCAGATTTATTTAAATGTTTAATCTTTGTACAAGGACTCACAGCACCAAGGCACAAATATGTCAGATCCCGGATCCTGACAATTATGCAGTCGGACCCGAATGTAACTTTACAAAAAGTAACCGAGGAGTGTCAACGTCTCATTAATATCAAAAGAGACAACACCCGCATTGAAGAAAAAAGCGTTTACAAGATACAACATGTAAAAAGGCAAAGGACCTCTAGAACATACAAGACCCAGGAACAAAAGACTCCCAGAATGTACAAGGACCAAAGTTGTGAATGCTGCGGAAGTACAAGACACACCAAAAATATATGCTGGTTCAGAAATAGGATATGTTACGAATGCGGATTCAAAGGCCACAAGGGAACATATTGTAACCAGAAGAAAAAAACCAAGGACCGACAAAGTTAATACTCTTCGCACAAGGAAAGAGAAAAGCTGCGAAAGGCGTAAATATGTCGATGTAAAGATAAATGGACATCCTGTAACATTACTCCTGGATAGTGGTGTGGACATTAGCATCATAGATGAAGATATCTGGAGAAGGATCGGTCGACCTGAACTAAGAGAAACCAGCAAGATGGTGAAGAGTGTGTGCGGCAACAGGTTGGAATTCAAAGGAGAACTGAGGTGCAATGTGTCATTTGGTGGTCAAACACACAAGTATAAAGTGTACGTAGTACCAGGAAGGAGCACAAGTTTATTTGGAGTGGATTGGATTGTCCTGTTCAACTTATAGGTACGACCGGTTAATTCTTTTTGTAATAGGTTGACCACAGAGAAATCAAACTAAATAGAAGGCTTCATGGACGATTTAAATGCAGAATTCCCAAAAGTTTTTGCTGAAAAACTTGGATACTGTGTGAAAACAGAAGCAAAATTTGAGGTGAAGAAAAATGCCACCCAGTGTTCAAACTTAAAAGAAATGTACCTTTTTCATCGATGGACGCAATAGAGAAGGAGTTGGAGAGACTTCAACAATTAGACGTCATTGAAAAGGTTGACCACACGGATTGGGCAAGTCCGACGGTATATGTGAAGAAAAAGAATAACAAAATAAGAGTCTGCGCTGACTTTTCGACGGGCCTTAATGACTGTTTGCAGGACCACAATTACCCCCTTCCGTCGGCAGAAGATCTATTCTCAAAACTAAAAGGAGGAAAAAAAAATTCCAAAATAGACCTCTCGGATGCATACTTGCAAATCAAAGTCAATGACGAATGTTCAAAGTACCTGTGCATTAACACGCATAAGGGTATTTTTAAACAAAAAAGACTTCCGTTCGGATTAAAGGTCGCCCCTGCTCTGTTTCAACAGGTTATGGATACGATGCTCGCAGGATTGGAATTTTCAATGGCATACCTTGACGATATCCTGATAAAGAGCAGAAATTTGCATGAACACAAGAAGCACGTCAGAGAAGTATTTAAGAGAATAGAGGAGTTTGGTTTCAGATTGTACCGGGAGAAATGCAATTTCTTTATGGAAAGGATCAGATACCTTGGTCAAATACTCGACAAAGAGGGACGAAGACCAGATCCACAACGGGCCGAATCAATTGAAAAGAGGCCTGCTCTAGACTCAGTACCGAAGCTACAATCATTTTTGGGATTGGTTCAATATTACGCGATATACATACCTATTGTGCATAATTTGAGAGTTCCTCTTAACGAGTTACTAAAAAAGGGTAGAAAATGGAGTTGGAATAAGGAATGTGAATCTGCCTTCCAAAAAATTAAGAAATGTCTACTATCAGACTTGGCATTAGCGCATTTTGATCCAGACAAGGAGTTAGTACTAGCAACGAACGCCAGTGATTACGGCGTTGGCGCTGCATTACTCCATAAGTATGAGGATGGAACAACAAAAGCAATCGCTCATGCATCAAGAACTTTGGTTGCAGCTGAGAAAAACTATAGCCAGATTGAAAAGGAGGCTCTGTCGATAATATTTGGAGTCAAAAAGTATAATCGATTTCTCCATGGACGGACCTTCACATTGCAAACACCATAAACCCTTGATTACGATATTTGGATCAAAGAAAAGCATTCCTAAGCATACCGCAAATCGACTACAGCGATGGGCCGTAACTCTCTTAAACTATCAGTTTAAGATGGAGCATGTGTCATCGAAAAAGTTAGGACACGCGGATGCACTATCAAGGTTGATTCCAAACAGAAACGAACGTTTCGAAGAGACAGAAATTGCTGCTCTTAAAGATGAAAGCGAATGGAAAAGTTCAATGTGTAATATGATACGTGAACTTCCAATAACCCTTGAAGAGATTAAAAGAGAAGCTGAAAAAGACATTTTCATAAAGAAAATGAAAACTCAATTAGGACTGAGGGAAAAAAGTAACAAAGTAGACAAACTACATTTTTTTCAATTTGTGAAGGTGTACTTATGTATGCTGATAGAATCGTAATTCCACAGGCATTACGAAGGAAAATATTAATGGAATCCCATACAGGTCATCCTGGCATTTCAAGAATGAAATCCTTAATTAAAGGATACGTATATTGGCCTGGTATGGACAAAGAAGTAGAAAACTGTGTCAAAGCATGCAAAGGATGTCAGTTAGCAGCCCGAGATCCGCCAGTAAAAACGACCCCATGGCCGAAAACGGACCTACCCTGGTCACGTCTACATATTGATTATGCCGGACCTCTAAATGGCTTTTTCTACTTAATTGTAGTAGATTCTTTCTCTAAATGGCCAGAGATATTTAAAACCAGACATCCAACTGCAAGGAACACTGTAAATGCACTTAACAAAATCTTTAGCCGTTTTGGTGTACCAAAAACCATAGTAAGTGACAATGGTACAGCATTTACAGGTCACGAATTTAAAGAATTCTGCAAATCGCTGAATATTCAACATATCACGACACCTGTTTACCATCCTAGGTCGAATGGGTTGGCAGAAACATTTGTGGACACATTTAAACGGGCAATAAAGAAAAACCTGAATATGGACACAGATGAGCAAACTATACAAACATTTCTAGCAATCTACAGGGTAACCTCGAACCCAAATAATAATTTTAATTCATCCCCTGCAGAACTGATGTTTGCTAGAAAAATTAGATCTATCTTCGATAGACTTATACCTGAGAAGAAGAAAAGTTCTAAAGGAGAAAACTTGAAAGTAAAGTGCTATTCCTCAGGGGACAAAGTGTATTGTAAAAATTTTCAGAATGGAAAAAATAATTGGGTGGACGGTTTCATTATGAAAAGAATTGGGAACATGGTTTATACCATTCAAGGCCGAAGTGTTGTCTGTAAAAGACACATAAATCAAATCCGTCCCAGAATTGCGCAAAATACAGAAGAAATTCCAATGGAAACATTATGTGATACATTTGATATACCAAAGCCAGTATGTATACCTGAAACCATGAATGTATCCCCTGAACATACCATACGGAGTGGACAGAATTCCTTACCGCAGGTAACGCAGACCAGAAGGAAGAGCACCAGAAAAAGGAAAAGCATCAGGCGTTTAAGCCCTGATCCTAAAAGGAAACGGTACTAAAGCTAAAATCAGGAAGATTTCAGCTTCAGGGGAAGGTGTTGTAAAGGTCATGATTGGCATAAATACGAAACTAACATTAAGGGAAGTTATCAGGTATTGCCTATATACGAAAGTATGTATATAAGACGGGCAGTCATATCTGGAAGTGAGCGAAGGGTAAACGTCTCTACTTCCTACCGGATCCCTGTTAAACGAAAACCACTCGGCGTATTCTTAATTTAGTATGCCCTATGTAATTTAGGATATAACAATTTATATGTATATATATACATTTATATGTATATATATATACATATATGTGTATATATATGCATTAATGTATGTATATATATGTATTAATATATGTATATATATACATATATATGTATACATATATACATATATAAGTATATATATATATATATATATAGATATATAAATACATATATTAATACATATATATATATACATATATGTATAAATATATATGTATACACGCATATATATATATATATATATATATATATATATATATATATATATATATATATATATATATATAACGACAAAAAGCAACTGAAAGTTAACACATAGCAAACCAGTTTCCGAAATAACT